>CM060448.1:166598212-167812738 GCA_030545235.1 Helianthus tuberosus | reverse complement strand
AGGGCCACTTAAAACACGGAGATTGGGCTTGTGTGCCTTGGGCCCAAGCCTAAGCCCGAAAAACCTAACTATATAAGAAACTAAAACCCTAAATCTCCATTTTTTATCAGCCGTTTCTCAAACTTTTTCCTCACATTCTCTTATCCTCTAACTTTATTCAAAACAAACACTTAAAACCCTCTTTCAACTTCTCTGCAATCTCATCTACACACACAAACAAAGAATCCAACAAACACATCTTGATCTATACTGTAAACACACACACAAAAGAAATCAGAATCATAACCATCTCCCTCTGAAGACTCAAAACCAGTTGGTCCGACCTGGTTTGAGCAGAGCTTCAGATAACCTGGCAAGAACCTGCAAGATCACAAGGAAACAAGCACACCGTTAGCCTCCTCACAGGAGGGGGGCCTCTCTGTGACCAAGCTCGGGTGTGAGAATAAGTATTTGTGAGGAGAGAATAGGTCAGGAAGAGAGAGAGGAGAATTTGGAGAGAGAAAGTAGCGATTACCCCTTGCTGGAAGCCCTGGCGGGGTATTTATAGTTTTTGGTATACTGACGTGGCGAGTTAGTTAGGGTCGGACCAGTCACTGTCATGGCAGTTAAAGCTATGGGCCCCCAGTTAGTTATGGCGTATCAGTGTGTTTAGTCGTTCCGTCTACGGCACTGGGTGCGGTCCGACCCCGTAAGTAATGAGGTTCGGTCCTATGTTTGTTGGTCATTCGGTCCGACCAAGGACGTATCCTCATCAAGTCCCCCTAGTTCGTAGTGTTTGTTTAGCAAAAGCTTCGAACTAAGTGGCGAAGTTTCTGGTGATTCGGGACCTTTATTTGCCGCGGGACTCGCTGATTTTTGAATTTTGAATTTTGGCGGTGACCTTTATATTTTTTGGTGACCGTCAGTTATTTTAATTTTGCCCTGACCGATGTGACCCTTGATATGCATCACCCAATCTGACGTGTCAATAGCGGATTGGATGCTTTATGGCGGTGGGATTTCTTTATAAAAACGGAAAAACTTTTTATCTTTTTACCTTTTTACTTCTTCTCTATCTTCTTTTCCACTGAGACGAAACACAGTTCACTCCTCAGGTTAGTGTCTTCTTCATATGATGGCGAATAAGAGCAACTTGTCTAGTTGTTTTAATATTTTGAATAGAAATGGCTTAAAATGGTATGTGGATCAATACGCGATTCCTGCCTCCTTACACCCTGTTCTCCCCGAAAAGAATACGCCCATTTATCCTTTTGTTCCGGGGAAGATAGGGGTTTATACTCGCTTGTTCGACTACTGCAACTATCGTCTTCCTTTGACGAAGTTCTTGATCGAAGTTCTTTTATTTCACGAGGTTCACCTTTCTCAAATGAACCCCTTTGGCCTTACCAAGGTGTGCCATTTTGAATTAGCCTGTCGTGGTTTGGGCTCCGACCCGGATTTGGATGTGTTCCGGGCTTTCTACAAGTTGAATTGGTCCGGTAGTTGGTATACCTTCAAGGTAAGGAAGAAGAATGCTTGTTATTATACATGGATTACTACCAGTTTAAAAGATTGGAAGGACCGCTTCTTCCTGGTTGATGATCGATGCGTTCCGGCCGATATGACATGGAGATTGAAAAAGTCACGCCTCCCACCCCCTCTTCCTGAGGACTTTGAGTTCAATAGAGATTTACATGCGACTTTGATCAAGGAAGCCAGGCGCATACAAAAGTATCCGGAACACATTCTTGTCATGGGACGGATAAGGACGATCTGGGCCGAACCGGAGTGGTATCCTACCCTTAGGTGGAACGGAGAGGGTTAGTTATGCGGTGTTTCTTGTATTGTTTACTGATTACATTGTTGTTCGTTTGTATGCTTTTATCATGCCAGACTATGGATATTATTTGTTGTTTGTTTTTGTGCAGCTATGGGTTTTAAAGAAGCTCTAAGGTTGAAATCCTTCGACTCCGCCGAACTCGACGATCGAGCTACCAAGACACCGAAAGGTGATCCGCCATACTTGAGCATAGTGCAGGAAAACCTTTATCAAATTAGAGAACCAACAACTCCAATCAATCAAGGAGGTTCGGCGGGACAGGGTGGTTCAGGTTTGGTTCCGTCGGCCGTAGCTCCAACTCAAGGTGCTGTGGTGGTTGGTAATAAAGGAAAGGGAACCGAGTCGAGCAGTGCGAAAGGATCCGGTTCCAAGTTTGTGATATATGGCTCGGAGCATCTTTCTGTTGAGGATGAAGGGGTACATGCTGAAGAGGAGGAAGAAAAGGGTGATGACGACGGTGCTGAGGAGCGTCCTCAAGTAAGTTTGAAAAGAAGACGAACTACTTCTTCCAAATCCGATCCGAAACCCAAACAACTGAAGAAGAAGAAAACGGATTTTAAAACAATCACATTGGAGGATGATGAAGACGATCAGGCCACCGGGTTTTCTGCTGCTGGGGGCTTGTTGGAGAATTTGGATGCCCACCTTCATGGTGGTCGCACCCCAAGGGATCGTCCGGTCAATATTCCGACAAGCCCGTTATCTTTCGGAGGGCCGACTACCAAAGTCATTGAAGATATCCACATGCCCGATCCTCTATCTTTCAAGAAGATCGAACCTTCTCCTTCGGGTAAGCCTATGACGGGGGTTGCTTCTAATGTCTCACGGCCGAGCCCCCAACCAATTGATGGTGGGGAGAGTGCCTCTTCCTCCCCTTTATGGTACGAAACTGAAGCTGTTTTCTTATGCCGGGAGCTAGGTTCGGGTGATGTTGTGGACATGGATTCTGCTCGTGCTATGGAGAAGTATGTCCCTGAATGGTCGTTAGCAAATAAAGATAGGATCGTGGATGCCTTATCGGCAAAGATGGAATTGTTTCATCTTGGAACTCCAGCCGAGCATGCGCATTACCGGAAGATGAGCGGCCCAGAACTTGGAAATGCTCTGATGCTAAATCAAGCCCAATCGAACTCTTTGGTGGGGGAGACTTATAAACGTTGGGTTGAGTCGGAATCGAACTGTCGTAGGTTTGAGCGTGAGATTGCCAATTTGAAAAATGAAGATAATGTTCGATCGAAAACCAAGCAGGAGCTTTCGTCTCTTCGGTCTCAGGTGGATCGTCTGAAAGAGCAAGTCGCGGAGGCGAAAGAGGTTAACAAATCTTCACAGGCTTCGGCTGCAGCCGCCTACGAAGCCCGGGACAAGGCTCTTCAAGACTTAGAAGCTTTCAAGCTGAAGTTTGGTGATTTGGAGAAAAAACTATCTGATGTAGAAAAGAGAAGCAAAGCTGAGCTAAAGGAGGTGCAAACGTCCTACGACCAACTTCTGGCCGATCATCATCGCTTGATTAGCGGTACTTTCGTATTTTATTCTTTACCGTCTTCTGTTTTCACTCCTTTTTTAATCCTTTGCTCCTTTTATCAGATAAAGACGAGCTTGAGAGGGCTCGTGATAGGGCGATCGAGTCGCACCGTACAACGATTGACGAGGCGAAGGGCATGTTAACTCGTTGTGATAACGAGATGGTCGAACTGTACGCTCAGGTGTCGGAGCTCATGCTTACCAAGCAGTGGTTTTTGACGGACGTGATTGCTTGGGTGGTTAAGTTGGTTCACCAGAGCCCTGAGCTGGAGAAAGTGGTTGCTGATTTAGTGAACAACGTTAACGTGGTTGGAGTGAATGAAGGGATTAAGCAGGGCTTCCAAGCGGCCAAAGGTTCAGCTCGCTCGTTTGAAGAAGTCTATGGGTACGACGAAGGGGCCAAGGACGCACTGAATGCTGCGATACAAGCTTTTGATAATTTCCACATTTCCGTTCTTGGCAAGGTTGCTGACTTGGTGGATAAACCCTTGTCCGTTATCAAACAAAGGAGTGAACTTCCCATCGTGAAAGAAGATTATGAATCTTGATGTTTGGCTTTTGTAATCGTACAGTATTTTATTTTCGTCATGTAACCGTACAATCTTAACTTTCCGCTTATAGTTTTGATGAACATATTTCTTTAGTTTTATATGAAGTAATATTTTTTGGTGAAAATATTCATGCCTGGCTTCTCAGCTTTTAGTTTGCGTCCAAACTTTTTGCTGTTCGGCCAGATTATTGTTCGGCCATCTAGGTGACCGGATCAGAGTAAGAAGTTTCTTGTGAGTTGACTTCTTTTGCTTAATAGATTTTTTATAATCGGACCGTATCAGATACGGACCTTCTGCTTAATAGATTTTGTTATTTTTGGAACTATTTAAGCCTTCTTGATCGGCGCGAGGCATGGGTCGAGGCCCGTTTGTGCACATTTTTATATTGTCCGAACTTATACATATGCTACGCTTTATACTTGTAAAAATGCAGATCACTTTATTTATCGGTTTACTTAATCATACTTCCGGGGCAGACCCTCCCGGTTTTACAAGGAAAATGGAAATACATTCGGGGCATTACCCTCCCGATTCGTACATGGAAATAGGAAAACATTAGAAAATAAAAGATAGCGATCTTTTTTTCCCGTTACGGACTACTTTCTACATGAAACACTTCTTTAAATGAACCCCGTTCCATGTCCTGGGTACTGGAGTTCCGTCGATCTTTTCCAGCACGTAAGAGCCCTTATCGCTTGCTTCTTTTATGCGGTACGACCCTTCCCACTTTGGGGTCAGCTTTCCAGGAGCTTCGACACGACTTGCGTTGTTGCTTCGGAGCACAAAGTCTCCGATCTTAAACTTGTAAAGCTTGGCACGGGCATTGTAGTATTTTTCGATCTTCTTCTTGTACCGTGCTTCTTTAATTGCCGCAACGTTCCGACGCTCTTCCAGTAGGTCGAGATTGGATCGGAGCTCCTGTTCGTTTTCCTCCCAATTTTTACACCTTTAATTTGGGAGTCCAATTTCTACGGGAATCACGGCCTCAGTGCCGTATGTAAGACTGAACGGTGTTTCTCCGTTACTAGTCTTATGCAACGTTCGGTGAGCCCACAACACGTTCGGCAATTCGTCTGCCCATCCTTTGCCTTCATAACCAAGTCTTCTCTTTATTCCATCAACGATCCGTCGGTTTATCTGCTCGACCTGTCCGTTCCCCTGAGGGTGAGCAACCGAGGAGAAGACTTGGTTAATCTTCAAGTTTTCGCACCAGCGCTTGAATGGATTCTCCGCAAATTGTTTTGCATTATCGCTCACTATGTATAGCGGAAGACCGAAACGGCACACGATCTGCTCCCAAAAGAATCTCGTTACATTATAGCCGGAGATGACTGTGAATGGTCGGGCTTCCACCCACTTGGTGAAATAATCCACCGCCACTGGCAGGTATTGGGCACTTCCGCTCAATCGTGGGAAAGGTCCGACCATGTCGACGCCCCACTTCTGGAAAGGCCTTGCGGTGGTTACCGGGATCATCTCATTCTTCGCTCAAAGGCTTACTGGCGCGTGCTTTTGGAATTCGTCACATTGTTGGAGTTCTTTAACTGCACTCTCGTGCATCCCAGGCCAATAGTATCCTGGGTTTTTTACCTTCGTTATGATCATCTTTGGCCCGGCATGGATCCCGCAGATTCCATAATGTATTTCTCTGATAATATATCTGGCCTGTTCTGGATCGAGGCATTTTAACAGAGGCCCAAGAAAAGTCTTTCGGTACAAACCCCCTTCCTGCATCTGATACTGAAGAGAGTTGATCTGGATTTTTCTAGCCTCGGCTTTATCAACTGGTAAAACATCGTGTACCAGGTAGTTGATTAGGGTGTCATCCATGTTTGTGACGGAGCTTCCACCTGCATGACATGAGGAGTGGCATTTGATGGCGTGATCAACACTTCCACCCTTACTTCTTTGGCCAGGTGACTGAACGATACATATGCCAATTTGCTCAATGCATCGGCCTTTTTGTTTTTGCTGCGGGGGATGTGTTCGACCTTACATGAATCGAACAATGCCATAGCTTGCTTTACCTATTCCAGATATTCGATCATGTTGGCTTCCCTTGCTTCATATTCTCCATTCACCTGATTCGCTACCAGCAATGAATCCACATGGGCCACAACATTTTTCGCTCCGACTTTGGCCGCTAATCGTAAACCAGCTAACTGGGCCTCATATTCAGCTTCGTTATTAGAACTTTTGAATTCTAATCAGAGCGCATACGTCATATCCATGCCATCAGGATCGGTGAGTATCAAGCCTGCTCCAGCACCTTCGGTGCTCGAAGCCCCATCTGTATACAGAGACCAGGGCTTATTTGGAGTTTGTTCTATTTCTTCCACTTCTTTTTCCTCCGGCATTTCTACTAGAAAATCAGCTATCACCTGCCCTTTTAACGGACCCTTGGTTCTAAAGGTGATGTTGAACGCACCCAACTCGATCGCCCATTTTGCCATGCGACCTGAAACTTCAGGTCGTCGGAGAACGTGCTGGATTCTTTGATTCGTTCGAACCTCAATTGGATGGGCTTGGAAATATAGACGAAGTCTTCTTGAAGCGTGGACTAACGCCAAAGCTAGCTTTTCCAAATTTGAGTATCTCGTTTCATAATCTTTCAATGTTCGGCTCACGTAGTAGATGTGGATTTGTGCTCCGATTCGGTGAGCGACTAGCACAACACTGATAGCACCACGTGATGCGGCTAAGTAGACCGTTAATACCTCGTCTTTTTCTGGTACGATGAGGGTTGGCAAAGTGCCCAGATAGACTTTAAGCTCTTCAAAGGCTCGTGCAGCTTCTTCGGTCCATTTAAACTCCGATCTGAAACTTTTTCTAAGCACGTCCATGAATGGGAGAGATCTGTTTGCCGCTTTTGACAAGAATCGAGGGAGGGCGGCCAATCGCCCATTTAAGGACTGGATCTCTTTAACTGATGTCGGAGGCTTCATGGTGAGGACAGCGTCAATCTTGTCAGGGTTGGCTCGCAAACCCTTTGATCCGACCATGACTCCCAAGAACTTTCCCTCTTCTACCCCGAACGTACATTTTTTAGGGTTTAGTTTCATGTTGATGCTTCGGAGTCGGAAGAATGTTTCAAGTATGTCTTTTAGCATGGCGGCTTCGTCGTGACTCTTGATTACGATATCATCGACATATACCTCTACATTCCGCTCGATCTGGTCTTTAAAAGCTTTGCTCATTAAACGCTGATACGTAGCACCAGCGTTTTTCAGACCGAAAAGGCATCTTGGTAAAGCAATAAACTCCTTCATTGGTAACAAAAGCTGTTTTGTCCTCATCTTCGACTGCCATCTGTATCTGGTGGTACCCCTTATAAGCATCTAGGAAGCATTCCAGCCTGAACGTGGCGACATAATAAATCTTCTCATCAATCTCCGGTAATGGAAAACAATCTTTCGAGCATGCATCATTTAGATCGGTGAAATCGATACACATTCTCCATGAGTTATCCTTTTTTCGCACCATAACTGGGTTCGACACCCAGGTTTGGTACCGGACTTCTCGAATAATCTCAGCATCTAGGAGGCTCTTTACGTCTTTGGCAATTGCCTTGGCTCAGTCCGGCGCCATGTGCCTTTTTCTTTGTGCTATTGGCTTAATTGATTCTTTTACGTTCAGATGGTGCTGCGCCATAGACCTGGGGACCCCTTGCATATCGGAGTGCTTCCATGCAAAGACATCAATCGAGTTACTCAACAATTCCCATAGAAGCTTCTTCGTTCGTTTTGGGAGCTGAGCACCGACAGCCACTTGTTGTTCCGGCAAATCTGGGTTAATCGCCCAAAGTTCTGTAGGCACTTCAGATTTTTTGGAGCTTGTCTCTGCTGCATGTTTTACCTCTGCTACGAATGAATTTGATTATGAGAAGATAGTGGCGACCCCTGCTTCGGTGGGGAATTTTTTGGCACCGTGTATCGTCGAACTAATTGCTCCGAGAGCTCGTAACCCGAGGCGTCCGAGTATTATATTATGCGACGAATGAGTACCCACAACCAATAAGGTTAATTGAACAGTTCTGCTTTTGTCATTATCTTTGAATGTGGTCGGAAGGGTGATCTGCCCTATCGGACGAACCACCTCTCCCGAAAAAATTATTAGAGGAGTAGATACCTTGATCAACCTCTTCTTTGTTTGGGGGTTCAGCTGCTGATAACATTGTAAGTACATTATCTCAAAGGCGCTTCCTCCGTCTAGGTAGATTCGCCGGACCAAGTGTCCTGCGACTACGGCCGATATCGTGATTGGTCCGTCTTGAGCATCTTCCGGATCGATCGGAGGAAAGTATGTTGGTTGGTGCATCCAAGCTGCCATGTGTTGGTTCGACCGCTTTACCCCTCTTGGTTCGGTAGACCGAATCATATTGATTCCAGCCTCGGTGTTCGGATTATCAATCGCTGCTGCAGACTTCTTCCCATCTTTTACTTCTTTCACGAGATGAGAGAGTTTTCCGGATCGTACAGCCTTCTCGATCTCTTGTTTCAAAGCCCAACATTCGTCAGTCGTATGCCCCTTGTCTCGGTGATACTCGCAGTACTTCTTAGAATGCTTGTCTGAGGTAGGCCGCTGCTTCGAGGGTGTAGGAAACCGGGTAGTTTCCGTACTAAGGATCTCGCTCGGCGATTTGGTTAGTTCGGAGAAAGTGTTGAAACGTACGTTTCCAGTTCGAAAGCTGTTTCGATCAGACTTTTGGTATGGCCCACGGTTTCTATTCCAACTGCTGCTTCTATCTTTTGGGGGCGATGCGTTCCGTCTCCACGATAAGGTACGGGCCTTTGCATTCTTTGCCGCTGTTTCATTCGGTTGACCGCAAGCGCTTTTTCCTCGGACAAAGGCTCGGGCCCGTTCCATAAGTATCTCCATGGTTTTCGGAAGATCTTCGTGGAGCTTTTCTACGAGCTGATTGTTTCGGACTCCGTGACAAAATCCGAAAACACGGAGCTGATCGACTGCTCCACTTATGTAGCGCCCATAAATTTTCTAAACATTCTTACTATGCGGAATGTAGGCCCATTTTTTTAGCTTCAATTTCTAGAAACAATTATAGTGTCTTGACTTTCATTTGATAGTTACCATCATTTAAACACTTACATATTTCATGCTAATTTTTTTATAAAATTTCGGCATGACCCGTTCGTAATACGGATAACCGTTACGGCAACAAAACCTGTTTTCAATCCATTTTACAACTCTAAACTTGAACATAAACAAGACACTACGTCTGACTCATGAAGCTTACACGGTTTAAAACTATCGAATGCCGAAAAAGGCAAGTAAAACATGATGACCCATCTAAGTCGGCGATATAACCTGACGGATGGACGAACTGACATTGCAGACTCGATCTCGGATTTGTCGCCAAACCTTGTTCCATTCATCAGTCCGCAAACCTCTAGTTCCCATTATACCTGAAACCCAACATGCACGTTATGAGTTCTATATATAATATATATTAGATAACTCAAATAGGTGGATTCGGATATATATTTTTCATAAACTTCCAACGAACTCGACTTCATTAATTTCATAGTCAACTATCGCTTCCAACTTGTGAATCAACCTCTACTAGAATTCACAATTAAGCCACTTGTGATAAAAATCTCATTCAACTATTAGACCATTAATATTTATTTCTAACAGATCCAAAGATTTCATTAATGCTTTACTTAGCCAGAATCCAAATCTTTTTCATTCATGTGGATCAAGTGACCCAAATCTACTTGCTTACCCCAAGTTAAATAATTCGAGACAATAGTTTAACCAGTTACCACTGTAATCTAATCCACTTACTAAATAAACATCATGGTTATGATATTTGTACACAACTTGGAATCATATGCATATGTACTTATTTAATCCAAAGCATTCCATTTATTAAGATTGTGGTTTGGAAGCCACGTACTAATTTGACTTTTATTAAGTCAACAACCCTTTATTAGATTAACCGTTATCAACACATCTAACATTCTACCCTTAGTTTTAAACAAAAAACATAATAATCACCAGGCAAGTCATGTACCCATGACTTGAACTCAACTTACCAATTAAATAGTTTCAAATCTATGATATAGATACTTACCACACTCGTGGGTTATGATTCCCTTGTCCATGGTATTCTCCTATGAATACCTCCAATTTAACATTTCATACTTTAATATTCTCATATAAGTTCCACATTAAACCACAAGATGTTCTACGTATACAAGTACAAGAACCTGCAAACAATAAATCTATGTTCCTGCATACAACTATTAAGTGAAAGAAGCACTTACCTTGACCCGTAAGTAGTTGATACGTATTCCATATGTTCGTCTCGTTGCGTCCCGAGTTCGCGCCCAAAATGGCATGTACCTATCCTTTCATGTCCACGTTTACATGTCATTATTAGCAAACATTATAACTCATATTATCAATTACTTTATTCATACATCGAGAAATTCTACACGTGGTTCTATATACCACATACGCGTGTTATACTACACATTCCACCATACATTAAATTAAATACATTCATACATGCATAATTACCAATGATTACATAACAATACATACAATTTACAATTCGTAATGCCATAGACCATTACTAGTAGGCAACTGCTAACATACATATTGCATAGATCCATTATCACATCATTCATAACATAACCAATTCAACTTACCATCACGTACGTCATATAATAATCTAGCAAATATTCACATGATCTCCTTATTCTCACAATAGTGTTAGGAAGTCTAACCTTATTATTTATACCTTGTTGACGTTCTAAAAAGTCAACTGTCAATCATACACACTTCCAATCCGATAAACATATAACCACTTAGTCACATTACTTTCATTAATCAATCATTCACTAACATGTATAGCTCAATTCACTGAAAATAGGCTGTTTTGTGACGTCTGTTTACTCTACTTACGAGCTTGAAAAAATTACAATCTTTTTATGTGACGTGCCCCTCGGAGGGGTTATCATTGTGTTAAATTTTTAGATTCTAACTCTCTACCAAAAATTTATAAAAATTCATTTACTAAGCTGCAATCAGATTCGTCACTTCTGACTGCAGCTTACGGAAAAATTCATTTAAAATTCCTCGTTTATCCGATTGACGAAATTCTAGTTGGAGATTTTCTTAACCTCCTGAAGCTACCTACAGTAAAAATTTGAGATTATAACTCAATCCCTAAATTAAGTTATGACATTCGTAATGGGCTGCAAATTCTGTCAGAAAACGCAGCCTGAACCTTCGATACGGAAAAATTCATAAAATGTTCATTTTTCGTCAAAAAAATGCAATTCCAGTTGGGTTTGAAAGGTTTTTCCTGGGAGTTCATCACAAACTCAATAAAAATCAGTTTTTGACAAGATTTAACCCAGTTACAGCCGATTACATTCGGCTGTAACTTTCTGGACAAATTTAGTTTTCATCAAATCTTTTCTAAATATCTCTCATTCTAGCTTCACCTAGACATTTCATCATACACCTTGTGTGCATACCACCAATAAAGCACATGATACAAGTACCTTATGCATTACCCTACTAGTTCATTCATAATTCATCAATTACAACAAGAATCAACTTAAGTACATACTATAATCAACCTATCTAACAATAATTCATTACATACAACATATACATCAATGATTCAAGCTAGGTTTTAACATGGGTGCAATCTCTTATGTCATCATCTTCACCACTAGAAATGAGTTTAACTTCTATCATCCTACTACTCAAAATCTTTCACAATACATGTTCCATATGAGGATTATAACACTTATTCATGCTCAATTTTTGCATCAATTCACGGATTGACCATAACCCATATCATCAAACATTACCAAAACATAAAATTAAACTTACTTGATGTGAGAAACGCTTAGGGGATCATCATTCTTGGTTCATGCACATAATCAACCTGCGATTTCCTTTTCAATTGATGATTTCTTGTGGTTAGGGTTTACACCCCATTTCCCCCCTTCTCCTGCGATCGTACGCAGACACACACCCTGTGTGTGTGATTTTTTTTTGTTTTTGTTTTAATAAATTAAATTTCCTTTTTGGCAATCTAAGTCCCTCAAGTTTACCATTCCATTATAGTTACCACAAGTTTCATTCCTTAACTTGTTTATTAGGCATTTAACTAAGTTTAATAACTTAGTTATTGTATTTTATTTAATTACACATGGTGACATTCCTACGAATTTAATAATTCGAGTTTTGGGGTGTTACAACTTATCTGCATGCTCTCTCGATTGAAACGATCGATGAAGTATTCGACGGACTCTCCATCGCGGCGTTTTATATGGTGAACTTCAGTGATGTCCTTCTTGCAGCGACGCTGCTGACAGAAGTTTTGCAAAAACATATGCCGGAAATCTTCAAAATGATCAATCGATCCTTCTGGTAAACCATCGAACCACACCCTTGCTGACCCAGTAAGAGTCTGAGCAAACATGTGACACCATGCTGGCATGGGCCATTGTTTGACTTTAGCTGCTCCGGCGAAGGCAAACATATGATCGTCCAGGTCGGACGTGCCATCATAAAATTTTAACGTTGGGGGCATCTTCAATTTAGCCGGGAGCGGTACATTAACAATCCTTAGCGTGAACTTCGACTGAGATGTCATGGGCGTAGGATGTTACGGCATGAGCAACTCCTGATCTTGAGGGTTTAGACCCATAGATCCCTGGCGAAATAGGTCATTGAGACCGTTATTTATCGGAGCGCTCGTAAACAAGGAAAATTATGCAACACATGTTATAGGAGTGGAGATTATAGGACTTACCATAGATCCAGAGGTGAAAGCTCCGACGGAGACGGGATTAGCCCCTGGATAAACACTACTAAACAAGTTCGTGCGGAGACTCTACAACATTTCCTCTCGCTGCTGCTGCTATAGTTGCCGTAGCAAGTCAGCATTCCGTAGGAGGAAAACGTTGTCAAAACTAGGCAGCGGCGTAGCGACTGGAGCGGTAACTAATAGTGTGGTGACAGAGCTTGCTATCTCAGAACTTGTAGGTGGAGGTACTGTCGCTGATCCTGCTTGGATCGCTGTAGTGGCAACTGCTGTAGGGACAGCTGTGGATGCAACATTTCCTTCCCATATTTCATTGTAAGACGGGAAAGTGTTTGTGGAGGCAGCTGTTGTGGATTCCATGATTGCAAGTGATAAGAACTAGCAAAGCGAATTGTGTGAATTCGAGGGGATGGCGCCACTGAAGACTCAAAACCAGTTGGTCCGACCTGGTTTGAGCAGAGCTTCAGATGACCTGGCAAGAACCTGCAAGATCACAAGGAAACAAACACACCGTTAGCCTCGTCACAGGGAGGGGGGCCTCTCTGTGACCAAGTTCGGGCGTGAGAATAAGTATTTGTGAGGAGAGAATAGGTCAGGAAGAGAGAGAGGAGAGTTTAGAGAGAGAAAGTAGCGATTACCCCTTGCTGGAAGCCCTGGCGGGGTATTTATAGTTTTTGGGTATGCTGACGTGGCGAGTTAGTTAGGGTCGGAGCAGTCACTGTCATGGAAATTAAAGCTGTGGGCCCCCAGTTAGTTATGGCGTATCAGTGTGTTTAGTCTTTCCGTCTACGGCACTGGGTGCGGTCCGACCCCTTAAGTAATGAGGTTCGGTCCTATGTTTGTTGGTCATTCGGTCCGACCAAGGACGTATCCTTATCAAGTCCCCCTAGTTCGATGTTGATTATTTTAGACAAGAAGGTAACTGGTACCTTATGAACAAACAAATGTGATGATGTAGAGTAGTTATTATTGAGCATTCACATATAAACAATTGGTCAACACATTTAAGATTTTGTTATTTTATTTTACGAATGTAATGAACAGAGAGGGGTTCTAACGAGATCAAATGATAAACATTTTTGGTGGGTTTCTTTTCTGTTCGTTGGGTTCTCTGTAATGAAAGAGATGAACACGCAAATGACTTTTTTTTCGCATGGCGTGGTCATGCCTAGGTGGACATGGCCTTCCTTCTTTAAAGAAAATTATTCAATGCGTGGCCTTGCCAGAGAAAAGGCGTAGCCATGCTTAAAAGATGTGTGGCATTTTATTCCAAAACCAATAATAATTAGTTTTTCTTTATTCTTTTTCCTTTTATATATACATTTTTTTATATTTTCTTTTCTCTCTTATAGCTTATTAGTGAATTTGATTTTGATTAAATCAAATATATTCAATTAATCACTAAAACATATTTAGTTATTCAGATTTTATTATGTTTACCATTAAATCAGAATTTTATCTATTTAATTACACTAAATCAGATTACCTATCAAATTCTATAATGAGACTTATGTTCACATAATTTCATCAAATCAGAATGTATACGAATCAATATTATATATGTATCTATACAAATTAAGTTATGTATTTACTCAACTAATATAGTTACATTTAAATAATTCAGCTTATACCTTTGGATAATAAACTGTAATCAAGCATATCATCTAATTTTTTTCTCATTATTTCTTTTATCCCTCCTTTATTTTTAGGATAATATCCGTCGGTTCCATGTTTTCCCAATTCATATTGGCACGCAGAATTTTATAAGGAAATCGCAAACGCAACCACTCATAATCTCGAGGCTTCATCAATTCCGCTTGCGGTTTAGCATTACCGTACGCAAAACGGTGAGCATACTCGACCCTTTTTACGTTTTAACGCATTTTTGGGGTGCAACATGTATACAAAATCCACTTTACACAATCGATTATAATAAAACACACAATCCATCGAATACGTTCGTTGTTATGCTTAGGTTGTTATTACTTGTTAGTTTCAACTTGTATTCCCATGATATTGTTATGCTTAGGCTGTTTATGCATGCTAGTTTAAAAATCATAATTTCTTACTATTTGTCATGCTTAAGTTGTTTATGTATGCTCGTTTCGACGTGAATAATAAATGCTATGTGGATTTGAGACAAACTTTTATACTTATAATTTTATTCAAACTTGTATGCTCGCCAGTGCTTTTGTATTGATCCATGCTTTTAATACATGTTGCGGGATTGTGACAGATGCATCCAGTAGGATTGCCTAGAAACGCATTTAAACTTTATTGCTCATTGTTTTGTAATTTACTTTCAATCCTGTTGTATTTTGTTTCCAACACTTGTAATAATTCATTATCAATGAAATGAAATTTAATTATTTGAATATTTATTGTGCTTTATTTATTTTAACTTGTGGTGTTCTAGTTCAAGTCGTTCAAACAATGTAAAAAAAGAAATTATTAAATACTTGTCGCAAATAGTGTTATGAAGTCTCTTACAATCTATTTCGTCTCACTCCGATGTTTCCACCATCGGTTGGGGTGTGACACACCACCACCACACCACACCACCCCCACACCACCCTGCAACTCCAGTGCCGGTTTTGGGCTTGTGCAAGTCGGGCAACGACACGAGACCCAAATTGCTAAGGGGCCCGAAGTTTTTTAAAAAATATATATATATTATATGTACTAATTATATATTATTAGTTATTTATAAAACAAATATAGTGAGCTAGTTCACCTGATTATGCGCTGTTTCTAAAGCATGATTGAAGCATGAGGATCTATGTTTGATCCTAGGGAGCCTCAAGCATTTTCCTTTTTTATTTTTTGTTTTAAAACCCAATCGTCACTTAAGGGTGAGAGGGGCACTCCTCTCTTAGGGGAGTCCCCTCTCTTACGCACACCCAATCAGGTTATGCCACGTCAACTCCCCTCTTAAACTCCCCTCGCACCCCAATTTGATGGCGGCACTCCCCTCTTAGGGGAATTGTTTTTTTATTCAAAAAAAAAAAAAGTTTTCATTGGTTGAAAATGAGGGTGGCCCCACCTTCTCTCTCCTACCATCTTCGGTGTCTCCCCCCCGAAATTGGTCCCCGAAATTGCTCCCCTCTTGGATGGCAGCACCATACCCGCTCGGCAACTTTGGTCCCCGAAGGGAGTCACCGAGGGTGCCCCGCTCAGCCTAAGAGAGTGTGGTTCACTTCTATGTGTTTTTCTTAAACAATTACTAAATTAAATATGTTGTCTTAAACAATCACTAAATTAAATATGTAGTTCTAAATAAATCGTTATGTTCTTTTATAAAATTTCAAGGTCTTATATAATGTCTTTTTATCTAGATAATTTATTCTAAAAACGCTAGATGAGCCTCACGATTTGTTTAAGTAAGTTAGTTTGATCATTTTGTTACACTACTATTGTTTTGTTTATTTTATAACAATTATCCAAATATCGTCGTATTGTGGTTTGTGGATATATAACTTATATGTTTATATTATAGGGAGGGGGTCCAATTTTTTGTCTCGCATAAGGCCCAAAAGATTTTTATGATTCTCAAGGACGGCCCTGTGCAACTCCCCACTGAAAACCGCGTCTCTTAATCGATTTAGCTACTAGTGTCTTCCACAACGCAAAGATCTTAAACTCCGATAAAATGAAAGTTTATAGTGGTCTTGACATCACAACAAACAAAATCTCCATTAAAGAACAACTGGGTGTCCCCCATCACCTTCTTGGAACAATTGATGATTTCTTCACTTTAAGTTTTTTAAGAGATTATCTTAGTTATTGTAGCATGTCCCTTTTTTGGAGGCAACGCTACACTCAACCATATTGGTCCGAGTCAGCAGGGATACAGTTCCGTAAGGCCGGATTATTGAAAGATAATTAAGTAAGTTATTAATGCAAAAAGTGGCATGTCCCTCTTTTGGAAGCAACGCTACTCTCGGCCATATTTTTTTGAGTCAACAGGGATACAGTCCCGCAAGGCCAGTTTAAAGTTTTAATAGTAGTTAATTTATAAGGGATTACAAGCCGTTCTTACTTCCCCCGATTTGATGCTATCTGCCTGAAGGAAAGTCCTAATAAGCTTGAATCAGGTCCTCGCAGGATCTATACACTGAACGAGGCAAGAACTTTACCCAACCACCCTTCTAACCCCATTCTAGGCAGTTAACACGCTTTATATAGACCGTAAAGACATGAATGACTGAATCAACAAAACATGAAGAAATAATTAAGTAAAGTCCACCTTCAATATAAAAAACTAGTTACTAAAGTCATTAATACAAGCCTAAATAAAAAGTTACCAAAGCTAGGAAATCAGAAGTAATACATAAATGATTTTGTCTTCACCAAGTGATGTAAGAGATTAGCCAAGCATGACCTTTGTTTGACAAAAACTCTTACTATCGATCTTGGATCCCGAGACTACACACACACTCTAAGGATGGATGATGGATGAAAGTGGTGGATGATGGTGGTATTGTGGTGGTGGAGTGGTGGCAGGTGTGAGAGAAGTGGTTTACCAAGGGATGGTTTGCAAATGAGCCAAGCACCTCCTTTTATACTTTAAAACAGTAGCTTTACACGAGCCCGTGTCCATCCCTTCTCTGTCTTCATTTAATGCTGGTGTCAGCTCTTCTGTGCACACGACCCCTTGTGTCAACGGCACGGCCCCGTGTCTTCTGTACTTGTTGTATGAACCTAAATTTTCAGATCTGAGAGTTAACCACGACCCGTGCTTAGGGGACACGACCCCATGTCCCTTGTTGTTTTCAGTTTTTCTTTATTCTCTGGGAATCTTGAATGAGGGCACGACCCTTGCCCAGATGGCACGACCTTGTGCTTGGGTTCTGGTCTTGTTATTTATGTCTTTAGGGTGAAGCTTGGAGGGTCGATATAGTGTGCCAACTTCTTTTCTTCGTATTTATGTTGGTTTTCGCCGTTAATTTGTTTCTTTTTTGTAACAACCCTCAAAAATATTCCCAATGACAACCCGTAATCAAAATCAGAAGTGCGCGTGATGAAACTTGTATACTCAATCAGAAAACTTGACGGTTGATGGACCAACCCGTATAAAAGTAACGTTATTGGACTCACAATTAAAAACCGAACCAATTGAGATCAAGACCCGAGCATACGCAATAAGTATCAGCACGAAAATCGAGTAAAACGCGCGATTAGACGAGAAAGGCGGCTAGGGACACGCGTCCAAAGTCGCGCCTCATGTCAGACCTATGTTGGACACGTGGCAGGCCTATGCCAGGCCGACCCTCCCGGCGACACGCGGAAGAGGTCAGGGATTCTTCCGCGACGCGCGGGAGAGTCCAATTTTAGGTTTATAAAGGCCAGTCTGGGAGATGTTCTGATGCACCAGTTTGACATAATTTTGACGAACTATCTCTCTCGTTCTCCATTTTCTTTGCATTATACCCTTAAATCTGCGAAACTTTGCTCTGTTGTAAGTGTTTTAACCCTGATCACTGATTCGATACGCTGTCCGATCGATCCGAAACCCAACAACGGATGCCAAAGTGTTGCCTGAATAAGGCTATACTTTGTTAACTACGTTGGGATTTTGATCTCGTGATGTATCGTTAAAGTTTGATTTGGGTTGATGCACTGACACGTGTTACATTGTATTTTTATTAGGAACTCAGGGTTAGCACCAGGAAGCTTTAATAAAAAAACCTAAATCTACAAAGTGAGTCATTCTTTCTATTTTATTAAATGTTTTCAAAACCCTAAATGTTTTCTAATTGTTACTTATATTACAGTAATTAAGTCTTTGTATTCTTACTGGGAAACTATTATCAGTATTTGGGGTTTTGTATATATTAGTTGATAATCTTCACTATTGGACAATGAGTTAGCCAATGAGTTATATGACCACAATCACAGAAACTGCCACCGAGTGACAAATACTATATAAAATAGTTTCTTTACTATTGGACAATGAGTTAGCCAATAGTAGTTTGGTAAGATAAACAAATATAAAAACTTTAAAAGCTATAATGATAAGAATGTGTTTTATACCAATGAATGAACTCACCAGTATTTTCTGTTGACCAAATGTTTTTAAACGCGTTTCAGGTAACTTACTATGAAAGTAAAGGAACATGTTATGGAGCACTGAAGGCTTAAATAAAGTGGCTATGTCACCAGATTAAAGAAAGGAAATTATGTTTTGTCAAAATAGGGTTTATCCTTATAAAAACCTTTGTTTGTAATATGGGTTTTATTCCAGTTGTTTAACATTAAAAATGTGGTGCTTTACAAACTCTGAAATTTTCCTAACTACGGTCCTGGTGAAAAATTTTCCACTGCAAATTTAATAAACACCGGTATTAACTGACTGTTCACGGCTCACGTCCAAGGTATGGTCGGGGGTTGTGACACTTTTGTCCGTTAAGCTCTTTTAATCCTGAAAATCAAAAGTAAACAAAAAATGCACTTTTTCCAATATCAGTACTAAAAAGGGTTGTTTTTATATCTCATTTGATATGATTTATATTTGTACTTTGTGCATATCAGAGTGTAAACCACCTGACCTGCCATTTGCATCCATCTTAACATAATCAAGTATCGTTCCATCCTTCCACCATTTTTTAACCTTCTTTTCAATTGGGGAAAGAATTGGTGTTCCTTGTGACCCATGTTCGATTCCTACTCTTCTCATTATTTTCTACGGCATCCAAGTGAAGAGCGAATACGGGTGGCGCCAGTTCGACTTGGATGAGAGGCGAGGTTTTACCGACTATTTCACTGCCGTGCCTCCGGGGGGGGGGGGATGGAAGTCGGGTTTCCGCGCATCTATGGAGAGCCAAGGGTTGGCGGCGGTCGAGTAGACGATCTTTGCCACAACGCCCGGTGACACGGTGGTTGGCACGTCGTTCTTTGCCGTTTAAAAAAAATTTAAATAATACTTTTATACCTTTATCATTAACTTTTATCTCTTGTCCGCTCACAATCATTTTCAAGATATATTAAAAAATTATAGAGGGTAATGCCCTTTACTTCTCTCAAATATATAGATAAATAGTAACATTTTTCTTCTTCACTCATAAACATTTTTTTATAACATAAAGACCTAACTCACACAATTTGATGAAAGGAATGTGAAAGAGAGACCCTTTATTTAAAGGTAATTATTGGTTGTCTTAAAACCTACTGTGTCAATAGACCTTTTAAATTATAAGTTAATAAAAAAGTAATTCGTGTGTCATTGAACACCTGAGTTTAGAGCCGTTCAAAAAGCTCGCGGCTTGGAGCTCGCTCGGAAAAAGCTCGCTTGATGTGGCTCAGTTTGAAAGTGAGCCGAGCCGGCTCGGCTCGGTTAGAAAGTGAGTCTAGCTCGGCTCGGCTCGTAACGAGCCGGATTGGCTCGGTTTGGCTCGCATACCCGCTCGAATCGGCTCAGCTCGGATAATTTTACTTTTAATATATTTTATTTTTATATACATTATAACATATCACAAAAACTGATTTTTATTTACATGTGATTAGGAATGTAATTTGATATCTATACCACATTTAAATGTTGATTACCATGCTAATGAACTTATGTTGTATTTCGTTGAAATTAAGAATGTATTTTGTGTTGTTAAACTTGATTTTGGCTTGTAATGTATTAGGTTGAGCTTATTTTGAATATATTTTTTTCAATTGTTGAATAATATTTTAAATTACTGAATTTTAACAGCCATGTATTGATGTTTCTTTTCAAAATCGAGTCAAACCAAGCCGAGCCGAGTCAGCTCAGTTTAAAACCAAGCCAAGCCCGAGCTTAGATTTCCAGCTGGGTTTCAAATCCAAGCCAAGCCAAGCCAACTTGGTTTATAATCGAGTCGAGCCTGAGTTTTGCCCTAGCTTGGCTCGGTTCGGCTCGTGAACAGCCCTAACTGAGTTGATATGGCCATGCATTTAGTTTATACAGTTTTCTTTACTTTGACTTTGAAAAGTCAATTAAAATCCTAAAATAAATAAAGTTTTCTTTACTTTGACTTTGAAAAGTCAATTAAAATCCTAAAATAAATAAAAAACAATTTTCTTTTTCAAACATTGACATTTCAAGACACCAAAACTTGACAGATTCAACTTAGATACCAAGTCGCACCAAACAAGTTTTTTTTTCATATTCACTTTCCAATGTCCACACCATTTACGCACATTATAAATCTACATGCACAATCCAACTAACTTAATCAAACAAACAAACAAACCACCATGAAAACTTTCGGAATCCTCATCGTTATTGGAGTACTCTTGGCTGGAATCCCCAACTCCATTGCCCAGAACTGCGGCTGTAGTCCGGACTTGTGTTGTAGTCAGTACGGTTTCTGCGGCCTGGGCGAAGAATACTGTGGAACCGGCTGCCAGGGAGGTCCATGCTTCTCGGCCCCTCCGACAAATAATGTTGATGTTGGTAGCATAGTGACAGATGCATTTTTTAGTGGGATCGTGGATCAATCAGATGCCGGTTGTGATGGGAGAGGATTTTATACTCGTGCCGCCTTCCTTGAAGCCCTAGGACACTATCCCGAATTCGGTAGGGTTGGTTCCGAAGAAGACTCAAGGAGGGAGATTGCAGCTTTCTTCGCACATGTTACCCACGAAACTGGACGTAAGATTATTATGCTCAGTCAGCTGCCACATCATATTCTTAAAATTCCATACAAATCCTTAAAAACACTCAATATCATCTCTATCCCTACAAACATCCTTAGATATCCTTAAAAAAAGTATTTACTCACTTTTAACTTTTGTTTGTGCACAGATTTTTGCTATATTGAAGAAATAAATGGTTCTTCAGGCGATTACTGTGAGGAAGAGAATACTGAATATCCATGTAACCCTGACAAGGATTACTATGGTAGAGGTCCAATCCAATTGTCATGGAATTTTAACTATGGGCCAGCGGGGATCAGCATTGGGTTCGATGGGCTCAACAATCCCGAAATTGTGGCTACAGATCCAGTCATCTCTTTTCGAACTGCCTTATGGTATTGGATGAATAATGTTCGCCCGGTCATTGGTCAAGGGTTTGGAGCTACTATTCGAGCTATCAATGGGCCACTGGAATGTGATGGTGGCAATCCCGCCACTGTAAGCTCTCGTGTCCAGTACTACACACAATATTGTAACCAGCTTGGAGTTGCCACAGGGGATAACCTTCGGTGTTAGGCTATTATCAAATATTCGATTCTATCGGGTTTATATTCATATTCACATTCATATCTTTACCTCATCTAAATTTGTAATCTATATGTGTATGCTATATATATTATGTATGTATGTACTAAGCAGCCATTGACTTTAAATGAAAATTCATGTGTTATTTCTAACTTTGCAAAAATTCATGTGTTATTTCTAATATGAATCACAATGATCTTCCTCATCAGAGTCCATAATAGAATCACAAACTGTAAATGAAATTCCAAATATGTTCTAAAATTGTCCATTGTGGTCTGGATTTTAGGGAAATATACGACAAAGGACAACTGTCTAACCAAGGACTCTTTGGGCTTTGGCTCATCACCATCGGCCTGAGCGTTATTTCACAACTGGAAAAAACAAGTTGATTCAGGGGATGTCACCGAGTGTGGTTAAATTCACTTGCGATAATGACCCACGTCTTGCCACCAGAATGGTAAATGGTACGGATTGTGATTTGTGAATGTGGATTACTTTTGCCAATTCTACCATGGAAACCAGGTGGCCCATCCCTGGAAAGGGATACCGAAACAACGCAGCAGTTACCATTTATTCTGTGTAGATTTGGGGAGGAGATAAGGATTTCAAAACAAGTTGTATGTGCATTGGAGCTGTATCTAGGTGAGTGTTAAAGCCAAGAAATACTAGTGGGACATTTTGTGAAGTGGATATTTAATAGGGGAATTTACAAAAATGGCCAACAATCATGTTGACTTACCAAATTGGCCATCTCATGCGTCGGATGAGCAGCGCATCACCGATTACGAGACACCTTTTGCGTCTGCAGAGCTCATTCATGCGTCATTAAATATAGAAGTGACACGTGTCTCAATGATTAGGAATTAAACTAACGACGCTTCGGAGGCGTCCACTCGACGCATCCACTTTAGCTTGCGTCTGGCTTAGTGTGATGCGCCTGGCCCAGACCACTCTCGTGCGTCTTTGAGACTCTTCGGATGCGTCCGCCAACGCATCACGTGTCAGGTACCGAAGGCGTCTTTTCGACTCTTCTTGTGCGTCCAGCGACGCATCACGTGTCAGGTATCGAAGGCGTCTTCCGAGTCTTCTTATGCGTCCAGCGACACTTCCCGTGTCAGGTATAGAAGGCGTCATGGTGACGCTTAGGAAGATTGTTACTAACTAAACAATTTTTACAACATATCAAAGCCTGGGTTGGAAGACTGATGAATTGGAGAAGTAGAAAGCTTCAAAAAGACCCGTTGTTAAATCTACGTTGGACGATATTACCACCAAAGTTTTATGAGTGTTTATTGGAATTGGTTCCGAAAAACGTGGCTACTTACTGTAACGGTAAATTAAGCCCGTTTCCTTCCTTTTTTGACACTGATTATGTTTTTTTCCCGATCCCGCTAGAAAATAAGGAGTGGCTAATGCTACTTCTTGAGCTGGGAACCCAACAGCTGGTAATGTTCCCCTGTCAAGACATCTGTGCAGGCCAAATGTAACACCCCAAAAACTGTTTAATATGAAAATAAGTAAAAGTGAATAAAACTTAACTTAGTTGGTGAATTACGGTAAATGATAGTCAAATTATGGAAAATGCTTAAATTAAACACTTAACAATATTGGAGGGGGTTAATGTGAAAACTTATAATTAAAAAGGGATTAATAGGGTTTAAACAAAAAACACACACCCTGGTGCGTGTTTTGGATCGACCAGAGCAGGGAAACAAGGGGCAAACCCTTGTTCTTGCAAGATTCATCAAATCAACAAGGGAATTCGAAGTTAAATTGGTTGCATGCCTTCAATTTTCGATTAACTTAACATACTCAATAGAGTGGTAAGTTCAATTTTGTGTTCTGATGAATTGTAGGAATTGGGTTTCACCCAAATCACGAGTTTATGTCAAACTTTGTGTAATTAGAGGTTAAGATAGTGAAATTAGGGCAGAATTTATGTTAATTTTGGTGATTTGGTAAGATTGTAGCAAAAAACCACTTGTTAAGAAGTTAGTATAAGTATGATAATCAAGTGAAATCATACATATGAATTTTAGATGTGTAAACTTGTTTGTGATACATGAATGATGAATAAATTGGAGTAGGATGAAATAAT
This sequence comes from Helianthus tuberosus, assembly GCA_030545235.1. Taxonomy (NCBI): domain Eukaryota; kingdom Viridiplantae; phylum Streptophyta; class Magnoliopsida; order Asterales; family Asteraceae; genus Helianthus; species Helianthus tuberosus. Next base: position 167,788,748 of record CM060448.1, on the reverse strand, counting down.
TATGTGAAATAAAATGATTGTAAATGTTATGTGAAGATGAACTAGTAGGGATAAGCTTCATATACTTGTACCTTATGCTTTAAATACGATGCCTACCAAGTGTTCGATGAAATGCTTAAGAGATGAATATATGTGTAATATGGAAAATGATAGAATGAATTGGTTGAACTAAATGAATGAACGAATGTGTTGATGTAGGCGTGAAGGAAGAAGGTACAAACACTAGGAAAATGGAAGGCGCTCATGATCGAGGTATGTTCATTGCGCATACAAATTTTACTTGGTTATTTAATGTTCACGAAATACAAATCTTAGTTACAATTGTTTACGGTGGTAATTATGTAGTTGGCCTATCTTATTGTGAATTGGTGATGATAGTGAAGGTTATAATTAATTATGTAAATTGAATTGGTTCGAATTGAACGAGCCGAAGGAAAGAAAAGCCATGTAAAAAGTGAATAGAATTGTTCGACCCGTTATGTATGGGTGGTCATGAATGCAAATATGAATGTTGAATGGATGATGTTCAATTCGTTATACGGATTGAATGAATGTTAAATGTTGCAAGTAAATAATCTGATGTTAACGGGGTATCAATGGTATGTCTTATCTCATTTATGAGAGTGTATGTTTTGACCCGTTCCTACGGGTAGATGGTTGTTAGAATGAAAGGAAAGTAGATAAAGGAATGAAGCCAAATTATTGATTAAAATGAAATAGTTAATGAGACTAATATATCAAGTTTTGTTGTTTGATGTAGGTAAATCCTCGACTTAGGCGGCTTGGCGACTTAGAGCGAACACACGCACAAATTATGACCATTATGCGCTTCCGTCATTTTGTATCAAAGTTATGGGTCGAAAATACTTTGTTGTGAATAACTTTGTTGGTAGCAAGACTTTTAAAACATGATGTTATGGTTTTTGGTCGTGTCTTTTGAATGGGTCGTAGAATTTAGTTGTAATGATGATGGTTAAAACAGGGATACGCTCGTTATATGGGCAAGTCATGCCCAAATTTGGTTAAATTTGCATATAAATGTCATTAATATTTTTACTTTCTAATGTTAAAAGAATGGGTGTATCTAAAAGTTCAAATCTCTAAGGTCTTTTGGTCGCCATTTGGTTACGTTGAAAAAGCGGACCCTTTCAAGTTGGTATCAGAGCCTAGGTTTGAGGGATTCAAGTATCAAGTGTTTGAACTCAAACCGAAAGCTCGTGCAAGTGTGTGTTCATTCCGAAGCGCTATCAAGTAAGTAATTTGTAAACTTTGATTATACCTATAGTTAGTGATAAAAAAGGGAATTTTATGCAAATTGCTTATAAACCGAAATTTTAGGCATATGGCGAGGTTAAACAGGTCCGTATTTAAATTACCAACGTGTCAGAAAAAGAATTACGAAAAACGGACCTGTAGATTGAAAGTTATGGAAGTTTTAAGAGTACTTAGAGTGAAAACTAGAGCTGGGCAAAATGCAGGTTTTTATAACAAACCTGCTGGAAAACTGGTTCTCCCGTGCCACGCGACAGGGACCATGGCATATGGCGCGACACGCGACAGTGCTCGCGGGGCGCGACAGAGTTAGAGCTATCTGTCGCGTGCCGCGAGAGACCCCAAATCGTTCAAAAAATTTTATTTTTGCTGTTTAGATTATAGGGTTTGTTCTAACCAGTTTCTAAGACCCCGTAATCAATGTTAAGGTCATTTTTTTTACATTAAGAAAGATGAGGAAACCATATGTTATAGGAGAAAAGATAAATCGTTAGCATCAAAGGTTATGATCTAAACGATACAACATGATCGTCGATGGCAACAATGTATGAAGTATAAGTTGTAAATGGAACGTAGAATGATAGTACGAGTTTAAATGTGATGAAGAGGTATGAAAGGAACTCTAACGAATAAAGGAATGTTTTATGTAGATGACAGACACAGGTAATATAGATGATGCTGAAGTAGCACGACAAGAAGCATTCGATAATAAGATTATGGAAGCGGCAGAAAAAGTTATACATGCTAACCTACCCCTGTTAGCTCATGAAGTTGAAAGCCGTGTCTTAGGGGTAATTGCTACTATGATGACTAGCAAGATTAAGGAAAAAGAGATGATAGAGGGGTCTAAAAGTAAAGGAAAGGAACGAAGATGCACATATAAGGATTTCATGTCATGCAACCCCACAACTTATGACGGAAAAATTGATCTGATAGCCTGCCAAAGGTGGATCTCAAACATAGAGGCAGTGTTCATACGAAGTCGTTGTGATAAGGAAGACCAAGTGATTTTAGCTATGGGTCAACTCACTTTACAAGCGAAAGATTGGTGGGACGCGTATAGTAAGGAAATAGGGAGGACAATCTTCAAGTGAAGACTTGGCAGGAATTTAAGGAGCCTTTTCTAAGATATCATTGTCCTCAGTCAGCCATTGATAAGATACAAGAAGATTTCTTGCGCCTCCGACAGAAAAATGAGACGATTAACGAGATAACAAATACCTTCTTGGATAAGATGAAGTTCCGTGGAGATTTTGTGAAGACGGAAAGAATGAAAATCAATCGCTATCATGGTATCTTAAAGGCGGAATATAGGGAGTTTATCACTCCCTCAAAGTGTGAAACCCTCGATGAACTTATCAATTTGGCTCGGGATAGAGAACTTGAGCTTAAAAGACAGGAAGAACGTGGTGAAAAGAGATCGACAGAAAAGAGGGCAAATGCAAGTCCGTCTAAAAAGGCGAAGTTTCAAGACCATGGAAGAAAGGATAAGTCGAAAGGTGGTATCACTCCTTGTAAGACGTGTGGGAAACTTCATACCAGGGAATGCCTTTTAGGCAAGAAGGGATGATATAATTGTGGTGATGAAGGACATCCGTACTACAAATGCCCTAAAAACCCAAAGACCAGTTACAACTGTTTTCAGAAAGGGCATGTTAAAGCGGAGTGTCCTAAACTACAACAGGGAGCGAAAAAGGAAGGAAAGAAGGAGGAGAGCTCCAAAGCGAAAGGGAGGATGTTCCAAATAACATCCGAAGAAGCCAAAGCTCACCCGAATCTCGTTTCAGGTATCTTTTTGCTAAATTCCTTGCCGATGTATGTTTTATTTGATACCGGAGCCACTATGTCGTTCATTTCGAGTGAAGTAGTACAAAACCCTTCATTTAAGATTGAAAGAATGTTGATACCTTTAGAGGTAGAAATAGCCGATAGCAAGAATTATATGTTACACGAAGTTTGTAGAAACTATAAGTTGATCATAGAAGATGAGGAATTTAACATTGACCTTGTACCAATGATTTTAGGGGAATTTAAAGTGATAGTGGGTATGGATTGGATGGCCCGAAACCATGCAGAGATTAATTGTGAAAATAAAACTATATCTATCCGATCTCCAAGTGGGAAACAACTAAAAATTCAAGGAGAAAGAAATATAGGAACGAAACTTTGTACCATTTCCCAAGCAGTCAAGTATGTAGTTAACGGAAGTAGAGCCTACTTAACTTACGTAGTGGATACCCAACAAAGCCTCCCGAAGTTTGAAAATGTCGAAATAGTGAATGAATTTCCGGATGTGTTTCCGGAGGAATTACCAGGACTCCCTCCCGAACGGGAAATAGAGTTTCGAATTGAATTGAATCCGGGGCCAAAACCGGTAGCTAAAGCCCCATATAGACTGGCCCCCACCGAGATGCGGGAGTTAATGACATAGTTACAAGACCTTCTCGATAAGGGCTTCATACGCCAAAGTGTGTCGCCCTGGGGAGCGCCCGTCCTATTTGTTAAGAAAAAGGATGGGTCGATGCGCATGTGCATCGATTATAGAGAACTAAATAAACTGACCATGAAGAACCGCTACCCTTTACCTAGAATTGATGATCTTTTTTATCAGTTACAAGGGGCGAGTTGGTTCTCTAAGATAGATTTGCGATCGGGATATCATCAAGTCAGGGTACGAGGAGAAGACATTGCAATAACTGCATTTAGAACCCGGTATGGACATTATGAGTTTCTAGTTATGTCTTTTGGGTTGACGAACGCGCCAGCGGCGTTTATGGATCTTATGAACCGGGTATGTCGACCCATGCTAGATAAATCTGTGATCGTGTTCATAGATGATATTCTAGTCTATTCACGAAGCAGGGCTGAACATGCAAGACACTTACGAGAAGTACTTGAAATTCTCTGTAAAGAGAAACTCTATGCAAAATTTTCAAAGTGCGCCTTTTGGCTCAGAAAGGTGCAATTTCTCGGTCATGTTATAAACTCGGAAGGTGTTTTGGTTGATCCGTAAAAAATAGAGGCTGTAATGAAATGGGTCTCCCCTAAAAATCCAACTGAAGTAAGGAGTTTCTTAGGTCTCGCTGGCTATTATAGAAGATTTATACAAATTTTTTCAAAGATAGCGTTACCTCTAACGAAATTGACAAGAAAGAAAGAAAAATTTGTCTGGGGTAAGGAACAAGAAGAAGCCTTTCGAGTGTTAAAGGAGAGATTGTCAAGTTCCCCGGTGTTGACCTTACCAGACGGGAATGAAGATTTGGTTGTCTATTCAGATGCTTCACATCAGGGCTTAGGATGTGTTTTAAAGCAAAGAGGAAAAGTTATCGCGTATGCTTCGAGACAACTAAAACTGCATGAAGGGAATTACCCAACCCACGATTTAGAATTGGCAGCGGTAGTATTCGCCTTAAAAATCTGGAGGCATTATCTGTCACACCCCGATATTTCCACGTATTACCGGTGGGCCCGGTGGGGAGTATCGTGATATCATCATAGTCAAATAATCATAGTTCAATGCACAGCGGAAGTCCAAAGTAAAATATATTACAAACCGATTCAAAAGTAACATCAATATTACAAACGGATTGCAAGATGGATCCACAGGCGGATCATAAACAGAAAGATAAACACTGTTCAACAGACTTTAGACGTCTAGAACTTGCAAGATTCCCTATTAACGCCCTGAGCTCCCAGCCAATTTACGTACAGTACCTGTCACTTAACCTTTTTGGAAAATACGTCAGTTTACACTGGTAAATACAATTAACTGACTCTTTTAAAAAATCTTTATGAAAATTGATTTAAATGCACAAGGCACAAATATTCTTTTATATCTTGGGACAATTATATTAATAACAATCTTGTATCAGATTTACATGTTTGTCCAACATTTAGGGCCGGTGATTATACATACCGATCAAGATTAATCGACACACCACAAATATAACTCACAAGAACTTACCTCACGAGTGAGTATATCTTTTACATACGCAACAGGAGGTGTTATGCCTACACCTTGTGCTTAAGTTGTGGCCATTCACTTTTTAAATGAGCCAAGGATATCCAGGACACGGTCATTAACCCCCAATGTTATTTGTTATCAAGCAATACTGATTAAAACGGGATTATGAAATTTAATCATCTCCGATTAAAAGGTTTCTACACCCGACCAAGCGGTATTTTTATAATACCGTATCCCAAGCCCGTATAACGGAAAATAAGTTAAAAGTATTTACCTGAGCTTAAAATGCAATTTATACTCAGCCGTATATTCTAATCAGCAAGCACAAGTACCTCTAATGGGGCTCTCAATCTAGAATGAAGGTTTTATTAACCTATTAGATTCCTAACGGGTCTTATTTAAGTTGTAATTTAGACCGGTTAGTTTTAACGAAAGGTTTTTGGTTCAAAACGCAAGATTAAGCGAAGACCGGATTAGAATGTATTTTAGACCCGACAAGTATGGAGACTTGTATAATATGGGTAAACTAAACACATTCTGAATTTTGAAGCAAAAATGATAAGGTTTGACCCGTTTCGGTCAATTTATGCAAACTAGTTACATAAACCGTTCCGAACACGTATAATGCATAACGGGTAACCAAAAGAGTCATGAACATGTTTCACAAGTTAATATGCCTTAAATATGTTGTGATATCAGTAGGATACCTTCCATTACGCCCAAAACGAATGTAAAACCGATTTATGCCCCATAGGGGTATTTTGGTCATTTTAAAGGTTATAAAAGAGGTTAAATATTAATCTGAGGTTCTGGTCTAAAATAATCAGTAAAAATATTTATTTTATAAAGTTATATCAGTAAGATATCTCACATATGTGAAATTTATCATTTATGGCCAAACTATGCACCGTAGGGGCATTTTGGTCATTTCACATATGCTTTAAGGGTTGCTTTTGGAAATCTGAGTTCAAAACTTTTATTTATTTTTAAAGTATAAAAATTTATTCATAACATCAGTAGGTATCAAGCTTTGGGTGCCTAATATGGTTTTAAACCATACTATGCGCCTAAATCGCATAAAATTCGGTATTTGACGGTATTCGGGTTTAATAAGTAAATCTGAGATTTTGATCAGCCTTTACTGTTTAAAATAACTTATTTAATATATAAAATCAGTAGAAAAAGGTTCGGTATGTAAAGTGTAACACCCCCAAAATCCACACGCGGAGTATCACCGCTTGGAGGCGTGACTGACCAGGATCCAGCCACCAATCATATTGAACAAGCATGTAAGTAATTATAAAAATCCAACCAATACAATTGGTGTCCAAACAAAACATAGTTTAAGTTGCAAGCGGAAGCATAACGATTAAATCCAAAACAAAATATAAGTTCAAATGTTTCAATGTTTAACATGGCACACAATTGTCCATGTCCCACAACGACTCTTCCCCATGCAAGCTCCAGCTAAGTACCTATTGACCTGCAAAGCATGTAGTAACGAGTCAACAACAAAGTTGAGCGAGTTCACAGTTGGGTGTTCGTTTTAAGTTGTTCCAAAAACAGTTTCCTTTAACTGGCATCCCTGTCGTGGGGGTTACCCCATAGTTGAAAAACGTGTTTTGTTTAATCCCGTTCACTCTGGCTATCTAGCCGTGGGGGCTACCCCATGTTTAATTATCTGGCTCTCTGGCCGTGGGGGCTACCCCATGTTTATACTACTAGACTCGTTACCATATCGACTGCTGACTGTAGTCATGTTTATGTGCCCTGAACTGTCAATGTCTATCATCATTGACGTGCCATAGTCCATTAGTTCACGCCCGTCCTCTGCGGCATGGTGTGATGCTTGTCAGACCTAAATAGCGCTATCTAACTAATGACCCGCTCGCCATTGGCTCGGCGATTAAGTCGATATAAAAAGGAGGGACTTCGTGATAGAGTTTTGGTCTAGTGAAATTTAACTGTCCACGAGGACGAGGAATTATATTCCTGAACCCGTACTGTCCTACCCAAGAAGGACGAGGAATCCATGTTCCTTAACCCATTCCCAACCCCTGGGAATCCCATGCTTTGTAGAAAGTGTGAACTCACCTTAGGTTAGCTCGGCAGATAAACGAAAGGTCAATCGAGCTGCTTAGAGGTCAACCACGTCCTAACATGGTTACCATACAAGTCAGGTCTAGGTTCAAGAAGTGCTTGTATGTTTACACATAAGCTAACAGGTTACGAACACGTATTGATCATAGCAAACACGTAAATCACTCAAACCGTCAAGTCCATATAATACCCAACTTGTGCGACTCAGAAGGTTGGGCTCGCACAAGTTCATTAACCCAAAAGTCTTGTGCGATTCACTAAATGAAGCCCAAAGGTACCCGGCCCAACCTGTTGTGCGTCCAGCACATCTTGTGCGACTCATAACAGGTTGTGCGATCCAAAACATACCCGGCCCAGATTACAAATAAGCCCAACAAAATACACAGCCCAAATAATAACATACATCGGTCTTGTGCGGTCCGGATGGACTTGTGCGATTGTGTTTTGGGCTTTGAGGCCCAACCGTGTAACAGTTTGTGTATGGCCCAAGCCTTGTGCGATCGGCACTATCTTGTGCGATCCACAAAGTCTTGTGCGATCATGCAAAGGCTGTGTTGTACGTTGTGTTTAATCAGTTGCACTAGTCTTGTGCGACTGCCTTGTGCGATCAGATCAGATCTTGTGTGATCTGATCTTGTGCGACCAAGGAGTCTTGTGCGATTGGTTTCAAATATCCGAAACTTATGCTAATTAGTTATATCATTCAACAGTTTCCAAAATTCCATTTGATCAATCGATGCTAACAGTTTCCAAACCAAACAATAATCGATCAAACAATAGTTTTAACATAAATCTCTTAAGAACCCTAATGAATAACATATGAACAATAATCATAGCCCTTAACTTAATAACATGATTCATGTTCTTAATTATTAGCATGCATACTAACATAACAATCCCTCCTCCCCACAATTCATTCGAATAGTGACATATCCCAGCCGATTATCATTCAATCGGTTCTAGATCTTAACATCAACATTACATAATTACCAACCCTAAATTAATCAAGTCATGCAACACATAGGAACCGATTACATGAACACCAATCCTCATCATTCATAACTAATCATATATCATTCACAAATCATTGTAGAGAATCACATAAATCACACATCATCCAACATGCAATCAACAATAAAAACACTAACCGGTTAGAATGGAACGAGGATTGATTTGAATAGAAAGTCTTCGAAAAATGGAGATGTTTGCCGTCGGCTTCAAGAGGAGAGAAAGAGAGTAGGGTTTTGTAAACTTTGTGTGATTAGGTAAAGTGTGGGATTTATACTATCACCCTAGGTGTTGTGCGAGTTGATGGAGTGGGCCGAACCCAGCTTTGGGCTGCCAACGGTTTGGATACAAAGAGTGTAGCCCGAATGGGCTTGTGCGATCGGGTTGTGTTGTGCGTTTGGGCTCGTTTATATACATACATACATTACACAAAACACATATCAAACATAACATTTCATTAATCATCAAAGTTCATACAATCACATAGTGTTCAAACACGCTACTCTTAGCACAAAGATAGGTTCTGAAATACGAGTTGTCACATTATCCCCAAGTTGAAAGAAATTTCGTCCCGAAATTTGGTACGTACTCACTGAGGAAGCTAGTTAAGTTGCATGGTTTTCCTAGTTTTCCTGGGGTGTCACATCCTCCCCCCGTTGATCTGGAATTTTGTCCCGAAATTCCGCAGTAGCTTCAGCCTTAGTAGTGGTTGTACTGTTTACGAACAATTGGGGATACTTTTGTTTCATTTGGTCTTCGCGTTCCCAGGTGAACTCTGGGCCACGACGGGAGTTCCAACAAACTCGAACGAGAGGTATTTTAGTGCGCTTGAGGACCTTAACGTCCCGGTCCGTGATTTCAACTGGTTCCTCGACGAATCGCAACTGTTCATCGATAGTGAGCTCCTTCAAAGGAACTACGAGGGTCTCATCTGACAGGCACTTCTTCAGATTTGAGACGTGAAATACGTTGTGAACTGCACTGAGTTCTGTTGGTAGGTTCAGTTTGTAGGCCACCTTGCCTATTTTCTCTATGATTTCGAAAGGTCCGACGTATCGCGGGTTAAGTTTGCCTCGTTTGCCAAAACGAACCACACCCTTCCAGGGTGAAACTTTGAGTAGCACTCGATCCCCAACCTGGAACTCGAGTGGTTTCCTGCCCTTATCGGCGTAGCTTTTATGACGGTCACGAGCTGCCGCCATTCGTTGTCGTATTTGAGCAATCCTTTCTGTTGTGTCTACCACAAGTTCTGGGCCAGTGATCTGACTATCCCCCACCTCTGCCCAACAAAGAGGTGATCGGCATTTACGCCCGTACGATGCCTCAAATGGAGCGGCCCGAATGCTGGTGTGGTAACTGTTATTATACGAGAATTCCACTAGTGGCAGATGTTTTTCCCAACCGTTGCCAAAATCGATAACACATGCACGAAGCATGTCTTCAAGGGTCTGGATGGTGCGTTCAGACTGCCCATCCGTTTGCGGGTGATAAGCTGTGCTCATATCTAAACGTGAGCCAAAAGATTTGTGCATTGCTTGCCACAGTTCCGAAGTAAAACGTGCATCACGATCAGAGATAATAGAGGTGGGCACCCCGTGCCTCGAGACAACTTCCTTAAGATATATGTCTGCTAGAGTGGAGAACTTATCCGTTTCTTTGATAGCCAAAAAGTGTGCAAACTTTGTGAGTCGATCCACGATCACCCAAATAGTGTCATTTCCGCGCTGAGATCTAGGTAGGCCAGTAACGAAATCCATGGAAATCTGCTCCCATTTCCATTGTGGTATCTCTGGTTGTTGAAGTAGGCCTGAGGATTTCTGGTATTCGACTTTGACTCTCGCACAAGTCAAACACTTGCTGACGTAAGTTGCTATGTGGGCCTTCATGCTAGGCCACCAGTATGTGGTTCTGAGGTCGTGGTACATCTTATCCGAACCAGGATGTACTGAGTAACGAGACTTGTGCGCTTCATCCATTACAAGTTCTCTTAAGTTGCCATAGAGTGGGACCCAAATGCGTCCTGTTACGTAGTAAGCACCGTCTTCCTTTTGTTCTAACCGTTGCCTTGAGCTACGTAGGGCTTCAGCCCTGATGTTTTCTGGTTTCAATGCTTCTACCCGAGCATCTCGTATCTGGGAAGGAAGACTAGATTGAATGGTGAGTTGTAATGCTCGCACGCGCTTAGGCGTAGTGTCCTTTCGACTGAGGGCATCGGCCACAACATTGGCTTTGCCAGGATGGTACTTGATTGCGCATTCGTAATCGTTCAATAGTTCAACCCATCGACGTTGACGCATGTTCAACTCCTTCTGTTTGAAGATATGCTCGAGACTCCTGTGATCGGTGTAAATGGTGCACCTGGTACCGTACAGGTAATGTCTCCATATCTTGAGTGCGAAAACAACAGCTCCCAGCTCCAAATCATGCGTAGTGTAGTTCCTTTCGTGAATCTTAAGTTGATGTGACGCATAAGCAATGACCTTGTCACGTTGCATCAGCACACATCCAAGTCCCTGAATGGATGCGTCGCAATAAACCACAAAATCGTCTGTGCCTTCAGGCAATGAGAGGATAGGGGCGCTACAAAGTCTATCCTTTAAGTGTTGGAACGCAGTTTCCTGCGCATCACCCCAGCGGTTGGTGACACCTTTCTGAGTTAGTGAGGTGAGAGGTTGCGCAATCTTGGAGAAATCCTTGATGAACCTTCTGTAGTAACCTGCCAAGCCCAAGAATTGGCGAATTTCTATTGGTGTACGGGGTGCAGGCCAGTTCCTGATTGAATCAACCTTGGATGGATCAACGTGAATCCCATCCTTGTTTACCACGTGGCCTAGGAAAGGGACTTCACGAAGCCAGAAGTCGCATTTCGAGAACTTTGCATAAAGCTGTTCTGTTCGAAGGAGTTCCAAAATAAGTCATAGATGTCGCTCGTGTTCCTCCTGACTCTTAGAATAGATCAGGATGTCGTCGATGAAAACTATGACGAACTTGTCCAAGTAAGGTTTGCACACTCTGTTCATAAGGTCCATGAAAACTGCAGGTGCTTTTGTCAGCCCGAAAGGCATGACCAAAAACTCGTAGTGTCCATAACGAGTTCTAAAGGCTGTTTTAGAGACATCCTCTTCTCGGACTCTCAGCTGGTGATATCCCGATCTCAGATCAATCTTCGAGTAGTAGCTCGACCCTTGCAGCTGGTCGAATAGGTCATCAATGCGTGGAAAAGGAAAGCGATTCTTCACGGTCACCTTGTTGAGTTCACGGTAGTCGATGCACATTCTGAAGGTACCGTCTTTCTTCTTCACAAACAAGACTGGAGCTCCCCAGGGCGAAGAGCTAGGACGAATAAAACCCTTATTCAAAAGCTCTTGTAGTTGCGTAGACAGCTCTTCTAGTTCTGAGGGAGCTTGGCGATAAGGTGCATGAGCTATGGGCGCTGCTCCAGGAGCCAGCTCGGTTTGAAACTCGACTTGACGATGAGGCGGAAGGCCATGTAATTCCTCAGGGAATACCTCAGGAAAGTCACGTACGATCGGGAAATCTTCTATCTTCTTCTCTTTCTTCGAGGTATCCGTAACGAGAGCCAAAATAGCAGTGTGGCCCTTTCGTAAACATTTCTGGGCTTTAAGGAAAGAGATGATGCTCACAACAGCACCACTCTTGTCGCCACGAATCATAAGAGGTTCATCACCTGAACGAGGAATACGGACAATCTTCTCGTTGCACAGAATCTCTGCTTGGTGTTGGGATAACCAGTCCATCCCAATGACAACGTCGAAACTACCCAGAACGATAGGAATGAGGTCGATAGAGAAGGTGTGACCAGCAAGAACAAGGTTACAACCCTTGACTACGTGTGTGACCTCTAAACTCTTACCATTAGCTAACTCTACAGTGTGCTTGGTGTTCAAAAGCGTTGGGGTACGTTTAAGCATTTGACTAACTTTTAGAGACACGTAGCTAGTATCGGCACCCGAATCAAATAAAACTGTAACATAAAAGTCGTCGAGAAGGAACTTACCCGTCACAACATTGGGATCGTTCCTTGCTTCACCTTGGCCAATAACTAATACACGACCCCTTGCACCATTGCCGTTGTTTCCCCCGTTGTTTCCATTCCCTTGGTTGTTATTATTGTTGTTGTTGTTCTGGTTCCGGTTCAGTTGGGGACAATCTCTCTTGAAGTGGCCTTCAGCTCCACACTGAAAGCACCCTTTGTTGATACCCTGCTGCTGCTGTTGCTGTCGTTGATTCTGTGGGGCTTGTTGTTGCTGACGATTCTGGTTTGCGGGGTATAAACTTCTGCAATCCTTTGCAGCGTGGCCTGGCTTGTTGCACCGATGATAGTTACTCCTGGTGCATGGTCCGCTGTGGTGTAGATTACAGCGATTGCATTTGGGGTGAACTCCCCTGTACCCTCCTTGACTTTGACTACCAGATGATTGCTGACTAGGGCTCTTGTGGTCGTCAGTCTTCCTCTGCTGAGACTGTACAGAAGTTGAACCTTTGCTTGAAGTTCCATCCCATTTCCGCTTGTTGTCGCTGGGAGTATCAGAAGTAGTAGCACTAATACGCTTTGGTAGCCTGTTCTGCTCCACCGCCTGATCAGTGAGACGATGAGCCAATTAAACAACTTACTGGATGGTGGCGAGGTTAGCTGAAGTCACATGACTTTGAATCTCTGGCACTAAACCCTTGAGATACAGTTCGATACGTTTGATGGGAGGATCCACCATGGTAGGACACAAAATTGCCAGCTCGTTCGATCTTTTTGTATAAGCTTCAATTTCTGACCCCGTCATCTTTAAGTTGAAGAACTCTACCTCCAGTTTGTGAATGTCATCACGATTGCAGTACTCTTCCTTAATCATTTCCTTAAAATTGTTCCATGGGGTGGCGTTAGCAGCAACCAACCCCAGCATTTGAACCTGAGCGTTCCACCACGTGAGCGCTATACCCTCGAGAGTACCGGTAGCATACTTCACCCTGCGAGCCTCAGGGCATTCACACATCTCGAAAACAGATTCGAGATTTTCAAACCAGTGGAGGAGACCTACAGCTCCTTCAGTACCACTAAAGGTACTAGGTCGACAATCCATAAAGGTCTTGAAAGTGCACACGGGAGGCTGTGCAGGTTGACCTGCCGTGAGAGTAAGAAGGGACAAGGTTAAGCACAAGTGTTGGTTTACGAGAGTAGGAACTAAAGATCCTAGAGTGAGTTTAATCTGCAGGGTATACCTCCTGCTTGTGCGGCTGCAAGTGCCGCAGCAACTTGTTGGTTAATCAGAGCCGTCAACTGGGCTTGAGTCATGTTAACGCGTCCACTCATGATCTTCATATCAAAGGAAAACATGAGTGAGAGAGGTTCGTGAAAGTGCGATGACAGAGGAGAGTAAGCACACATGTGTTTTCGAACTATCGTTGCCACGTTTATCTAAGCATACCATGAGCATAGTTCTATGTAATCTAGCAAGTAGGCAATAAAACATAAACCATATCACCTAGAATGTCGAGTCTTGCACGTGGAGCGAAGCGTCGTTGTGGATCGTTGAGCACTGTACAGGTTATAGTCTGGTTTTAACAAAAACTTTTCCCTTATTAAAACCAAGTTCACTATAACCAATGGCTCTGATACCAATCTGTCACACCCCCAAAATCCACACGCGGAGTATCACCGCTTGGAGGCGTGACTGACCAGGATCCAGCCACCAATCATATTGAACAAGCATGTAAGTAATTATAAAAATCCAACCAATCCAATTGGTGTCCAAACAAAACATAGTTTAAGTTGCAAGCGGAAGCATAACGATTAAATCCAAAACAAAATATAAGTTCAAATGTTTCAATGTTTAACATGGCACACAATTGTCCATGTCCCACAACAACTCTTCCCCATGCAAGCTCCAACTAAGTACCTATTGACCTGCAAAGCATGTAGTAACAAGTCAACAACAAAGTTGAGCGAGTTAATAGTTGGGTGTTCATTTTAAGTTGTTCCAAAAACAGTTTCCTTTAACTGGCATCCCTGTCGTGGGGGTTACCCCATAGTTGAAAAACGTGTTTTGTTTAATCCCGTTCACTCTGGCTATCTAGCCGTGGGGGCTACCCCATGTTTAATTATCTGGCTCTCTGGCCGTGGGGGCTACCCCATGTTTATACTACTAGACTCGTTACCATATCGACTGCTGACTGTAGTCATGTTTATGTGCCCTGAACTGTCAATGTCTATCATCATTGACGTGCCATAGTCCATTAGTTCACGCCCGTCCTCTGCGGCATGGTGTGAGGCTTGTCAGACCTAAATAGCGCTATCTAACTAATGACCCGCTCACCATTGGCCCGGCGATTAAGTCGATATAAAAAGGAGGGACTTCGTGATAGAGTTTTGGTCTAGTGAAATTTAACTGTCCATGAGGACGAGGAATTATATTCCTGAACCCGTACTGTCCTACCCAAGAAGGACGAGGAATCCATGTTCCTTAACCCATTCCCAACCCCTGGGAATCCCATGCTTTGTAGAAAGTGTGAACTCACCTTAGGTTAGCTCGGCAGATAAACGAAAGGTCAATCGAGCTGCTTAGAGGTCAACCACGTCCTAACATGGTTACCATACAAGTCAGGTCTAGGTTCAAGAAGTGCACGTATGTTTACACATAAGCTAACAGGTTACGAACACGTATTAATCATAGCAAACACGTAAATCACTCAAACCGTCAAGTCCATATAATACCTAACTTGTGCGACTCAGAAGGTTGGGCTCGCACAAGTTTATTAACCCAAAAGTCTTGTGCGATTCACTAAATGAGGCCCAAAGGTACCCGGCCCAACCTGTTGTGCGTCCAGCACATCTTGTGCGACTCATAACAGGTTGTGCGATCCAAAACATACCCGGCCCAGATTGCAAATAAGCCCAACAAAATACACAGCCCAAATAATAACATACATCGGTCTTGTGCGGTCCGGATGGACTTGTGCGATTGTGTTTTGGGCTTTGAGGCCCAACCGTGTAACAGTTTGTGTATGGCCCAAGCCTTGTGCGATCGGCACTATCTTGTGCGATCCACAAAGTCTTGTGCGATCATGCAAAGGCTGTGTTGTACGTTGTGTTTAATCAGTTGCACTAGTCTTGTGCGACTGCCTTGTGCGATCAGATCAGATCTTGTGTGATCTGATCTTGTGCGACCAAGGAGTCTTGTGCGATTGGTTTCAAATATCCGAAACTTATGCTAATTAGTTATATCATTCAACAGTTTCCAAAATTCCATTTGATCAATCGATGCTAACAGTTTCCAAACCAAACAATAATCGATCAAACAATAGTTTTAACATAAATCTCTTAAGAACCCTAATGAATAACATATGAACAATAATCATAGCCCTTAACTTAATAACATGATTCATGTTCTTAATTATTAGCATGCATACTAACATAACAATCCCTCCTCCCCACAATTCATTCGAATAGTGACATATCCCAGCCGATTATCATTCAATCGGTTCTAGATCTTAACATCAACATTACATAATTACCAACCCTAAATTAATCAAGTCATGCAACACATAGGAACCGATTACATGAACACCAATCCTCATCATTCATAACTAATCATATATCATTCACAAATCATTCTAGAGAATCACATAAATCACACATCATCCAACATGCAATCAACAATAAAAACACTAACCGGTTAGAATGGAACGAGGATTGATTTGAATAGAAAGTCTTCGAAAAATGGAGATGTTTGCCGTCGGCTTCAAGAGGAGAGAAAGAGAGTAGGGTTTTGTAAACTTTGTGTGATTAGGTAAAGTGTGGGATTTATACTAACACCCTAGGTGTTGTGCGAGTTGATGGAGTGGGCCGAACCCAGCTTTGGGCTGCCAACGGTTTGGATACAAAGAGTGTAGCCCGAATGGGCTTGTGCGATCGGGTTGTGTTGTGCGTTTGGGCTCGTTTATATACATACATACATTACACAAAACACATATCAAACATAACATTTCATTAATCATCAAAGTTCATACAATCACATAGTGTTCAAACACGCTACTCTTAGCACAAAGATAGGTTCTGAAATACGAGTTGTCACATAAAGGATGTGTAAAACTCGTTTTATTAGCAAAAAAGGGCATAACCGTCAATTACCGAGTCAATGCAAGAACCCTATGTTATGATCAGTGTAAAAATAAATAAAAATCTTCAAAAATCCAAAAATATTATATTACATCAGTGGGTAAAAGGTTTGGGGTCAAAATTTGGGTTTAAATAGTTTTTATGCCAAAAAATGCCGTTTAATTAATAAAAAGGCTTCAATTTACGATATTGAGCATAACTCTTATTTTTGACCTCAAACTGATGTCAAATTTTTAAGGCATGTTTATAAATCAGTAATAAAGGTTTTTGTCCTCTCACATTTTCAAAAAATCTCATTTTAATATCAAAAGGGCATAATGGTCAACTTTTAAGCATTTAACGGAAACATGCAATGAACTAGGATTACTATGGAACCATGCTGTATAACCTCAAAGGGTTACACTAACATATATTATGGTCCTAAAGGAATCCTAAGGCATATTTAAACTAATCTAAATCGGGTCAGAACTGAAAGTCAAAGCAAAAGTCAACTTTTGCGACTTTCGGTTGCGAACCGAGCCTAAACTTAGAATTGTCAGGTTGAACCTGCTTAAACATGTTCTTATGTTAATTACCAAGTTATTTAAATGTTAAAACATGTTCTATAACTTCTGTATTATTAGTTATGAATTTATTAGTAAAAACTGACTCGTTTGACTTTTTATTAAGAAGTTTGACCCGACAATTGACCGAGTAAACGTGGTAATTAGGAGGTGCCCTTTTGAGGGTTTAACACCTACCTAATTACGGTCACGTAGCCATGTTCGTTGCGAACAATGGCTCAACTGTTTAAAAGTCAAAGCGTTTATCGCGTACGCTTGACTTTTCGGCTATAAACGCCAAATAAAACAAACTAGCCATGAAAGGACACTTCCTAAGATGGTCAGACTTCCCCCAAGACCAGAGAGCAAGAGCAGGAAATGAATGAGGTGCAATGAGAACCAAAGATCAAGGGGGTATATATAGGTTTTTGAGAACCATTAGGATTGTTCATCGATAAACGAGCCTTGATCTGGACCGTACACATCATACCCCCTGTTTTTCAATACTATGGGTGCCCAAAATGGCCCATAGAATGAAGAAAACAATGTGCGAAAACCAGAAAAACCCAGCTGCTGAGGAAAATAACTTGTTTTGCATTCTGGGGACTCTCGCGGCCCGCGTAGGCTGAGTCCCCATTCTTACGCGGCCCGCCTAATAACTCAGATCAGCAACAGACTTTCAGAAAATGCAGTTTCAGTCCCTGTACTTGTTTAGATGTCATTTCTGACTTATTTTAGGCCCGTTAACCTCATTTCAAGGCTCTATTATGATGCCTAAACATAGGGAACATAAAACATGCTCAAAAATATGCCGGATGTCGGTTCGTTTGGCCGTACGGTCACGATGTTCGACAAATTACGACGAAACACGAACGGACGCGAAAAACGATCCAATTTACGCGACGAATGGAATTTTATTATGCCGATCACTAAAATAAAATATTTTAATGATTACATAAATTTTTGAATGTCCGGATATATTCAGAACGTAAGATATGCGCGAAAATGCAAACTTGTGCACTTTTTGACGCTTTTAGTCCCTGTCGATCAAATAAGTTTATTTTTGCGCACCAAACACCTCTAAGCCTATTTCTAAGCTATGTACATGATATTTAGGGCATGTTTAACTTATGATCATATTCCGGAAGGTTCGATACCATACGAATCGATAGACTTTTGCAGTTTAACGCAAATAGTCCCTCTAATGCGCAAACTTGCGCATGTCATCGTTTAATAGCATCGGAGCCTAACCTAACCCATGTTAGGCACTATTGAGAGTATTATTAAACATCACAATGATTCGGGTTCGTAAAAAGGTCATTCAGAGGTATAATTAAACATATTGACACTTTTAGTCCCTCTAACTTGCAAAGTTGCGCGTAACTTCACTTATAGGCATAAAAGCCCTTAATGGCCAATATTAGGCATTCCCGAGAGTGTAATAAATTATCATGAAGCTCTCGGTATGTTAAAAGGTCTCTCAGAGGTAAGAATTAACATGTTGACACTTTTAACCCTTCATTGCGCAAACTTTCAATTAATTACGCAAACAGCTACTCATGATCGACAAGTGGCCCACTTGTGAATATGATTATCATGAAATGTTACGCAGAGGCTTATAATAAGCATGTTAACATTTCCAGTTCTTCTAAAATCAAAGTTTTTGATTTTTCACAAAATTAGTCCCTCAAATTCAACGTTTGACTTTATTAAGGTTTATTACACGTGTCAATACACCATTGGACGTGATTTTTACGAGGTGTTACATCCTCACCCCCTTAAAAGAAATATCGACCTCGATATTTGCTAAAGTATTGGAAGTACCCTCTGACGTATCATGGACTTATCCTCCTATAGCATATTTGGAGCCTTTCCAAGTGTAACAACCCGCACTTTCATGCGTTGTTACTACTCGATATACTCGTTACGCCTAGCACCAGAGATTCGGATCATAATGTAACTATATCGCACACATCGCTATATCGCAGTATATTCGAATATTTCACGTATTTTATCGCTATAACACATCATATCGCGCATACTAACACTCACGATGACGTTGAGTGAGGACTTATTCTACCCTCCTCGATGGTCGTGGTGTGTCGCAACGCAAACAACTAACGGTAACAAAGACTTTCGGGTGAGTGCTATCCCTCCAGTCGTCGTGACGATGATGACAATACGAGTGAGTGGTACCCCGTCAGTCATTGTGGCACAACGTATACACTAACGCTCACAGTGACGTCGAGAGAGGACCTATTCTACCCTCTGCGATGGCCGTGATGTGTCTTAACGCAATGCATACTCGAACCGAACACTTGGGTATATGGATACGTATATACGACCTTTTTATGATTAAAAATATATATATATAATAAAAAAATTAAATATGGGAAACCAGAACTATCGCAACGCTCGATACATTGAAATTCCCCGCACCAAGATCCATCCGGAATGGCCATCCGAACGGATTGCCATCCGAACGGATGGGCATCCGAACGGATGACCATCCGACCCTGCATATCATTCAACCTCCTTTCTCCACCCTTGCCTATAAATAACACTTGTCACATCACTTGAACAGTGATGTGACAACCCTCACTCGACCAGACGCGCTTGGAACCTTTCCTCTCGATTCCTCGCGATTCCGGTAAGATTTCAACCTAAATCTTGTACTTTTATGATCAACTCTCGATTCTACACCTTTCTACCTTTTAAATCTTAACTGTTAACCGTGAAATCACCAAGGTTTGAGGTGTTCTAAGGTGATGTCATCATGGAGTTCTATGAACTTCAAGTTTTGGCATCATTCCACCATGAACAACACAGATCTGAAGGATTTCCACAAGATTAAACAAGTTTTTTTCCCTCAGATCTAAACATTTTTTAGATAAAAGGGACTGAAAGAAGGATTTCTAACCTTCTTCCAACTCTTTTACACTCAATGCCCTCAAAAACCAGTGGAAACGGACTCGTTCTGAGCTTCTGCACATTCTTAGCGAAGTGTCGGTTCAGAGATCTCAATTCTCTCAATAGGGACATTGGACTTCGGGTTGAACATAAGCATCCGTCTCGAACAGCTAGCTGAACGGTTGGGGGTGATTCCCGTCCGATCAGGTCACCTGAGTCTTGATGGGGTTTCTGTTGTTCAAAACGTCGTCATACCATCTCACTCAACCTACCAAACCTTCCAAAAACCATCAAGTTCAAGACGACCGGGACGTTGGGACGGATTACCGCTCGACCGAATTGCATTTGGAACTTTCAACTCAACCGAGTGACCATCCGACCGGATTGCTATCCGACCGGATAGTCACTAATCAACTCATCAACTCAAACGAGTGGCCATCCGGCTGGATTTCCATCCGACCGGATAGTCACTAGCCCTTATCATTTCAAACGAGTGGCCAACCGGCCGGATTGCCATCCGACCGGATAGCCACTAACCATTGCTTCCTTCAAACGAATGGCCATCCGGCCGGATTGCCATCCGACCGGATAGCCACTGGCCAATGACTTTTTCTAACAAGTGACTATCCGACCGGATTGCCATCCGACCGGATGGCCACTAGTCACCTGTTTCGCTCGTCACCGTTTAACGCGCTCTCAATCGATCAGGCTAACTCAGACGCGCTCTCAATCAACCAATCAAGTGGTGTTTAATTGCTGAACAAGCACTGTGAGTATACTTGAACCCTTTTTGCTTTCGCACTTTTGGGTGTAACATACGTTGCTATCAAATCGAATCACATCAATTACTTAAACTATTTATCACTTGCGAATGACACACGTGCATATTTATACGTGATGCTAGTTACATATGTGCTAGGACTTATACTCGCGACGTCCCACCATGACTAGTATAGTACTATTGCGCCCGACGGGGTCTAGTTTGCCATCGCGTATTCGAGCATCGAGGACTTAGCTGGTAGTATCGGTTTTGTGAGTAGGAATTCGCAGCACTTTTAATCTATTATGCTATTACATATCAAACCTGTATACTCGCCAATACTTTTGTATTGACATAATTTTAACGTATGTTGCAGGTTAGATCGCAGACTATCTCAATCAAGCTAAGGAGTCTAGAAACTCAACTAAAAATCTAGGTTGTCGGATTTGTATTGTTCGAGAGAACATAACATCTGTGATGACTTATGTGATTATATTTGTTTATTAGTATGGGATAATGAATGCATTAAATATTGTCGCAAATAGTTGTTATGGATTCTCCTGAGCAATCTGATTAGCCTAATGCCGCGCCCCGATGATTCCGCCATCGGTTGGGGTGTGACAGATTGGTATCAGAGCCATAACTATAGGGAATTAGGTAAAATTTTGTGACACAACCTAGTCCGGGTTTGTTGTCTTGGAAATTGACCTAGTCTATAGTCTAAGTACCAACATGCCGACTCGTACGAACCCAGTAGGGTTTGTATGGGCCTACTTGATACTCTTGTTTGGATCTACTAAAATTACAACTTTGTGTGGACGCAGCATACTACAGCTCCGCACGAAGAAGCCTTTCCTAAGGCTGAAATACTATTTAGCCTTTCCTAAGGCTGACACAATACACACATTTTCAAAAATATTCGCATAATACAATCGAGTGATCCAGTCGAGACCAGGTGTGAAAACCAAGAACTCTCGATGAGATCACTCACTCAGCGCATTACTTTAGCACGAGAATTTTCTGTTGAGTCAGGAGTGACATCCAAATCTCGACGGGAATCTCCAATTCGAAATCTAGTGGAACTCCCGAATTTATTCGAAGAGCACAACCACAATTAGGAGCAAAGTTGTTAAGCCAGGGGTGAAACCCATACCTTAACGAACCGCTCCACTCTATAAAAACGGTTTTTCAAAAAGCTCTCACCAAGAACTCGACCATAACAATGACTCGAGCCACACGATGACTAGGAGGACGAATGCCATGAGCTGCATCCCAGTGGAAGCCTAAGTCTTCTAGGTCAACGCGCGTGCACGAACTTGTTGGGTATAGCCGGGTTACTTTGGATAGTCGACGCCTAAACACCCGAGGCATTCCGAATATCTTACTAAGCCTACAACTCGCTAGTTTTGCGC
Organism: Helianthus tuberosus; assembly: GCA_030545235.1. Taxonomy (NCBI): domain Eukaryota; kingdom Viridiplantae; phylum Streptophyta; class Magnoliopsida; order Asterales; family Asteraceae; genus Helianthus; species Helianthus tuberosus. The sequence continues at coordinate 167,766,649 of CM060448.1, read as the reverse complement.
CTTAAAGGGCGTAATTACGCTTTATATGTTTACTATACGCCTTATCGATTTCCCGATCTATCAAATTTTCGCTCCCTGTTTTACAAAACGCACAACTCGCACAGCCATCGCAATCTAAAACGAAAACCGAATGTTCGCAATGAAACTAAGGCATAATCTCTCGCCTTCGCTCTCGTGCTCTCCCTCTTCATCGCGTCCTCGCGCACTCTACACCGACGCGTATGTGTGTAAATATAAACTACAACTATATATATAAATACAAACAAATCATTGTGTGGGAACTTAGGGAATTCGTGTCTCCTATGTGGCTCCTATGTGAAGTCTATTATATTACTTGCAACAAGTTTGAACGCGCTCAAATCGCAACGCAAACTCAAAAATCATTATGATCGAATCTCACTCCAAGTCTCTTTCTGTCTAGATGCCTTCCAACAACTCTACTTTGAGAATGTTAGCAAAGAGACGAGCCAAACGAAGGGGCAAAAAGAGGATTGCTTCACTTGTGACCAGGGAAGTGGTCAAAGTCATTCCTCAGATTGTCATACAAGTGCACTCTCTTATCAACTCTCGAACTTTGGAAGACGTTAAGACAGAAGAGCCGCAATCTGCTTTCCTCTACAAACACTTCAAAGCCTGTGACACGATGGTCTTCACGGGTGAAGGAGGTGTTTCCCAACTACTCCAGTGGTTCGACTCTATAGAAGTTACCCTTCGTCAAAGTGGGTGTCCCGATAGTTTCCGTACTACTTGCGCTACCGGAGTATTTCAATCGCGAGCACTCGACTGGTGGACCGCTTGACGTAACAAACGTGGGATCTCCGCAGCTTACGCTCTCTCTTGGGATGAGCTGAAAGAGCTTATGAAGAAAGAGTACTGCCCTCCCCATGAAATCCAGAAGCTAGAAAACGAATTTTGGGAGATCAAGCAAACCGAAGGTGACAACGCTGGCTACACCGCAAGGTTCAAGCAGCTTAGCGTAATCTGCGCAAGTCAAGTCAACACTTCAGAAAAAGCCATTCCTAAGTACATTCGCGGCTTGCCTGAGTGTGTGGGTGATTTTGTCGAAGCTGCAAGACCTGCTACCATCGAAGAGACATACCGCTTAGCCGCAGAAATCAACAACAAACGACTCATGGAAGGATTTTTCTCCAAGAATCTTGTCAAGCAAACCTATCAAGCAATCGTCATTAACTCTTCAGACGATCCTGTCAACGATTCTTCCGACGAATCTGCCGTTGATTCTTCTGACGAACCTGCCGACGACTCTTCTGACGAATCTGCCGACACATCTTCTGACGAAGCTGCTGACGGTTCTTCCGACGACTCGGTCGAAGATTCTACAAAAGAGTCCTCAGACGAATCATCCAACGACGATACCTCTTCGCAAGACACAGACAAACCCAGCCGCAAACGAAAGATGCCGAGCCCGAACTCATCAACCACCGAGCTGCTGCAACTGAAGCCTCTTCAAGCAGTTCCGGTGTTTCCAAAACGAGCTTACACTGGAGCTCATCCCCAGTGTTACTCCTGTACCTACCATCACCAGGTCGGAGCTGACTGTCGCTATTGCAATAACTGCAACCGTTACGGTCACTTCACCCGCAACTGCCGCATCACACCACGGATTTGAGTACAACAACCGCAGCTCCAGCAAGAGTCTTCAACATCAACCATTAAGCAAGCGTAGAATAATGTTGTAATGATACTATTTCCGACGTTAATTTTCCTTGTGTTAATCGCACTCTGTTATTCGATGTTTATCACTACGCGCAGTGTCGACTCTCGCACTCGTTTTCCCCTCACGTTTCGCACTTAGTCTATATTCACATACCTACTGTATACTATATCACGGGATAATGTGTTTTACCCTCACTGCACTCTTAGAATAAGGTACGATAAACGTGCAAGGAACGACTAATCACGGGTGCACACGGGATTACCTTGGTCAGTGCACGGAGATTGTAGTGAATTCTAAGGTGCCAAAGCGTCTCGACAAAATGTGACACCAAATCACGGGATGTAAGTAGTAGGGGTCAAGCAAGGTGTGCTTTATCATACTACCGAAGTTTCGTGAAGAAAGTGCCACATGGAGTTGAACGTCATTAGACCTATTATACTATTGTGGTTATTTTCAACACACTACACTCAATCGCAAGGCGTAACAATTAAATCGCATCACTGCGAGACTTTTCGTAAGTCTGCGAACGCAATGCAATCGCCTCATCGATGGACCTTGGTGAGTCTACCCCCGCAGGGCAATTGCAGCGACGCAAGACTGGTCGTAAGTCCACATTGCAACTCAATCGCAGTTTTGTTAGAATCTATCGCATTATCACCTAAATCTATCTCGCAATCGCTATCGTTTATTATGTGTATCACGCAAACTCTATCGCCTATCATGTGAATCGCTATCGCTTACCGTTATCTGTGTTGAGTTAGCACGCATGACCTCGTTTCACGAGACGAAACCCATATGGTTAAAGCATGGTGGATACGCTGCTGGTACTTCCTATATATAAGTGTTTTAGCCATATCGGCAGACTTTCGTGGAAAAAGGCCATGTGGGGTCTAATGATAGTTAAAATTTTGGTGTTGATCAATCCAATCGAATCGCAGTAATTACGCATAACTTCATCGCTTGCAACACAACAATTGTCGCTCATCGCTCGACGGTTGTCACTATCGTTTATCGCGTGTCGTTTATCGCTTATCAATCATCGCTCGTCGCTTGGTATTCATCGCAATCAGTATAGTGTTAGTATGCATGACATCGCTTCACGGGACAAAACTAATATGGTCAAACGTGGTGTTCCGCCATATTAACAAACTCTCGTGGAAACATGCCATGCGGTGTTAGTGCACGGAATGTCTGTTGACTTCGTCTACATTAAGTCTTAGGTCAATATGGGTCAACATAGAGTTTAGTTTTGATTTTAGAATGTGTTTCAAGGGGTTCCGTTTGAAATCAGTCATGTTTATGAGGGTTCCGTTTGAAACATAGGGTTCTGTTTTAAACTAGAGGGTTCCGTTTGAAACAGTTTATGTTAAGTTCAAACGGAAGGGTCATTGTCTATATATAGGTGTGTGATAGGTTCATTTCAAAGGGAACGGTTGGAACAAGTAGGGAGGTGCTGCCGGATTTTCATCAGAAAACATTGTATAAGCACGATTATTAATCAGAAAAGAAGAGTTAAAAGGATACGAGCTGTTTTGGACGTTATGTGCATTGATTCCGCCTTTACACATGATGTTGAACTACCTTAACTGACTTTTAGGGTCACGTACACGATCCAACAAGTGGTATCAGAGCTCAGGACGAGGAGTTCATACCAAATACAGCTGAAAATCATCGGATTATCTCACTTCTACCTTTCTTTTCTGATTTTAACTTGTTATCACGGTGAAAATGACTTGAAACGATCACATATCAAACGAAATTGACTAATAACTAATCCTTGAAAGTTTGGAATTGAAATTCGACCTAAAACAGATTGATATCGATCAGACCGTTTGAAAACTTTCGCGTTTTGCTGACGTCACATGTTCTATCGTTTGAAATCAGATCCATCGTTTGAAATCTGGTTTGTCGTTTGAAAAAGTTTGGTTTCAAACGGAACAGTCCCTCGTTTGAAAATCTTTATCGTTTGAAACTGTAGATTCAAACGGAACAGTAATTGTTTGAACGTTTATCGTTTGAAAATATTCATCGTTTGAAAAGTTGGAACAGTCATCGTTTGAATCTTTGTCGTTTGAAAATCAATCCGGTTCACCATCTGGATATCAATACACGTCACAACAATCCGAGTCTTGTGTTATCACCAAGTTGTCACTTAGTCAACATTAGTCAGTTTTGTCAGCACCGAAACATAAAATCAATCGAGTTTAGAGTGAACATGCATGTGAGATATTAATTGAGATATCACGTGATCTAGTCATTGTTTGTCTCGATAAATGTTTGTCGGATACTGTTAAAGAATCAAAGTTATTGTCCAAATTAAACTTGCAACAGTTGTCACGTGAATTGTCTGGCCCAAAGATAAAATGCATTATACTAGCCTATGTGATTCTCTTACATTGTGTCAGCCCATGTGATGTCTATATAGCCGACCTTTGAAATTGAGAGTGTTAGTATCATTTTGCATGTGATTTTGCATCGTAATTCAGAGATAAATTTCATCGATTGTGGTCAAAAAGTCAACGTGTAATTCAGTTAGACAACTCACTCGAAGTCAAAGAGTCAAAGTGCCAACCGATTAATTCAAGTTTTGTCGAGTGACTTGTGTCAAAGAGTTGGATAGTTAACTCACTCGAACAACATTTATTCGCAAAATCTTCGACACGAGTCTTAGATTGATTTTATCAAACGTACACTGTTACGTATTCAGTTTGTTTGAACTGATCGTTTGTTTGCAGGAACGTACAAGATGGCAAATTCCGATCCTATTCCATGGAAAGATGATCGTACTGAGGAACAGAAGTATCAATATCGGAAGATGATTGCTGAAACCAAGATTATCAGACTTTCTCGTATCTTTTTGGAAGCGAGGAGAGCAAATAGATGGGATCCAAACAGAGAGTGTTATCTTGATGAATATGGAAATATTGCGATCGATGATAGTACGCTTGATATCGAGGCCATAATCCAGCAGTACAAAGAAGAAGATGATTATTGGCAAAAGAAATGGTGGGGAGATGAAGAAGAGAAAAAGAAAAAGAAAGAGTTACTAGATGAAATTGAAAGAAACTCAGAAAATATGAGTTTGGTTGAGTTTAGCGAATTAATCAATAAGATTAGAGAAGGAATGACAAAGAATGAAGAATCAAAGATGGATGAAACTTCGAAAAGTGAAGTTGTGTGCTCAAAATGCGAAAAATCCGAAGCAGAAAATTTCAATCTCTTGAAAGATGTGGAGAATTTGACAGGGGAAATCAAAAGCTTGAAGGATGAGAAAGAATCTGATAATAAACAGATTCTTGAGATGAGAGAAAATTGTGAAAAATTGACGTCAGAAAATGACAAACTGTTGAGTAGTTTGAACAGTTTGACAGTGGAAATTAATGATTTGAGAGAAAAAGAAAAAGATTTTGGAAAAATCAAAATTGAAAATGAAAACGTTTTTTGGATAAAATTGGAAAATGAAACGTTAAAAGAAAAAGAAAAAGATTTTCAAAATCAAATCAAGATTTTAGAAGATGAGAGAGATATTTTTGGTAAAGATAATTTTCAAAAACAAATTGAAATCAATTCTCATCTTGCTAAAATCATTCAGCTTGAAAAAGAAGCTGAAAAAGCTAGGATTAAAATCAACGAGCTTGAGAATAAATTGAAAGGTTTTGTGAATTCTACTTCACAGGTTTGTCCAAAACCGATCAATTCTGATCCAATAAGTGACAATGTCACAAATTTTGACAAAGTCAAAATTGAGGATTGTGATGAAATATCTGATGATGAAAAGGAAAAGAAAAGAAAAATATTTTTAGATTTACAAGAAAAATTTAAAAATACTGTTTTGCAATCTACTGAAACAGGTGAATGTTCTAAACAAAAACCTGTTAAGAAGAGTGTAGAACAGAAACAAAAAGATAAAAATTTGAAAAATTTTAAAATTGAAAATAAAAGCTCATCAGATAAGTCATCCAATCATTATCAAAAATTACAAAAATCTAAAAATGAAAACTTACAAAATGTTGGTAATAAGTGGTGCAGGTCGGACCACAGTGCTTCAAAGCCAAATCAAGTTTTCAGGAGGAGTGATAATCACCACAAAGCCAGACAATGCTATGATTTAAGTGTTTGGTGTGAAAGTGGTGAATGGTACGATAACAGAGTGTGTTACTCTTGTGGTATTCGAGGACACATTGCTGTTAACTGCTAGAATTGGAGTTATGAGATGAGAAGATGCTATAACTGCCAAATCAGAGGACATATTGCCTGAGATTGCCCAAGGAGATCAATGGGAAGATCGAGGGTTGAATCTCAAAGAATGGCAAAGAAGCCAGTCAATGTCAAGCCCCATGAACAGAAGGTTCTAAAACCTAAAGTTCAGGATCAGACAATTCAAGAAAAGAAAGTTAAACTTTCACAGGGGCAGAAAGACAGACTGCGAAAGAAAAGGAAGAAGGCGAGAGAGTATCTCGAGAAGATTTTGTCTTCGGGTTCACCGGACAGATTGAATAAAAGTTCTGATAAATCAACTTACACGACTGCAAAGCCAAGTAATTTGAATTCTTCAGACGCAAATCTGAGGACAAAAGAGAAAAAAGAGAAGAAGAAAATGGTTGGCGATGAATCTGACGTCTCAAAGTCAGACAAGCCACCATCAGGCAATGAATCTGACAGGTCAAAGTCAGATAAGCCATGTTCAGGCAATGATTCTGGTTTGTCAAAACCAGAAGAGCCATCTGTTGAGGTAAAAACTGTCAAACCCAAGGCTGGTCAGGCTTGGGTGAATCTTTTCAAATAGAAAAACCTGACTTGCCGGAGTTCCCAGGTTGGTAAGTGTGGAACAGGAATCGGCATTATTCTTGAGAAATTCACAGGTTGGTAACTGTGATATTTCGATTTACAAGTGGTAAATCAGGGACATTAAGTTGTACTTGATTTTCTACTAGTGTTTGTTGTTGATAAGGGTCTTAATTGTTAATTCTTTAAAATGGTTGAAAAAGAACAAGGTGATGAAACCCCGAGTTTGTGAAAAGACAAACAAAACTTATTTTCCGAAAAAAAAACCATTTGATTAAAACAAACTTAACTGTTTTGAAATCTAAATGGGAAAATAGTTTGTTGTCAGGGGGAGTTCTGATTGTTAAGCCGAGTGAATGGCGAATTGAAGCGATTTAATATCAGTTTGTCACGTTTCTTGTATAGTTTGTTTTCAAATTTTCCAGAAAATCAAAATTGAAACATATTTTGATTTTAGGGGGAGAAAAATTTTAAAAAAAAATTTGAAAATTTGAAAATTTCAAAAACATTGAAAAATGAAAATGAGTTTTGTGTTAAATAAGAGGAAATGATAGAAAATCAGTGGACTTTCACAGCATGCTAAAGAATTGGAAAGTTAAATGTTATAAACGGTCTCACTGATGATGTGTCAGTAGGTTTTTGCACATTTAGTAAATTGTGACGAGATATAAACCTAAATTTCAAACTTGCTTATATCGTGGGTAACATCTCTAGGATATATGGGTAACCCCCGAAATCTCGTTTGAAAGGTTTCGTATTCTGATATACAGGTCTTTATACTCAATGATGTCTGGGGTATTATTCCGGGACTTCTGCTGAACGGTGGTTCTGATCTAGTCCTCGAATAATACTTTCTGCAAATGCTTGAAACATAGCATCACCCTCAGCATAAATGATAAGACAATAAAATTGCTTAGCAATGCTGTTGTAAAAAAGATCCTCTAAAGGAGACACACCCAAGTTGAGTCATGATCTCTCTGCTGAACGGTAGTTCTGACCTGAGCTCTCATGATTCTTCATAAATTATTAACCCCTTACAGATATCATTTGTGTTCTAATTGCCTGTAAGACTGAATATTGGGATCTGGATACGGGAGTATATTCTGAGGTGGGACACGTGATTAAGTTTAAGTATCTAAGACATTAAACTCGTATCTCGAAGCAGTTGAACTTTGTGTAAAAATTTAAGTGGATCAGTATACTGACAATCTAAGTGAATCGTTTAGAACTTAAAATGTCAAAAGCTTAACGGTGCTTGTGATTTGTCTCATAAACTGATATGATCCTCTTATACAAACTCACAAAAATATTGTTTGTATATATTTCTTTACTGCATTTCTGTCAAGATCAAAAATTCAAAAAGATTTTCGGAGTGTTTTAGCATAAAATTTTGAAAATTCAAAAAGATTTTCGACAACTGATGTTGAAGAGCTGATATTCAAAATTCCAAGTGCTAAACATGATGAATTGGGTTGGGAGAATTTGTTGAAAACTTTGAATGTTATATACAAATATTTTTGAAAGATTGAGAGATTAGTTAATCAAGGTCATTTATTTGAACTCGATGTAACTATACAGATTGTTGAATTATATGATGTCTACCAGTAAGTTTTTAAATCTAAGTGTTATAAATTTGTGAAACTTATGTTGTGGTAGAGGATATGCAGGTTTCAGGAATTCCCACGGAAGCTAAATGTCAAAGCTTGAACCAGACATCTCAAATTCTAGCATATCGAGAGGGGGAGTATGTGAAAGGGGGAGTCTGGATCAACAGTATATGGGAATGTGAAGATAGAGTGCTTATGATGAAAAGACAGAGTTGAAGAAAAGACTAAGACTGAAGACTCAGGATCTGAAGACTACGTCAACATCCAAGGGGGAGTCTGTTAGTGCACGGAATGTCTGTTGACTTCGTCTACATTAAGTCTTAGGTCAATATGGGTCAACATAGAGTTTAGTTTTGATTTTAGAATGTGTTTCAAGGGGTTCCGTTTGAAATCAGTCATGTTTATGAGGGTTCCGTTTGAAACATAGGGTTCCGTTTGAAACTAGAGGGTTCCGTTTGAAACAGTTTATGTTAAGTTCAAACGGAAGGGTCATTGTCTATATATAGGTGTGTGATAGGTTCATTTCAAAGGGAACGGTTGGAACAAGTAGGGAGGTGCTGCCGGATTTTCATCAGAAAACATTGTATAAGCACGATTATTAATCAGAAAAGAAGAGTTAAAAGGATACGAGTTGTTTTGGACGTTATGTGCATTGATTCCGCCTTTACACATGATGTTGAACTACCTTAACTGACTTTTAGGGTCACGTACACGATCCAACATGCGGGTTTTAACGTGAAATCTAATCGAAATCATACTATTCGCTTCCCGCATATCGCTCGTCGCCTACCAGACACGCTACTTCGATGTTTCGTGTCACCAGGCTACTCGCGCACGCCATTATAGCTACGTTCGCAATTCAACTCGCCGATTTAACCTATTCGATTCTATCTTCAACTCGGTCCGACTCCCTATCGATTGGACCAAGGTAGCGCAATGCTATCTGTGTCATATCGGCACGCATGACGCTGCCTCACGAAACAGGAGTAATATGGGCAAAACATGGTGGATACGCCGCTGGTACTTCCTATATATAAGTGTTTTAAACATATTAACAAACTTTCGTGGGAAAGTGCCAGGCGGGGCTCGATGTTAACTACCCTTTTGGTACTATTAAAACTTGTTTTATAAATTTTTTTATTTAAAAACCGGTGGACCAGTGAAACTTCCTCACAACGTGGAGGTAACATCGAATCAGCTAAACTCCATGCCCAAGGGAAGTCTCATAAGTCCAGTTTTCTTTAAAAGAAACTTTTGCAACAACGAAACGAAACCCTTCTTAAGACATTGGTTCGACATCGAGTTCAGCTTGAACCCATGTCATAGGAGAGTTTTCGTAACCCCAGTTTTCATTTTTTGAATTCCTTGAACATGTTCAAAACTTCTTATAACGATGGTTAACATACTCAGCTTAACCTTACGTTACAAGAAACCTTTGAAGCCCTCTTTAAACTTCTTTTGCACCGACTTTAATAACTCTTCGAGACCCGAAATACTATTGAGGCACCAATTCGTGAAATACTACTCTTGTTGTTACGTCGTTTCCTCGCTGTCGCAATCGATCTCTCTCTTACTCGAGACAATCATGCTTGTCAACTCGCAGTCGCTCAATTCGCTGTATCGTTATTTATACGGGACGACACTCAAAAGTCTACCTGTTGGATTAATTTCTGGACGAAATTTCCTAAAGCAGGGGAGACTGTAACAACCCGCACTTTCATGCGTTGTTACTACTCGCTATACTCGTTACGCCTAGCACCAGAGATTCGGATCATAATGTAACTATATCGCATACATCGCTATATCGCAGTATATTCGAATATTTCACGTATTTTATCGCTATAACACATCATATCGCACATACTAACACTCACGATGACGTTGAGTGAGGACTTATTCTACCCTCCTCGATGGCCGTGGTGTGTCGCAACGTAAACAACTAACGCTAACAAAGATTTTCGGGTGAGTGCTATCCCTCCAGTCATCGTGACGATGATGACAATACGGGTGAGTGGTACCCCGTCAGTCATTGTGGCACAACGTATACACTAACGCTCACGGTGACGTGAGAGAGGACCTATTCTACCCTCTGCGATGGCCGTGATGCGTCTTAACGCAATGCATACTCGAAATGAACACTTGGGAATATGGATACGTATATACGACCTTTTTGTGATTAAAAATATATATATATATAATAAAAACAATTAAATATGGGAAACCAGAACTATCGCAACGCTCGAAACAATGAAATTCCCCGCACCAAGATCCATCCGGAATGGCCATCCGAACGGATGGGCATCCGAACGGATGGGCATCCGAACGGATGACCATCCGACCCTGCACATCATTCAACCTCCCTTCTCCTCCTTTCCCTATAAATAGCACTTGTCACATCACTTGAACAGTGATGTGACAGCCCTCACTCGACCAGACGCGCTTGGACCCTTTCCTCTCGATTCCGGTAAGATTTCAACCTAAATATTGTACTTTTATGATCAACTCTCGATTCTACACCTTTCTACCTTTTAAATCTTAACTGTTAACCGTGAAATCACCAAGGTTTGAGGTGTTCTAAGGTGATGTCATCATGGAGTTCTATGAACTTCAAGTTTTGGCATCATTCCACCATGAACAACACAGATCTGAAGGATTTCCACAAGATTAAACAAGTTTTTTCACTCAGATCTAAACATTTTCGAGATAAAAGGGACTAAAGGAAGGATTTCTAACCTTCTTCCAACTCTTTTACACTCAATGCCCTCAAAAACCAGTGGAAACGGACTCGTTCTGAGCTTCTGCACATTCTTAGCGAAGTGTCGGTTCAGAGATCTCAATTATCTCAATAGGGACATTGGACTTCGGGTTGAACATAAGCATCCGTCTCGAACAGCTAGCTGAACAGTTGGGGTGATTCTCGTCCGATCAGGTCACCTGAGTCTTGATGGGGTTTCTGTTGTTCAAAACGTCGTCATACCATCTCAGTCAAGCTACCAAACCTTCCAAAAACCATCAAGTTCAAGACGATCGGGACGTTGGGACGAATTGCCGCCCGACCGAATTGCATTTGGCACTTTCAACTCAACCGAGTGACCATCCGACCGGATTGTTATCCGACCGGATAGTCACTAATCAACTCATCAACTCAAACGAGTGGCCATCCGGCCGGATTGCCATCCGACCGGATTGTCACTAGCCCTTATCATTTCAAACGAGTGGCCAACCGGCCGGATTGCCATCCGACCGGATAGCCACTAACCATTGCTTCCTTCAAACGAATGGCCATCCGGCCGGATTGCCATCCGACCGGATAGCCACTGGCCAATGACTTTTTCTAACAAGTGACTATCTGACCGGATTGCCATCCGACCGGATGGCCACTAGTCACCTGTTTCGCTCGTCACCGTTTAACGCGCTCTCAATCGATCAGGCTAACTCAGACGCGCTCTCAATCAACCAATCAAGTGGTGTTTAATTGCTGAACAAGCACTGTGAGTATACTTGAACCCTTTTTGCTTTCGCACTTTTGGGTGTAACATACGTTGCTATCAAATCGAATCACATCAATTACTTAAACTATTTATCACTTGCGAATGACACACGTGCATATTTATACGTGATGCTAGTTACATATGTGCTAGGACTTATACTCGCGACGTCCCACCATGACTAGTATAGTACTATTGCGCCCGACGGGGTCTAGTTTGCCATCGCGTATTCGAGCATCGAGGACTTAGCTGGTAGTATCGGTTTTGTGAGTATATATGTCCTGTATCCCGTTTATGTATGTAGGGATTCACAGCACTTTTAATCTATTATGCTATTACATATCAAACCTGTATACTCGCCAATACTTTTGTATTGACATTATTTTAACGTATGTTGCAGGTTAGATCGCAGATTATCTCAATCAAGCTAGGGAGTCTAGAAACTCAACTAAAAATCTAGGTTGTCGGGTTTGTATTGTTCGAGAGAACATAACATCTGTGATGACTTATGTGATTATATTTTTTTTATTAGTATGGGATAATGAATGCATTAAATATTGTCACAAATAGTTGTTATGGATTCTCCTGAGCAATCTGATTCGCCTAGTGCCGCGCCTCGATGATTCCGCCATCGGTTGGGGTGTGACACCAAGCACCCAAGGTGACCCTTATAATAGGTACATGTATCCTTTTGGAGCTTCTTAACCTGTCGATTCTTAATCTACACAAGTTTCTCATCAAACCATAAATTTTCATTAGTCTGTATATCATTATGTGGCAATGCTCTCGATTTATTTGCGAAACATATCCTTAAATCACTAGTGTGGGACACATTGATTTCCATCAAGTTCCTCTAGTAAGTTTTAGCTTATAGGTTACCAATCTTGATATATTCGATTCCTCGAATGATTTTATATATCAGAACTTAACTAGCCCGATAACTTAAAAATTAAGTACACCTTTCTTAGGGTGATACCTTCAATTGGACCTTATTCCTTATTAAGGACTTAAGAGGGTTGTGACTTTCATCAATCCTTGATTTTTTTTCCGCCGATTATTGGCAACTTCCAGACGATTACGAATTCGTATGATCTTATTCGTTGTTTTCAAGGTAATTCCAGGTCCTGCTAATTCGGACTTACCAAAGTTCTGTCCAACAATAGATGTCTAACATTCCATCCATACAAGGTCTCCAAAGGAGCAGCCTTGATGCTTACATACTAACTATTAGTTTTAAAATAGCTTATTTAAGGTGAGACAGTCTTTCCAACTACTGCTTATACTAATCTTAAGGAAAAGCTAATCCTTACAGTTAGTCGAACAAATCGACGATCCTGGGCAGCTGATGGCGATTCTTAATTGTTGCCTAAATAGGGTTGCGGTAATCAATGCATAAGCAAAATGAACCGTCTTTCTTAATTAATAATACCGAATTCTCTGAATATTGAATTAGGCTTTATGAACCTTTATCTTAAAACTCACTTAATCAGAGTTTCGATTATCCCATAATTGGTGGTACTAATTAACACGGAGACTTCACAATACTGTAGCCCTAAGCGGGATGTATATCTTAATTCTACTTGCCTTTCAGGAGGTAAACAGGGTAGTCTATGGAGATGATAATCAAGACACAAGGAAGTTACAGAGATTTTCCAAATCTCAAGCTTCAGATCATCTATCCTTGCTTGTGTCAAATAAGTGACACATTTATGTTATGAGTCCACGGATTCCTTAGTCAGAGACACTTACTTGGACAATTCCAATCTTGATATCTTCTTTGAATACCATTAGCTGACTTTAGTACAATATGATCATTGGGATATCTCAGTGGTTCCATGCATTAAACCTCCATACTGATCAGGCATGGAAGCAATCTATGGAACATATTAAGATACACCAATCCTCATAAGGCGTTTTTGTCATACCGTCGGGTATTCATAATCGATAGAGATCAAATAGACATCAACTACATATGCTGACATACTTCATCCGGAGAGAGGGTACTCTAGAATTTTACGACAGAAGATTTCTGACAGGAACAGAAGAAATGGTTCCTATGATTTTCGTCTGTAAGTTTTACCTTTCGCTTAATATCGAGGGTTCTTGTGGAAGATTTTAAAAGTTTTCTATACTTATTATTTATGAAGGATTTATTGGTATCCAAAACCAAACAGAACTCTTAGCATTTATATTGCTGATAAATGATAAGGAATGTACCTGATGTCATTATTGATATAAACTACCTCAGGCATTTATCGGGAGAGTTGAAGCGCTTCCATTCTTAGGCTTTCTATCCTTAGCCGCACTTCCTTTGACATAGTTAGGGCATGTAGTCTTGATGTGGCCCTTATCGTTACAGCCGAAACAGACTGCATCCTTTATGTCCTTGCAATTCAACGTTTTATGTTCCTTAGACTTGCAGATCCCACAAGGTAGAGGTTGAGATGCAAATCTGCATTTCCTGAGGTGGCGCTTCTTGCAGGTCTTGCATACAGGTTTCTTGTTGGACTTCTGTTTGTTCTCCTTCTGCTCAAGCTTACCCTTTTTCTTAGAAATATGGGAGTTATCTTTCTCCCTTTTCCTTTTTAGGTCATTCTTTGCATCCGAGGCATGAACAAGATCCTTCTCGTGAGTGAGGGAGTGTGGTCTTAAATGAGATTTGGAGCAAGTAGTATCGGGCTCCTTGAACTTTTTCATGACCCTTCTCACAGCTTTTCCAACAGCTGCGTCAATCATAGCTTGGAGAACATCTTTGTCAATTTTGAGGTTCACAATTGTAGCATCATTAGCATGCGTTGCATCATCAGTGGCGCGACTGACGGTTGTCTTATCCGAGTTTGTCATACTCGAGACTTGGTTTCTAACACCAAATGAAATAATTACTTAGTTGTAATCCAACAGCCGCTATTCATCATCCTGATGACCTAACATATATTAACCATGGTATCAATAAACCATACAGGCTAATGTAGTACGAACATTCTTAATGAATATTATTTAGATATATATATATATCAATTATACTTAGCCTAGGCCATAAAAAGACCATCAATGGCATTTAAGGTTTTGACCTAGTCCATCACCTTTTTGACAGGGGATCAAAATGTCACATCTGTCTTTATTATATTGATGAATTTGGATAGCTTGAAAGCTTGCCATAAGGATATCAGAAAAGAGTGATTCCTAATAGATATAAAATATCTATCTAAGATTTGTTGAAGCAGTCTCTCAAGTATCATCGGCCAATTCTACCTTGTGTTATACGTCTAGAGTCCTAACAGGCGGATACAACAGTTTGCAACATCTATTGTCCACAATAGACTTATCTGTGCCAGAAACAAAATTCTAGCATAAACCTTATTGATAATGAAGGTACCTGATATAACGTTATCATCCTGTACTGCCGCCTGGGCGTTCATCTGAAAGACTCATGCGTTTGCTTTCTTGGCCCCTTCAGACTTCTTTATAAGTTTTGGGCAGTTGGTTGGGCAGTTGGTTTTGATGTGCCCTTCCTCGTTACAATTGTAACAAGCCGCGTTCTTCAACTCCTGGCAATCTAAAGTCTTGTGACCCTTGGTCTTGCAAATTCCACATAGTTTAGCACTTGGGTTAATCGTACATTTCCCAGAATGTTGCTTTCTGCAGTTACTGCATTTAGGTCTGTTATTAGACTGACTCGAGTTTTTCCTAAACTCGGAATTCTTCCTGTGCTCAGAACTTCCCTTTTTCTTCTTGTCAGATCGGTGAGAGCTTTCCTCTTCTACTTTCCTTTTTCCCCCCGCTAGGGGTCTTAACAGACCTATTCCTGATTGCATCTAAAGTGAGAGACAATGATAAGTCCACCATGGACCTATATGTGGTAGGCCTAGATGCTTTAACATTTCCCTTTATCTCTGGTGCTAGGCCTCCAATAAAACGCGCTATGCGTTTAGGTTCAGGGGTGACTAAATAGGGAACTAGGCGGGACATAGTGTTGAAACTTGTCACGTATGCCTGACAATCTAAATCTTTCATGACCAGAGTCAAGAAGTCTGTTTCTATCCTTTCTACCTCATGTTGAGGACATAAATTTTCCTTGATCAATGCAACAAATTGATCCCAAGACAAGTTATAAAGTAGGATCTTCCCCGTGGCTTGTTTTCTATAAAACAATCGCCAAAAATTGATCCCATTACATTCATCTTTGTATTGTCATTCCTCATATTGGGATGAGTGTTGACTTCATCTGATTCAGACATGCTGAAGCTTGTTTTCTATAAAACAATCGCCAAAAATTTTGCTTAGGAGTCTATTTTGGAATCATCATCTTCGATGATTCATTAACCATGGTATTAATAGACCATATCTGGTTAATTTGATGATCAGGTTTATTTTAAATTTTCATTATAATTAATCCAGCTATAAGCTATTAAGGATATTGAAATGGCACAAGAGGCCTTGTCACGAGGACAGTTTTGAGTTTATAAGCCATAATCTTATAGGATCGAGGCATTAAGGGTTGAATTTCGTTCATTACCTTTCTTGACAAAGAGTCAAAGACTACAATTGTCATTGCTTTGAAAGGCGACTTATTTTGCCACATAGGCATATCAATGGACATCACTAATGGATGTTTATACTTATATGTATATATAATTATCGTATTTGAGGATATTGGTCATGATCTTATCGATCTTATAGACTCTAAGGCTTGGGCATTGCCTATCCCCTTTGACGGTGAACCATAACGGTCACATTTGTCAATGTCACCAATGGACAATATAGTATATAGCCCGTAGGCGAAACATCACTAAAGGATGTTAAATAATATGAACATCGTATCAGATGATATTAGTCAAGATCGCATTGATCATACAGACTATTATGCTTGGACATAGTCCAATGTCTTTAGACAGGGGGTCATAGACCACCACTGTCGTTGTCTTTTTAGACAACAAGTTTAGCCCGTAGGCACTTCATCACTAATGGATGTTTATAATATGATCATCTTATAGAATGATATAAGCCATGATTTCTAGATCATTAGGCTAAATCAGAAAATTGGAAGAATCCAATATAGGGATGACTATTGTGATTTTCTCGAACCACATTTGTCAAGAGTGTTAACACGTTATTAGGTGTTAACAAGGATCTATTATCTTAAAAAGGCTTTACCATCTTAGCTATGTCGAAAATGACATATAGGCTAGGTTATACCTTTAAGATTTTCCTTGATATATAATGGCAGAGCAATCATAAATTGAAATGATCTTCCGATTTAGGACATAATACTTATGTATATGTTTAATACCAAAGTAATTTCAAAAAGGAAACTTTTCATAGAAAGTCATAAAAATACAATAATTGCCCTAAACGGGTCTTACACCAAGAAATTCGCCCACGCGGGGACTTAAAAGATATATATGTCCTTATAGGGACTACTATTGAAATGAAATATAACAAGGAAGTTCCTTCTTTATTTATTTCTGAAAGTTTTCTCCTTGGTTCCCTGAATACGGTATGGGTACAGAAGGTTCTTATGGTTAGTGAATAATATGAATCCTGAGTAAGGTCAGGATAGGTATATTCCAAATCTGGGATTCCAAGACTTGGAGGTAAGAAATACGAGTCCTTTTGGGTCCATAGATTTTATCTTTGGAGCGGGATCTTTAGGGACGGCTGGTATGAACTCCTCCGATGTTGGCTTTTCATTTGAAGTTTCAAAAGTCTTAGGTACAAAATTTGAAATGTGGTTTAATGGGTTCAAAAGGTTCTTTCTCCATACTGGTCGTATGCTAATTCGAGCTGTAGTACGAAGCTTTACATTCTTAAACTTCGGATTTGGAGATTCTCCACCAATGGAAACTTTGCTCGGTGTCACGATCCTGAGATACATAAATATCGAAAACAATGTATACATATAATATGGATGAGATCATTCCTAGTTCAAGTCTAGACTCGGAAGTCAAGGAATGTGCTACTGTGTCATTAAGATTAAACACAAAAGGCTAGTGTTTAATTCACTCAATGTTGGCTCTGATACCAACCTGTCACACCCCGATATTTCCACGTATTACCGGTGGACCCGGTGGGGAGTATCATGACGTAGTTGATATCATCATAGTCAAATAATCATAGTTCAATGCACAGCGGAAGTCCAAAGTAAAATATATTACAAAACGATTCAAAAGTAACATCAATATTACAAATGGATTGCAAGATGGATCCACAGGCGGATCATAAAACAGAAAGATAAACACTGTTCAACAGACTTTAGACGTCTAGAACTTGCAAGATTCCCTATTAACGCCCTGAGCTCCCAGCCAATTTACGTACAGTACCTGTCACTTAACCTTTTTGGAAAATACGTCAGTTTACACTGGTAAATACAATTAACTGACTCTTTTAAAAAATCTTTATGAAAATTGATTTAAATGCACAAGGCACAAATATTCTTTTATATCTTGGGACAATTATATTAATAACAATCTTGTATCAGATTTACATGTTTGTCCAACATTTAGGGCCAGTGATTATACATACCGATCAAGATTAATCGACACACCACAAATATAACTCACAAGAACTTACCTCACGAGTGAGTATATCTTTTACATACGCAACAGGAGGTGTTATGCCTACACCTTGTGCTTAAGTTGTGGCCATTCACTTTTTAAATGAGCCAAGGATATCCAGGACACGATCATTAACCCCCAATGTTATTTGTTATCAAGCAATACTGATTAAAACGGGATTATGCAATTTAATCATCTCCGATTAAAAGGTTTCTACACCCGACCAAGCGGTATTTTTATAATACCGTATCCCAAGCCCGTATAACGGAAAATAAGTTAAAAGTATTTACCTGAGCTTAAAATGCAATTTATACTCATCCGTATATTCTAATCAGCAAGCACAAGTACCTCTACTGGGGCTCTCAATCTGGAACGAAGGTTTTATTAACCTATTAGATTCCTAGCGGGTCTTATTTAAGTTGTAACTTAGACCGGTTAGTTTTAACGAAAGGTTTTCAGTTCAAAACGCAAGATTAAGCGAAGAACGGATTAGAATGTAGTTTAGACCCGACAAGTATGAAGACTTGTATAATATGGGTAAACTAAACACATTCTGAATTTTGAAGCAAAAATGATAAGGTTTGACCCGTTTCGGTCAATTTATGCAAACTAGTTACATAAACCGTTCCGAACATGAATAACGCATAACGGGTAACCAAAAGAGTCATGAACATGTTTCACAAGTTAATATGCCTTAAATATGTTGTGATATCAGTAGGATACCTTCCATTATGCCCAAAACGAATTTAAAACCGATTTATGCCCTATAGGGGTATTTAGGTCATTTTAAAAGTTATAAAAGAGGTTAAATATTAATCTGAGGTTATGGTCTAAAATTATCAGTAAAAATATTTATTTTATCAAGTTATATCAGTAAGATATCTCACATATGTGAAATTTATCATTTATGGCCAAACTATGCACCGTAGGGGCATTTTGGTCATTTCACATATGCTTTAAGGGTTGATTTTGGAAATCTGAGTTCAAAAATTTTATTTATTGTTAAAGTATAAAAATTTATTCGTATCATCAGTAGGTATCAAGCTTTGGGTGCCTAATATGGTTTTAAACCATACTATGCGCCTAAATCGCATAAAAGTCGGTATTTGACGGTATTCGGGTTTAATAAGTAAATCTGAGATTTTGATCAGCCTTTACTGTTTAAAGTAAATTATTTAATATATAAAATCAGTAGAAAAAGGTTTGGTATGTAAAGGATGTGTAAAACTCATTTTATTAGCAAAAAGGGCATAACCGTCAATTAACGAGTCAATGCAAGAACCCTATGTTATGATCAGTTTAAAAATAAATAAAAATCTTCAAAAATCCCAAAATATTATATTACATCAGTGGGTAAAAGGTTTGGTGTCAAAATTTGGGTTTAAATAGGTTTTATGCCAAAAATGCCGTTTAATTAATAAAAAGGCTTCAATTTACGATATTGAGTATAACTCCAATTTTAGACTTCAAACTGATGTCAAATTTTTAGGGCATGTTTATAAATCAGTAATAAAGGTTTTTTTCCTCTCACATTTTCAAAAAATCTCATTTTAATATCAAAAGGGCATAATGGTCAACTTTTAAGCATTTAACGGAAACATGCAATGAACTAGGATTACTATGGAACCATGTTGTATAACCTCAGAGGGTTACACTAACATATAATATGGTCCTAAAGGAATCCTAAGGCATATCTAAACTAATCTAAATCGGGTCAGAACTGAAAGTCAAAGCAAAAGTCAACTTTTGCGACTTTCGGTTGCGAACCGAGCCTAAACTCAGAATTGTTGGGTTGAACATGCTTAAACATGTTCTTATATTAATTACCAAGTTATTTAAGTGTTAAAACATGTTCCATAACTTCTGTATTATTAGTTATGAATTTATTATTAAAAACTGACTCGTTTGACTTTTTATTAAGAAGTTTGACCCGACAATTGACAGAGTAAACATGGTAATTAGGAGGTGCCCTTTTGAGGGTTTAACACCTACCTAATTATGGTCACGTAGCCATGTTCGTTGCGAACAATGGCTCAACCGTTTAAAAGTCAAAGCGTTTATCGCGTACGCTTGACTATTCGGCTATAAACGCCAAATAAAACAAACTAGCCATGAAAGGACACTTACAAAGGGTCCAATGGACTAAAGGAGGTTCCTAAGATGGTCAGGCTTCCCCCAAGATCAGAGAGCAAGAGCAGGAAAGGAATGAGGTGCAATGAGAGCCAAAGATCAAGGGGGTATATATAGGTTTTTGAGAACCGTTAGGATCGTTAATCGATAAACGAGCCTTGATCTGGACCGTACACATCATACCCCCTGTTTTCAATACTATGGGTGCCCAAAATGGCCCATAGAATGAAGAAAACAATGTGCGAAAACCAGAAAAACCCAGCTGTTGAGGAAAACAGCTTGTTTTGCAGGTCTGGGGACTCTCGTGGCCCGCGTAGGCTGAGTCCCCATCCTTACTCGGCCCGCCTAATAACTCAGATCAGCAACAGACTTTCAGAAAATGCAGTTTCAGTCCCTGTACTTGTTTAGATGTCATTTCTGACTCATTTTTGGCCCGTTAACCTCATTTCAAGGCTCTATTATGATGCCTAAACATAGGGAACATAAAACATGCTCAAAAATATGCCGTATGTCGGTTCGTTTGGCCGTACGGTCACGATGTTCGACGAATTACGAACGGACGCGAAAAACAATCCAATTTACGCGACGAATGGAAATTTTATCATGCCGATCTAAAATAAAATATTTTAATGATTACATAAATTTTTGAATGTCCGGATATATTCAGAACGTAAGATATGCGTGAAAATGCAAACTTGTGCACTTTTTGACGCTTTTAGTCCCTGTCGATCAAATAAGTTTATTTTTGCGCACCAAACACCTCTAAGCCTATTTCTAAGCTATGTAAAGGATATTTAGGGCATGTTTAACTTATGATCATATTCCGGAAGGTTCGATACCATACGAATCGATAGACTTTTGCAGTTTGACGCAAATAGTCCCTCTAATGCGCAAACTTGCGCATATCATCGTTTAATAGCATCGGAGCCTAACCTAACCCATGTTAGGCATTCTCGAGAGTATTATTAAACATCACGATGCTTCGAGTTTGTAAAAAGGTCATTCAGAGGTATAATTAAACATATTGACACTTTTAGTCCCTCTAACTTGCAAAGTTGCGCGTAACTTCACTTATAGGCATAAAAGCCCTTAATGGCCAATATTAGGCATTCCCGTGAGTGTAATCAATTATCATGAAGATCTCGGTATGTTAAAAGGTCTCTCAGAGGTAAGAATTAACATGTTGACACTTTTAACCCTTCATTGCGCAAACTTTCAATTAATTACGCAAACGGCTACTCATGATCGACAAGTGGCCCACTTGTGAATATGATTATCATGAAATGTTACTCAGAGGCTTATAATAAGCATGTTAACATTTCCAGTTCTTCTAAAATCAAAGTTTTTGATTTTTCGCAAAATTAGTCCCTCAAATTCAACGTTTGACTTTATTAGGGTTTATTACACATGTCAATACACCATTAGACGTGATTTTTACGAGGTGTTACATTATCTGTATGGGTCGAAATGTACAATATACTCGGATCATAAGAGCCTCAAGTATTTCTTCGAACAGAAAGATTTGAATATGAGGCAGCGGAGATGGTGGGAACTTATTAAAGACTACGACTGCGATATCCTTTATCACCCGGGAAAGGCAAATGTCGTAACGGATGCATTAAGTTGAAAAGAGTACCCACCTCCGATCCAAATAAAGTCCATGAGGATGATAGTTACATCTCGTCTTCTTGGTATGATTCGAGACGCTCAAATAAAGTCGCTATTGGCAGGAGACCCAAAGAAGGAGAGAATGAAAGGTATAGCCGAAAAATTGGAAGAAAACTCGATCGGGCTCAAAACGAGATTCGGTCGAATTTGGATACCACGGTTTTGTGAAGCCAAGACCGCGTTACTCGAGGAAGCTCATAAGTCACGGTATTCGATCCATCACGGGGCAACAAAAATGTACCGGGACTTGAAGACAAATTACTGGTGGCCGGGTATGAAACGTGATATTTGGTAAGTATGTCGCGAAATGTTTAACATGCTCCCAAGTGAAGGCAGAACATCAAAAACCATACGGGGAGTTACAACCCTTGGAAATTCCCGTATGGAAATGGTAAGCGATAACGATGGATCTGGTGACCAAGCTACCTAGAACGAAGAAGGGGGTATGACACTATATGGGTAATCGTAGACCGACTTACAAAAAGTGCACACTTTTTTACCTATTCGAGAAACTTATTCATCAGAAAGAATGGCAGAAGTGTATATGAACGAGATAATTTCTCGACACGGGGTGCCCGTGTCAATCATCTCAGATCAGGATACTAGGTTCACCTCTCGTTATTGGCAGAAGTTTCACGAAAATATGGGCACGAAGTTACACATAAGCACCGCCTATCACCCTCAGACTGATGGTCAATCAGAAAGGACCATTCAAACACTTGTCAATATGTTGAGGGCATGTGCCTTAGATTTCGCGGAAATTGGGATGACTATTTACCACTAGTGGAGTTTTCTTATAATAATAGTTATCATAGTGGTATTCAGATGGCTCCCTACGAATTATTATACGGGAGGAAATGTAGAACTCCCGTATGTTGGGGTGAAGTTGGGCAAAGAGAGCTTGCACCAAATGATCTAATAACAATGACAAATGAAAAGATCGACTTGATTAGAGCCCGACTGAAAGCGGCTCAGAATCGGCAAAAGCCTTACGCGGATAAAAGAAGATGTCCCATTGAATTTCAAGTTGGAGATTATGTTTTACTAAAAGTATCCCCATGGAAAGGCATAATTCGTTTTCGTAAACGGGGTAAGTTGGCTCCTCGCTATATTGGGCCGTTCAAAATTTTGGCTCGAGTCGAAAAAGTTGCATATCGTTTAGAATTTCCGCCTGCATTAGATGGGATTCATAATACTTTCCATGTATCGCAATTGAGAAAGTGCCTTGCGGATGAAACAGCGTTGGTGCCACTCGACGACATTGAATTGGACGAGGGGTTGAACTATGTCGAAAGACCGATAGCCATTAAGGACGTTAATGTAAGAAACCTTCGAAACAAGGCCATTAAACAAGTCCTAGTGCAATGGAAACATCGAAAAGGATCGGAACTTACTTGGGAAGCGGAAGACGAAATGCGGAGGCACTACCCTTTTCTTTTTGGTAGGTAAATACTTAATTTGTTAAGTGCCCAGGTTTCGGGGACGAAACCTCTTCTAAGGGGGGTAGACTTGTAACACCCCAAAAACCGTTTAATATGAAAATAAGTAAAAGTGAATAAAACTTAACTTAGTTGGTGAATTACGGTAAATGATAGTCAAATTATGGAAAATGCTTAAATTAAACACTTAATAATATTGGAGGGGGTTAATGTGAAAAGTTATAATTAAAAAGGGATTAATAGGGTTTAAACCAAAAACACACACCCTTGTGCGTGTTTTGGATCGACCAGAGCAGGGAAACAAGGGGCAAACCCTTGTTCTTGCGAGATTCATCAAATCAACAAGGGAATTCGAAGTTAAATTGGTTGCATGCCTTCAATTTTCGATTAACTTAACATACTCAATAGAGTGGTAAGTTCAATTTTTTGTTTTGATGAATTGTAGGAATTGGGTTTCACCCAAATCATGAGTTTATGACAAACTTTGTGTAATTAGATGTTAAGATAGTGAAATTAGGGCAGAATTTATGTTAATTTTGGTGATTTGGTAAGATTGTAGCAAAAACCCACTTGTTAAGAAGTTAGTATAAGTATGATAATCAAGTGAAATCATACATATGAATTTTAGATGTGTAAACTTGTTTGTGATACATGAATGATGAATAAATTGGAGTAGGATGAAATAATTATGTGAAATAAAATGATTGTAAATGTTATGTGAAGATGAACTAGTAGGGATAAGCTTCATATACTTGTAGCGTATGCTTTAAATACGATGCCTACCAAGTGTTCGATGAAATGCTTAAGAGATGAATATATGTGTAATATGGAAAATGATAGAATGAATTGGTTGAACTAAATGAATGAACGAATGTGTTGATGTAGGCGTGAAGGAAGAAGGTACAAACACTAGGAAAACGGAAGGCGCTCAAGATCGAGGTATGTTCATTGCGCATACAAATTTTACTTGGTTATTTAATGTTCCCGAAATACAAATCTTAGTTACAATTGTTTACGGTGGTAATTATGTAGTTGGCCTATCTTATTGTGAATTGGTGATGATAGTGAAGGTTATAATTAATTATGTAAATTGAATTGGTTCGAATTGAACGAGCTGAAGGAAAGAAAAGCCATGTAAAAAGTGAATAGAATTGTTCGACCCGTTATGTATGGGTGGTCATGAATGCAACTATGAATGTTGAATGGATGATGTTCAATTCGTTATACGGATTGAATGAATGTTAAATGTTGTAAGTAAATAATCCGATGTTAGCGGGTTATCAATGGTATGTCTTATCTCATTTATGAGAGTGTATGTTTTGACCCGTTCCTACGGGTAGATGGTTGTTAGAATGAAAGGAAAGTAGATAAAGGAATGAAGCCAAATTATTGATTAAAAGTGAAATAGTTAATGAGACTAATATATCAAGTTTTGTTGTTTGATGTAGGTAAATCCTCGACTTAGGCGGCTTGGAGCGAACACACGCACAAATTATGACCATTATGCGCTTCCGCCACTTTGTATCAAAGTTATGGGTCGAAAATACTTTGTTGTGAATAACTTTGTTAGTAGCTAGACTTTTAAAACATGATGTTATGGTTTTTGGTCGTGTCTTTTGAATGGGTCGTAGAATTTAGTTGTAATGATTGTTTTGGTCAAAAATTACCGAAGCAATTTAGTGATCAAACTTAGTTTGTGAGGTAGTGTGCTATGTAAATTTGTAAAAATGTATTAACTTTGTTGAAAATGTAAATAGTTTCAGGATATAGCTCCGGGATGCAGAACTATATCAATTTGTAAACGAAATGCAAGTAAAGTAAAAATTGACACGAGATGTACGAGGAAAGCCCTTGATCTTTCTAGATCGCCGGCATAAAACCTCGGGAGCCGACAATCGTCGGCTGCCTTGTTCTTCTTATTGCTTGAATAACCAGGATACAGTGCAGGATAATGCTCGGATCAAATCTAAGTGTTACAATGATTGTGATTTGTGAGTGTTGTGAGTGTTTGTGATTGAAATGGTGATTGTAGCTGCAATGTGTGTGTAAAAGTGGACGGGATTATGTGTGTCAACCTACTGATCCAGCACTCCTATTTATAGTTACAAGAAATAACAAACTATGCTAAAAATCCGGGATATTGCCCTATTATTCCGGGATCCTGCGAATATTCCCTTTTGACCGTTGTAAACCCCTTCTCCAAGCTTCCAACGTCTTTCTTGTAACCACCTTGACCTATTCTTCAGGGAGACCAAGCCTCATGACCGTTTGTACCTTGCATCCAAAGCAAATCGTTAACAGCACGCAGGATACCCTCGCAGGATGTTACCAATATCCTGGTCCAGTATCCTGGCAGCGAAAATAGACATATAAAGTCAGGATATAATTTCGGGATATAGGTTAGAAATTTCCACCCACAACAATTGTCCCCAAAAATATAGCTGTTGGGATCCTTTGATCTTAACAGATGTATTTTTCTGACGTTAACTGAAATCTTAATGGACAGAGATGTGATGTGACCTGATACAGCTTTCAAGGCTAGTATTTCTCATAGTTAGCTATCTTCGCCCTATATCTTCTACTTTCTTCTTGTTAATTATCACATTGTACCGGACCATTTAGGTATTCCCTCTCTCTCTATTCTTTCTTTGTGCATCTTTTCCGTCGTCTCCGATCTCATAGCAAAACACACTCGTTCATGCCCCGGGGACTCCAAGCCAACCTTCATGGTACACAATCTGCTTGACAAGCCTAAGAAAGAGGTTTGCAATTTTGATAATGCCGACATGGCGGCTCTACGTGCCTCTGGAGCTTTCCCTGATGGTACGTCATCCGGCCATTTGATTGGAACATCCTGTCAGATTTTTCTTCAGCTGAGTGGGTTTGTTTTTTGGCTTAGTCACTCAAGTTCAAGTTAGCATTCATCCTCCAATACGTCGGGTAAGGATGTACGTTCTAAATTCATTTCTGCACATGTTTGGTTAGTTGATGTATCAACATATAAAAATTGAAATCACTTCCCTTTTATGTAGATTCCAGCAATCTTGTTTCAATTTTTGATCTGGAAGAGCTTGACAGTTTCCCGGCAACCGTTCCAGTAAAGAAAGAGCCTAGCTCCAAGCCTTCCATAGCATCCAAGCCTTCAACTAGTTCTGAACCTGCAACCATGCCCAAGCCTTCCTCAGCAGCGAAGCTCCGTGCTTCTAGTTCCCGTAAGAGGAAAGAATCTAATTCTCTCGTCATCGCTGAAGTCTTTTCCTACGAGAACCTTGGTTTCATGGAATCTAGCCATTTCATGACTTCTTTCCTTAACCAGGTAAATATCCTTATCCTACATCCTGCACACATATGCTGAATCGATACCCCGGTTAGATTATATTAACAATACCTGAGTTCTGTTTTGTAGGGTCTTGAGCGTCTGACGCATCTCTACACCGAAGCTTGTGAAACAGTGAAGATCTCAGAGGCCAAGTTGAAGAAAGCTAAGATCACTATCGTGGATAAGGGGAATATCGTTGCAGTCAGGTCACAACATTATGAAGATAAGTTAAAAAAGGTGACTCTGGATGCCGAAGCTGCAGTGAAGAAGGCCACTGAGATCGAGCTGGTTGTCGCCGAGGTCCAACATAATCAAGATATGGCTTCATTCAGGGATGGCCACAAGGGTTCCTTCGTAGTTTCCCTCCTTCAGGCCAGGCTTAAGATGGCTTATGACGCCAGGATAGCGGGCTTTAAATGCCCAACCTGGACCGTTGATGTCTGGGAGAAGAAACTGAAGGATCTTGGTTGCAGTCCTGTGACGTATCCTGCCAAGCCTGAGATTGGCGAATCTTCCAAGGCGGGTGAGACGGCGGAAGAAGCTGATGATGGTGGATCTGGTGCTACCCCATGAGCGGGTGGCAAAGTGAGCGATGATGGATATTTATGCCTACGCCGGAGCCCGCTTTTTTAAGTTCAATGGTTGTTGGTTGTTGAACACTTTTCTTTTTCTTGCATGTTGAACGATTTACTTTCCTGCACTTTAGACATTAGTACAATATGATGACCAAGGGTGGAGGGATCCGGTGTTTCAGGATGAAGCCCTTGATCATCAATTAGTATGCTTAATTTTGAACATTCTAACAATTAAAGGGGGAGGTATCTTGGGTTCCAAGACGAAGCCTTCAATTGTTAAGTAAGTATGGCAAAAAACGAATTTGTGCTTTTGGCGGATGCGTCTCGGTTTGAGATGAACCCAAAAGCACAAACTTTTGCTATGTTAACAATATAACCTTTTTATGACCTTATCTATCGTTGTCCTTTTTCTATTCTTGTTATGCATTGCTTAGTTTGAATATGATTTTAATGTTCTAAACTTAGTGTAATATTTCAAATGTCCTGACCAAATGTCCTGAAAATATCTTGATCAGGTAACCCGCAGATATACTGCCAAGTTTTTTGCCAAATAGAGTTCTTACAACTCAAACAATTTCGATAAAGTTTTCAAAGAAAAAGGATGGTTCATTTTTATTTTGCAAAGCTTGTTTTGATAACAGTAGTTTGATTTGAACATAGTTTCAATTTTCAATCCAAGTATCCTGAAGTATATCCTGAGAATACATCTTGAGAATATATCCTGAGAACATATCCCGATCAGGATACTCATAAGTGTTATAATATAGTTTCAGAAATTTAGACAATCTAGATAAGGTTTTTTAAAGAACAAAAATAGGAAAGATCATACCGAAACAGAAGACATCTCAATCCTTTCATTCCAGTCCTTTCGCAACCATTCCACCGAAGGTGTCCCCAGTCCAGGATACTTGGCGAATTATGCCCAAACTTGATCCTTTGAGTTCCTCACAATGCCTTAGTGGGATATAGTGTTGGCATAGGTTTCCTTCTTGCTCCAGCATAAATGTCCCCAGTAGGATATAGTATCAGCATACGTCATGTTCTATCACGGATGTCCCCTGTATGTGCAGGACCAATATGTTGTACCAGGATATGATCCTTTAGCAATTCTTCAACCAGTTGTTTAAACTTAGCAATCTTTTTTCAAAAATTTATGTAGACTTGTAAATGATTATGTTTTTTGAAAATATACTTTGGGATTATCCAAAAACTTTGTATTTTATTGGGACTAAACCCATTTTCCAGGCATTTAAGCCAGAGTATAAGAACCTCAAGACTTGAAAAGGTGAAAACCTTTAAGTCTTTGAGTTTTACTGGGGATTTTACCCACGTTTCGTGCGCTACAGGCGAGGGTGTGGAAACCCCAAAACTTAGAAAGGTGAAAACCTTTAATCCTGGGGAAAATCCCAAATTTTCATGCGCTACAGGCGGGAGTGTATAAACTCCAAGACTTAGAAAGGTGATAACCTTTAAACCTTAGAGAGTATGACAATACCCTTTCGTGAGAGAGGGTGATCAATCCTCATATACCTTAAGGATCCAGGGTATAGCCAACAGTAACGAAATTGTCAGCCACTTTTACATGAACTGGTCCCGCCACCTTGAACTATCCCTGGATAACTTGCGCTCCAGGCGGGGTGTTTAAACCCAATTCGTGATAAAGGTGAATACCTTTAAACCTGTGAAGGAATCAGGATCCCTTAAACGTGAGAGAGGGGGCCAATCCTCTAATCTTTCGAAGTATCCCGAGTGTGTATCCTGGAGGTATATCCCAAAGCATATTCTGCAAAACACCTTTAAACTAAGGTGGGTGTTAGCTTGGCTAACACCCCTCCGATGCTTAAGTTAGTATTGGGTATCAAAATAAAAGATAATATCAAAAATATAAATGAGATATAGAGTTCGTACCATTATGAGTTAGAAATTAAATTCTAAACTCACTTGTATAGCATTCCAGGATCTTGGTAGCATATCCCCCTCCATATTCTTGAGTCGGTATGCTCCTTTCCCAGATTCTGACTCAATTTCATAGGGTCCTTCCCATTTTGGAGCCAACTTTCCATCGGCAGGATTAGTAGTATTCTGGAAAGCCTTTCTCAATACCCAATCTCCGACCTGGAACCTTCTAGTCCTTATATTCTTGTTATATGCTTTAGATATCTTCTGTTGGTATGCTGCCATCCTTAGCCTTGCTGCATCTCTTGTTTCATCAACAGTATCCAATTCCTCGCATAGGACTTCAGGATTCTGCTCAGGATCCCGGAAGTTGGATCTTGCTGTGGGTATTACCATTTCTGTCGGGATCACCGCTTCTGCTCCAAATACCAAGGAAAACGGGGTTTGGCCAGTTGCATTTTTCACCGTCGTCCTATCAGGCCATAAAACAAAGGGTAGTTCTTCTGCCCATCTTCCTTTTTTAGCTCCTAGTCTCTTTTTCAGGTTGTTGACAATTATCTTGTTTGAGGATTCTGCTTGTCCATTTGCTTGAGGATGTACCGGTGTAGATGTAATCATCTTGATTCCCCAACTCTTACAAAAGTTAGTAGTCCTCTTACTTATAAACTGAGATCCATTGTCACAAATTATCTCAGCTAGTACTCCGAACCTAGTCAGGATATTCCTTTTTATAAAGGATACCACTTCTTGATCTCTAACTTGAACGAATGCTTCAGCTTCGACCCACTTAGAGAAATAATCGGTCATTGCCAGCATGAAGACCTTTCCTCCTGGAGCTTTTGGCCATTTTCCTACTATATCCATTCCCCACTTCATGAATGGCCAAGGGGAAGCTATAGGATAAAGTGGCTCGGCCGGCTGATGTAATATATTACTGTGTCTTTGACATGCATCACATCTTCGAGCATATTCTGCAGCATCTTTTCTCATCGTCGGCCAATAATATCCTATTCATAATGCCTTTGAGAACAACTACCTGCCCCCAGTATGGTTACCACAATCCCCTTCATGTATATCCTGAAGCACTTCCTTGGTTTCGGGATCCTCTAAGCACCTCAGATATGGTCCTGCGAGAGATTTCTTATACTAGACATTATTTATAATAGTGAATCGTGATACCTTCATTCTAAAGGCCTTAGGATTCTCATCCTTTGGGATGTGTCCTTCCTTGAGATATCTTATGATCGGAGCCATCCAAGACTTAGGATCCTTCTCAGGATACTCATCAGGATCCTCAGGTATCCCGACTGATGATCCTAGGTTTGCCAAGGCATCTGCTTCAGCATTATATTCTCTTGGTACCTGTTCAAGTGTAAAAACATCGAAATATCCTGCTAATTTTTTGAGAATTTCGAGATACTCGATTAACTTCTCACTTTTAACTGCATAGGTTCCATTAAAATGATTAGTAATTAACAAAGAATCAACATATACTTGCAAACTTTTGATACTCATACTTTTAGCCAATTCTAATCCTGCAATTAAAGCTTCATATTCTGTCTCATTATTAGTGGCAGGAAAATCACATCTAATAGCCTGGGGTAATATGTCCCCCTGTGGCGATTTTAGTAGTATACCCAAACCTACACCTCTTATGTTAGATGCACCATCAGTATGCAATGTCCAGCATTCTAAGTTTTCTCCTAGCTGATGTACTTCTAAATCTACTTCATTTTGAATATCACTACTGAAATCAGCCACAAAGTCAGCTAAAGCCTGAGACTTTATGGCGTTCATATACTAGATCAAAGGCACTTACTTTCACTGACCATTTAGCCATCCTACCTGACATCTCGGGTTTCCTAAGCACATTTTTAACAGGATAGTTGGTTTAATAGGAATTCTATGTGTTTCAAAGTAATGTCTAAGTTTAGTCGATGCCATAACTAAAGCTAATATTAATTTTTCTAAGTGTGAATATCTAGTCTCAGCATCTAGTAAACTTTTACTAACATAATAGACAAGATACTGCTGACCTTCATGACCCTTTACCAAGTAATGACTTTATCATCCGTAAGCATGGTCATCCTTGTGAGCTTATCTCCTATTTCCTCCTTAGCCTTCCTGGCATGCCTCTTAGCTGTAGAGTAAGAAGTTCCACATATGTCAGATCCCCCGGAGATAAAGTTAATTATCTTGGCATCTGGTGGTGGAGATGCAGCTCTCTCAGGATCCTGGTCAGTATCCTGAGCTTTCTTCTTTCAAGTATCCTTTGCTCAGCAAGTAGCTTATCTCCTTTCTCAAGGCTATGCAATCATTTGTCATATGCCCAAAGTCTTCATGGAAGGCACATCATTTAGCTTTATCCTTCCAATCTGTATTCCTTTGATTCTTTTTCGGCCACCTATCTTTGTCCCCCAGTCCCTGCATAGCATACATTAACTCAGGAACATTTACAGAAAACAATACTCTGAGATTTCAGGATATTCTTCATCGTCCTCATCCTCAACAACATTCACTCTCTTATTATCGTTCTTAGCATATGGCTTTGAACGATACTGTTTGTAGGAAGATTCTGACTTCCTATTTATCCACTCATTTGTTGTAGACGTGTTCATCCTCTCATGCATTTTCTTGTCATCTTCAATCCTTATGTATCTCAAAGCCCTATTCCGAGCTTCATCTAAATTCCTGCAAGGATTCCTTACAAGATCCTGATAAAATTGACAATCCTTCCGTAACCCCATTTTGAACGCTTGTACTGCCGTAGCAACATCAAGATTCAGGATATCCAGGGATTCTCTACTAAATTTGTTAACATAATCCCTTAGGGATTCTTGTGATCCTTGTGTTATCCTGTAAAGATCACTTGTTAGTTTCTCAAAGCTCTTGCTACAAGAAAATTGACTGATAAACAAATTAACTAAATGAGAAAATGATGTAATAGAATAAGATGGAACATTTAAAAGCCATTTTAAGGCCGATCCTGTTAAAGTTGAACCGAAGCCTTTTCATAAGCATGCTTCCTTAAGTTCTGGTGGGATTGGATTTATTTCCATCCTTTCCCAATACTGGGCAATATGCTCCTCAAGATCTGTCGTCCCATCATACAACTTCATGCTGGGAGTCTGGAATCTTTTTGGAATTTCAGCATCACAAATTGGATGAGCAAATCGGGATATCCTGTGACTATCCTGGGATACTTCCGGTATAGGCTGCACTACTCCATGAACACTTGATATCATATCCTTCAATTTTTGAAGTTCCCTGGTCAATGCTGGTGTTACACCTATATCCTGCAAAGAGTCAGAATTATTAGTAGCAGGGATACTGATATTGGCAAACATGTTACCAGCCTGTTGACTTTTGCCATATCCTGGACCATATCCTGGGCCATATCCTGGATCCCTCATGATCGATATCCTGGCGGATGATGGTATGTCCAGCATGTTGCTCCGGGACTGACTCGGTATCATGTTGCCTTGATTATCCTCGGTAAACGTCGCTGAACTAAAGTT
Source organism: Helianthus tuberosus (assembly GCA_030545235.1). Classification (NCBI taxonomy): domain Eukaryota; kingdom Viridiplantae; phylum Streptophyta; class Magnoliopsida; order Asterales; family Asteraceae; genus Helianthus; species Helianthus tuberosus. The sequence goes on along the minus strand of CM060448.1, from coordinate 167,733,992 downwards.
CAGCATCCTGGGCTGTAGAGGAGTAGTTGTATCCTCCACAGGTTTCCTGGAGTTTGACTTCAAGAGTTGTATATTCTTCATGATCGTCTAGTTAGTTTCTTGCTGCCTCTTCATTTATTCCTGTATACTACCAAACAAAGATAGAATTTCGTCATTAGAAGCAAGGATATGGGTTCTCCCTGAATTTCTGGATCTAGAAACATTCTGAGCAGCAGGAATTTCTCTCGGTGTGTTGCTTTCATTTCTCCTCTGAAAAGTTTGAACTCGTGAAGGTGGAAGAGGTAATGAACCAGCAGCAGCAGAGGTTGAAACAGACATGGAAGAAGAGTTCAAATTCGATTGAGAAGCCATTAGAAATAGTTTTGAAAAGAATTTCGAAAACAAAAAACCGAGTAATGATTTTAACAAAGTATTGATTAAAAATAGCACCACTTGCCCCACGGTGGGCGCCAAATTGTTTTGGTCAAAAATTACCGAAGCAATTTAGTGATCAAACTTAGTTTGTGAGGTAGTGTGCTATGTAAATTTGTAAAAATGTATTAACTTTGTTGAAAATGTAAATAGTTTCAGGATATAGCTCCGGGATGCAGAACTATAGCAATTTGTAAACGAAATGCAAGTAAAGTAAAAATTGACACGAGATGTACGAGGAAAGCCCTTGATCTTTCTAGATCGCCGGCATAAAACCTCGGGAGCCGACAATCGTCGGCTGCCTTGTTCTTCTTATTGCTTGAATAACCAGGATACAGTGCAGGATAATGCTCGGATCAAATCTAAGTGTTACAATGATTGTGATTTGTGAGTGTTGTGAGTGTTTGTGATTGAAATGGTGATTGTAGCTGCAATGTGTGTGTAAAAGTGGACGGGATTATGTGTGTCAACCTACTGATCCAGCACTCCTATTTATAGTTACAAGAAATAACAAACTATGCTAAAAATCCGGGATATTGCCCTATTATTCCGGGATCCTGCGAATATTCCCTTTTGACCGTTGTAAACCCCTTCTCCAAGCTTCCAACGTCTTTCTTGTAACCACCTTGACCTATTCTTCAGGGAGACCAAGCCTCATGACCTTTTGTACCTTGCATCCAAAGCAAATCGTTAACAGCACGCAGGATACCCTCGCAGGATGTTACCAATATCCTGGTCCAGTATCCTGGCAGCGAAAATAGACATATAAAGTCAGGATATAATTTCGGGATATAGGTTAGAAATTTCCACCCACAATAATGATGATGGTTAAAACAGGGATACGCTCGTTATATGGGCAAGTCATGCCCAAATCTTGTTAAATTTGCATATAAATGTCATTAATATTTTTACTTTCTAATGTTAAAAGAATGTGTGTATCTAAAAGTTCAAATCTCTAAGGTCTTTTGGTCGCCATTTGGTTACGTTGAAAAAGCGGACCCTTTCACGAAAAATACTGACAAGTTGTCATCCCTAGGCTGACAAAAATATGCGTATATTTAGGAGCAGTATTAGTTAATATGCGCTATTGGAAAAAGACTGGAAAACCCAAAAAAATCATTTCATTCGAGATGAATGATGACTATGTGGTGTCCAACCGCTCCCTGTCTGGAAACGAAGCTGTGTATCTATGTATGCTGATGGAGCATCTCGTTACAGATAAACCCATAAATCTCACCGGTGACATCAATCAAAAAATTAAGTCATATATAAGGTTCATGGCAGATAATTTGTATTTCTGGCATTGTTTACCATGTCCTAACGTTGTTAATTGTGGAATTTGTATTTTACTTTCGTGATCCTTTTAGTTTGTGTTCTTTATGTAATAATTCGTTTATAAAAAATCACTTATATATTAAACAAAGTTAACATCAACTTATTACAAAAGTTAATTTAGACATAATATATAGTAACCGGCTTAAACAAATTAAAAAAACATATAATTATTAACCAAGCTTAACACGGGTCACTTTCGTTGGCCTCACCACAAGCCATGTAGTTTGACTGACTACCACCAATTCGCAAACAGGAAAACTGGAGTTCTGACATGGCGCAGTCGTATGCAAAGTTTGCTTCATCATCGGTGACACCCTCCCAATCAACATAATCATTTGGAGGCGCTGGGTTAAATTAGTTAGGATTTAAACGGGGTGATCGTCGAGGTCTAATAACCGGTGTTTGGTAAGCAGCCGGCGGCGCATGGTAGGCTGGTGGCGGTGCACGGTAGGCTGCTGGCGGGGTTAAGTACGATTCAGGGGTTTTGGTGGATGGTTCAAACCAGCACCCGACATGTTAACAACTGCATCTGGGACAATTTCACGGATCGACTTACAATGAGAACGTGGTCTATCACTTGATGGTCCAAATTCACCACCACCCATATCTTCTAATTATTTGTATAGTGGTATACTTGTTTGTTAATGTTAAATATATAGATGGGAGACATGGATATAAATGTTAGATTTATAACTAATACAAAAAAGGCACATCGTACAACTTTTTTTTACTTTTATACTACAAACAAAAAACAAACCAAAATAAACCAACAAAAATTACGAAGTAAACAAGATATTTCATCAAACTAACATAATGTGATCCACAAAGCTCGGTCTCCAATTCCTCTTTGTTTTTGAACAATTTGGCGGCATAGGAGGAAGTGGGAGAGGACGTGGACAGAGAAATCCGATAACACGATGTGATCCAAGTGCCCTTTGTAGGTGAGTTCTTAGCATTTCTTCGTCAATGCACCTCCCTTAAAGGGCAAACTCGATCACATCCGTGTTATCTACCAGGTACCGTCACCCATAAGCACTGGCACTTCGAAAGCTTAGAAAAACGTCATCTTCAACACATTTAAACACCCTCATTTCTATTTGGAGACTATCGAAAGGCAGATAGATTGGCATTGTATAAAATTGGTTGCATATAAAACAGCTGATTTTCGGTGCTATTTATACGGGAAAATTAAAATTTTCAAATAATCCCAAAATGTTAAAAATTATGTGATAAAAAAAATTTAAGCATATCGAGGCCTCTAATGCGTCTCCTATCTCCTCCAAACGAGCCAATCAACAAGCCACTAGCCAGCCAGCCAAGTGCCTCGAGATGCAGCGGAGCCAAACGCATCCGCTTACTTTTGGCCCGGATGCGCTGGTGGCGGACTCATCCGGTCAAAACTTACACGTGCCTTTACTGCATTGGCGGACGCATAAGGTCTCTGATGCACGGCTTCTCCGACACATGAGATGACCAATTTGGTAAGTCAACATGATTCTTGGCCATTTTCGTAAATTCCCCTATTTAATATATTTGATCTTCCTAAGCGGTTTAGCATGTCGAGTCCCAATACTAAACAAGTCACCTTGGTTTGGCTCAATAAAACTGTTAAAGAGTTTAAATTTGGGCTTGAACTCGGCTTGGAAAAAGCTCAATCAGCTTGTATTTTTGTATTTTTTATATGGATAGATATGAAAACAATTTATTTTTTAAGTAGACATAATACAATGTTTATAAGCACACTCAGCTTGTATATTTGGGGATAAAGGGAAGTCTGCTATGGGGTCTAGGGATGGGCAGAAAGATGGTATATCTGTTGCTGGAGGTGATGTGATGTATAATACAGTTGAGAATTCTAAAATTTCAGGTCTTAATGTTGTTAAACCTGTTTCTGTTAAGGAAGTAAAATACAAGACATTTCCCCACCATTGACCGGGTACTGTTAAGAAAGATGGTATATCTGTTGCTGGAAATCTCTTATCGATAGCTCTTATTTTGTTGCTGATTATAGGCGCCAACACACAGAGACGCAATATATACTATTAAGGTATGGGGATTAATTATCAACCTGATTATGGACTAAAGTGTGTGTCCATTGTAGATGATGATACATTCCCTGGAAATAGAGTTTCCCTTGCTTATCCCGCATTGTGTCAAATGCGTGAATATCATAGCATAATTGGCTGCTCTCACGGCTTGTTTTGTTTCTACTGTGATGATCAAGTTGTCAGTGATGATCCCATCTTTAGAACGGACAGGGTTGTTCTTTGGAATCCATCTATTAGAAAAGCGATTGATGTTGTTGTGCCTAATGTGGCAAATGGGGACACATATGAGACCGTTTTAGGTTTTGGTGTTTGTTGTGAGACCATTGACCCTAAGATTGTCAAGATTACACATATTGTTAGTTGGGGCGATATAGAAAGGGCAAGGTGCATCCCTTGGCAAGTCGAGGTTTATACGTTAAGCACAGGGGCTTGGAGACGTCTGAGTGCTGTAGTTATAGATGGGGTTCTTTATTGGTTAACGATTAGCATAAATGGTGGGTATTGTAATCTGATTATTTCATTTGATATCACAAGTGAAGAGTTTGCAGAAGTAAACCTCCCAAATGGGTTAGCACACCACCGGGATGCACGTTGGTTGTCCATATCTAAACTAAGGGGTTCCCTTGTTGTGCTTGAAAGGGTTGAAGAGGCTAATAGAATGGTGTACAATGTATGGATGGCGGAGGGTGATGTTTCAAAATTGCTCACAAAGCTATTCAGACTTTCGGACTACTGGGATTTAGAAAGAGCGGTGAACCAATATTTTTTTTCCCAATAATTGAAATGGAAGAAAATGAAACTGGTTTTGAACTAGGACGAGTAGTTGTTTATGAGCCCCGCTTCGAGCACATAGATAATCTTGGGTTTAATGGAATATGGTCGACATTTTTTGTGCATCCTACACGGAAACACTATTGTTGCTTGATAAGCCGAATCTTACAATTCATACTGAACTGGAAACTCACATTCAAGATTGATTTGGTTTCATAAGGTACACCATACATCACTTCATCTTTTGTAACTCTCTCAGTCTCGGTTTAATTTTGATATTTGATCTTGAAATCTTTATATAAATGTTTTATGAATCTTCATCGGAAATGACATCATTGTAATCAATCACTTGTAAACATCATAAGGATTGCAGGTCACTCAAATCCTGCAAAGTTAAAAGTTATCTACAGATGTGCTACAACAATGACAAGTGGAACTCAGGGTCAGAATCATATGTGTATGATAGCTTTTACTGGAATAATAAATAGTTAAATTGCTTTTAGTAGGAATATTTCAAAGTGTTGTGATCCTATCTTTTAGTTTGTAAATACATGAAATGTTTGGGTGCTTGATCAGTAATCCTCATAACTTCATTATTTTTTTTTTCATGTTTGAGATGGTCCATTCCCCCCCTCCCCCCATCAACTTCCTTATCCTCTTTTTGATGTTTTGAAATGAACTTTAATCAATGCTCTTTGGTTGTTGGTTGGTGACATTACACTTATCTATAACTTTAATGCTCATTTCTTCTTTTAGATGCTGGATTTAATAAATGGGCGAAGAGTCAACAGCCAAAGTTCGATTATTTGGTCAACCTTGACCTGTTGGGACATTTTTCTCTCCATATAGGTCCCAAACTAATAGTAGTGTCTATTTTGGGTGTTGGTCTTTCTTTAGGGGTTCATTTTGAACATCTTGTAAGTAAATTTTAATGAGAAATTTACGAAAATAGCCAAGAAAATGTTTGACTTACCAAAATGGCCAGCTCATGCATTGGTGGAGCAGGGCATCACTGATTACGAGAGAGCTTATGCGTCTGTAGGGCTCATTCATGCGTCCACCAATGTAGAAGTGACACGCGTCTCAGTGACATCATGCGTCCCATGCGTCTCATGCGTCCGTGACTCATCCCATGCGTCCGTGACTCATAAAATTTACTTTTAGGAGCTTTGAGGCATCCCATGCGTCTGTGACTCATCCCATCATCCCATGCGTCCGTGACTCATCCCATCATCCCATGCGTCCATGACTCATCCCATCATCCCATGCGTCCATGACTCATCCCATCATCCCATGCGTCCGTGACTCATCCCATGCATCCGTGACTCATCCCATGCGTCTGTGACTCATCCCATGCATCCCATTTTCGTACTTGCTTCATCCATACACGCATCCATTTAAAGAATTAAGGACGCATAAGAGGGGTGATGCCCCGTTCCAACGACGCATGAGCTGGCTATTTTGGTAATTCAACTTTATTCTTGGCCATTTTCGTAAATTCCTCAATTTTAATTTACGTCATGAGTATGCTGGTGGTGGTGACCTACCAGTTTGAGTCAAGTAGTCAGATGTGGTCATAGAGTCAAGTGCAAGAATCATAGAATCGTGTCACGTTGTCATCGTTCTTATTATGCACGTGAAATCAATGTTCACCATCAAAATCTGCTACCAAAATGATCTTAATATCTTGTATGGAGGAAAAGTTCAAGAGAAACCACAACTCGTTCCTTAGGCGAATCTTCTTATCTCTTCCCGCCGATCGGGTGAGCCAGTGTGGGTCGTTCATGGGCAGATTCGGATCAGATCCTTAACGGGTCGGGTTGGGTCGAGAGGTTTCAGATCATTAATGATCCAGATTGGGTCAAGACTTTTTGGGTCGCTAACAGATCGGGTCAATTCCATGTGTTTTGGACCGTATCGAGACATTTCAGTTAACGTTACTGGGTCGGGTCGGTTCAGGACGTTTAGGGTTGTTAATGGGGCCAGGTCGGGTCAGGATGTTTCGAGTCATTAACAGGACGGGCCGGTTTGATACGTTTTGGGTCGTTAACAGGCCGGGTTGAGTCGAGACATTACGGATTGTTAACGGGTCAGTTCTAGACGCGTCCGGTTGATGCTAGGTCGGGTTGCGTCGAGAGTTGCCTTGTCGTGTGAAAACTGAATATTTTTCTGAAGATAGTGATGGAAGTAATTGGGTTTATGTATCTTCTACTGAATATCAAGTCAAGCCTCTTCATTGTTTGGTGTTTGGGCATGAGTTTATTATTAATAGACCATTGTCTGAAGAAGAGTTGAAGATCCGAACTCAACAACAAATGGATAGAGGTAAAAATGGTCAGGGTAACATGAATGACAAACAAGGAAAGAAGGGTCATGGTTTTACTGCTAAGAAAAGTAAGATCGATTCTGGTTGAGGATAAAGGGAAGTCAGCTTTGGGGTTTAGGGGTGGGTAGAAAGATGGCATATATGTTGCTGGAGGAAGTAAAACCTGTTTTTGTTAGGAAGTGAAATCTAAAAGGGAGAATATCATCTTTTCTGTTTCTTCAGGTTCCTCTTTCTTTCAACCCTATGTTTCCACGCATCACAATACCCGTTAAAAACCACCCACCCATGGTTCAAAAATCCACTACAACACATAGATGAGAGAGAAAAAGCTGATAAGAGGCTAACTCTCGACGCAAGGAGAGGCCCAATTCGTTTATTAGTCCATGCCCACTCAACTGTTTGCATACAATCCTAATGATTGGTAACCGTAATAGGATGTGGTTGACCAATGTTAGGATCGTTTTCACGACCAAACGAGTCGTTCAGAAGAGTTTTAACTCAATACGAGAGGCGGAAACAAACGTATCAAGGTAATTCAGCTTGCAATTCACTTTAAACTATCTTTTGATTGATTTGACAACATTTTACAACGAGTAGACACTTCGGCGGCAGTTCGGCACTGAAACCGGAAAGTTACAAATGACAAGGCATGACAGGTATTTATAGGTTTGCCTATTTCGCACAAAACAGTTGGTGCGAAAATAGTTTCACACGAAATAGTGATTTCGTGCGAAATAGCTTCACCCCTATATTTCTCGTTTTGCGTGCCCTGATCTATCTAAACAAATACAAGACTCGATACAAGACGAAGTCGACAGACGTATGCACTAACAGACTCCCCCTCGGATGTTGACGAAGTCTTTAGTGTCGAGTCTTCACTCTTCAGTCTTTATCAGTCCTCTCGAACTCTTCCAAAGTATCTAACAATGTAAAGCATCCTCAATCCTCTCTCTTTTCATCTCCGGGATCTTGACCTTGCTCTAATCTCTTTCTAATTCTCTTGATCAGATCTCTTGATTCCTTAAGTTCATCAGCATCATCAGCTTACATGAACATCAGGTTCAGAACTTGATTCTATCATCTTTTATCCCAAGATCTGTGTCTGGCTCTTACACAATACTGTGTCCTGCACAAATCTCTACCTCACAATAAATTTCACAAATTTAAAATTTGACAAATTTTATATTCCAATTACAGGTATTAATCAATCAATAAAATGAGATTTTACAATGTTAATCTCTGATAAACCACTTGTAGACATAACCTTTTTCTTTTCAAACAATTGTTTATCTCAAATATCTCAAACAAATTCTCCCATACCTTTTTGTTCATAATGTTTAGCACTTGGAATTTTGAAAATCAGCTCTCCAATATCAGTTGTCGAAAATCTTTTTGAATTTTCAAAAATTATGCTAAAACACACAGAAAATCTTTTTGGATTTTTTTTAATATAAAGAAATGTAGTAAAGGAATATATACATACAATATTTTTATGAGTTTGTGCAAGAGGATCATATCAGCTATTGAGACAAATCACCAACACCGTTAAGCTTTAAACATTTTAAGTTCTAAACAATTCACTTAGATTGTCAGTATACTGATCCACTTAAATTTTCACACAAAATTCAACTGTTTCGAGATATGAGATTAATGTTTTAGAGACTTAAACTTATTCGCGTGTCCCACCTCAGAATATACTCCCGTATCCAGATCCCAATATTCAGTCTTACAGGTGAGTATACCTAGATGATATCTGTAAAGGGTTAAATGCGAGGGCCATGAGAGCTTAGGCTATTGCTTCAGCAAAATCAGAGAGATGATGGCTTCGACTTTAGGTATGTTCCCTTTAGAGAATCTTTTCTTCAACAGCACATGATTAGCATTTTGCAATGTTTCATCATTTTTTATGCTGAGGGTGGTGCTATATTTCAAGCAAACGAAAAGTATTATACGGGGACTAGGCCATTGCTTCCGCAAAATCAGAAGTCCCGGGATAATACCCCAGATATCACTGAGTATAAAGACCTAATATCTCAGAAAAAAGGACCTTTCAAACAAGATTTCGGGGGTTACCCATATATCCTAGAGATGTTCCCCATGATATAAGTAAGTTTGAAATTTAGGTTTATATCTCGACACAATCTACTAAATGTGTAAAAACCTACTGGCATATCATCAGTGAGACCGTTTATCACTTTTTACTTTCCAATTCTTTAGCGTGCTGTAATAGTCCACTGATGTACTATCATTTCCTCTTTTTCACAACAAAACTCATTTTTCATTTTATCATGTTTTTGACTTTTTCAAAATTTCTAATGTTTTTGGATTTTCTGAAATAATTTCTTACTCCCCCTAAAATTCAAAACCATTTAAAAAATTTGAAAACAAACTGTCCAAATTAAGTGACCACTGATGTGAATTGCTTCAAATCGCCATCCACTTGGCATAAACAATCAGAACTCCCCCTTACAACAAACTATTTTCCCATTAAGATTTCAAAACACTTAAGTTTGTTTTAATCAAAATAGTTTTTCCGGAAAATTAGTTTTGTTGAATTCACAAACCATTCGTAGGTTAGGGGTTCAATTCATTACCTTGTTCTTCTTTAAACACTTGAAAATTTTAACATTTTTATGTTCTATCAACAATACCACTTGTAGGAAATCAAGTACAACTTAATGTCCCTGATTCACCACTTGGAGTCGAAATATCACAGTTACCAACCTGTGAATTTCTCAAGAAAGATGCCGATTCCTACTCCCCAATTACCAACCTGGGAGTTCCGGCAAGTCATACTTTTTACATATGAAAAACAGACATCCAAGCCTGACCAAACTTGGATGTGACCTCTTCATCTTCACTCGGGGTGTAAGTTGCCTTCTTTGTTTCATAAAATTCTTTTACCCCTTTGACCTTTCCCTCAACCATTTTCCCAAAAATCTTTTTCACATTTCCATTAAAAACCTTTTCGACATCAAATTCTTTCTTCTCAGAATAAAATTGATTCGAAATCTCAACCTTTCCAACTTTTTGTTTAAAATTTTCAGCCCGCAATGGTGGAAAATTAACATCATCCATTGGCGGTACTGACGTTCCTATTTTTAGCTCAACTTGTGGCTCCTCTGACTTTGACGAATCAGATTCATCACCAATTTTCACATCAGATTTCTTAACAACCCACTTCTGGTTGTCAAGATTCACTCTTCTCTTGTAAAATCTTTTCGAACATTCACCAACTTCATATGTTGAGTTTTTAAACACGTTAAACTTTTCAGTTGGTGATTCTGTTTTATCAACAATATTTTCTTTGAGTTTAGAAACAACTTCCTGTTTAGTGTTTGTAGCCATTTGACAATTCCAGGAAATGTGACCAACTTCTTGACATCGATAACAGATTCTTGTCTCTTTTCTCTGATAAACTCCATTCTTCTCAAACTTTTGTTTTTCTGCAAAGAACTCTTTGTTTGACTGCTTCCAGAATGAGCTCTTTTGTTCCTTTTCAGAACTTGTCCCTGAAACAAATACAGTTTTTGGTTTAAAATTTTTCATATTTTTATGATTTTCTGCAGCAAAACCCAAACCTTTCCTTTTGAAATTACTGTTATGGTTTGGTTTCTTTTGAAAACCAGAACCAGAACTGTAACCTTTTTTCTTATTTAAACGTTGTTGAACTCTTGAAGTGTACTTTTTAGAATTTCCATTAAGATTTTTATCTTTTATTTCAGAAATATTGATTTCTGTTAATTTGAAAACCTTTTGAATCTTTTCTATTTGAACACTTCTTATTGGAAATTCCTCATCAGAATATAATTTGTCTGAATCATTCAAAGTATATGCCACTTTGACTGGTTCGTCATTCAAATTAGATTTTGATAACAAGAATTCTTTATTGTAAACTCGTTTAACCGATGATTTTGGACTTTCAACTGAAGAACTCGAACTCTCGGATTCGGACTTTGACTCTGACTCCTCATCTTTATCCAACACCTGATCGACCACTTTCTTTATTAACTCAGACTCATGATCAGTGTCAGACGATGTAAACGTGACATCAATGTTTTCTGGTAAATCATCGGTTGTTTCGGACTTTAACTTTATATTGACAGCCTTTTTGACTTGCTCCTCATTTGGTTTTTTGGGAGAATAACCATCCCAGATTGGAGGCGGACACTTGTTATAATTTGCACTTTGTTTCTTACCAGTATCCTTATCTTCAGGCTTCTTGTCTTGAAATACTTCAAAACCTGCAACAGTTGGATAAATTCGATCAATCAAATAATCAGAACTAGAATAACTTTGCAATAAACGTCTGATTCTTTCATTTTCAATCTTTTCTGTTTCCAACTCTTGCTTCAACTTTGCACATTCTTCAATGTAATGATTGATGGCTTTCTGTTTTGTCATCATCACTGCATTCATCATGGTTAAAGCATCTTCTCTTTCAGAATTTGTTTTTTGTAGACCATTCACTGTTCTATTCAACACATCATATGATTCTTTCACATAATTGAGATTGAACAATAATTGTTCTTTCATCTTATCTTGCTCACTCAACTTCTCATCCTTTTCTTCACACTGTTTCCAAGATTCTGAACACTTTAAACATGTCTTAGTAACTTCAACAATCTTCTCAACTTCGATAATCTTTTCAACTTCAACTACTTTCTCAACTACCTTCTCAACTTCAATCACTTTTTCATCAACTACCTTCTCAATTTCAGAAAATTCAACTCCTTTACTTTGTTTCTGATTCTTTGCTGCTCTTTTCTCCTTTACCTTTTCCAAACGATCTGCAAAATAAAATTGAAAACTTTCAGGAGATAAATGAGTTTTTGCAATATTAATATGCATTTCTTCCTCATCATCATTATCATCAGTTGATGATTGATCAAACACTTGTGTCTGTTCTGAACTATCATCTGAAGAACTAAATTCATCATCTTGATTCTTCTCATCATCAGCAAATACTTTCATCCATTCCTTCATCAAATCCGGTTCTTGAACTATCTGAGCAATTAACGCCACTGTCTTTGAATCAGATGGAATATATTTGTCCCAACTAAAACCTTCTGCCACTTTTTTATCATCTTGATCAATTATGCCAAAATAAGCTTTCTTATTTGCTTCTTCGATCATTTTAGCATGTGCAGTTTGTAGTTCTTTTTGTTGATAAGGTTGATGAGCAACTTGTTGATATATAGCTTTTCGATAATAATCATTACCACCAAACGGATTCTTTTCTCCACTTGCTTCTCGATTGATACATTCCCTCTTGAAATGACCTTTCTCCCTGCATCGAAAACAAGTAACTTTAGATTTATCAAAACCCAAAGTAGAAATATTTGCATCCAGGAAATCATCTCTCCCTGTAATCATCTTGAATTTTTCAGCTCTTCTCAATACACTTGCTAAACACCATTTAATGTCCATAAGCTCCAACTCCTCAGCGTCGATCTGATCGTAATCCTCTTTTGTCAACATAGGATTTCCGATCCTTCCTGCAACCAACCCTTCATATGATTCTACCACTGTAGCAAGTAATGCCATATGACTTTTAGCAACCTCTTCAGAAAAACCTTGACCATTCTGAAGATTCAAAGCAATATTACAGTGTAACACATGACCATTTGAGTTGTTTAAACTTTGGAATTGATGACTTGAGGTTGATCCCTTCGGATTAACACTTGGGTATGAGGAGAATCCACTGTTGCTGCTGTTTGGACTTTGAGTGATTGATCCAGATGAGTTTTCTGCACTGAAAACATTTTGAATTTTTGGACTTGCTTCGACATTCTGAACACTCCCTTTGAAGTACATTTTAACATCTTGTTGTGCACTTGGATTGTTCATTCTTGCAATCTTTTGTTGCTCAAGATCTTGTCCTTCAATCGTTTCAATGAACTGGGAAATTGTCAAACCATCATATTCTCCAGTATTCTTTAATATCATCAGAAATGTACCCCATTCTTTCTTAGGTAAAGCATCAGCCAATTTGTCGACCCATTCTTCATGACCTTTGTTGATATCTAACAATGACATTGACCGTACTAAGTGACAATATCTTTCAATCAATTTCTTTGTATCTTCTCCCGGCAAACTTGTACATAAATCAAATTCTTTCTTTAACAATGCCTTTGTACTTTTAATCATCTTCTCACTTCCCTCAAACTTAATTCGAAGTGCTTCCCAAATTGAACGTGAAGTCTTATCATGTTGAAGCAAAATGAATATGTCTTCTTTAATAGCTTGCTGGAGTAAACTAATCATCATCTTTTCTGCTTTGTACATGTCTCGTTCTTTATCCGTAAATTCAAAAATCTTTTTCTCAACTCCCAAATCTGTACGTGGTAGTACATATTTTTTCTCAACACACTCCCAAGATATCAAGTGATTTGCTTGAACCCAATTTTCAAATCTGTCTTTCCAACCATAATACTCCTCAATGCCCATTAGTTTCGGGGGTTTTTGCAAAGTTCCAGTTTCATTTTCCATGTTCATGTTCTGAGCAATAGCAACCGGAGTACTCGGGGCAGTAGCAAACACATTGTAAAATTCCTCTTCCATGATTCGGTAACAATTTTCACAAAACAGTCACTTTTAAACGAAATACACTCTCACACGAAATCAAATTTGGTGTGAAATAACAATCTGGTGCGAAATAACTTGCACAACAACTTCAAACGAAATCAGTTCACGCGAAATATAAACTTTGGTGCGAAATAGGTGATTTCGTACGAAATATCTCACACGAAATACTGATTTCATACGAAATCAATCAACTTTTCACACGAAATACTGGTTTCGTGCGAAATACACAACAATTTCAAACGAAATCAAACACAAATGTGATTTCGTGCGAAATACAGTCTCTATTTCGTGCGAAATACTGCTGATGTCATCATCTCGGCCAAATTTTTGTCAAATTGATCAGGTTTTAGTTCGAATTTTGATCTAAATTTTTCAAGGCTTTGTTAAAACACTATTGTGCGTATAATGTGTGAAATTCAATCCATTTTAACCGTCAAAACTTGTTTAATTTTGAAAAGAAGGTGTAGAAAACAGATTTTTAAGCTGAATTGGTAAGAACTCTTCCTCCTGAGCTCTGATACCACTTGTTAGGATCGTTTTCACGACCAAACGAGTCGTTCAGAAGAGTTTTAACTCAATACGAGAGGCAGAAACAAACGTATCAAGGTAATTCAGCTTGCAATTCACTTTAAACTAACTTTTGATTGATTTGACAACATTTTACAACGAGTAGACACTTCGGCAGCAGTTCGGCACTGAAACCGGAAAGTTACAAATGACAAGGCATGACAGGTATTTATAGGTTTGCCTATTTCGCACGAAACAGTTGGTGCGAAAATAGTTTCACACGAAATAGTGATTTCGTGCGAACTACCCAACTGATTTCGTACGAAATAGCTTCACCCCCATATTTCTCGTTTTGCGTGCCCTGATCTATCTAAACAAATACAAGACTCGATACAAGACGAAGTCGACAAACGTATGCACTAACAACCAAATTTAGGATAAACATACTATCTACCGAGCAATCTAAGGTGAGTTCACACTAAAACTAAAAGCATGTACTCCCGGTGGGTGGGGAACTTCATATATCCCCGTTGGGACGGGAACTTCATATATTCCAAGTGGTTTGGGAACTTCATATATTCCCGGTAGTTGGGAACTTCATACACTAAACGAAATTCTACCATAAAAGTCTCTTTTTCTCTTAGAGCCGGACGGAATACTAGTTGATAGCGCTATTAGGTTTGACAACCTTACACCATGCCTTTGGAGGAGGACGGGCGTGAACTATTATCTAGGAATCTGGTCAATGACGGTAGACATTGACCAAAATGGTGAAATAACAATTACGTCAAAAGTTTCGGTACTGCACAGTTTAGTGGTTCATTCATACATATAAACATAAAAATGGGGTAGCTCCCCATGGTATGTGTTGATTACATGGCAACTTCATAAAATGATGTTTTGGGGAAAAACGAGAAAAACCTTTTTGAAAACCGTGAACTCACCATCTTTATGTTGACACGTTACTGCATGCTTGCAGGTCCGTAGATGTCGCGCTGGAGTTTGCTTGGAGCATTGTGGTGGTCGTCTAGAATCCGATGTCGGATTCCTACCTTTGAACTTATGTATTAAACTACTTATGAACTTAATGCTTCCGTTAAACATTTGAACCTTACTTTGGTTAAACTTGTTATGTTTTGGAACTTTATTTCAAACCTGCTATGTTTTAGACTTAAACGTTACGTCACTAGTCATATTGATGGTGGTTTAATTTTACTTATGATAAATGTTCAATGTGATTGGTGGCTTGATCCTGGGCAGTATACGCCTCACGGTGATACTCTGCATATGGAATTTGAGGGTGTGACAGGAAGACATGTATTTATAATGTGGAGGTTAGGGTTAGGCATTAAAGTGGGTTAGTTGAGTGTTTAAGGCAATTAGGTGGAGGTTGTGAGTGAAATCCGACCAATAGTTGCGCAGAATCAAGGCTGTCACGAATCACAACTTGTCGCGGGCACGACAGATGGGGAGTCCCCGTGCGCGTGTCGCGGCTCATGTCCACCCGGGCTGAGTTTCATAATTTGTCAAAAATGGTCCTTGTGTTTGTTATTAGGCATGATTTATGGGATAATAAGTATGATTAACATATTTTTAAGTACCATCAAGTATTCAAACATAGTTTTAAATATTGTGAACGAATAACCAAGTATTTGTGCACATAGAATGATTAGAGTCACGTATTTATGATAATTGATCGTAAGATAAGCATGTTTTTACGAGATTAACGAATATGTGTCAGGTATGTATATGATTTGAATGTGAAATGAGTACGATTAATCAAAGTAAATTTTAAATAAGGTGATCAAGTTTTATTACGATTAACATTGCGAATTACGAAGCCGAGAGTGAAATACGAATACGATAAGGGTATAAGTTTCCAAAAATAGGAACGTAAATAATCTTTCTACTTAAGGTAAGTTTCAAAAAGCGAGGCGTTACATCCAACATAGCTAATATTGGGGTTATCTCTCTGTTCAAACATCTTGAATTGCATACCTCCTGTAGGAACCCAAGACTCTGTTTGGTCATGATGTTTTCAACCGTGTAGTCTTCCTGCTGCCCGTCGTCACATACAACAGTCACCAATTCAGAGTCCTCATCAAAATGCCAAGATTGGATGACTGGGTCTACAATTGGATTTGAATTGTTCGGTGCAAATTTTCTGGTTAATCTTCGTATAACCGTCTGTGTTTTCTCATAGAGGTTATCAAGAGGAACGCCAAGGGCTAGGATCCCCTTCTGAACTTCTTCGTCCAAGTTCAGTATGGCGTTGGCGGTTTTCACAAACACTCTTCTTCTGTTGTCAAAGAGGATTACGAATCTATTGATTCTAGTGTTGAATCTCCATGAAACGAAATTTTGCCATTTGTCCTTTTTCAAAGGTTTTTTTTTTTTTTTTTTTTGAAATTAGACGTTTTGGTAGGAATGGTGTTTTGGTTAAAGATGACGTTTTTAGTATGATCAATGGAAGAGACGGTAACGTCATTTTTATAATAATGTGTTTGGCGCGTAGTTTAGGGCGGTAATTTTTTTATAATAAATGCTAGCAATAAAGTTTCTGGCATTTCAGTTACTTTTTGTTCAACTCTATTTGTTAAAGCTTAATGGCGTTTACGTAGGTTTGCCGTTTTGTACTTAAGCAGTCAAAAGACCCTTTTACCCTTAATGAATCTTGCGCCTTTATGAAAGTTCATAATATTTACTAAAATGCCACTGCCTCAATTTAATCCGTAGATTGTTTTGATCCAACTGATGGGTACCGTTCTCACCATTTTCACACTTATAGGCGTTTTCCCCATATCTTGTCCCTATATATATATATATAATACTTAATAATTAACTTGATTTGTTTTACATCGAGGGCATTTTAGTCATTTCACACCCACTTAACACAAAAACTAACACACATCCGCTTCAAGGACTATACAAGAACGAATGGGCAAAAATCGGGGACTAGAGATGAAAACGGAGCACATAAACAAATTGATCGACGCGCTCAGGTTTCACAAATTCTCATCATAGAAGCAAAGGCGGACTGGGTTTCTTCTCAGGTTAGGGCTCTTGAAATATGATAATGATTAGGTTAAAATTCTTGTATATTTGCTTTACACACGTCTTTTCAATCGAAATGATCCGCATAATATGGTTCGCGTTACTGTGAATTTTGTAAATGTGATTTTAGGTCTGTTAATTCAAGATTTCGGTCTGCAGTGAATTCACCCTAAAATGTATGTAATTTAGGACATTTCAGTTTGTCATGAGCAGGTTTATTGTCGTTAGCACTTATGTGCAATATTATTTTGTTTTCCAAACATCATTCATGCTGCTTTATTGTCATTATCACTTGTAACACTCATGTCACCAAGAATATGATATCTTCAGATTATTTGATTTATAGAGATCACTTCTGATTGTCTTTAGCTTTGGGGATTTCAGGATTATCCAAATGTCTGACAACATACCATTTGAAATCCAAGTGGAAATCCTCAAAAGGCTTCCTGTCAAGTCATTGATTCAATTCCAGTCCGTCTCCAAGACATGGAAGTGTCTTATCGATAGCTCTTATTTTGTTGCTGGTTATAGGCGCCAACACACAGAGACACAACATATACTTTTAAGGTATCAAGATCGTCAACCTGATTATAAACTAAAGTGTGTGTCCATTGTTGATGATGATACATTCCCTAGAAATAGAGGTTACCTTACTTATCCCGTATTGGTTCAAATGTATGACTATTATAACATAATTGGCTGCTCTCACGGCTTGTTTTGTTTCTACTCTGATGATCAAGTTGACACTGATGATCCCGTCTTTGGAACGGCCATGGCTGTTCTTTGGAATCCGTCTATTAGAAAAGCGGTTGATGTTGTTGTGCCTAATGTGGCAAATGGGGACAAATATGAGACCGTATTAGGTTTTGGGGTTTGTCGTGAGACTAGTGACCCTAAGATTATCAAGATTACTCAAATTGTTAGGCTGGGTGATATAGAAAGTGCAAGTCACATCCCTTGGCAAGTTGAGGTTTATACATTAAGCACAAGGGTTTGGAGAAGTCCAAGTGGCAATCTCCCTCGTAAATTGATTCGCTTTCGTTTTTTTCCGAAATTTGATTGTTGTTCGGTAGTTATGGATGGGGTTCTTTATTGGTTAGCTATTGTTAGGAATACCATTGATGGTGGGTCTTGTAATTTGATTATTTCATTTGATATTACAAGTGAAAAATTTAGAGAAGTAAACCTCCCAAATGGGTTAGCACACCCCCCGGCTAGACATTGTTTGCTTGTGTCTAAACTAAGGGAATCTCTTGTTGTGCTTGAAGATGCCAACCAAATGGTGTACAATGTATGGATGATGGAGGGCGGTGTTTCAAAATCGTTTACAAAGCTATTCAGTTTTAATGTTAACGCACTACATCTCCCAAAATTACTGGGATTTAGAAAGAGCGGTGAACCTATAATTGAAAGCGTAGAAAAGGGTGGTGGACCAGGACAAGTTGCTGTTTATGGGCCCCACTCAGAGCACATGGATAATCTTGGGTTTGATGGAATGTGGTCGACATTTTTTGTGCATCCCTACATGGAAACACTATTATTGCTTGATCAGCCGAATCTTACAATTCACAATGAACCAGAAACTCTCAACGTTCAGGATGATTTGGTTGCGTAAGGTACATCACTTCATATAGTTTCCTTATTATCTTTTCCTTGATTTGTTTTAGATTGACTTCATCTCTTGTGACTGTCTCAATCTTCATCGGAAATGACATCACTGTAATCAATCACTTGTAAACATCAAAAGGATTGCTTTTTCTTGCAGCTCACTCAGATCCTGCAAAGTTAGAAGTTATATGCAGATAAGCTACAACAACGACAAGTTGAACTCAGGGTCAGAATCATCAATCATATGTGTGTGATAAGTCAGTGGAATAATAAAGTAGTTAAATTGCTTTTATTAGGGGACTAGTGATATTTGGTGTGCTTTTACAAGAAACATATGATACTTTCAGTGTGTTATGATCCTATCTTTTAGTTTGTAAATATAAGAAAGGCTATTTCTTTTGTGATATGGGTCAACTAGCTACATTGTGTAGTATCATAAAAAATGTCGGGACATGCTCGCTCTGAAACTGCTATTTCGTGCCCTATTTATGGGGTTTCTGGTAATTTGGATGAGACTATGACTGCAGTTGTTACTGATATTGATTCTAACACTCATTTTAAGGAGCATAACGATCATATTTTGGTTGCGGTTGCTAATTTCATTAATAGTAATTCTCCTGATAATTAATGTTAGATTTCTGATGGCCATATGAACCGACCTGGTAGTGATCTGCATATGGTTGATGGTACCAGAAATCGGCTTGTAATATTGTATTTTGTTGAAATTTAAAACTTATTGTGTCGTTGAACTTGATTTTCGCTTGTAATGTATTAAGTGAAACTTACTTTGGATATGTTTTATTGAACTATTGAAATATATTTTAGATTACTGAATTTTTACAACGATGTATTAACTTTTCTTTTTAAAATCGAGCCAAACCAAACCGAGCCCGAGCTTAGATTTTTAGCTTGGTTTCAAATCCGAGCCGAGCCGAGCTAGCTCGGTTTATAATCTAGCCAAGCCCAAGCTTGCCCTGGCTCAGCTCGGCTTAGGGGCGGACCTACCTTAGGGGAAGGGGTAGCCTCCGCTACCACTTGGCGCTCCGGCGGTAGTGTAAATTTTGGAAAAATTTAACTTTTTTTGACCTTTTTTCGATTTCGTTACCGTTTTTTTTATAAAATGTTACCGCTACTAAGATTTTCTAGATCCGCCACTGGCTCGGCTCATGAACAACTCTAAACAAAAACTGGTGAGCAACGATAGTTGGCTATCAAAAGGATATCATGACCAATGGTTTTTCAATGTTATTGGGATGTACAAAGGTTTATTGGTTTTTAAAAAGGGTTTACGGTTAAATTTTAGCGGAGTCTAATATCGCCTTAGTGAGAATTTCGAGGCTGTTTAGAATGGGAATAAAGGCGGCAGGGCCGGCCCATGGGGTAGTGAACCCAAGCACTTGCTTTGGGCCACCACCCAAATAGGGCCACAAATTTAAAAAAGATAATAAAAATATTCAGATATGCATAAAGTTATACTTTGAATATTTTGAGCCAAATTCAACTCTAGCAGGCTGGTAAGATCTTCTCATTGTTACTAAGAGATTTGTGTTCGAATCTCATTAATATCTTTGGTGGCATTAATTTATTTTATTTGGTTTTTGTGTTATCAATTGTTTTTTTTTTTTAACTTACAGTTACTAAATTGAGAAAACTTGATTTATTTGCCCAGAATCATGATGCTTAATTAGGTTTAAGTCATTTAATACCTCTTTAAAACAGTTGTTAAACCTATTAAAAACGTAGCTGGTAAAGAAAAAAAAAGAACAAAACTAAAAACCCAAAAATAAATTGAAAAAGGCCTCGTTTTTATTTTTTGCTTTGGCCTCTAAAATGGTTGAGCCGGCCCTGAAAGGCGGTATAGTTATAGAAAAATGCGACATGTATGTAGTCATTGAAAAGTATATGATTTAAAACTTGTTTATGCAAGCTAATTATTTTCAAAGTTATATGTCTCTACGTGTTTAAAATTCGTTCCTTTAAAGTGGCTAAGCTGCTAAAAGGGTTTTCGGGCAAAATAGTATGGGTACCTCGTAAGACATAAGGCTTCGGGCAGAATTGTATGGACTTGTCGCAAGTCAGAAAGACCTTTAGACAAAATAGTATATGTGTAGGACACACGAATGAGTGACCTAAATAATGAAAGTATAAACTAGCATTTTTGGCATGTTTGGTTGAAATTGAAAATAGGTTTGTACGACTGGTAAAGTTAATAAAGTTTCTGTATGTCGCGCCCTTTTCTCCTATAACGCTCCTATAGCGCCCGGAACACCCTATGCAATTAATATCGGTGATATATTGGTTATATCGGTCCCTTAGTAAAATATCGGTCAAAATATCGATACCGATATTATCGGCGGTATTGACCGATATATCACCGATATTTGACCAATATAACCGATATACAGGGCCGGCCCTGGGGGTGGGCGGGGAGGACCACCGGCCAGGGCCCGATATTTCGGAGGGCAAGCTATTTTTAGAAAAAACCCGACATGTATACGTAAAAATTTATTTTTTAATATGGTATACCTATACAAACACCAACATAGGCCCACTTACAAAATTATTTTTATGCTTTAGATTAGTTATTAGCCCATTGTCATTAGGTTTAGACCTTTATTGAGTTCAATATCCAATTTCGTTAAGGCCTAAGGGCACGTTTTTTGGAGCTCGAACAGGGTACACGAATTCTCAGGATAGGCTCTGCCGATATATCACTTAATTATTGGTGTTAAATTGCTATATATATAAATTCTGCATTATATTAAAATTACCGATATCCCACCGATATCTCACCGAGATAACCTATATTTTAAATATCGGTCCTTGACCGATATCCGATATTTTACCGCATTAACTGCATAGGGAACACCATTACGGGAAATACGGTACCAGTACCAAGTACCAAATGCTCATCCGGCCCAGGTTTTGGTTATTTAATAATCTAAGAGTAAATTACAAGTTTTGTCCTTTAAGTTTACAACAAATTGCAGGCGATGTCCTTTAGCGTAAAAGTTAACGAGTTTTGTCCTTAACGTTTCAAAATCTTGCACGTTATGTCCTTTAACCCTAACTCAGTCAGATTTTTTGATTAAATATGGTCATGTGCCTTGCACATAAGGATATTCTTGTCATTTCATCTTTCGAGAGGCTATTAACTAAATAACTTATATAAAGGGCCTAATTATATAAAAATAAAAAAAAAACAAAGGATAAATAAAAAACCTGCAAAATCTCTCTCTCCCCCTCTCTCTTCTCTCTCTATGTCACAGGTTCTTCTCTCTCTAAAAAAAAACTCAGCTCTCTCTCTAAAATACCTCACCTTTCTCTCATCCTCTCACACTACCGATTGCCATGGTCCCATGCTCATTAAGCTCCAAATAGTTAAAGGGTCGTATTATTAGCACACCTTGGGGGATTAAATCGACACCCTCAATACGCATCGTATAGACCTATACGATGCTTATTGAGGTGGGTTCAAACTTCTATGCCTGCCAAAGGCTGTCATTGTCCCCTACCAAAAAGTAATACGCATCGTATAGGCCTATACGATGCGTATTGAGGGTGTCGATTTAATATTTTTTTTTTGCAAGGTAGCTTCCTGTCACGCGGTAGCTTTCCGTCACGCGAACGAAGAAGCAGCACTTTGGACATTTGTTGGTTTTCAAACATCTAGGAAACATTATTTGAGAATACCCCTGAATTTATCGAAGTTGTCGAATGAGATCCTCCACTGTTGGGTTATCATCTTTCAACCCCATTTTCCCTAAATTTATCGATTATGTTTTTCAACAGGGATGTAATGCAATGATACCTCTCAATTGAATAGACCGACACTTGCTTCATAGAACTCACTTGAATCGTCTCAATTGAATAGACCGACACTTGTTTCATCAACTGCAATTGGAATTGAACTTGGAACAACATACTCTTGTTACCATCAATAATCTTGGAATTGATCTTGGAACAACATACTCTTGTTAACAACGGTTCTCTAATTCCAGATCAATAATGTAAGGAGAAGCGTTGAGATAACGGACATCCATCAAGCTCAAAAAGAAAACTTGTGTTTCCCATAGTCATAAACGATTGCGGTTTGCAGATTCAATCTTCATTGTTTCATTAAAATTAACAAGGCGGTCTCTTTGCTTCGTCCACTAGAACTATTTGTGTATCCATTCTTAGGGTTTTTATTATTTGATCAATGGACAGAAATAAGACTCACTTGAATCGTCTCGGAAGTACTGAACAACAGAAATAACAGCTTCGGGAGAAACCGGACCAGCTTTGAAACAAGCATGCCTTGAACGAGTCTAGAACACTCGTAATCCTCAACCGGCTTTGAAACCGGACGGAATCTACGAAGAAACTGTTCGATTTCACGGTTTGTTTGAGAACCTGATTCAGATACACAACGGTCTCTTTGCTTCGTCCACTAGAACTATTTGTGTATGCATTCTTTTGGTAGTTAACAACGCTAATTAGAAAAAATCTGTAAAATTAATCATATCGATTGCTATAACAGGATGGATATGACACACACAGATAGATAAGCTATCAGAGTTGTCAAAGACTCTTTGTCGGGTTTCCAATGCTCACACAGGGTGATAAACAACGCTGATACGAACACATGTGTTTTGAAATAGGCTTTGTTCTTGGTTTAATGAAGTTACACGTAACATCTAGTTATATTCATATTTAAACAATGCACGCCTCAACTGAGATAACAGACATCCATCAAGCTCACAAAGAAACCTTATGTTTCCCATAGTCACAAACGATTGCGGTTTGTATTTCGCATAGCCACCGTTTCCGTAGTAAAAAACGGTTGCGGTTTGCACATTCAATCTTCAATACTTCATTAAAATACCACTAGTAGAAGAACCCGACACGTCTTCATGTTACGGAGAATGTTCTAGAAATTGAAGGAAAAGGAAAAGATTTGTTGAAATCGAATTTGACAACTATGACAGCTTATTAAAAGTAGCAATCACCTCCAACCGAAATCCACAAATTCCAACAGTTTCTCCGTCGCTAATTTCTCCACCCACCATGAAATCGAACATTTTCTTTGTAGATTCCATCCGGTTTCAAAGCCGGTTGAGGATTACGAGTGTTCTAGAGAACTTATCGTGTGTTGCAGTTTGGACATGTGTCTATTCCAGTGGTCCCGGTACTATTTGTGTATGCATTCTTTTGGAGAACTTATCGTGTGTTGCAGTTTGGAAAGATGACCGAATAGAGATTTGAATAACAAACTGTGGAGAACTTGTTTGCGTTATCCATCAACATAAGCCGGTGAGGCATTCAAGGGTTTATGAGTCAAAGTTAACATTCAGATTCAGAAAGTAGATGATTTTGTACTTGGTTTATTCTCTTTAATCTATTAGAACGATCCTTGTTTTGTCACGTACATGCGTTTAATTCCCAACATCCTTGTAGGGTTTAGAATGTTTGAAGGAAATGTTGGTTCAATACCACCGGTTTCTAACTTTATGCTTGCATCCACCACAGTGAATATTAACTTTGTTGGAATTTGTGGATCAACAGAAATAACTGAATAAAATACGTTGGGTATATTCGAAACCAACTAAAATACGTTAAAATACGTAAAATACGTTCAAGGTACACTAAAATACGCTAAAATACGTTAAAATACGCTAAAATAAGCTAACTTACATTAAAATACGCTAACTTATGTTACGATACGTTAAAATACGCTAAAATACGCTAAAATACGTTAAAATACCCTAAAATACCTAAAAATGCCCTAAAATAGGTTAAAATAAGCTAAAATACGTTAGAATACGCTCAAATACGTCAAAAATACTATTAAATACGCAACAATATGTTAGAATACGTCAAAATACGCAAAAATACGTCAAAGTACGCGACTAACGATATTTCCACACACGTATACATATAATACGACACTATGGAGTACAAGTGGATTTCAAACAAAACTGTAGGTAATCATAGAATACGATATTCGTACACAACCGAACGGCACCGAAACGACTTATGTTGAAGGTATACGTAATAAAACGACAAAATATGCGAAAGTTCGGCAAAAAACGAGACGTATACGCATCGAACCGAGGGAAACACGATAACACTAAATTTGAAATAATGCCATATACGATCGTATAGGCCTAGGTTGTATCGTATATCAGCTTAATACGAATCGTATAGGCCTATACGATTAGTATTAAACTTTGAATTTTCTCAAAAATACCCCTGAATTTATCAAAAAAACCAGGGGTATTTCAGTGAAATCATCGATTAATACGCATCGTATAGGCCTATACGATGCGTATTGAACTATAAATTTCTCAAAAATGTTTTTCAAATCAAGGGTTCCATCATTACAACCACTGGTTTTCAACAGGAATGTAATACAATGATTCCTCTCAATTGAATAGACAGACACTTGCTTCACAGGACTCACTTGAATTTGTGGATTTCAGTTGGTTCAGAAACTTAATAAGAGAAGCAACTAAAAAAGTGTTTGGTTCAGAAACTTAACAAGAGAAGCAACTAATTCAAAGATCCTTGCGTTAGACACAATTTTTTGGAATTTGTGGATTTCGGTTGGTTCAGATCTCTATTCGGTCATCTTTCCTCTCAAAGAAGGATGAGATATCGGCAGTTAGCTCGAAGAAGTTTCTCTCAATCAGGTGTTCGATTAGATTTTCACTTTTAACAATGTCCTGTTAATTGTTGGAAATTTGTGGATTTCGGTTGGTTCAGACAGGCACAATTTGTTTTCAACGGGGATGTAATGCAATGATTCCTCTCAATTGAATAGACAGACACTTGCTTCATAGGACTTACTTGAATCAAATAGGCATGCCTCAAACACTTAACATTTTTAGAAGTTTTCAATAAAATTTCATTCTGCTGTGAACTTGTTCTCTATGAAATGTCTCACTTAACAAGAGAAACAACTAACAAAGCAGTGAACGGTATTTAACGTACACACCTTGAAGTACTGAATCAACAAAAATAACTGAAATACTGAATCAAACAGGCATGCCTTGAAGTACTGAATCAACAGAAATAACTGAAATAACACCTTCGGAATCTATTAACCCACAATTTGTTGGAATTTGTAGACAGACACTTGCTTCATAGGACTCACTTGAATCGTCTCGGAAGTACTGAACACCAGAAGGATGAGATATCGGCAGTTAGCTCGAAGAAGTTTCTCTCAATCAGGTGTTCGATTATATTATCCCTTTTAACAATGTCCTGTTAATTGTTGGAAATTTGTGGATTTCGGTTGGTTCAGACAGACACAATTTGTTTTCAACAGGGTTGTAATGCAATGATTCCTCTCAATTGAATAGACATACACTTGCTTCATAGGACTCACTTGAATCATCTCGGAAGTACTGAACAACAGAAGGATGAGATATCGGTAGTTACGAGATTCTTTGAGAATTAGAAAAGGAGAAAATACAGAACGGCAAGGGTAGAATGAGTCTAAGTCCATTGTGGTTCGTGTTAGGTGTCGCAACCCCCGCCCCCTATCTGTCCCGGGAACGGGCGGCCGCGAGACCAGTTGTGGTGGTATCAAATTATGATTATCATTATTTCATTTGGCAGCGTAAATTTCATCAGGACCGTAGTTAGGAAATATTTATCAGAGTAAAACCACCATATTTTATATTAATAAACACATGGGTAAAACCCAAGTTTCTTATTACAACATGTTTATAGGGATAAACCCTATTTTATTGAATTTAAAACATCGTCTTTTAGGTAACTTTTATAGCCACATTTCTCCAAGCCGTAAGTGCTCTCCAGCTGGCTTTCTTCTAATTGGCTTTTACATTTTGTTACCTAAAACGCGTTTTAAAAACATTTGTCAGTGGGAAATACTGGTGAGTGAATCCCAGTTTAATCAAGAAACATCTTATCTTTAACAGTATTGAGAGCGATCACAATGTTTATTTCTACACAATTACTCATTCAGTACTGTCAATCCTGACTGGTGGGTCATATTACACATTGGCTAACTCGTTGTCCAATGGTAACGTGTTCCACATTTTGTATACAAAACCCCAACATACCGGCAGTAATTGAAGAAATACAAAGATTCAATCACTTCTTAATAGCATTGTAAAACATTTAACGTTTTGTGAAAACAGTTTACAAAAAGGAGATTACTCACATTGCTATCTTAGGTTTTCTGTAAGGGTTTCCTGGTGATAATTTATAATTTACACAAATGCACATATGTTAGTATAATAACCCTTTATTTACATTAGTAATACCCTCCCCGAGACGGTATTCCAACGACAACGTCGGGCAGAACCTAGACTGCCGTTACGGAACCCTGGATCAATCGGGCAGCGTATCTAATACATAACCGGGGTTATAATACTTACAATGGGGCAGAACTTCGCTAATTAGAGGGTATTATACTCGAAGATTATGCCTACTATGTGAGAAATTCGAGATTGAGAAAAGAAATGAATGAACAGACTGAAGGCCCGATGTCCTCTTTATACAGGGCTGATTTCTGGTCTCGTCGCCCCCCACGACGACATTAGGGGGGGCGTCGCGCCCCGCGACTAGGCGGTGTAGGTCGTAGCTTGGAGGTGTCACCATTCTAGCTTCGCCACGTGGCGACTTCCGGAGGAGGGCGGGTGGCCAGGCCTGTCGCGGCCCGCGACGACGAAAGACAAAGGGGGTCGCGCCCCGCCACGGCCCATTTATTTTAGTTTTTATTTTATTTTTGATGTTTTAATGTATTTTGGGCTCGGTTTTCGCATACGGGTTATATTCTAAGACATATAGGGGTATCTTAAAATATATTAGGGCGTCAGAAAAATATTTTGGAGGGTTGTTATATCCTCCCTACGTTGTTTTAGAACTCGTCCTCGAGGTCTACTGGAACAGGTGTGTGTATTTCCTTTGCATTTCTGATTCAAGCTCCCATGTGTATTCTGGTCCTCTTTTGGAGTCCCACTTCACTTTGACTAGAACTAGTCTCTTGTGCTTAAGATTCTTAACTTTCCTGTCTTCAATCTGTAGAGGCTTCTCTACAAACTTTAACTATTCATTTACCTCTATTTCCTTAAAAGGTACTACGAGTGATTCATCAGCTAAGCATTTCTTGAGATTAGATACATGAAATACATCATGTATTCCTGCCATTTCCTCTGGCAGTTGTAGCTGATAGGCTACAGGTCCTATTCTTCTAATAATCTCAAAAGGTCCAACATACATGGGGCTTAGCTTTCCCCTTTTGATGAATCTTACCACTCCTTTCCAGGGAGAGACTTTCAATAACACTTTGTCTCCTACTTGAAATTCCAAGGGCTTTCGTCTGTTATTAGCATAACTCTTTTGTCTATCACGTGTTGCTTTCAGTCGTTCCTTGACTTGAATGATCTTGACTGTTGTTTCTTGTACTATCTCAGGTCCAGATAGTTGCTTTTCTCCAATTTCTGCCCAACAGACTGGCGTTCGGCACTTTCGTCCATAAAGTGCTTCGAATGGTGTAGCATTGATACTTGTGTGATAACTGTTATTATAAGAAAATTCTATCAATGGTAAATGATCGTCC
This sequence comes from Helianthus tuberosus, assembly GCA_030545235.1. Classification (NCBI taxonomy): domain Eukaryota; kingdom Viridiplantae; phylum Streptophyta; class Magnoliopsida; order Asterales; family Asteraceae; genus Helianthus; species Helianthus tuberosus. The sequence goes on along the minus strand of CM060448.1, from coordinate 167,705,770 downwards.
CAATTACCTCCGAAATCAATTACAGAAGCTCTAAGCATATCCTCAATTGTTTGAATTGTCCTTTCGCTTTATCTGTCCGTTTGAGGATGATAAGCGGTGCTTAGATTCAACTTGGTTCCCATTGCTTTTTGGAAACTTGTCCAAAAATGAGAGGTAAACCGACTATCTCTGTCAGAAACAATTGATAGAGGAATTCCATGTAATGAAACTATTTCATTTACATATAACTTAGCTAACTGTTCCATACTGAAAGTTTCTTTCATTGGTAGGAAATGAGCTGACTTGGTTAGCCTGTCTACAATCACCCAGATTGTATCATTACCTTTCTTTGTTTTGGGTAATTTAGTAACAAAATCCATTGTTATTAATTCCCATTTCCATACAGGCATTTCTAACTGTTGTAATAAACCTGAAGGTTTCTGATGTTCAGCTTTAACTTGTGAACAAGTTAAACATTTTGCAACATATGTTGCTATATCCTTTTTCATTCCTATCCACCAGAAATTCTTCCTTAAATCCTGATACATCTTATCACTTCCAGGATGCATCGTATACTTAGACTTATGGGCTTCTTCTAATATACGATGACATAGGTTTTCTAATTTAGGTATCCACACTCTTTTCTTACGGAATCTCCAAATCCCATCTATTCCTTGTTCTAATTCCTTGATCATTCCTTTTAATTTTTCAGTATCATCCTTGATTACTGATTCCTGTGCTTTTCTAATCTGTTCATTTAAATCTACTTGTAGATTTAAATTAAGAGAACGTACCCTTTTTGGCTTCTCGTGATATTTTCGGCTTAAAGCATCTGCCACTACATTTGCTTTTCCTGCATGATACTGGATATCACAATCATAATCACTAAGCATTTCCATCCAGCGTCTTTGTCTCATGTTTAATTCCTTTTGCCCAAAAACATATCTTAAACTCTTATGGTCGGTGAATATGGTAAACTTACTACCATATAGGTAATGTCTCCAAATTTTAAGAGCAAAAATTATAGCTCCTAATTCTAGATCATGGGTTGAATAATTCTCTTCATGATTCTTAAGTTGTCTAGAGGCATAAGCTATAACCTTTTAACGTTGCATTAATACACATCCATAGCCTAATTTAGAAGCGTCACAATAGATTACAAAATCTTCAGTTCCTTCTGGTAACGCTAGTATGGGTGCATGGGTTAATCTTTGCTTAAGAATTCTAAAGGCTTTTCCTTGTTTTGGTCCCCACTCAAATTTAATAGATTTACAGATTAATTTAGTTAAAGGAATGGCTATTCTAGAAAAATCTCGAATGAATCTTCTATAATAACCGGCCAATCCTAAGAAACTTCTAACCTCAGTTGGTGGCTCAGGGGTTTTCCATTTGGTTATCGCTTCGATCTTGGTGGGATCTACATGAATTCCTTCATGATCAACTAGATGTCCAGGAAATTGCACCTGTTCTAACCAAAACTCACACTTCGAAAATTTAGCATAAAGCTTTTCTTTTCTCAATAAATTTAAAAGTGCGTGCAGATGGGCTGCATGTTCCTCTCTGCTTTTGGAATAAATAAGAATATCATCTATAAGGACAATTATGAATTTGTCCAAATATGTCTTACTTCTTCGGTTCATCATGTCCATAAATACAGCTGGGGCATTGGTTAAACCAAATGACATGACAGTAAATTCATAATGGCCATACCTTGTTCTGAAAGCGGTCTTAGGAATGTTCTCTTCCTGTACCTTTAATTGATGATATCCTGAGCTTAAATCGATTTTAGAGAAAAATCGTGCTCCTTGCAATTGATCAAACAGATCATCAATTCTTGGTAATGGATACCGATTCTTAATCGTGACTTTGTTCAATTCACGGTAGTAAATACACATATGCATTGATCCGTCCTTCTTCTTAACGAATAAAATCGGTGCTCCCTAGGGTGATGAACTTGGCTGTATGAATCCTTTTTCCAATAATTCATCCAACTGTTTCTTTGGTTCCTGCATTTCTGCAGGTGCCAATCGGTAGGGTGCTTTGGCAATTGGAGCGGTTCCCGGTATCAAATGAATTCTGAATTCAACTTCTCTATCTGGAGGTTGTCCTGGTAGCACTTCTGGAAATACATCTGAAAACTGGGATACTACTGGAATATCCTTTAATTCTGTTCCTTTAGTGTTAGTGATTATAGAAATCAAATACACTAATGATCCTTTCCTTATATTGTAACAACCCTCGGTAAAACCAACGCCCTTATAATATTTCCGACACCCTATTTATTTTAGAATACCTTTATATGTCTTTAAATACACCCCTTATGTGAAAACCGAGCCCAAATTATGTTATAGTATTTAACATAAATTAAAAACAAGAAAATAGTAGTTGAGGCTGGCCGCGTAGACCCAGCCCAACCACTTACGCGGGCGGTATCAAGGCTGGAACCAGACTCCGCTGATTTCTTTAGTTCAAGCGGGCCGCGTAAGCTTAAGCTTACATTAACGCGGGCCGCTAGAGATCATCAAACGCGGAGACATCCAAGGACGACACGTGTCGACATCGGGGCGGGTCTACTTGGTGACCGGGACAAGCTATGCTGTTCACTAGGGTTGACGGGGGCCGCGTAACCCTTGTCTGTTCTTTACGCGGGCCGCATGGAGACCAGATATCAGCACCATAAATAGAACGCATCAGTTTTCGTTTTCCGTTGCTTACAATTCATTCTCAATCTCAATTTCTGAAGTAGTAGAAGTTATAGTCGGGTATTATATCCCCCTAATTAGCAAGGTTCTGCTCCGTTGTAAGTATTATAACCCCAGTTTCGTAACAGTTACGCTGCCCGATTGATTTAGGGTTCCGTAACAACTGTCGTGGTTCTGCCCGTCGTGGTTCTGCCCGACGTAGTTGTTGGAATGCTGTCTCGGGGAGGGTATCATTAATATTTTCAAAGGGTTACGATATTAACCAATGTACATTTGTATAAATTATAGATTATATCCAGGAAACCCTTACGCGAAGTCTAAGATAGCAATGTGAGTTTATCCTATTTTTGTTAACCTTTTTGGAATGTTTTACAAAACCTTAATTGTTTTACAATGTGATTAAGCGGTGATTGAGTCTTTGTAGTTCTTTAATTACTGCCGGTATGTTGGGGTTTTGTATACAAAATTTACTACTCTGTAAAGTAGTAAGTCGGGGATAACAGGACGTTACCATTGGACAAAGAGTTAGCCAATGAGTAATATGACCCACAAGTCAGGATTGACAGTACTGAATGAGTAATTGTGTAGAAATAAACAATGTGATCGCTCTCAATACTGTTTTAATTGATAAAATGTTTCTTGATTAAACTGGGATTCGCTCACCAGTATTTCCCACTGACAAATGTTTTTAAAACTTGTTTCAGGTAACAAAATGTGACAGCCAATTAGTAAAAAGCCAGCTGGAGAGCACTAAAGGCTTGGGAAAAATGTGGCTATAAAAGTTACCTAAAAGATGATGTTTTAAATTCAATAAAATAGGGTTTATCCCTATGAATGTATTGTAATAAGAAACTTGGGTTTTACCCATGTGATTGTTAATATCAAAAATGGTGGTTTTACTCTGATAAATATTTCCTAACTATGGTCCTGATGTAAATTCCGCTGCAAGATTTAAATAACTGATACCACCAATTAAAAGTACAGGAAGAGGACATTCCTAAAACCGCATTCAGAACAAGGTATGGTCATTATGAATTTACTGTCATGCCATTTGGTTTAACCAATGCCCCATCTGCATTTATGGACATGATGAATCGAATATGTAAGCCATATTTGGATAAATTCATAATTGTCTTTATAGATGATATTCTAATTTACTCTAAGAGTAAATAAGATCATGCAAAGCATTTGCACGCACTTTTAAGTTTATTAAGAAAGGAAAAGTTTTACGCTAAATTTTCTAAGTGCGAGTTTTGGCTAGAACAGGTACAATTTCTTGGACACCTAGTCAATCATGAAGGAATTCATGTAGATCCAACAAAAATTGAGGCAATTACTAAATGGAAAACCCCTGAGTCACCAACCGAGGTTAGAAGTTTCTTAGGATTGGCCGGTTATTATAGAAGATTTATTCAAGATTTTTCTAGAATAGCCATTCCCTTAACTAAGTTAACCTGTAAATCCGTTAAGTTTGAATGGGGATTAAAACAAGAAGAAGCCTTTAGAATCCTTAAGCAAAGATTAACTCATACACCCATATTAGTATTACCTGAAGGAACTGAAGACTTTGTAGTCTACTGTGATGCTTCTAAAATAGGCTATGGATGTATATTAATGCAACGACAAAAGGTTATAGCTTACGCATCAAGACAACTTAAGAATCATGAAGAGAGTTATTGAACTCATGATCTAGAATTTGGAGCTATAATTTTTGCTCTTAAGATTTGGAGACATTACCTTTATGGTAGTAAATTTACCATATTCACTGATCATAAGAGTCTAAGATATATCTTCAAGCAAAAGGAATTGAATATGAGACAAAGACACTGGATGGAGATGCTTAGTGATTATGATTGTGATATCCAGTATCATGAAGGAAAAGCAAATGTAGTGGCAGATGCTTTAAGTCGAAAGTATCACGAAAAGCCAAAAAGGGTACGTTCTCTTAAATTAAATCTGCAAGTAGATTTAAATGACCAAATAAGAGAAGTACAAGAATCAGTAATCAAGGATGATTCTGAAAAATTAAAAGGTATGTTAAAAGAATTAGAACAAGGAACATATGGAATTTGGAGATTCCATAAAAAGACCTAAATTAGGAAACCTACGTCATCATATTTTAGAAGAGGCCCATAAGTCTAAATATACGATGCATCCTAGAAGTGATAAAATGTACCAGGATTTAAGGAAAAATTTCTGGTGGATAGGAATGAAGAAAGACATAGCAGCCTATATTTCTAAATGTTTAACTTGTTCACAAGTCAAAGCTGAACATCAGAAACCCTCAGGTTTGTTAAAGTAATTAGAAATGCCAGTATAGAAATGGGAATTAATAACAATGGATTTTGTTACCAAATTACCCAAAACCAAGAAAGGAAATGATACAATCTGGGTGATTGTAGATAGGCTAACTAAGTCAGCTCATTTCCTACCAATGAAAGAAACTTTCAGTATGGAACAATTAGCTAAATTATATGTAAATGAAATTGTTTCTTTACATGGCATTCCTTTATCAATTGTTTTTGATAGGGATAGTCGATTTACATCTCATTTTTGGTCAAGTTTCCAAAAGGCAATGGGAACCAAGTTAAAGCTAAGTACGGCTTATCACCCTCAAACGAACGGACAAAGCGAAAGAACAATTCAAACAATGGAAGACATGCTTAGAGCTTGTGTAATTGACTTTGGAGGTAATTGGGACGATCACTTACCTTTAATAGAATTTTCTTATAATAATAGTTATCACACAAGTATCAATGCTGCACCATTCGAAGCACTTTATGAACGAAAGTGTCGAACCCCAGTCTGTTGGGCAGAAATTGGGGAAAAGCAACTACCTGGACCTGAGATAGTGCAGGAAACAACCAACAAGATTATTCAAGTCAAGGAACGACTAAAAGCAGCACGTGATCGATAAAAGAGCTATGCTAATAACCGACGCAAGCCATTGGAGTTTCAAGTAGGAGATAAAGTATTATTGAAAGTCTCTCCTTGGAAAGGAGTGGTAAGATTCATCAAAAGAGGAAAGCTAAGTCCCAGGTATATTGGACCTTTTGAGATTATTAGAAGAATAGGACCTGTAGCCTATCAGCTACAACTGCCAGAGGAAATGGCTGGAATACATGATGTATTTCATGTATCTAATCTCAAAAAGTGTTTAGCTGATGAATCACTGATAGTACCTCTTAAGGATATAGAGGTAAATGAACAACTCAAGTTTGTAGAAAGACCTCTACAAATTGAAGACAGGAAAGTCAAGAATCTCAAGCATAAGAGACTAGTTCTAGTCAAAGTGAAATGGGACTCCAAAAGAGGACCTGAGTACACATGGGAACTTGAATCTGAAATGCAAAGGAAATATCCGCATTTATTCCAGTAGATCTCGAGGACGAGCTCTAAAACAAGGTGGGGAGAATGTAACAACCCTCGGTAAAACCAACGCCCTTATAATATTTTCGACACCCTATTTATTTTAGAATACCCTTATATGTCTTTAAATACACCCCTTATGTGAAAACCGAGCCCAAATTATGTTATAGTATTTAACATAAATTAAAAACAAGAAAAGAGTAGTTGAGGCGGGCCGCGTAGACCCACCCCAACCACTTACGTGGGCGGTATCAAGGCTGGAACCAGACTCCGCTGATTTCTTTAGTTCAAGCGGGCCGCGTAAGCTTAAGCTTACATTGACGCGGGCAGCTAGAGATCATCAAACACGGAGACATCCTAGGCCGACACGTGTCGACATTGTGGCGGGTCTACTTGGTGACCGGGACAAGCTATGCTGTTGACTAGGGTTGACGCGGGCCGCGTAACCCTTGTCTGTTCTTTACGCGGGCCGCATGGAGACCAGATATCAGCACTATAAATAGAACGCATCAGTTTTTGTTTTCCGTCGCTCACAATTCATTCTCAATCTCAATTTCTGAAGTAGTAGAAGTTATAGTCGGGTATTATATCCCCCTAATTAGCGAGGTTCTGCTCCGTTGTAAGTATTATAACCCCAGTTTCGTAACAGTTACGCTGCCCGATTGATTTAGGGTTTCGTAACAACTGTCGTGGTTCTGCCCGACGTAGTTGTTGGAATGCCGTCTCGGGGAGGGTATCATTAATATTTTCAAAGGGTTATGATATTAACTAATGTACATTTGTATAAATTATAGATTATATCCAGGCAACCCTTACGCGAAGTCTAAGATAGCAATGTGAGTTTATCCTCTTTTTGTTAACCTTTTTGGAATGTTTTACAAAACCTTAATTGTTTTACAATGTGATTAAGCGGTGATTGAGTCTTTGTAGTTCTTCAATTACTGCCGGTATGTTGGGGTTTTGTATACAAAATTTACTACTCTGTAAAGTAGTAAGTCGGGGATGACAGGACGTTACCATTGGACAAAGAGTTAGCCAATGAGTAATATAACCCACAAGTCAGGATTGACAGTACTGAATGAGTAATTGTGTAGAAATAAACAATGTGATCGCTCTCAATATTGTTTTAATTGATAAAATGTTTCTTGATTAAACTGGGATTCACTCACCAGTATTTCCCATTGACAAATGTTTTTAAAACATGTTTCAGGTAACAAAATGTGACAGCCAATTAGTAAAACGCCAGCTGGAGAGCACTGAAGGCTTGGGAAAAATGTGGCTATAAAAGTTACCTAAAAGATGATGTTTTAAATTCAATAAAATAGGGTTTATCCCTATGAATGTATTGTAATAAGAAACTTGGGTTTTACCCATGTGATTGTTAATATCAAAAATGGTGGTTTTACTCTGATAAATATTTCCTAACTACGGTCCTGATGTAAATTCCGCTACAAGATTTAAATAACTGATACCACCACTACTGAGTTCGCGTCCGCCCGTTCCCGGGATAGATAAGGGATCGGGGGTTGCGACATATATAACTAGCAGTTTTCATCACAGAGATGAATTTTGTGGATTTAGAGAACTTATTTCCTTTAATTGTGATCTTTTCACCTCTTGGTGAATTTACTTGAATTGACTTTTGATCACATAAAATACTGGCTTTATTGGCTATTAACCAATCCATTCCTAACACAACATCAAATCCTGCCAGATTCATTGGGTAAAGATTTGCAATAAATTTCTGATTTAAAATTTCTATTCTTGCTCCCTGCAAGAATTCAGAAATCTTAATGGTTTCACCATTTGCTGTCTCTACTAGACATTCTTGTGGCAGTTTAGTTAATGATTGATTAAGAAGTTTTCAAAATGAAGTATTAATAAAACTTTGGTTTGCACCAGAGTCAAATAATACTTTAGCAAAAACATCTTTAACTAAAAATGTACCCGTGATCACATCCGGGATCATCTTTGCTTCTTCTGCAGTTAGTACAAATGCTCTAGCATTTTTAGTGTTATTGGGGTTTGCAGTTGGAGCTAATTTTGGACAGTTAGGCTTGATATGATCTTGTTCTCCGCAGTTGTAGCATATTCTGTTGTTAAGCTTTTTCCTGCAGTCTTCCTCCTTATGTCAAGATATTTTGCAAAAGTTACAGTATATGGAGCATCTTCCTGAATGCTTCCTTTTGCAATACTTACAGTAGGGTGCAGAGGTAGAACCTACATTTCTCCCACGATTAGAATTTCCAGAACGAAATTCTTGGGTAAGTTTCTGGGTTAGGTTCCTCCTTTGATCCTCTTCTCGCGTACGGAATAATTCATCTGTCAAGGTGTTGGCTAGTTCTACAGCTTCTTCTATGGTTTGAGGTCTAGCTGCCTTGACTACATGTCTAATCTCCCCAACTAATCCCCAGATGTAACTGGAGATTAAAACTGGTTCAGGTGAAGCAAGGGTTGATACTATCCGGGCATATTCAAAGAATAATGTGGTATAACCCTTACTATCTATCCCAATCATCATAAGGTTTAGGAATTTGTTTGCTATCTGTTCCTTTTCATTAGGAGGGCAGAATTTCTTTTCTACCATATTTTTAAATTCTTCCCATCCCATATTGTAAGTCCTATCACTTCCCCTTGACTGGAGGATAGTGTTCTACCATTCTAGTGCTGAATTTTTAAACAGATTTGAAGCAAACATTATTTTATCTTCTTTCGCACACTTACTTATTCTTAAGACTGCCTCAGTCTTTTCTATCCAGCGTAGAGATGCAAAGGCCCCTTCATTGCCCGAAAATTCCATTGGTTTACAAGACCAGAATTCTTTATAAGAACAACTGTAAGACACGGTTCTTCTTCTTTTAGGAATGGGCATTTGAATTACATGTCCATTGTTCACGCTGTTTTTAGGTTCAGATGGTCGCTTACTATCATGTTTACTTTTATTTTCGGCTTCCCTAACTGTTTGAACAATATATAGCATTGCATCTATTATTCCTTGTGCCACTATGTGTTGGATGACACTATGATCCACTTGGTTTCCATTATTGTTTTTGTTGTTCGGATTCTCATTAACCAAGTTAATATTACTCTGGTTATCGTTATTCTGATTTTCCTGGTTTACCTCGTCGTCCATCTGGATTTTAAACATTTACCAATTATTAATATCACAAAATAATTAATAATTTGAGTAACAACCACACAACACACATATTAACCAAAAGCGTCGAGCATTGCGACTTTACTCTTTTTATAGTAGTATGCGTCAAATACACACTAATACTATAAATTAAAATTACAATACAATACTACTATGCATCGCTAACCACAAAGTGGTCTATACTACAACATTTATTATTATTATTACGTGTATATATATATATATATTCATTATTATTATTATTATATATTATTATTACCAACTCCACCTTCACATTACTGGTCTGGGTTCATCCAGTCATCCATATTGCGCTCGTCGTACTTCCAGACGAGTCGCTCTCCTACCTGCCTCATCCTTTCAGGGAACTAGTGGATCTGGCAGGGGTATGCATGTGTTTTCAAGCTGCGTATAAATAAAAGATTTTATCCATGGTTGTTGAGTCTAGGGGGTGTATCCTATTCCTGGACGGGATACATGTTTCTAAACTCAGGATTTATTAAAAGTCTTTTGTCGAGTCTTTATGAACTCATGTAAACATGTTATGGTTTGTAACTTAAATTGGGAGTCGATGTTTTCAGACAAGTATATTATGGTGTTTTCTAAACTTAATTAATGGATAAATATCTTTTGGTTTTATCACATAGCATTGTTATGATTGAATGCTATGGTATTAAGAAGTCACACCAATAACCCACGCTTCCGCAAAAGTCAGGGTGTGACAGCTTGGTATCAGAGCTTCGATCGTAGCGAACTAGGATTCTTTCTCGAGTCTAGACTACGATCATTAGGGCTCTCACGAAAATGTTTTCACAAACATGTTTTCATTGCATACACAAAGCGTCCAGATCCATGAAACAAACATTTTTACAAATAAAAGACACAAAATACATTTCAAAGGATTTATTTATATTTCAGTCTGAGAGACTGGGAGTTAGTCTGAGAGACTGGTTGGGTAGTCAGTCTGAGAGACTGGGGAGTTAGTCTGAGAGACTAGCTGGGTAGTCAGTCTGAGAGACTGGGTAGTCTGAGAGACTAGTTGGGGCAGTCTGAGAGACTGGGAGGTTTAGCCTGAGAGGCTGGGTAGTTCAGTTTGGGAAACTGGGAGGTTTAGCCTGAGAGGCTGGGTAGTTCAGTTTGGGAAACTGGGAGGTCTAGTCTGAGAGACTAAGTAGTTCAGTCTGAGAGGCTGGGTGGGATAGTCTTGGGAAGACTAGGATTGCATACATGACTTACATGCTTATTTGATGATTGTTGAGATATGTGCATACTTATGATTGTTCTGTTACAGACACCATGTCCTTTTCTGATAGCAGACTATCAGATACCATAGACCCTATGGCTATAGTTTCAGATGACGAGATGGCCACAGATCCAGAGATGCTTTCAGATGATACTGATGATTTTCAGCCGTGCTTTACCAGATTTTGGAGGCGATATACCACTAGCTGATGGTCTTCCTGGCGAGGATCTACCTCTTGTTCAGATCCCTGCTCCTCTTCCTCTTGCTGTAGTTCCTTTTGAGGATCTGCCTCTCGACGCTATGTCTGACGAAAACATCGATCTTTTTGAGGGTCCCCCTGAGGATGCCCAGGATGGTGGGGCTCCAGTCGATGATGTCGTTGTCGTTCCACTTATCGAGGCTCCAGTCGATGATGTCGTTTGTAACATTCCCATTTTTATCATATAAGAATTATAGGTTTTTTTAAATTTATTAATCACTAGTAACTAGTTTTATTTTTAAATATAATTATTCGACCCAAATAGTTTTAAAAACTATTTTATATATAGTTGGTTGGAATGTTATACTAATTAATTGGCTTGTATATGGGTGACCTTTCAATTAAAATAAAACTATATAAAACTTATATTATTAGACAAGTAGAGTACGGGTAAGTTGACTGTTAGAAATATAAAGTACCTAGACAGGCCTAGGAACCGTTTAATAATTAAATTATAAAATACATTATATTTGAACCTACTTTGTTTTTAATGAAACTTGGTTCAAAATGTTGATAAGATTATTCTCGTTATAATGACATATTTATCGTTTTATAAAACGTAATATTTTAGAAGTTATAAGCGCCAAATAAGTGAAGCAGTTGAATTAATTATAATAATAAAATAATAATAATAAAAAAATATAATTAATTGAAATCAAGTTACGTGTATAATAAAAAAAATCGAAAAAAAATCAAGTTCTTACATTTCATAATTTCATGCAATGTGTCTCATGTATAGTATGCATGAATAGAATGTAGATGAGAAGGAGGTACGTGTCTTGCCAAATCGTGAGTTTCCTAACAACTATATAAATGAGGACAATTCAATGAACATTCCTTCTCATACCTATCGCCCATCTTTTTCTCTCTAAAATTCTCTAGTGTTTAATTATTTTTATTTATAATAATAATAAAGCCCTGCCCCGTTTTAGGTGTTTTAACTCCCGATCACCGCTACCCTTTCCGATTGATCTGGAGCCCCATAACGCATGTCAAAGCTCTGCCCGACTAAGTTCGTTTGGGTTCGATCTCGTGACATAGGGATAAGGTTGAATTAGGGTACTATACTTAACACGAATGCAAATATATATATATATATATATATATATATATATATATATTAAAATAGCTCAGAAGTTATACCCAAGATTCTACCAGGACTCCAGGAGGCTTTCTAGTTGAACCCTAAAATTACAAAGTGAGTCAATTCTCTTTTCTCGCAGTTTTATCACCTTTTTGTGATAAATTATATTTAAAAATGCTTTCCAAAATTCTAAATGTTTACCAGTTATACTTACAGTGATTAAGTTTTTATATTCTGCAATAGTTGCCTGTATGTGGGGTTTTTATACATTACTCGACCCTCGTTACTATTGGCCAAAAAGTTAGCCAATAGTAGCATGACCACAAGCACGGGGAAAATTGTGCCCCAGTGGTCATAGCCTATAACTAATATTATTTTTACATTAAATATATTAGTAAATTTAATGTATGATTGAAATAAATCTAAATGGCGTGTATATAAAATAGAGCCTTATTAATCGTTATTAAAATATATATTAAAGAAAATATATTATAAAATAATGTTTAGTCCACAAATGTATACCATAATAAAAAAAGTCAAAAATAATATATTCTACTATACTAAGATTTTATTTTTAGTCTTAGTCACGTTAATATAATAAATAATAATATTACAATTATTTAATTAATACATCATATTTGATAAAGTTATAGCTATTAGTTTGACAGAAAATGATATATTTCATTTTCTGGGTTAAGTGGTTTTGTGCCATAGAAAATATATTTGACAAAGTTATGTCACGGGACACTACTAAGTCCAGAGTCACTAGTTGAGAGAATGATCAACAGTGACATGACCAAAGGCACTAGTTGAGAGAATGATCAACAGTGTTATGACCAGAGTCACTAGTTGAAAGAATGATCAACAGTGATATGACCACAATTACTAGTTGAGAGAATGATCAAAAGTAATATGACCTGAGTCACTAGTTGAAAGAATGATCAACAGTGATTTGACCACCGTCACAGGAATCGCCTTGTGACCAATATAATAGTACGATATACTATATATCTATTACTTGATAAATTCACTATTGGACGAAAATGAGCCAATGAGTGATATGACCACTGTCACATCGGAACTGCCAACATGTGACAAATACTGATTGAGTTGGGTAAATATAAATAAATATAAAAACTTTGATGCTGTAAAGTATAACAATATATTTTATAAAAATGGAATGAACTCGCCAGTATTTATTACTGATAAAATATTTTCAAAACATGTTTCAGGTAATTTGCTGTAAAGATAATAGAAGCCAGCTATGGAGCACTGAAGGATTAAATAAAGTGGCTATAATTACCTGAATAAAAGAAGAAATTTTTGTTTTATTTATTTGGGTTTATCCCTATAAAAACATTTGATTGAAATACGGGTTTTAGCCCATTTTTTTTATATTAAAAGTTAGGTGTTTTAAAACTCTAAAATCATTTCCTAACTACGATCCTCATAAAAAATTTTCCGTTGCGTATCTAATAAACACCGGTACCATCTGACTGGTTCACGGCTCCTGCTCCCAGGGTGGGTTCGGGGGCCGTGACTCGCTCCACTTATTGAGATTCCAGTTGGTGATGTCGTTGATATTCCACATGAGGAGATTCCCGTTGTCGAGGCTCCTTCTGACCATTCAGGTCCTGATTCATATGAGTCTGTGTCATCTACTACTCTACACGCACTGGAATTACAGCGATATCCCACCGATACTGATTCTGACACAGCCATGTCTGTTGCACCCGATATTCCACACGGTGCTGATCATGATTTTGATTTTGATGATGAGTTTGATCCAGTCTTTCCTCATGACTTTGACCCTGATCATGAGATTGAGTTTGTCCCTGATGAGCAGCCTGTTGAGGCACCTGTTGACCCTGACATTGATCCTGACTTGGTTCCCGCTGACAATGAGTTAGCTCCAGCTGACCCTGAGCCTTTGATTGCACCACAGCCCATACCCGCTCATGATCCTCTACCTGAGCACGATCACGTTGACATACCAGTTGTTGCACCACCTTTGCCTGACCCGGTCCCTTCACCTATTGATCACGCTCCTTTTGCAGCCAAGATTGACCCCAGATATGCATTCACCCACAATGGGTGGATCGAGGACGACGATGACTTACCTGCTTTTGTTAGACCGGTTACTCCCCCTCCTGCACCCATTCACTTTGCCCCGTTTCACCCACACGTATCTGACATTCATCGTACTGATTTACCAGTCACGTTTCTACAGGATATTCCTCCTCCCCGTCCAGGGGAAGGACCATCGAGTCAGCAGCCCAGTCACATACCACCTGTGTTAGCAGCTTTTCCTTTCATACCACCATTTGCACCTGCTACACATACTGCTCCTTTTGCTACTACACCATCGGGCGAGCCACCGATTTGGTTTCCGCCCTACAAGATGCTTGTTACTGATCCATACCATCCCTTCCACATTGGATACACGAGGGATGATATACTTTTGTCGCTACAGCTTCAGCAGGATATGTTGAGTCATCGAGTCACTGAGCTAGAGAGGATCCTACGTCCTCCACCTGGTACTGGTCCATCACAGTTTGCTGCTCCACTATTTCCTTAACCAGATTTCGATATTCGATTTCTTACGATGGAGCAGCAGATTAGCTATTTGTTGCATCTCTTTCATACTCTTGAGGAGGAGTTAGAGCGTATGCGCCGTTTGCTTTTCATTCCTCCACCTCCTCCTCCTCCTCCACCGACAGCTTAGAGGTTTTAGTCTTATGCAGGTAGACTACTTTTGGTGAGAGTGCAACTATTGAGCCCAGATTGAGAAGACTTTTTCAAGACCACACTTTGACTTTTGACTTTAGATTATTGTAGTTGGTAGACGGTTTGGACAGGGGTGATGTGACCCTATTGTCCCATTTTGATGTATGATACAATTGTGAAACTTGTAAACTGTACCTGTGGTCTTGATATATGAAAGCTCAATCGCAGCATTCTCATTATATACGTTGTTGGAATTACTTGTTTGTGTTATGACATGGGATGTTATGTGTGATTGATAAATGTTATTACATACGCGTACTACATACTTATATGAATACGACCTGACCAATACAATCTTCTTATAAAAGATGCCTCCACGAAGAGATACTCGCTTACCCACTACTGAGGCCGAATTACAAGAACGAATTTCACGAGCAATAGCCGAGCACGAGGCCTCATGCGCTGACACTAGCGGGGGTACCTCGAGGAACAACCCACCTCATGGTAATGTCTAAGTCGCTTGAGACACATTATGTTACATTTGGATATTCCATGTGCGTTCGCCAATGCTTTCTGTGAATAATGTTACTTGTACAGGCTGTACCTTTAAGCAGTTTTTAGACTGTAAACCGCTAAATTTTGACGGGACCGGGAGTGCTGTGGCTTTTGTTCAATTGACAGAGAAGACAGATTCGGTGATAAGAATGAGAAAATGCGCACTAGAACAACAAGTTACCTACATCTCCGGTTTGTTCATAGACGGAGCGCTTTCGTGGTGGAATCTCCAAGTCCAAACTCTGGGAGAGGTAGCAGCATACGCTTTAACTTGGAACGAGCTAAAGGAGCTCATGCGAAAGAAGTATTGCTCCAGGGCCGAAATTCAAAAATTGGAAACTGAATTCTGGAACCTCAAGATGGACGGCCCGAAGATCGCCGAATATGTACAGAGATTTCACGATCTATCTCACGTGGTACCATATATGGTTACTCCCGAATTCAAGCGTGTTGAGCGTTTCATTTGGGGGTTGGCACCTCAGATTATGAGTATGGTAACAACGTCAAAGCCTCCGACAATTACCAAAGCCATTGATCTCAGCGTGGCACTTACTGAAGAAGCAGTCAGGTTAAATAAGTTTTCGATCTCTGACCAGAAGAAGAAGGAGACTCACGTCGAGTCCTCGGGAGAGAACAAACAGAAGTTCTCAAACTTTAAGAAAGGTACCAGCAGTGCCAGCAAGAAGAGAGATACAAACCCACCAGCTGAAGTCAAAACTGGCATTGAAAACAAAGGAAAGGGTTACATGGGCGCCCTGCCCAAATGTGATGTATGCCAGTACCATCATTCCGGCTAGTGCAGACTCAGGAATTGTGAGTCTTGTGGAAGAGTTGGTCACTCGAAAGAAACATGTTGGGTTGGTACTGGGCGTGGTAACAATGGTCAGAGAGGTTATGACAACAACAACCGTGGTGGGAATGGATATGGAAACCGCCCTCAAGGAGGGAATGGCGGTAACGGAAATCGCGGTAATTTTGCGAATCAAGCTGGTAATGGAAATCGTGGGGCGAATAACAATCAAGGCGGTATTGGGAATGGTAATGGTCGAGGATCAGGTTGTTTCAATTGTGGAGACGTGGGGCATTTCAAGAGAGAGTGCCCAAAGCTCAATCAAGCACATGGAAGAGTCTTCAACATCGGTGCGAGGGAAGCACGCCAAGATCCAAATGTAGTTACTAATACGTTCCCTATCAATCAACGCTTTGCATCTGTACTATTTGATATTGGTGTCGATTATAGTTTTGTATCGCTAGAATTTAAGAAAATACTTGGGTTGGGAGCTAGTAAGCTAGATATTCCATATTAGATCAAACTAGCTAATGGGAAGCTAGTAGAAGCAAATGAAGTTATTAGGGGTTGCGTGATAGAACTGGGAGAGCATAAGTTTACGCTTGATCTGCTGCCAGTCGAGTTGGAAAGCTTACACGTGGTAGTGGGAATGGATTGGTTGTCAAGCAACTGAGCAGAGATTGTATGTCACGAGAAGATCATTCACATTCCAATGGCGAATGGATAAACAATTGTGGTACATGGAGAGAAGCATGATACGCCTTTAAGGATCATTAGTTGTTTGAAAGCTCAAAAGTGTTTGCAGAAAGGATGTGTTGCCTTCTTGGCACACATTGTGGATAAAGAAGCCGCTGAGCCAAAGCTAGAAGACATTCCAGTTGTGAAGGAATACCCTGAAGTCTTCCCCGAAGACTTACCAGGATTGCCGCCACAGCGACAAGTCGAATTCCACATTGACTTAGTTCCAGGCGCTGCGCTTGTAGCTAAGGCACCTTATCGACTCGCGCCCTCCGAGATGCAAGAACTGTCAACACAACTTCAGGAACTATTGGATAAGGGATTTATAAGGCCAAGCTTCTCGCCTTGGGGAGCTCCAGTTTTGTTCGTTAAGAAGAAAGATGGTAGCTTCCGCATGTGTATCGACTACCGCAAGCTTAACAAGTTGACTATCAAGAATAGATATCCTTTGCCGAGGAATGATGACATGTTCGATCAACTACAAGGTTCGAGCTGTTACTCCAAGATCGATCTTCGATCAGGTTATCACCAGTTGAGAATTCAAGAGGAAAGCATACCAAAGACTGCCTTTAGGACTCGCTATGGACATGACGAGTTCCTGGTTATGCCGTTTGGGTTGACAAACGCGCCAGCAGTATTCATGGATTTGATGAATAGAGTTTGTAAGCCGTACCTCGATAAGTTTGTGATCGTGTTTATTGATGATATTTTAATCTATTCAAAGACTAAAGAAAAGCACGAGCAACATCTAAGGGCTATCTTAGAGCTGCTCAAGAAAGAGAAGTTCTACGCTAGGTTCTCAAAGTGCGAGTTCTGGCTACGTGAGGTTCAGTTCCTTGGTCACGTTGTTAACGGAAATGGAATTCATGTGGATCCCACAAAGATCGAGGCAATCAAGAATTGGGAGACTCTGAAGACGCCAACCGAGATCCGTCAGTTCTTAGGTTTGGCAGGATATTATCGCAGATTTATTGAGGATTTCTCGAAAATCGCTCAACCATTGACCTCCCTTACACAGAAAGACAAGAAGTATGAATGGGGAGACAAGCAAGATGAAGCATTTCAGTTGTTGAAAAACAAGCTCTGCGATGCACCGATCTTATCCCTACCCGAAGGCATAGACGACTTCGTGGTATATTGCGACGCCTCGCGTCAAGGTTTAGGCTGTGTGCTGATGCAGCGACAGAAGGTTATAGCTTATGCTTCACGCCAGTTGAAGATCCAAGAGAAGAATTACACCACGCATGACTTGGAGTTAGGCGCAGTGGTGTTTGCTTTGAAGATCTGGCGACATTACTTGTATAGCACGCGATGCACAATCTTTACTGATCACAAGAGCTTACAGCATATATTCGATCAGAAAGAGCTTAACATGAGATAGAGACAATGGGTTGAGTTCTTGAATGATTATGATTGTGAAATCAAGTATCACCCAAGGAAGGCGAACGTGGTCGACGATGCCTTGAGTCGAAAGGAAAGAATCAAGCCCATAAGGGTTAGGGCTTTGGAAACGGACCTCTCGTTGCGCATTCGTGCTGCGCAAAGGGAAGCCCTTAAGGAAAGGAATCTTGAGAATGAATATCTCCGTGGGATGGAGAAGCAGTTAGTACCCAATGATGAAGGAACATTGTGTTTCTTGGGAAGAATTTGGGTTCCTCTTTTCGGTGATCTGAGAGACGTTATTTTCGATGAAGCTCACAAGTCACGGTACTCGATCCATCCAGGATCGGATAAAATGTACCAAGATTTAAAGGATTTCTATTGGTGTCCGAGACTAAAAGGCGATGTTGCAACGTATGTTGGCAAATGTTTGACTTGTGCCAAGGTAAAGGCCGAATATCAGAAGCCTTCAGGTCTTCTGCAACAACCTGAAATACCCATGTGGAAATGGGAGCAGATTTCAATGGACTTTATAATGAAGTTACCAAAAACACCCAGAGGTCACGATACGATTTGGTTAATCGTGGACCGTCTGACCAAATCTGCACACTTTTTGCCGATCAGAGAAAAAGACAACACTAGCAAGCTTGCTGAGCTATACCTAAGAGAGATTGTTGCACGACATGGAGTACCTATCTCGATCATCTCTGATAGAGACGGAAGGTTTGTATCGAGGATTTGGAAATCCTTCCAAGAAGCTTTTGGTTCTCAGTTGAATCTGAGTACTGCATTCCATCCGCAGACAGATGGCCAGAGCGAGCGAACGATTCAAACGTTGGAAGATATGTTACGAGCTTGCGTGATGGATTTGGGTGGCAGTTGGGACACTCACTTACCCTTGGTAGAATTCTCATACAACAACAGCTACCATGCAAGTATCCAAGTTGCACCATTTGAAGCTCTCTATGGACGCAAGTGTCGATCACCGCTATGCTGGGCAGACGTGGGTGATAGACAGCTTGTTGGTCCGGAATTGGTTCAAGAGACTACTAATAAGATTACACAGATCCGAGAGCGCATAAAGGCGGCTCGTGATCGACAAAAGAGTTACGCGGACCAAAGAAGGAAACCTCTGGAGTTTGCAGTAGGAGATATGGTTTTGTTAAAGGTCTCACCCTTGAAGGGTGTAGCACGCTTTGGGAAGTGTGGGAAGTTGAACCCGCGATACATTGGACCATTTAAAAACTTGGAAATGGTTGGTCTTGTAGCATATAAGTTGGATCTACCCGCAGAACTGAATGGTGTTCATGATACATTTCATGTATCTAACCTGAAAAAGAGTCCAACTCAAGAAACAGTTGTCATACCTGCCGATGAAGTCCACATTGACGACACACTCCACTTTACTGAAGAACCTGTTAAGGTTACTGATTGGAAGGTTAACAAGACGCGACGGAGTAGTGTTAAACTCGTCAAGGTTCGATGGAACGCGCGTCATGGCCCAGAGTTCACTTGGGAGCGGGAGGATCACATGAAAGAAAAATACCCACATTTGTTCCCCAAGACCCCTGCATCTAGTAGCAGAACTTAAATTTCGGGACGAAATTTACTTAACAGGGGGAGAATGTGACAACCCTCATAGATCCAGGTATCCGTACAATTAATTAATATTAATTAGTGCTTAAAGACTGTGCTGGATTACTTAACTGCTTTCTGATTACTGCATCATACTTACATGTGCATCACATATTACATAATGATACATCATTATCACATACAAACTATATTGGCATACATGATGCACAAAGCACAGTTAGCACAGTTAGTGGATAACTCAGAAAAATGCTGACAATGTTCAGTACGTAGACAGGCAGTGTTTTGAGACCCAGTATGGGCCAGGGACAAGGTACTACACTAGTATGGTATGTAGGGAAGTAAGGACCATAAAACTGCGTCACTATGTGATAGTTTAAGTGCCGGAAAGTGCCTAAAACCCACTTATAGTGCAGAATTCTGCATTTTTCAGCAAAATTCAGCTTTTTAACAAGCTAGTTACATGCAAAAATTTGACTAAATGGTCCTGAATACTTTCCTAAGTGTCACGAAAAGTAACATAAAGATCATTAAACGAAATAGCTTGACACTTTAACGAACCGGTATCTAACCGAACAACCGGACATTACCCGGAACACCAAAATATTGCCAGAAACATTGTTATTTCTTGGCTAGTTATGATCCCCGAACACCATAAGACCCACTAGAATATCTAGTAACTAACACTAGCAACCATATACTTGGATTTGAATTATTAACTAACTAGTTACCACTCAATTTTACAATTACCCCCCCCCCCCCTTGGAAGTTACAGTCACAAGGACCCCACACCCCACTCAAAGATTTGATTTCTTATTTTAATTGGATCTTGCTTGATTGTATGAACAAAATAATGGAAGAGATCTTTATAGGTATGGCCTATAATATCTAAAGATCATCACATTTCACTTACTATCACACACTTCATCTCTCTTCCTCCCTCCCTTCTACCTCTCGGCCGACCCCCTACACCACCACCACCATTGTTTTCATTTCAAGTTCATGCAATCCAAGCTCATTTCAAAGTGTTTGAAGGTGATCAAGGGAGCTTGAAGCTTGTGGAACTTGAAGAATCTTTCTCATTTGCTTTCATCCACCATTTTCATCATCTTTTCTTCAAGTGTTCTTCCCTAGCTTAGAGCTAGTAGTAAGCTCCTTTGTAACCCTTGATACTTCTAATTTTGATTTGTTAAAAGATGTGTTATGTTATAAATCACAAGAACACTAAAAGACATGAACATAAATCATGAACTTGAAGCTTCATATGATGAAATCTTGTTGAAATAATGTTGTTTAGAGTATGTATGATACTTGCTTGATTTCTTGAGATTATGATGTTGATCATCATATGGAGCTTGCTAGATTATGATTAAACACATGATTTAGAAAGTTAGAGGATGATTATGTGCTAACACAAGAAGATCATCCTCATGCATGAACATGAACTTGAATAATAAGATGATTTCTTGAAAAATAATAAATAAAGTGAGCTAGTAATCTTATGAATCTAAGATTTATGAATGATTTTCCAAGAAAACCAAGTTCAAAATATGATTTTTGGAAGATAATGGTTTTTACTTAAACCACACTATTTTAGTGGTAAAACAAGTGTATAAACACTTATGAAACTAGAAGATCTAATAAATAAACATTTTTGTAGAATATGTTTACAAGTTGTAAACACCTAGTTTCTTTAAAAATGAGAATTTTAAAGGAATAAACACACTTTGAAGGGTAACTAAACTTACTAAAAACACTACCAAGTTACTACAAGTTTTAATAAAAGTTCAAGTTCATGATGTTATGTAAATGGTATAATTTTTGCACTTGGTAAATGTAGATTGATTAATGATTGTTGTGATGATTTTTGAAAAGAAAATGATATGCTTTAATAGCATGGACACCTTCATTTTTAGGGGAAACTATGGCAAAATTTTCTAAAAATATAAACACTTAGAGAAATATTTTCTAACAAGTATTTACAAGTGTATTTAACTATGGTTTTCAATATAAACTTTGCCATGAGATTTATTACAAAAATACAAGTATTGGAGGTTGGTTTTTATAAATAAAAATGGGTAAACATATATATATATATAGAATATATATATATATATATAGAATATATATACATATTAAGACACTTGTGTGATTATTTGTATACTTGGTGAAGTGGTTATATTATCTTAGGGTAAAATAATATAACAAGTACCGTGAAATTTACTATCCAAAATAATACCGTTACAAGTATATCGTTGGTAAATATTATTTTGGATACAAGAAAGGAAAATATGATTTTTGTAAATATTACAAAATTATATCATACTTTGACAAAAAGGGAAAATATTATTTTTGGGGAAGTTAAAATATATTTTCCTAGTATATTTAGAAGATATATGATTTTTGGGAAAAATATATATTTTCTGGACAAAATGAGTTTACAAATATATTTTCTAAAGTGAGACTTGGAAATATATTATTTCGGGAAATTACAAATACAATAATACGAAAAATACATGTATAAGATACCCCATCCTTGGGAAGGAAATACAAAGATAAATACTTGAGAAGTATTAATACAGAAATATTGTTTAACAATTATTCCAAAGCTAAATATAATTTAAGTTAAAATATTAAGTATTTTGACAAATAATTACAACTTGGAATAACATCAGAAATGTAACTCCAAAACATTAATACTAAGCAAAGGCACGACCCGTCCGTCTAATAGACATTAGTACACTGTAGGTAGTCGTGGTTGCTGGCAGAGTTTGAGTTAAGAGCTGAGGACGCAATACTGTGAGTTCATGTCCCCCTTTTCTTTTAACTATTTTTCAGTTTTATACTTCGGGGGTGAAATACATGTTACGGTTATTACAAATTTTTATACATGGTATGGTTAGCTAAGGAGGGTTACTTCTAGATCATGTGAAGGGTGGGTACAACACTTAAGGCCATTAATCCTCGTCGTAGGACCGAGGGACATGAGTCATAGATTTATTTGGGTGTAGCGAGCCCACACCCATGGGGACCAGGGTGACCCATAGTGGTGACTATGTCTTCCAGCCGGAGGCCCGGTACAAATTTGCTAGGTTTGAGTTTTCCTGCACCATTTCACACGTACCATTGGCTTTGCAACCCATTGGTGATCTCTTTTTCCTTATTGCTACATACCAGGGACATACATACATACAAGACATACTTTAAAGGTTTATTCATACACTCACACATGAACTCGCTCAACTTTTGTTGATTTTTCAAATTACATGTATTTTAGGGAACTAGTGGATCTGGCAGGGGTATGCATGTGTTTTCAAGCTGCGTATAAATAAAAGATGTTATCCATGGTTGTTGAGTCTAGGGGGTGTATCCTATTCCTGGACGGGATACAGGTTTCTAAACTCAGGATTTATTAAAAGTCTTTTGTGGAGTCTTTATGAACTCATGTAAACATGTTATGGTTTGTAACTTAAATTGGGAGTCGATGTTTTCAGACAAATATATTATGGTGTTTTCTAAACTTAATTAATGGATGAATATCTTTTGGTTTTATCATATAGCATTGTTATGATTGAATGATATGGTATTAAGAAGTCACACCAATAACCCACGCTTCCGCAAAAGTCAGGGTGTGACACTCGGCTCGAGATCTCAATGATTTTGTTGCAGCTGCCGACCTTTTTCGAGTTCGCCATGCAGGGTCAAAAATTCACTTATTGTAAAAGCAAGTCAAAAAATGAGTAAAATTGACAGGATTTTTGTGAATCAAAAGTATGTGGACAGATGGTCTGATTCTAGCTTCTCGGTCCTTCCTAGGTACCTCTCCGATCACTCTCCCATAATGCTAAAGTCAGCCTCTCTTGATTACGGGCCGACACCCTTTCGGTTTTATAATTCTTGGCTTAATATTCTGGATTTCGGTAAAGCGGTAAAGAAGCTAGAAGAGTCTTTCGTTTTTTATGGGCCTCCTGATATAAGACTGACATATAAGTTGAAGCACTTTAAAGATGGTATAAAACAGTGGGTTTAGGTTAATAAAAAAAAAGTGAGGAAGTTAAATTTGAGTCCTGTAAATCCGAATTATCTCTCCTGGATGATATTTTGGAGCAAAAGGACTTAGAGGAAGAGGAATTAGAATGGAAAAAAACCAAAGATTTGCGTCAAAAGTCTAGGGATAAATGGGTCTCTTCGGGCGACGATAACACAGCCTTTTTCCATCGTCTCATAAAACACAAGGATCTCTCTAATAAGATTCACGGGTTAGAGATTGGTGGTAGGTGGTGTACCATCCCGAACAAGGTGAAGAAGGAGGTTCATCGATTCTTTAAGGAGAGATTTAAAGAGAACTGGGGTGTTCGTCCTAGTCTTGACGGCGGTGGGTTCAAGAAATTATCGGTTTTTTAGCAAGAGGCATTGATAGCTCCTTTCTCTCATTCCGAGATTAAAGAAGCGGTTTGGGATTGTGGGAGTAACAAAGCTCCGGGGCCCGACGGTTTTAATATAAAATTTATCAAGCATTTCTGGAATTTTCTAGAAAGGGACTTCGTGGAATTGGTGAACTATTTTCATGTTAAAGAGACATTGGATCAGTCCTTATGTTCTTCCTTCATAGCATTGGTCCCTAAGGTGAAATGATCAACTAGACTAGAAGATTTTAGACCTATCAATTTGGTTGGTGTGGTGGTTAAAATTGTTTCAAAATTGTTGGCTAATAGAATGAAAGGAATAATGAATTCTATTATTTCGGAGAACCAATCGGCATTCATTAAGAAGAGGTCGATCTTGGATGGGCCTCTCATGGTCAACGAATATTTGGCTTGGATGCGTAAAACGAAGAAGCAAGGTATGATTTTCAAAATTGATTTCGAAAAGGCTTATGATAATATATGTTGGGGCTTTTTGGATTCAATCATGGTTAACATGCAATTTCCCGAGAAATGGAGGAGATAGGTTATGGGCTTAGTTGCGTCGGCTAAGTCTTCGATCCTTGTAAATGGTGCCCCAACGTTCGAGTTTAAATATTCTAAAGGGATTCGACAAGGCGACCCTATTTCGCCCTTTTTGTTTCTCATTGGAATGGAAGCATTGACTGTGATGATAAAAAAAGGCTGTAGAAGAAGGGATTTTTAAAGGCTTTAAAGCTCCAAACGGTGGTCCAAATGTCTCTTGTTTGTTATTTGCCGATGACTCGCTTATCATTGGGGAGTGGTCCGAATTGAATGCAGCTAATTTGCTAAGATTGTTGAGATGCTTTAACATCGTGTCGGGTCTCAACATTAACTACCACAAGTCTAGTCTCATCGGGGCAGGGGTCAATGATTCGGAAACGGGCTCCATGGCATATAAAATGAATTGTAGAATGGGCAAAGCTCCTTTTCTTTATCTCGGGCTAATGGTTGGGGCAAATATGAATCGTATAAATAGTTGGCAACTGGTGATAGAAGCGTTTGATTCTCGATTGGCGAATTGGAAAGCTTCTTCGTTATCGTTGGGGGGAAGGCTTACAATTCTTAAATCGGTTCTCAAAAGTTTACCGTCTTATTACTTTTCATTGTACAAAGCGCCGGCCAAGGTTATCGAGATTTTGGAAGCTAAAAGAAGGGATTTTTTTGGGGTCGTTCGGTGAACACTAAACGTACCTGTTGGGTCGCTTGGGAAAACATTACTAAGGATAAAAAGGATGGAGGATTGGGTCTCTGTCCGCTAAAGGTCTCTAATATTGCTATGTTGATGAAGTGGTGGTGGAAATATAGAGTGCAAGATAAAGATTTATGGAGAAGGTTCATCGATGCTATACACACGACCCCGAGAACTTGGCCCGCGGTTCCATATAACAAGAAAATTTCAGGAACTTGGGGAGTTATAGCAAAGCTAGAAAATTATACATTAACTTTTAATATCGAGTTGGGAAAAGCTATCAAAGCAAAAGTGGGAAACGGTGAAAAAGTGAGATTTTGGACAGATCCGTGGCTTTTAAACGAGCCCTTAAGGCTTGCCTTTCCAGCTTTATATACTATCGAGAAGGAAAAAGGATGCATAATTGCTGATAGGTGTCATCGTTCGGGCCAGGAATACAGGTTCAGCTGGAAGTGGAAGTCGAGAATCGGGCCAGGGGAACCGCAAGCTGAGTTCGCAAACTTATTGGGGCTGATTAACAATTATCAATTTGGTGGAGGTGAGGATGAGTGGAGCTGGAATGTTGAAGGGGGGCTGAATTCTCTGTTCATGAGATTAAGAAAAGGCTGATGGGGGAAGATTTCAACAGCTCAAGCAGAGGTCATGTGTGGAATAATTGGGCTCTAAGCAAAGTTAATATTTTTCTATGGAGACTCCTTCGGGATAGACTCCCCACGGCTAACAATCTATTTGATAGGGGTATAACGCAACAGCTAGAAGATTGCAAGTTATGTGGCGGAACGACGGAAACGGCAACTCATTTGTTTTCTTTTTGTCACACTACTAGTTCGGTTTGGCATAGGATCGGAGTGTGGTGTCACATCCCTCATATCACGTTCTCATCAATTCAGGATTATATGAATATCCATAATCATGCTAATGGTTCGGAGCAAAGAAGGAAAGCGATAAACTTGGTCTTGATGGCGTCCCTTTGGTGCATTTGGTTAGCAAGGAATAAAGCGATCTTTGAAATCGAAGAAGTGAAGCCGGAGAAGATCCTAGGCGATATCAAGGCCATCAGTTATGTGTGGATTAAAAATCGATCAAAAAATTGTAATGTGGATTGGAATCGTTGGATGTTATTTGACTTGTAATTGTAGTTTTGGCCCGTTCCTAGCGGCTTGCTAGGGGGCATTTTTTTATGAAATTTGTCGTTCAAAAACAAGATGACCGAATAGAGATCTGTATACACCCTTGGTATTTGTTTACCACATGACACATGATAAAAGCGTTTCTTTAGACAATATGGGATTATGTTCCGCAAATTGGGAACCACATTGTAGACTGGTTTGCTTGAATGGTTTTAATAATACTTGAAAATGGAAATAATTGTGTCAAGATCTTTATCAATCATATCATCGACCAACAGCTTGAAATCCCTTTCGTTTCTCGGGTTCGCATTCGACACAACACAACAAAAAATAAAGGGCTTTTTACATATTTCCCCTTCCTAAGATACCTTATTACATATTTACCCAATCCATAAAATCAATTACATATTTCCCCTCCTTAAACCACATATATTACATATTTATCCATTTCATTAAAATTACTCTTGATAATTACTATTTTACCCTTAATTAACTTATTGAATGATTATTTACATATTTCCCCTTTCCTAATACCATCAATTATATATTTTCTTAATTTCTCTAGTGTTACAAAAATAATAATATATCTTATATGGATTCGGTAGTAAGGTAACAATAATAATCATCGCGAGATCAAAGAAATAGCTCAAAAAAAATATAATGAAAAATGAATTAAAATAACACCAACGTGAGTTACAGGGACTTCAAAAAAAAAATAACAAACAAAAATGATGCAAACTAACTCAAAATTCAAAACAATTAAAAAGGGATTAAAATCCATATCTGTATCCATGGAACATTATCTCGTCAGATTCAAATTGTTATGTAGATGTGTCCAGATCAAACTCCATACGCTGGAACTGGTTTTGTATGATAAATAGATTTTAACTTTCATGAGAAATTCGATATGGTGGTGTGGTGGAAGTTCATCAGTAAGAGAGGGGGTTGCGAGAGACTTACCTTAAAACGGTAAGGTGACAGGGATAGCTATTAGTTACGGTGAAGATGGCAATGATACCTGTTAGCAACAATGGTGACAAAGGTGGCACATGATGGTGGTGGTGGTTGGAGGATGGGATGTGAACGGCGGCAATGGTCTAGGGTGGTGGCCGGAATGACGATGTGGGACGGGACGGGGTATATGATATATCAGACTTGGGAGGTGTTGGAGATGGTTGAGAACAAAAGGAATCATATCTTATAAGGGTAATTGGGTAATTTTGGTAAGAAAAGGGGAAATATGTAATTAAATTTAAGGGTTGGGTAAATATGTAATTAAGGCTCTTAATAAGGGGATATATGTAAAAATCCCAAAAATAAATTCAAAAAAACAGTGGCTTGATACGCATCGTATAGGAAGCGTATCAGGCCCGCCGCCAGACATAACCTGCACCTGTCACTCTGTCATGTTTTTTACTTTAATTCAATACGCATCGTATAGGCCTATACGATGCGTATTGAATTGAAAAAGTGTGTAGATAGACAGGGGGTGTGCCATTAGAAAACCCCTGGTTAAAACCCTCAAATCATCTTTTCCCCCAATTCTCTCTCCCTCTCTTTCTCAATGAGCTTCCTCAAACCATAAAATCAATCAACTCCCCACAAAAACCACACCAAAAAAAATGGGCAAATACATCAACCGGAACTCAAAACCCACTGTATGAATCATTAATTTCAAAGACCATTACTTTGAATAGTCAAACCTCTTATCAAAAACAACTGTTTTTCGAATAAAATCTTTACAATAAGTGTCAACATTTCAACGGCCGTGACTAACAATTTTCATGCTTCATATCCATGATCCATTCCCTTCCTTCCTCAAACTTCACCTTTTCAAAACTACCGATTTCATTCAACGGCTTCTACTTCTTCATCTACTATAGTATCTTCTTCACACCCATATCATAATCCGACTATCAGGTATGACGTGTTTCTAAGTTTCCGAGGTGAAGATACTCGTCATACCTATACGGACCATCTCTATCATGCATTACTCCAAGCAGGTCTTCGCACTTTCAGAGACAATGATGAAATCGACAGAGGATGGAGCAGAGTTGCCGGAGGTTTTTGTTGGGTGAGGATCAATAAGAGTCTTCTGGAAAGAGAGAGAAGAGAGGAGAGGTTCAGATTAGAAAGGGAGAAGGGGAGAGGGTGTTTATGTTTCTTTTTTAATTTTTAGTTTTGCATAAAATATTTAGTTCCTGAATTAAAACTTATTTACAAAATGAGTTAATTATTGTTTTCGTCCCAGTGGTTTGTCAAAAATCAATATTTCAGTCCATTAGTTTAAAAATTGCGATTTCAGTCCCTGTGGTTTCACTTTCGTAACCATTTTAGTCCACCTTCGTTAACCCCATCCACTTATTCTGTTAAGTACACGTGAATTGACCATAATGCCCTTATTAATAAAAAAAACAAAAAGATGTCTAAATGAGTTAATTACTGTTTTCGTCCCTGTGATTTGTCAAAAATCACTATTTCAGTCCCTGTGGTTTTACTTTCGTAACCATTTCAGTCCAGTCTCCTAATACCGTTAAGTTTTTAATGAAATACATAAATTACCCTTGTGTTAATTAAATTGTCACATACGTTTACACCTAACACAACCTCCATTAACTCTCTTCTTATAGTTCGCAAACTGGTAAATCGAGTGTTTGAGGCCTGTTCTTGCTCGGTTTTCTGTCATACGGTCCTACACGTGTGCAACCTTCTGTGCAAATGTGTTGTAGACAATCCATAGCTTCACTCAACTGAAAATACAATAAAACTGGCCAACTAATCAATACCTAATAAATAAGTAACCAGTTATGTCACGTGTCACATTCTCTGTAAGATTATTCTCCTTATCGTTTTTGTTATTTCACCCACTTTTTTACCTAAAGTAATTACTTATAGGTAATTTCAAGTAAATATATCATCTCAAAAATAATTTTATAACTCCAAAATATTGATTGCTAACTATTTAATATTTCTTATATTAGAGACGTGAAATGTCACAACAAACAAGTTTTTAACTTAGTGGTAATATAAAACATGAAAAGATAATAACTAACAATAAGATGATATGCATTACGATTCGATTCGAGTATTCCCAATAAACAGGTTTCTAACCTAATGGTAATATAAAACATGATCTAACCAGTGCTAATATTATAAAACATGAAAATATACTTATGATTCAATTTAAAGTGACATGTCTGCCCATTATCATCATTACAATTTAATTGATGAGATTACTTGAGCTCAGTAATTCATCTACTTTGCCTTCTTTTAACCAATTACATATAACAATTATGAATTCATTCATTTAACGCAATCATGATAAATGAAAACATGTCAGCTTACTGCTTTCGAAGCTTCCTCAGAAGTCGAGAATGAAACAAAACCGGATCCTTTGCTTTGCTAGCTCCATTAGGATCTCGCATGAGTTGTTCATAAAAAAAAATCAAAATAAAATAAATTCACAGTTCAAGAGCTTACTTTATGTACAAATCTCAACTTCATCCTGGCTTGACTCTTGTAACGTTGTTTGACCACTGTTTGACCAAATTCAAACCACTGTTTGAAAAAAGTCTGTTTGACCAAAGTCAAACAACTGTCTGCAAAAATATGATTCTTAGTAGTTCAAAAGTCTGTTTAACCAAAGTTAAAACACTGTTTGACCAAAGTCAAACTACTGTTTGCAAAAAAAAAAAGTAAATTTCAAAGTTCGTCCTTTATGTATGTCTAATATATCAAAGTATGTCCTTTGTCTTTAATATCTTCAAGAAACATACTTAATGTTTGAAAAACCAATCAGGTTATGTCCTTTAGTCATAACACAATTAGTTTTCATGGTTAAAGTTGACTAAGTCAATCCCACATAAGGGTATTTTAGTCATTTTATCCCCACATAACCACACCACAGACCTTTGTTCTCTCTCTCTCTTGCTACATTTGGTTGTCAACAACCTCTCTGGTGCTCCCTTCTTCTCCGACGCACACACCACCCGAAAACCTAACTCACACCCTCTTCAAATCACCTCACACCCCCCAATTCCTTCTCAAACCCTAGCCGGCCACCACCATCGTTGGTGGTGGCGGCGCACGACGTAGGAACAGGAGACGGAGAGAGATCGGGATGGAGACGCAGTGCTGGTCACCCCTCTATGGTGGTGCGGCGATGTACAGACGACGGAGACGTGGCTCCGGTGACCAGAAACGCCGCTACGACGGCGGTGGAGCTTTTCACAGACATATTTTCTG
Organism: Helianthus tuberosus; assembly: GCA_030545235.1. Classification (NCBI taxonomy): domain Eukaryota; kingdom Viridiplantae; phylum Streptophyta; class Magnoliopsida; order Asterales; family Asteraceae; genus Helianthus; species Helianthus tuberosus. Next base: position 167,675,185 of record CM060448.1, on the reverse strand, counting down.
GTAAATCCCCTCACCTCTCTTTCCTTTTTCTCTATTTTGCTGATAAACGAGGATGTGATAATGTTAGATGTTGCTGATGATGATGATGGAGGCTGATGGTGGTGACGACGGCGGCTGCGTTGCCGCCGTCTGCGGCGGTGGACGATGGTGGCAGTGGAGGATGTGATAATGTTAGTCGAAGGGTTGTGTAGCGTCGTATGGGGTTGACTTATGTGGGTATTTTAGTCATTTTAGAGAGAGAACTGAGGTCTGAGAGTGCAGTGATGAGGTTAAAGCGTGGTTGTCAAACGCATCAAAGTGCCTGTTCATCTGGTAATTTGTTTACGGTTGAGGTGTTTGTTGATTTTGTAAGCGTAATTATAGTGGATCTGAGGTTAAACTGTGTTTGTTTTAGTGAATTGAGTGTTTGATTTGTTCATTGATGGAATAGGGGCTGAGATTTTGTTCATTTGAATTTGGGGTTTGGATGTGTGAATCTAGATTGGGGGTTAGTAACTGAATCTGGATTCGCAGTGGTGGTGGTGGTCGTGCGGCGGGAGAGGTGGGTGGTGGTGGTGGCGGCGGCAGGTGGGTGGTGGTCAGGTGGTTGTGGTGGTGGGTGATTAGAATGAGAAAAATGATTTACAGGTGGGCGGCGGCAGGTGGGTGGTGGTCAGGTGGTTAGGATATTTATATATTTTTTATTTAGGGTAAAATGACCAATATACCCTCATGTGCTTCTCACATGACCTGACTTAACTGGGAAAACAAACAAGGTTTAGGGTAAAGGACATAACTTGATTGGTTTTTCAAACATTAAGGATGTTTTCTGAGGTTATTAAAGACAAAGGACATACTTTGATATATTAGACATACATAAAGGACGAACTTTGAAATTTACTCAACTCTTTACTCATAATCTAAACATAAACGAGTCCTTGGGACATGTGAATAGGATGTCCACTGGGAATGTTAAATGAGACAAATGCTAAGGGGATAGATATATATGGATTATTTGTATAGTTTATGTATTATTTTTGTTTGTTTTAGATGTGTGTGGAATGAGGACTCACAATAATAAGATATATGATTATGGTGTCGTTTGTTTTTCGGGGTTGGCTATGATTGTTAGGCTGGGTGGTATAGGGCGTCATTGCTTATTCTCTAAGCCAATTTCTTATCAATAGCGTCCTCACAACCATACCATAGGCGCTATTCAAGGGGCGCTATTGATTGCTCGTGGTCGCAATGGTGGAGGATAACGATATGATGGTGGTGGGGCCCGTGTTTTCAACCAATCACAACTTTTTGTTTTATTGTTTCTCTTTTTTCTTCTTTTTTAATAAGAGAGTTTTATTCCATTGCACTGGTGTTATTCACAAAAGGCAATGAAGCCCCTTTGTCTATGTGGCGCTGAGGTGGCGCAATGAATCCCCTAGGGGCTCCATTCTAAATCATCTAGCCTTTGTACTGACGGTTGTTTACATTAAAATTCAAGAAACTTAAAACCTTAATTACCTTTCCTCAATAAAACGTGTTGGATGGTTATCATTTAAATCAATTTCACAATAATTGATAATAAAATGTAATATTCATTTTAAATTTGGTAATTTATAATAATAAATACAACGTATATATTTATAGTACAAATAACCCAATAGTTGTTTGGATGTTCATTCACATATATATATTTTACAAGGTGTAAACATATCTTTGGCCAAGATGATATCCAAAACACTCGATAAAAGTGATGTATTAAAAAATGGATACCTTACTTTGCCAGATAAAGGCGTTGAAAAAGATATAATTCCAATTATAGGTGATAACAATATGCCTGTTGATGTTGTTTTGGTGAATGACAAAGATGGAAGAATTTTCAAACTGGTTTTAAACAAAGATGAGCTTCAAAATTTCTATGAAGTTGTTGAAGCTTGTGAGTTAAACGCGGGTGATTTTGTTGAGTTCGATCCTTGGGAAATTTTCGATGGAAAACTACATGTTCGATTTAAGTTCTACAAATTACGTTCTAGTATTGCACCATGAGGAAAATGATGGTGTCAAAGTGGCTACTATATTGAATTATTGAGATCAAGTCTAGTAAGATGTAAATTATATATTTGAAGGGTTTTATGTTTGAATAAATATTGTTATTTCTGTTTGCCGTCACACCTTGCCAAAAGGGGGCCTATTTGTGACAAATTAATACCAACTCATACAACAGAATAAAATGGGTCATAACCCAATGGTTTACACCAGGTCAAAATCACAATCCAAAGTCGTCAATCTACAAGTACATGACCCAAGGTTCAGTCAGAAGTAGGAAATGGGGGTCTAATATCCATCAAGATTTCAACGCACATGTTGCTTTAAGGTTTAACACAATTCTTATTTTTTTTTTTAACGGCAAGAAACGACGTGCCAATCACCGTGACACCGGACGCTGTAGCCAAGGTCGACTACTCGACTGCCGCCAGCTCCTTGGCTCTCCCAGATGCGCGGAAACCCGACATCCAAAGCCCGAAGGCACGAAAGTGGAATAATCGGTAAAACTCGTCTCCCATCCAAGACGAACCGGCGCCAACCGTATTCGCCTTTCACCTGGATGCCGCAGAAAATAATAGGGAGAGTGAGAGTCGAACCTGGGTCACAAGGAACACCAAGTCTTTTCCCAACCACTCCACCACTTGGCTTTAACACAATTCTTCTGGTAAAATCAATTGATATGTATAATTAATTTTGGGAAAGTTTTTCTTACACAAATCTTCGTTTTAATTTTATAATATGATTAATCCTTGGGACACTACTACACATGTGTCATTAGAGGCTTGAAAGTGGCGAAACTTTAGATTTCCAACTTGAGGGGCGTAAGTCACCGGACCTAAAAATTTCTATAAAACTGGGGGTTGAAAACGTATATAGCCAAAAATTTCCATACGAAAACAAATACTCTCCACTACTGAGCAAAAAGTCCGGGGGGTCGGCCGCCCCCTCCCGCCCCTTACAAGCTTCGCCCATGCTTGAAATTTTGTTAGGGAGAGTTTAGGATGTAAAATTTTTCATGACTTTCATTATTTTTATTTATAGACACAGTTGGGTTGCAAGTTGTAAATGCTTGTAGAGTTTTTTGTCGAATACCAAATTTAGAAATACTTGTAGAGAGTATTTTATTAAAATAAATCTAATCCATTCAATTGCATTTTATTTTGAAATATTCTTTCTTGCAAGTATATATTTATTTATATTATTTATTATATTATTAGATTTTAACTTATTATTATTATTGTTGATGATTATATATATTAATTCATAACATACCAATGAATAGTTTTAACATTGACACTTATTAGTTATAGCCTTTTAACTTTTTAAAAACTTTGTAATATATCATTTTTATTCCTCAGAGTCTAACATGCTTTTTTTTTTATGTATGTGTCGGTTTAAATACAAATTGGTTTATGTTTTTCGACGTAGATTTTTTCCAGAGTTCCGTCTGGTCAAATACACTACGTTTCCATTCTTATTTTTACGTACGTTTTCAGTTGATCACTTGGTGTTATAAATTCGTGTATTTGTTTTATGTTTTACTAGGTTTTGGTCATCGTTCAGTTAGCATGGTTTTACGCCCCTGACCCGCAACGCGGGGGCTTAAGACTAGTTATTATTATTTTGGCATTTCTTGAAAAGAATTATTACCCAAATAAAATAAAAAAATGTACGTAAATTTTGGGTTATTTTACTTTTTGATTTTTTTATAAAAGAGTTATCTATAACTAATGACCCGTTGGTAGGAATAGCAACGTGCCAGGTTTGGGCCGAGTATTGGTAATCACATACCCATACCCGGTTGTAAAACCGTGTCTCATACCTGGCATAATACCTGTCGGATATTTGTCGGGTAATTACTTGTCGGGTATCGGACATACCCGTTAATGTATAAATTTCATTTATATAACAATTATTATAAATTAAAATATGATACCTTACAAAAATACAATTTTATCATAAATAACAACATTACAATTTTTATAGGGTTTTATGTATATACCTAACAACATACAAAATATAAATGTTATTATCTAATACGTATTCCAAAAGCAAAATTATATTTTTCACATACTGAATCTATCTATACTTTCTATAAAAGGAGAAAACCAAGTGACATAAGAAAAGCTGAGGTGGCAGCCATAGAGGCTGTCCAACAAGGCTTTTCTTATGTCATTATCGCATCATAATCCTTAATATATAAAATCACTTTAATTTTCAAAGGTCTGGCCCACATCTAGAAAATCACTTTAAACATCTGCCCACATCTACAAATGGTCAGCTGTTTATAAAACCGCTTCAAACCTCTGCCCATATTCAAAATTTAAAATCCTGGCTCTAAATTCAAAATTCAAACTACATATGAATCTGGCTCCCTATAAATAACATATATGAATTTGGCTCCACATTCAAATTTCAATTTATCTCTCTCCTTTATATTTGCGATCATATCTCTCTTACTCAAATGCATAGCTCTCATGATTGAGTCGGTTAATCTTCGATTACAGTTCTTTGTTAGAACAGTTGTAGGCTCTGTTTACACATTATCCTTTTAATATCATTGTTCCAACATCGTTGTTTCATTGAAGCTCTGTTTCACACACCAACGTTTCACCTCGGCTTTTCTTATGTCACTTGGTTTTCTCTTTTTATAGAAAGTATAGATAGATTGTTACAGGATGCAGAATTTGCATATTCAGTCTGTTCATCTGCGATTACAGCTTTTTCTACTTCACGTAATTTTTCCAACATCATTGTTGCAACATCGTTGAGGGTATGTTTTTTTCTCTGATTTTGAATCTTAAAATTTGAACTGATCTATTCTAATTCTCGCTTTATATTTCAGCCTAATCAGAGTTGTTCAAAATTCAAACAATTAGTTGCGGGTTATTTTAGGTTTGTGGATTCTTTTAAACTGTTGATATATGTTGATAATATTTATTTTAAGGTGTTGATATATTTCAGCTTTGTTTTTTCCGAGCGAGCAGTGGGGAGTTCTTCTGCACTGTTTTTGAAGTCTGAAGTGCAGAAAGTGGAGTACTTCATGAAGCGCCGATGTTGTTCCAGGTTTTCTTGTATTTATTATCACTGATGATGTCCATTTTATATATTAGTTCTTCAATCAGCCTAGTCATCAGCCTTTTATAGTGTTTAAAATGCATCTTTATGATAAATGAAGAAGTTAATGGTAATTATGAGAGCCTGATTTTTTTATTTTTATTTTTGTTCTTTTGGTTTCTTGATATTTAACTTTTTAGTTTTCCTATGAAAACTTTTTTGAGAGGCTTTGCATTGAATGGCTGCTGTTTTGTATTAAATGTACACGTTTTTGCCTCCTGGATTAGTTTAATGGTGCGGTGAAATTAAGTCTGACCTTTGGGCTGTTAGCTATTTCACTATATAGTATGATTGTCAGTTCAGAAGCTTTTCATCACGTTTTACTACCATTATATCCTTCTTTTACATAAGACTTGAAGAAATATACAAGTTAAAAATGTCATCATACCCTTCTGTAAGTTCTTATGATTTAAAGTATCGCTTTATCAAGCAAGTTGAGGATCAAGTATATGATGATAGGGCTACTATTCAAGAGCTGAAGAGGTGTTTTGATGGACTGCATCTTGGTCTGTTTACGAGAGACCAAATGTCCAGAAACTTGATGGTGATGTCTTTCTGCACTTCAGACTTCAAAAACACTGCAGAAGATTTTCATCACGTTTTACTACCATTATATCCTTCTTTTACATCAGACTTGAAGAAATATACAAGTTAAAAATGTCATCATGCCCTTCTCTAGGTTCTTATGATTTAAAGTATCACTTTATCAAGCAAGTTGAGGATCAAGTATGTGAGGATAAGGCTACTGTTCAAGAGCTGAAGAGGTGTTTTGATGGACTGCATCTTGGTCTGTTTACAAGAGACTAAGTGTCCAGAAACCTGATGGTGATGCCTTCAAGTGCCGTACGTGATCTTTGTGGTGTCAGTAATATAGAGTGCGGAGATAGAGACTTGGAGTTCATTGCGAAGCTCACAGATATACATAGAGAAGTTCAGTACTCATTGGAGTTGAAGCTAAAATTTCTTAGTTTTTGTTGTTAGATTATTAAATTTCGTTGACTACTGCTTGAAATCAGTGTCTTTAGATTATTAAATTTTGTTGTTCAGTTCTCAATGTAATTGTTAATCTATCGTTATATGTGATATGTAATTTTTAATTTTATTAATCTTTGTAGAGCATTTTATTTTTACTAATTTGAGCATCAACAGTTGTTAGAGTTGATACCTGCTATTGTAAATGTTGAGTTGCTACTGTTGCCAACATCTGTTATTCCCAACAGCAGTTTCCAAAGAATTGTCAACCATTAACACAATAGAAGTTCTGAACATTCTTAAAAAATAGGTATTTTGAAAAAAATTGACAAAAATCTTTAAAAGTCTGTTGAAAACAGTTGTTTTTAAAACATCTGTTTGGCAAAAGATTCGTCCACTGTTTAAATGTATTGTCTGTTCTCATAATTTATGTTTTTTTGTAACGACTGTTGAGTTGCTACTGTTGCCAACATCTGTTATACCCAACAACAGTTTCCAAAGAATTGTCAACCATTAACACAATAGAAGTTCTGAACATTCTTAAAAATAGGTATTTTTTTAAAAATTTGACAAAAATCTTTAAAAGTCTGTTGAAAACAGCTGTTTTTAAAACATCTGTTTGGCAAAAGATTCATCCACTGTTTAAAGGTATTGTCTGTTCTCATAATTTCTGTTTTTTGTAACGACTGTTGAGTTGCTACTGTTGCCAACATCTGTTATTCCCAACAGCAGTTTCCAAAGAATTATCAACCATTAACACAATAGAAGTTCTGAACATTCTTAAAAAATAGGTATTTTTAAGAAAATTGACAAAAATCTTTAAAAGTCTGTTGAAAACAGCTGTTTTTAAAACATCTGTTTAGCAAAAGATTCATCCACTGTTTAAAGGTATTGTCTGTTCTCATAATTTTTGTTTTTTGTAACGACTATTGAGTTGCTACTTTTGCCAACATCTGTTATTCTCAACAGCAGTTTCCAAAGAATTGTCAACGATTAACGCAATAGAAGTTCTGAACATCTGTTATTGCTCAACAGATCTTTGTAAAATGTCTTCAGAACATGAAAACTCCATTCTTAAAAAATAGCTATTTTTTAAATATTGGAAAAAAAAACTCTTAGAAATAGGTATTTTTTTAAATATTGGAAAACTCCATCAACAATGTTTTTTTAGGTTATTATTGCATCATAATCATAAGTCTTAATATATAAAATCAATTTAAAACTGATTATCAGTGTTTTCATAGTATTTGTTGATGTTTTGAATCAACTTATGTCTGGATAAAAATTCATTCACTGCTGAAAGGTATTGTCTGTTTTAATAAGTGTTGTTTATCCTAGCGACTGTTGATTTACCACTGTTTACAACATTTGTGTCCGATGAAGTGGTAGTAGCCTTTGTTTGCCATGTAGATTATTGTTGGTGTTTAAATGAAGAGGTTTTTTTAAAAAAAATTTATGACAGAGGTTTAAAATTTGTCCTTTCAGTTTCTTGATATTTAATTTTATAGTTTTCCCATGAAAAATTATTTTTTAAATGTTTTGCATTAAATGGCTGCTGATATTTAATATCAATTTATTTGTTTATATTAAAAGTCTGTTGAAAACAATTGTTTTCCAAACCTGTGTTTGACTAAGGACTGCTGACTTACTATTGTTGCATAAGATCTGTTGTTGCCCAACAGTGGTTTGCAAACACTGCTGAAGGGTATTGTCTGTTCTCATAGGTTTTGTTTAATCTAAGGATTGCTGAGTTACTAATGTTGCCTAACATCTGTTGTTGGCCAACAATGGTTTTCAAACAACTGTCATCCATTATCAGAGCAGAGGTTCTGACGTGAACAGATGTTAGCCATCAGATCTTTGTAACTTCTGACACGTCAGCATTCACTTTTTCACTTTATAAACCCCTGTTTCATCCCCAAACAGAGGTTTTACTTTCGTCTCGAGTTTAAAATTCATCAGAGCGGTTTCCACCTTCTTCTTCAACACTTCTTCATCAACCTCTCGCAACTTTCAATTCCGATCATGGCTTTGATGATGAAAAATCCGCATAACTACCTGGCTATTTTTGAGAAAACCGAGAACAATACTCTCTATCATTCAATGATTGATGTTCTTACATCATTAAAATATAAGGTCATTCTTACCGCTGACGCACCCATTTACCAAGACACGCTCCGCGATTTTTGGGCAAATGAGAATATTGAAGAACAAAACAATGTGGCCGTAAGTATAACTTCAAAAGTCGGAGGTGAATCGGTTGCTATTACCCCCAGTACCATATCAACAACATTTGAGGTAAACGACTTCGCAGGTAAGACATCTTTCCCGAAAAATGAGATTCAAACATACTTGATTGGGAGGGGATATGATGGACAGTTGAATCAGGCAACTATGTTTAAAGGTAATTTTCCACCACCAATGAAATTCTTGTTCCATACTCTCTTAATCTGTCTCTCAAATAAAACTACTTCTTTTAATGAAATACCATTGAAAATTCAGTCATTGGGGTATGCAATTTTGACAAATAATGTTTTTAACTAATCCCAGGCACTATTTGTTGATTTGGTTGCAAATTTAAAAAACATTAAAAAGGGGAAAACTGCTGTTATTAAAAAAGGGAAAACTGCTGGTTTTCTTATGTTTCCTAGACCATTAAGCTACTACTTGCAAAAACATGTTTCTCAAAAAGCTTTTGAAAAAGGTAAAGCTATTAAAATGAATAGTCTAACATCTGAAACTTTTACTCGCCTTATAGCTAAAGAGTCAGATGTTTCCAAAACTGAAGCAGAGGGGAATGAGGAAATTTTAGATGAGTCCACAACTGCTCCTCAAACCTCTGTTGCTGAGCCCACTGCTCTTGGTGATCACATCACTACAACCACTGCTGTGAAACCCCACCAACAAAACTCAAAAAAACCAAAACAAAATCCAAAAAGCCCACCGAAACCAGAAAACGGGTCCTCTGGAAGATGAGATCCCAGAGGTTAACCCTGTGACAACACAGATGTCACTACAAACGACAGTTGCTACTTCCTCACAGCATGTGAAAAGATCTCAACCGATAAACCAAACTCCTCATGATTCCTCACGAAAGGAACATGTTGTATTCACAGGGACACCACAATATGATGTCATACCCTCATATCTAAAAAGCCCTTCTCCCGGGGCAATGTCTCTTTCGACAGTAATCCCTTCATCTTCTATTCCACCAAAGTTTGTAACACTGCTTCAAGCTATTGACATTCAAACTGATAGCAATCCCTCCCACGAACACTTTACTGAGAGTTTAACTTCAACAATAGCTATGTCTGAACATTTTCAATTACCTAATGTAGAAATAGTTGAGGAGGCTACACCTCTTGAATTTCAGCAAATTCTTGATGGTATTTCAAGTGGAGCAGCTACTACAAATGTCAAATCCACTGATTTACATTTGGACAGTAGTTTCATCAGTCAGACTCCCTTGAAGGCAACCACTGCTTTGTCTATCAATGTATCCACTGGTGAGTCCAAGTTAACCACGGGTGAGATCACTAAGGTAACCACTGATGCAGAGGGAAGTCCCCAGAACCAAGAACAAGGGGCATCTGCTAATGAAAATTTGGAGATACCTCCTCTTTCAAAAGCAGATACAACCACCTCTGGTGGGAATTCAGATGATCCTATTAAGTTAGGTGATGGATTAAAATACCAGGATTTGACGGAGAGGATATCTATCTTGGAAACAACTGTTGCTGATATGAAAGATCAATTGAAGCAGTTGGTGGATGCTTTCAAAAGTCAACCTTCTCATCAGCAGTTATGCCAAGAGCTTTGGAATTCGGTACAACCCATTCTTGCAGCTCAAAGGGAACTGACTGAGATTCAACTTAATTCCCACATGAAGCTAATTAGAGTTATGGTTGAAGCAAGATACAAAGACACATGGGCTGACATCAAGGGCATAAAAGAATGCATTGCAAAGTTAACTGGTACTACCCCTGCACCTGTGTTTGAAAAAGACGATAAAGATGATGCTGAAAAGAGGGAAAAGAATTCCATGAAAAACTTTGGCAAACCAACACCAAGGAATCAGCTAAAACAAAATCTAAAGCCTGCCAAGCAAACTTCTGCAAAATCTCCTGGAAAATCTGATACTGGTAAGAAAAAGGGAATTGATTACCGTTAACAAACAGACAGATAAGGAGATTGAACGAAAGCAGAAAAGGAAGCATACAAAAGAGGAAGATGAAGTGCTCAACATTGGAACCTCAAATAGAAGAAAATCACACAAACACTACAATTCTCCTATTGTCATATTTCCTAAACCAATATCACCACCAGAAAAACCAACCACTACTGCGAAACTTAAAACCATTGCTGAACCTAAGAAGCCAAATTCTGATACACCTAAAACAAAACTCTCACCAGAAAAACCACATGTCAAAAAGCAGAATACAAAATCCTCATCACCACTGCCAACCTCCACTGAAACAATTGTTGATGCAACAAATGTTTCAACACATGTTAAGAGAACAACGGTTGAGACACCAGTTGTTTCAACAGTTGTTAGTCAATCCACTAATTCTACCCAATTTCAATTCCCATCACAATCAACCCTTACACTCATAGCACCTTTTTCTTCCCTAACTCCTCCTTCTCCAAAATCTGTTTACACAAGAAAGAGAAAATTCATGGTGCATGAAGAAGAGAAGGAAGACAAAGATATACCCGCACCAATTCCGTTATCAGCTACTCCATTCATTCAAACTTCACCCAAACCATTCGTCCCACCTCCATCAACAAAGATCAACCCATTGGCAGTAACTTTCCCTCTGGAACTGCTTGCTCAAAAGATGAAATGACTCAATTTTACACAGAGGATGGTCCATCCAAAAGAACCTTCCCATCTCTTCATGGATTCGAAACTCCAAAGAATATTTATGAATATCTGAAGCTAAAGGGCAAGCAAGCAGAAGATAAGGCAAAAGAAGAGTGTAAAGGGCTAGGAGACATTAAGTTATCATCTCGCATGCAACATTGGCTTGGTGAAGTCAAGAAGTTGGAAGATTTTGCTAGAGACCTGAGTAAGAATATGTCAAATCTGTCACCAAATGCTGAGCTAGAATAGACATTAAGGAATGATTTCTTGAAATCTATCATGGATACCAAGCCCTACGAAGCATACAAGTCCGATTTCTCTTAATGAGGAAGTTAATAGAATTGAAAAGATGAATAAAGATCCTCAAATGCAAGAATCTGCTCTCAACTGGAAACAATACAAAAAGGTTGAAGTGGATGAAGTGTTGAAGTACAAGAGAATGAAGGTAGAACTTGTAGCAGTTAAGTTTGGGACTGCTAGACAAATTGGAAAATGGTCTAGGCAGTATATTGATCGAGCTTACAATAAGTTAGAAGAGCGAAGAAAGACAGATCCATCCCTTCCTAAAAAGCCAGTATACAAAGATGAAACCACTGTTAGACGTCGGCAGACCATTACATCTAAAAAGCTGTTCTCATCAGCAGATGTATCCATCGCTGCCTTGAACCAAAGAAAAAGACAACAACTGATGGATGAGGAAGATGAAAATAGGTATGCTGAGTACAGAAAAGAGTCTATCAGAAATCAGTTACGATATGGATTGGATGATGCTTCGTTGCAATTACAAGCTCAAGTTGCTCAAGCACTTCAGAAGTTGGCAAGCAAGCCTCAATTGCCAAATTCCTCTCAAATAAAACTTCTCCCAAGAAACCCATCAGATCTAAAAATACTAAAGTGGAAGTCTGACAAACAGACCCATTAATTGACTTTGATCAAGTCTGATGGTAGTGTTGAAAAGATATCAAGGGAGAATGCACTTGGTCTGAATCCAGTTGACCTCCAAGATCTTTTTAACCTTCAGCTTGATAGGGATGAAGATGATACTGATTCCTTGGATTTTGAGCTCCAATTCAAAGGGAAAATCCGGGAAAGGTTGATGAGAGAATAAAGATCTGCTGATTTCTAAAGTCTGCCGATTCCTTGATTTAGTTTTGCTGAAAGTTGTTGAGGCAGGTGATTGTGTGTTTGTAGTTAACGTTTGTTGAACCTTAAGTTGTATTCAAATTCTATTAAGTACCTATGTCTATAAACAGTTTATATTGTCTTTTTGGGTAAACAGTTAAATTGTATGTAACTGATATATTAACCGATAATATATGTTTATAGTTGTCTTTTAGCTATAATAGATAACACGTTTTGGTACAATATCTATACACGTATCTATATGTTCTATTAATATGTCTTATGCATGGTTTTCTAAGAAAACGACCCGTGTTTGCACACGGGTCTTACCGCTAGCACATATAATAAAAGAAACCATGTTAGGGACACATGGCGTTCTATGAGGCAGTCTTAATTATTTTTTCTAAATATTTATTAGGGAAAGTCAATTGTTGATAATATTAAATTTAAAATTTATAGAAGAGATTATAATAATAAAGACAAAGATAACTGATAATAATATATTAATTATTATAATCATATATTAATTGTTAAAATCGAAAAAAAATATATTAGCGTTTTAAATATTTATAAAGATAAAGATTTTATTTAATTGGTAGTTTTAATTGTTTTTATATTTTGATGATAAAGACAAGAATAACTGATAATCACATATTAAAATAAAACTATTTATTTTAATCAACTGTTTCGTTAAAAGGATTTATTCAATACATGTAGAACATATATATTTTTTATACATTTCTAGCGGTGGTCGAGTAGTCGGCCTTTGGACATAGCTCCGAAAGGGTGGGTTTACACGTTGAAAGCAGTTAGCCGTTCAAAAAAAAGAATCATATTTCTAATAAAGGATCCCATTATCCCGTTTTACACTCCAATGAAATAATAATATTAAATCATAATATCCAGCTTATCTCTTGTATATTTAATATTTTTTACTAAAATATTTCTTTTCTTTTTTCTGCTGATTATCCAACATCAGGTAATACGTAAGTTTCTAACCTAATAATAAGTAAAAAAACAAAGTAAAATGTTATAAACCATGTAATAACACAACTCTCTAACCTAATAAAAAATAAAGTGAGATGTTACAATAAGTAAATAGTACCTCAAAGTTCATTTTGTTAGAAAACACATCTTGATGCTTAAATGTTTTAACGGATTACATTATTCGTGTAAGACATGTGTTTATTCAAATCGTACAACACACGAGTTTTTAAAAGATGTAACTATTTTATTACTTAGTATATAAAATTATATTTATTCAACCCGTGTAATACACGGGGTTCTAACCTAGTCTATCTACTAAAATAAAGCACTAATACACAAAAGGTTAAGGGAATATAAAATTATAAATAAAAAACATCAGGTATATGCTTTGGGTGTATAGTTAGGGTAAAATGTGATTTTTGGTAATCAGGTCGGGTATCACTTAATTCTATAACCGTCTCACACCTGCGAAAATTTCTAAAAGTAGTCCCATACCCGGACCATACTCATTGGGATTCGGGTATACCCGTCCCATATTTTTCGGGTTTTGGGTATACCCGTCAGGCACGGGGTTTTTTGTCATCCCTCCTCGTTGGAGTATTTGTGAATTATCATTTGATCTAATGAGCTATTTGGTGAACCCGCAGTAATTGTCTTTATTGTTCTGGTTGAGTCGTATTAACTAACCGTTGTAATAAACCGAACATGTGTACGTATTGTTTGGATCATATTACAATTTTATTTTAGGTTTCTCTTTCAGTTGCTAAAGCGTGTGTCGGTACCGTAATGAAACAAACTTATTTTTTTGGTTTTCTCTTTTGGTTGCTATACCGTTGCTGCTGGTGCTGAATCTTATTACACACTCTCATGCACTCATGTATCTTATTATAAACGTTAACAAACATTTGATAGTCTAAGGTGTCAATCTTCTCGTATCTTATTAAACGTTAACAAACATTTAATAGTCTAAGGTGTGAATTTTGTCAAGTTGATAAGTAGACGAGTTTTAGGTGACGGTTTGAATTAACCCGAAAACAATCAAGGGGGGGGGGGGGGGGGTGTACTATTTAAGGGTAAAATTCGATAAAATATCATTATCGTACCAGTATCAAAGACGTCAAAAAGTGAGTAGCGACAACTCAACCCATTTATTTACACATACATAAACCTTGTAAAAGTCTAGTCTTTTACAATCATTGGGACTGGGTGGGTTTTAGGATAAAGCAAGCAACCACATTCCCCTATCCTTTGCCTCCCAATTTCTTCAAGATAGAGATGAGTTCTTCAATTTGCACACCCAATTCTCTCCTTTCTTACACCCAATTGAAATCCATTCCCAATTCTCTTCACTCTCACCCTCTAAAACGTTCTTCTTCTCTCATTACCAGAGCCTCTCTTTCCACCCCTAAAGAAACAGTCTTGAAATCTTTCAGTGAAAGAAGAGCTCTCAAGGTTCTTCATTTCTATGATTTCTAACAATTTTGCTAATGGGTTTTGAAATTTGAACGAAATTGATTGGTTTTGCAGATCATTTCAGGCTTGCAGAACTTCAACAAAGATAATGTTGCTTCTGTTGTCACTGCTGCTGATAAGGTACCCTCTTCTTGGCCTGTTTTACCATTTTTCATTTTAATATATTTAGTTGGAATTTGGTTGCTCATGCCCACACGTCCTGCGGACACGAATGCAGCTCCGAAACAACCTATGCTGAAGCGTCGTTTTTTGCAACTGCTTGGGCCGAGGCTTCGCCTCAAACCATACGTGTTTTGGCGCTTCAGACCAAATAAAGCGTTTTGCCAAACGCTTTAAGCGAGCTTAAAGCGCGCTTTTTTAAACTAAGATAATCATGATTAATGAAAACAAATTGATACTTGAGTGACCTATAAAGAGTTGTGGAAGGGGTGAGGTATAATGGATGTTTAGATGTTCTTAACAGGTCGGTTGCGGTTATAAACGGTTAGATTAATTCAGTTATGGAAAATTTGTAATTATGTAATTGTTGTCTTTGGCCGCCCGGTTTTAATAAAATCATAGCCGAACCATCAGTTTCTCAACTACTTTGGTTATGGTTTAATTATGCGGTTGTTCTACTCACCCCCAATTTAGGTGTTTGGTGTTTATTTTAGTATGCCTGTAGTAAAGTTGATGAATTTCTGCATAGTGTCCATGTAAGCTTTAGGTTTCGGGCTATTGATTACTTGAACCACATGTAACTTTTTCTTGAACAGGGAGGAGCAACTCATGTGGATATAGCTTGTGACCCGGAGTTGGTCAAACTAGTCACCAGTTTGACCCGTCTTCCGGTATGTTAATTACTGCAAAACTTCTTTAATAGTTAACTTCTTTATATAATTTGTTGTCATCGGTTAAAAAATAATGTTTCTTTCTTTTTCATTGTGCAGGTTTGCGTGTCGTCAGTTGATCCATCTGCGTTTCTTGCTGCTGTAGAAGCTGGAGCTTCAATGGTCTTCCCTTAAACTTGCATTAATCTGTTTGATGTTTTAGTCAGTTTTCTGGTGTTCATACAAACCAACTGAATCTCATAACTAATAAATGTTATAACTTATATGCAGGTGGAGATTGGGAACTACGATTCTTTTTATGATGCGGGCATAGTTTTTTCACCCGAACAGGTTTTGTAGATATTGCATAAGCTTGTAGCATATGGTTACGGAACCACATTCGTTCTTCTTTTAAGAGGGTGTTTGGATTTGTGTTTCGATTGAAAGATCTTTTGATTCTTTTATGTAGATATTGAACTTAACAGTTGAGACACGAAGAATTCTTCCATTGGTGACATTATCCGTGACCGTGCCTCATACATTAAGCCTCCCTGATCAAGTAATAATCCCCACGCACTTGATAAAATTCAAGATCCGTTTTTAATGAACCGCTAACCATGTAAATTAATATTTACAGACGAAGCTGGCGGAGCTTTTGGAACAAGAAGGTGCTGACATCATTCAGACCGAAGGAGGAAAATGCTCCAACCCATCAAAGCCCGGTGTTCTTGGTTTAATTGAAAAGGTAAATCTTTAATATATAAATGGTGAAAAGAACACGGGCCTAACACGTTGAAAGTCACCCAAAATGTATTTTCAATGCATAAAACCTCAATAATTTTGTTTCAAAGATGTAGATTACTTGCGTAATAATGTAATTTATTTAACATATATGACAAGTTAATATTTAGATAATAATTTAAAAGTATCGACACATGTCAACGACCTGTAAACTTTGACCTTTATGTGAATTAACTAAATCCTTTATTGATTTAACATCAAGAACCTGATTAGCTTGAATAATTACAATGGTTTCTGATTAGTTACTTTTGATTATGAAAAAACTTAGGCGAGTCCAACATTGGCAGCAGCGTATTCGATTTCACGGGCTGTTAAGATTCCAGTGATGTGTGCATCGGGATTAAGTGCAGTTACAGCACCAATGGCCATCACAGCAGGGGCCGCAGGAGTTGTAAGTACATAACTACATATCTCGAATATCATTCTTGTAAAATATGCACCCCCCCCCCCCCTTCTATATTCGATTTCTAACCTTTTTTTGGAAATAGGGTGTCGGGTCAGCCATTAACAAGCTAAATGATGTGGTTGCGATGATTGCGGAAGTCAGGTCGATTGCTGATTCGCTAGGTTTGACGGTGACCACTGGAAGTGAATTAGAAAACAGAGGTTTGAGAGTGTAGACAGTTGGTTAGTTTGGTTTGGAATAAATAGGATCTGTTGTTTGACTTTTGACTTTCAAGAGTCAAATATGTAAAAGAACGATGAAGCCTTTAGCTTCTTGCTCATATGGAGGAAGTTAATGCATAACGAATTCGATTAGAACTTTCAAACGACTTTATTTGTATGTTGCAGCTCATATCTGGACTCGGGATGTTAGTTACCACTCAACCCGACTACAAGGCCTGACCCGAATTCGATGTAGCAACGATATCCAGTTTTTTTTTATGTCTTTTACCTTTACACTTTACAGTAATCTTAAAACAAATGTATGTTTATTCTCATGAAATACACTAGGAAGTACAAAAAAAATGATACATAATCCATGAATTACACATGAAAATTAACATGCGTGACCCAAACCTAACAACTTAAATAAACTGATTCTTCGATTTATGAATTTAAAAGAAACATAAAGCATTGAGCATACTAAAAAATCACATATCATGGTTTAGTGTAGTGGGAGACGAAAATATGTTTAAATAGATACATGCATATAAAAAGTAGATAGTTGAATCTGATTCATTTGACATATTTTCTTTGTTCTTTTTGACCAATCATCAATGTAATGGATAAGACGCGATTAGAGGTAGGTATGCAACTAACAATTCAAGTAGTTAATAAACATATATGTGAAATATAATCACATAGTTTATCACACATCAAAGCTAAAAAAATACCAATTTCTTAGAATGTGGCATACACAGATTTAGAGTTGTTCATCAGATTTATTAAAAAAAAAGAGTAAAATGCACGGATAGTCCCTGTGGTTTTGTAAAAAAAAGAGTAAAATGCACGGATAGTCCCTGTGGTTTTGTAAAATAACATCTATAGTCCCCAACTTTTGGAAATTACACAGGTGCTCCCTGTGGTTTGACAGTTTGTTACTCGGATAGTCCCTGGAGTGGATGTCCGTTAGTTTTCTCCGTTAAATCTATGTAAAATGACAAAGTTACCCCTTGCCACCACCTGCAACTCCACCATGAATGACCCCTGCCTCTCCTCTGCCGCTAACGTGTTCTTTCATCTCCTTATATGAGATTTATTTTATTATAATAATTGTCCGCTAATCGCATCAATTATTTCAACGGCCATGTACACATCTTTTGGTTTTGGGGTGAGCAATATTTTGTTTTGCTGAAGTTTTTCTCCAAAATTTTGAGTTTAATTTTATAGCTGTGGTTTTTTTTCTAATACAAAACAGGGTCTTCTTTTGTGGGACACTGAATTTTCTTTTTCCTTCCCAGGAAAAACCCCCCAACTTAGGGTTCACAATCACACGCAGGCCGCAACTCCCCTCTTCATCATTTCTCAATCGATCAATTGGATTCAAGGTAGGTAAACTACCGGTTATACACCCGTCCCGAAATAACTTGATATCTGACTGAAGCAAATTAGCAACTGAGGCAGGTGTCATTCATGGTGGAGTTGCAGGTGGTGGCAAGGGGTAACTTTGTCATTTTACATAGATTTAACGGAGAAAACTAACGGACATCCACTCCAGGGACTATCCGAGTAACAAACTGTCAAACCACAGGGAGCACCTGTGTAATTTCCAAAAGTTGGGAACTATAGATGTTATTTTACAAAACCACAGGGACTATCCGTGCATTTTACTCAAAAAAAAAAAAATAATCACAAAAGTATCCAATTTTCTATATCTTTTATATCGTTACAGTGATCTCAAAACACATTTATGTTTAGAGTCATGAAATACACGACTTATAAGAAAAAAAGTTAATACATAAACCATAATTTAACATATGTGACCCAAAGCTAATATCTAAAATAAATCAATGATAGGATTTGTGAAGTAAAAAGAAAACATTAAGCATTGAGCATACTAAAAATCACATATCATGGTTTACATTATTGGTGAAGTTTTAATAGATATATGGATATAAAAAGTAGATACTCGAATTTCTAATGACATTTTCTTTGTTCCCTTTGTTCAATCATCAACGTGTAACATATAATACATGATTAAAGATAGATATGCACCTAAAATTCATGTATCTTATAACAACATGTATCTTATAATAACATATGTTATAAATAGAATTAAACACATAGTTAATCATTAAAGATAGATATAATCTTTACCCAAAAAAAAACATGTATCTTATAATAACATATGTAATAAATAGAATTAAACACATAGTTAATCAAATATCACACCTAAAAAAAAACACCGTCTCGTATTTTTTTCTTAAAATATGCAATACACAAAGGGTTGTTCATCAATTCTATTTTCAGCTTGGTTGGGGTTTGCATGTTTTTTCATCTGAAACCCAAAAGTAAACCCGACCGAAGCCAAAACTGCCATTGGATTAGGCTAAACCAAAAATAAAACTTTTTGTATTTGAGTCCTCGAGGTATCATTTTTGTTGTCATTTTCATCCTATTGCAATCCGGGTTAGAATTTTCTGTTAACTTCTCCCATTTTTTGTTGTTTTCCTCATTTAATTAAAATATGTTATGGGATAAAATGACGATTATATCCTTCAATTGAATGAGGAAACCGACCAAAAAAAGGAAAGAAGTTAACATAAAATTCTAACTCAGTTTACCAATTGGATGAAAATGACAACAAAAAATGAAATATCAGAGACCCTTATACAGAAAGATTTCATTTTTAGTAAACCACTTTAACATTTTACTCAGCAATTCAAATTTCTAAAACCAAAACCGAACACTAATTTTGGTTTCGGTTAAAACCGAACATGTAATTTTGTTCGGTTTTAAATGGTTCCAATTCCCTTTAAAATCTTGTTTAGACATAGGTTAAACAGATAACCAATGAAGCCCCCTCACAAACATTTCTTCACTTCTCTCAAACAAGTAGAAAAACGTCTAAAACTCGACGACGGAAATCCACCGCCGCCACCACAAACTGAAACCCAATCAACCGAAACCTCCACAAGCTCTCCGATCTACTTCCACAACCACCACACCAACACTTCATCAACCCTCAACAACAACTCCATCGAACAACCCCCTCAAGAATTCCTCTCTATCAACGACACTCCCCAGTTACACAATTTAGAAAACAGTTTATCTGAAAACGACGCCGTTGGGGGCGTTGACTCGATGATAGAGCTTCTGGGGTTGTCTGATTTTGATTGTAAAGGACCGGAGATGCCGGATGTTGGAGATGGTGAGTTTTATGATAAGATTGTGAAAGTTAAAGGGCCTAAGTGTAAAAAGGAAGTTGAGAGATTGGATAATTGGATTAAGTATTTTTTGAATAGTGGAAGGGAGCCTTTGAGATTGGCTCATTTGTTAATGGCTAAAGCTGCAGTTGTTGCTGCTGCTGGTGGTGATGAATTGGAGTTTCCTTGTACGGTTGATGAGTTTTTAGAGAATGATCCACCTTCTGATTAGATTTATTTTGAATTAAATTTATCATACAATACAAGTGTTTGGGTAAATTGCATTTTACTTAGTTTAAGTTTCAGCAAAATTTTATGCGTTTTCTTTTAACTAACAAAATTACGGTGGAGATTATTTAATTACATATCAATCAAGTTTTAAATTCAACCCATAAACCTACAATATCAAAACCGACCCAACAAATTCGGGTTGGCCAAATTTGGTTATAAAAAATACAACGTGACGAAAGAATTTTTACTTCCTCCTATAGAAACGAAGATGTCACTATCAAAATTGTTATGTTTTGCCGAGCCCTCCACCACACGAAATGACATCAAACCCTGATTCAACTGGTATAAATACTTCATGATAAGATAAGATAAGATAAGGTAACACAATTCATTCACTAACTGTTACTCTTAGTCGCACTTTTTTACAATATTAGCTCTCAACGAGTCGATACTTAATCTCAAAGAGTAGTCATAGGGAGACACCTCTTCCTGTGACAAGGTCGATGGTGTTTGTTTTGCAGAGTTGTCCTAGTAGTGATTGGTGATTTCAGTTCAAACGTTGATCACAATGCATTCTTGTAGATCATGGCAGTGTTCAAATACCCTATTCCAAAATGATGATTCAGTTTTATTGTAACATTCTATTTTCGATAATGATATAAAAAAATGACATGATCAGTTGGTAAAACTACAATATCAATTGAGAACATTGCTAGGAATGATGGTTAGCTGATAACATACAGACCAATGATGGTACGTGCACCTAAATCCAACATCAACGTCCGTCACGATACTAGAATCCTCACCCAGATAAACATCTTTATTACACACCTTGATACTGCTAATCTCTCTGTTGGTGATCTTTTTATCAAGTATGAATACAACTCCATCAAGTTTTAAGCGACATCAAAAATGATTTAGTTTTATCGTAACATTGTCTATTCGAAAATGGTGGTTTTTCTTTCAAAAAACATTGGCATGATCGGTTGTTAAATACAATATTTACTTAAAGCATCGACAGAAATGATGGTTTAGTACTTCAGTTGATAACACACATCGTCGTTTAGAACAATAGTGGTACAAATGATACATATTGCACCAAGGCCGGCCCTAAAGGTGGGCAGGGAGGACCACCGGCCAGGGCCCGATATTTCTAAGGGCACGTTATTTTTAAAAAAGCTCCGATATGCATATGTAAAAATAAATAAATTAATAGGGTACACACATACAAACACCAATATAGGTCCACTTACAAAACTATTTTTATAGTTTAGATTAGTTATTAGCCCATTGGCAATACGTTTAGATATTTAGTGAGCCCAATACCCAATTTCGTTAAGGTCTAAGGGCACGTTTTTTCGAGCTTGAACATGGTACATGAATTCTCAGGACCGGCCCTGTATTGCACCATCTGGACCATCGTTAACTCGAACAAAGGTTGATTCGGACCGAATACAAAGGCTATGCGTTATGCATTAAATATAACTCGACACATCCAATCCCTCCAAAATTATTTTGAATGTGTACTAACTAAATGAATTTGTACTATAAGTGTAGTACATTTGAATCTAAAACACCTTTTTAGCTCCTGATTCTCTTGAGCATTACAGAAATGGCAGAGGAGGCATATTCTCTCCAAATCCTTTGCCTAAATAAAAATAATTTACAGTTGTGAGGCGCATCTGATTATGACAAATGATCATATATACCTACTCAAGAATTTATGCTCTTCAAAAAAGTGATAAATACTAATATTGGTGAACATGTAGTGTGTGAAGAAACATGGATGATGGAGAAGAAGTAAAGCAATCGAAGCGTCTCATAGGCAATTCGTCCAACACCTTCAGGGTACCATCAAAGCTTGTAGAAGATTCGTCGAAGAACAGAAGAACAGGCGACCATGGTTGGGTGAAACCTGAGAGGCCGTTAGGAAACCGGGTAGCGGTTAAAAAGTACCGAGAGAAGAAGAAAGCGCAAAACGCTTACTTAGAGGAAGAGGTTAAGAAGCTGCGGGTTGTGAATCGGGTATTGATCCGGAAACTGCAGCTTCTGGCTGGACTTGAAGCAGAGGCTGTCAGGCTTAGAAGCTTGTTGATGGGTTTGAATGTTCGGATTGGTGATGAGCTTGGAGTATCTGGAGTTTACAAGCAGAACTGCAATGGTGTCTCAGATGATTGCATACGTCGTGACTGGCCGGTGTGATCGACCGTTGAATAGTCGAATATAGTGGTGTTTCTCCATATGGAAATAAAAACATGTCTCATGTATGCAAAAACTAATATGTTCACAGATTTTGTAAATTATAAAACAGTTATCAAACTAACTCTTTGGACTAAAGATATCTTGTCAAAACTTATCAGGATTTTAACTACAAGATCCAGGTTCATGAAATATATGAAAATTACAACAAATAAAGAAAACCTTCACTAGATATAATAATATAATATAATAAAAATATATATCAACACCTTATTCTTGGATCCATTTGAGATCATCTTAAATTGCCAATCTGATCCCAATTTGGCATTGAAGACTCTGAACTAAAGCTGAGATTTTTTGAAGTTTTGCTTGCTTTCACATGACCCGTAAACCCGTTTAAGCTTGGTGATCTCTGAGAATATCCAACCCGCCTGTTAGCATTCCAAACCCGACTAATGCTGCTTGCATCACTATTGATAGAAGAGATAGGAGACAACAGCTTTTGCTTATACGGAGAGTTACTTGCAGACCAAGTATCAACACTTAACGGTCTTAACCGTGGTGAGCTTAATGATCTGGCTCTCGCTCTGGCTCGTGCAGATTCGGTTGCAGCCATGTAAGTGGGGAACACGGGTGAACCCAAATGTTCTTCTCCAATGGAACGTTGTTTCCTGTGACGGGTTGTTCTTGGGAGATGATGATTTGGTGTGTCGGTTAGCTTCAGATTCCGTAGTTTGACTTTTTGACTTTCGAAGTCTTCGGTTTTTCCGAGATTTTGAAGATCTTCTCTTTTGGCTAATTCGGTATCCACCCAGTGTTCTAACCAGTACCTCCATTTCATATTTACTTTGCTTTGTTCAGATTCTGTAGACATCTGAGAGAAAGAAATGATGTATTAGAAAGAAAAGCTTTGACTTTTCAGGTCAAACATATAGTGAAACATTGGGCTGCAAACAAACCAAACGTTCGGCGAACAGTTCGTGAACTGTTCGGCGGGAAGTTCGTTTGTGTGCTTTTTTTATTAAACAAAAGAACTCGAACAAGAAATTTTGTTCGTTTAGTTAAATGAATGAACATGAACAAAGGTTGTGTCCGTTCATTTACGTTCGTGAACGTTCGGTAACGTGTTCATTTGTGTTCGATAGTTCATTAGTGTTTTTATATTTTATTTAAATACTTAAAAATTCCGACAAATAAAATATTTAATAAGTGTCAGTTGTTATATATTATGTTCATGAACGCTTGTTTGTGTTCGTTTGTTTCTATTTGTGCACATTTGTGTTCATCAACGTTCGTTTTCGTACGTTGCCTAAAATTAAAAAAACAAACACAAACGAACACGAACAAGTTCATTTCCTTAACAAACGAACACGAACATAAAATCTTGTTCGGTAAGTGTTCATGACCAGTTCGTGAACACATATGTTTCTTAACAAACAAACAAGACAGGTCTTGTTCGTGTTTGTTTGCAACCACTGAAACATATAGTTTATTTATAGCCGATTCTGATTATAACACTTTTTAAACACACATCCAAACACCCTTTTAACACGTAAGATCTTCTGTCAAGTTTGATACAGCGATTGGCTTTTATATCACAATTTTAAACAAATCAAACCAATCTATAAAGTTGAAAATCAGTGTTTTGACTTTTGAACTCAAAAGTCAAACCAATAACTATAAACATAATGTGTATACATACCCTGTGGCTCAATGCATACTCTCTAATCCTCTCTCTCTTCATAGCTGCTTCTCTCTTACCAAACAACATAGCACCCTCCTCTTCCTTCGTTAAAATGCTGTCATCCCACCTCTTCTGACTGTTCATATCGATCTGCACATTCTTACATATTCATCGACAGTTACAGTTAATTAAATAAAACGGAAAATCAAGCTAAATGGTAAGAATTAAGAAGCTAAAATTACCTTTATATCCTTTCCTCTATGTTCTTGATAATTATCATGACAACTGCAGTTTGCCATTTGGATTCTCTTGGCACGTGTTTGTGATTGAATGTTGACAACCGATTGCAAACGTTTAAGAGTTGTGACCGCCTGGTGTCGAACTAAATGCCCACGAATCATAGCTTGTAGTCTTACTACTCCCTTTAATGCTCTTAGTGCTTTTCTTGCCTACAACACCAGCCAAAAAGTAAAAGACCATTACTATATGCTTTGACTTTTCCGGTCAAACTTTGAACTTTTGAAATTCAAACTTTTATGCAGTTCATCTAGCTTTTTTTTTTTTTTTGCCAGATTACTTCTCCAAAGTAGTATCTGATCCAGTTTATGATCATTTTCTTTTGAATGTTTATAAGTTTCAAAAAATTCATATTAATTAAGAATAAGACCTTGAAAGAAATAGGTGATTTTGACCTTAAAAGTCAAAAATTACATTTTGGCCTTACCAAATAAACAAACTCAGTTCTGAATTTCTGATTGATACCCTTAAAAAGCAAAACCATTATTATACACTTTGACTATTCAGGTCAAACTTTTAACTTTTGAGATTCAATTTTTATGTACTTCAACTAGCTCTTTTGCCAGAATTCTTCAAAAAAGTAGTATCTGATCCAACAATATATGATAATTTGCTTTTGAAATTTTATAAACCTAATAAAATTCATATTAATTAAGACTTTAAAATGAGTGACTTTGACCTTAAAAAGTCAATAATACATTTTGGCTGCAGTTGATGCAATCAAAAAAACAAACTCTAAACGATCAACGGTCCCGAATCAATTATCTCTCAATTCAGATCAAAACACATCCAAAATTTTCACAAAAATCAGAAATTTAGGGAGAAAAAACATACAAGAAACCCCCGAAAAGCCGTTTGAATCTTGATTGCTGCAGCATTACCATCATCAACCAACACTTGTATAGATTCATCAGTTTCTTGAACCACAACAACAACTTGAGGTTTCACCTTCTTTTCAGCTGATTTTGGTCTCTCAATAACTGCTGATTGAGAAGTTAACCTCTTCAGTTTATGCCTCCCAAACACCCACCGTATCTTCTTTTCCTGAAAGTACAACAATCTCAGCATAATGTACAACCACTAACACAAACAAACTGATTTATAATAATATTGTGAATTTACCTTTGATCTATTTTGACAGGTTTCTGAGATGAAAAACCTCTTGATTAAAGTGAGCCATCTTCTTTTTGCCATTTGTGTGTGATCATCAGATTCTTCTTCTGATGGAATAAGTGATTTTAGAAAGAGTTATTATGGGGTTTAAAGTAAAGGGTGTTGAATTGGGATTCACAAATTCCGAGAATTTGTTGGGGGTTGAGATGCAGAATGGGAGTGAGTGAGGGAGTCAAGAGTTGAAGAATGTTTTTGGCAGAATGGCTGGCATGTTGTCATCTTGACATGTGGTGTGGATTCGGGTCATGTGTTCGGGTTCAAACTTCGAACGTGTAGTAGTGGAAAATGAGCTGGGTCGGTCCGTCTGTATCTTGTTTCTTTTTTCAACAACATAAATAATGTGATACTAATAGGGTGTCCGCGCGATGCGGCGGGGCGACACTTTGGATTACGGTACTTGTTTCTGTTAGTTTTCTATTCGTATAATGTTTATGATAACATTATTGTGGTGGATATATGTCATTAGTGTTACACATATGTAAAGTTTTGCTTTTTTATAAAAATTAATAATCAAAAGACAAAAAAATATTGTTTTTTATAAAAATTAATAATCATAAGACCAAAAAAAAATAAGTTGCTATAATTGTAAAGTATGTTTATTTTATTGGTTAAATTAAAAAGTATAATTTTATTCTTTAAAGTTCATAACTTTTTTTAAATATCCACATAATACTCATCCAATAAACTTTAAGTTTAAAATTTTCGTTTTTATAGAAATAGGAAAATTGGTTTTTAATAAACCAACCTTTGTCCCGTTGATAAATAATAATCTTACATACGTAATTGGTATACAATAATCCTACCTATCAACATGTTGGTACTCAATGAACTTCCGTTAATTTTTTTAACTGAAGTTAGTTTTTAAGTTTTATTTATTACACAAACAGTCCCTGTAGTTGTAATTTACTAGTTTTAACTATTTTAAAACTAGTAAATTACAGTCCCTTGAGGTTTTTTTGTTTTATAAAATAGTTAAAACTAGTAAATTACAACTACAGAGACTTTTGTGTATAAATAAAACTTCAAAATTAACTTCAGTTAAAAAAAATTAACGAAAGTTCATTGAGTACCAACATGTTGATAGGTAGGATTATTGTATAGCAATTACGTAAGTAAGATTATTATTTACCAACGGGACAAATGTTGGTTTATTAAAAACCAATTTTCTATAGAAATAAAAAATAGTATTTGACTCGTAAGTACGTTTTAGAGCTTTAACTTAAATTGTTAATTTTCGGTTTTTTACAGATATAAAAAAATTATATTTTTATAAAAGTTCAAGAAATGTTTTTTTATAAAAAAAATAGGATGTTAAGAGTTTATATCTTTATTAACTTTAAATCATACTAAGTTCAGATTTTTAGTTCCTAACTAATCTTATCTATATAAGTCTACTTTCAACTTATAATCCCTAAAAATATGCAACACAATCTACTATGTATCTAGTCAAGTTGGTAAAGAATTCTGTTGAAACTGACTAATATATCTATAACAATATAGTTGAACTTATAATTCTTAAAAATTTGCAAAACAATTTAATATTTATTTAGTAAAGATTGTAAATTTCTGGAGTATTTTATTTATATTACTTGTTACAAAAAATGATTATAAAAGAATTATTTTTTTATAAAAACAAAATGTTTTGTTTATAAATAAAGTAAAAACTGTTTTACACATGTAAAGTTTCGTTTTTTATAAAAAATTATAATCAAACGACAAAAAATAAAAGATAAGTTGTTATAGTTGTAAAGTAAGTTTATTTTGTTGGTTAAATGATAAAGTTTATAACTTTATTCTTTAAAGTTCATAACTTTTTTTAAATATCCACATGGTACTCATCAAATAAACTTTAAGTTTAAAATTTTTGTTTTTATAAAAATAAAAAATAGTAGTTAACTCGTAAGTACGTTTTACACCTTTAACTTTAATGTTAAATTTCATTTTTATATATATAAAAAATTTATATTTTTATAAAATTTTAAAAACAGTTTTTGTAAAAAATAGGATGTTAAGAGTTCATATCTTTGTTAACTTTATATCATAGTAAGTTCAGTTTTTTGTTAGCTTTAAAGTTTAATACTTTATTATTTTTTAATTTAGAAATACAAATTATTAGATTAATATCCAAGAATAACTGTAATATTTTATAATTTCAGCTTGACTATATCTAACTGCAATATCTATTTATTGCAACTTTAGGATATTAACTTATATAAGTTTAGCTGACTTGTAAATTTATGATACTAACTTTATTTTGAACTTTATTAATATGATCAATAACTGCATTATATTAACACCAAAAATAAAGTTCAAATATAAAATAAACTTTATTCATACGTCTAGATCAAACATAACAGCTGAAAATGAAAAAAAACATAAAAACACTTGATAGATTTCATATTATACTGCATGAAATCTGTTCCGCTTCTGAATTAACACTCGATGTATTTTTAATCAGGTTTTCTGGTTTGTGCTTGAGTCGGCAGTATCTTCTAATTCATCTTCTTTGTCATTGTCCTCAGAATCGTCTAAATTTATAACCTCACTCCATTTCCATTCAGAGAATCTCTTGGATCTCTTCCTTTGAGTCTCAAACTTTCGATCCTTAAAAAGGACAAAAATTGAATACAAAAGTTCAAAAAATATTAAATAAACCTTAAAATTACATCTTCACTAAATTCACGTTGAATATTAGACTTGTATGGACTAAACATTGCACCATAAGAAATAATATAAACACTTTTATCTCCATCATCCTGTAATAAAACATACATGTAATAACATAACGAACATGTTAATACGAAAGATATACGCAAAAATAATACTTAAAAACCAGCAAAATCAATACCTTAGAAGCCTTTTCCACAAATAGGTTGTTTAAATTGGCATGTTCATCATGCAACTGAATCTGAAAAATCAAATAAGTTAATATTCACATAAAAGTAAATAAAAGAAAACAATTATTCACTGTTGCGATATAACATAACTGACCTTAGAATTTTCAATCTCGCATGCTTGGTTTTTCGCAACAATTGAATTCAGAACTGGATCCAATTTTTAACTTTGTTTAGCAATAGATATGGGGGTGTCCTGCTATGTATTTATAGTAGTAACTATAGAAGTGCATTAGGGTTTAATTTTAGACTTGTCACCCCTTTATTTAGGAAGTTTGTTGTAGTTAGTTTTAAGTTTTTATAAGATATATCTAAGTACAGATATTAGGCAGTTTTAATAAAATAAAATGCGACACATAATATCTTCATTTTATGTTACGGTACTTGTAATTCTTTTTGTTTTTGTTTGCATAGATGGACACATCTTTGTAGATTAGGCGCATTAGATCACATGTATTAACTACTTGTACATTAAAACATTATCGACTTGTACCTTTTAATCTGTGCATCGATATTAAACAAGACAACCATCGAAACGTCGACAAAAATGTGTAGGTCATCATGCTATCTTCGGATTTTTTTTAAACAGTATAGTTTATAAGATATGTCAAGAATACGTAAAAAAATATAAGTTTGTTGTGGATGAGTGAATTGTAACTAATTATCTATAATTTTGTTAAAACCTTAGGGATTTAAGTGTAATAAGTTTAGGGGCTAAAAAATAAATAGTGTTTAAAAGACTAAACTACCCTCATTTTAGGGGTCTTTCTATAAATAAAGTGGGGGGGAAATTTCTTATTTTTTGGGTATCTTAAAATACCCCTCCTCATGCATTATAATATAGTATAGATAAGAAATTTATTTATTATAAATTTTAGAGTTAATTACTGTTTTCGTCCCTGTGGTTTGTCAAAAATCACCATTTCAGTCCATTAGTTTAAAAAGTGCGATTTCAGTCCCTGTGGATTCACTTCCATAACCATTTCAGTCCACCTCGTAACCATTTCAGTCCCTGTACTAACAGAATAAATGGATTGAAATGGTTATGAAAGTGAAACCACAGGGACTGAAATGGTTACGAAAGTGAAACCACAGGGACTGAAATCACAATTTTAAACTAATGGACTAAAATAGTGATTTTTGACAAACCACGGGGACGAAAACAGTAATTAACTCCAAATTTTAATAAGATCATGATATTCACACATGCCAACCTTTTCCAGACAAAAGGAGATGTGACCTTGATTCGACTTGATACGAGGTTTGATTCGGTACGATGTTGTCAGCCGGCTCACGAGAAACCCTAAGCACTGCGCTATGGCCAAAGAGCGACGCTTAGGTCCCATTTCTGGTGCTTTAAAAAGGTAGACCATGCATTCGACGTTTCATTCAAATTCCAAATTGCAAAAGTGTTTCAAATAAACACGTGTTTTGTTGTTTTAGTGGCGTTTCTTCAAAATACGATGTCGTGGTTTAGCAACTACCTTTTCGGTGAATACTCTGACGAGTCCGTTGTTCCAGATTCTTACGAGGGAATCGCTATTTCTGACTCGTACGGGAAACTGATCCGTCCAACATGAAGGAGGAGGAGGTTGTCTCTAGGGTTGGCATAACGTGTCAACTCGATCTGTTAAGATACGAACACGATAAGACACGAAACCGAAACACGTAAACACGAACACGCCACGAAATCTTATCGTGACAGATTTTCGAAACACGAACACCAACCTGTTAATAAACAGATTACACGAAATGACCTTTTAAGACACGAAAAAATTACAAACGTATCATACGACTAATGACCGAATTGCGGAAGTTGTGGACCGAATTGGGAATGGTGGTGTTTGTCAGAGATATTTAAAAATTAGGGTTTGGATTGTGGAAAAATGCCACACCCCAACCGATGGCGGAAACATCGGGGCGCGGCACTGAGCGAAACAGATTGTCCAGGAGAAATCCAAAACAACTAATATTACCGAATATTTAACATTACGTCCCATACCATAACATATTCAGCAAAATAATTATTACAGACCAAGTGTCTCAAAGACAAATAAATTGTTTCGACAAATCAGATTTTATTAGATTTGTTTCTAGACTCCCCTAGCTCGATTCCCGCAAATAGAGCAAGCATTCTAAACACCTGTCACATACGTTAAAATAAAATTCAATACACATAGTGTAAAGGTGAGCATACAAGTTTAATAGTATAATAGTAGCGAAAGCGATTTACGCATAACCAGCATGTAACATGTATAATGTGAAGCTTGTAAGTTATCGACAATGAAATATGCAAAGACGTGATTGCGAGTTGTACAATGAGCAACACATATCACCACTGTGACATGTGAAGAAAATCCCTTAACAACCCCTATCCATGACAGGTGTTGAGTCCAAACTACAGTATTATCGTTGCTAAGGTGTCAGACAACAATCACCGTGTAAACATAACATACTAGCATTCATCGAATAACACGTATAACACACAAAGTGGTTAGCGTATAAAAGTTTTTCCGTTGTGTGATCGAGGTGATTTTGAAATAAGTAACGTATGTAACACCCAAAAGTGCTTAAAGCAAAAAGGGATCGAGTATACTCACAGAGCGTGTTTAACTAATAAACACAGTATTGGATTGAAAGGAGCGCTGAGAGGGTTAGCCTGAACACGGTACGACAGTATGAGCATTGAAAGGTGCGTAAAACGGTGCGTCGAAGTGATGTGGGAACGGATGGTGATCCGATCGGATGAACATCCGGACGGATGGTCATCCGGACGGATGACCATTCGATCGGATGGTGATTCGTCTGGGATGGATGTGTTTGTGTATGATGGAACTTTGAAGTTTTCATTGTAGCATTTTAAAAGACATCTAATGTCTCTACCCTTCAGGTCATCTGGTCGAACGGTCATCCGGTCAGATGGCCGTCCGCGCGGATGGCAATCCGAGTGGAGACTATAATCTTTGAAACTTTTGAAATTGTTTAAGTGTCAAACAACATAAGTCACTGGGCCGAATAGCCATTTGATCGGATGGCCGTTCGTCTGAGTGACTATTCTAGTTGAAAAGTTTGTAAATTCAGCTAAGTTTAGAAAGTTTAGCGATTGAACCGAGACGGTATGACCCCGTGTCAAACAACAGAACCACACCTAGCCTAGTCATCCGTTCGGATGGGAATCACCTCGTTCGTTCGGGGACTGTTCTTGATGGAATTTTATGTTCAACCCGTGAATCGGTCGTCTCGTCGTTAGGAATCTATTATCAGTCCAGGTCTTTATTAGAGAATGAGTGGTGAACCCGAACTAGTCCAGATTCTAACGGTTTTGAGTAAAAAGTTGAGAAAGTTGAAGAAAAGTTTGAAACATTAGAAAAATGTCTAGAATTAGGTGAAATCAGTGTTTAAACATTGTAGAAATCCTTTAGATTTGAGTTGTTCTTGTGAGGTCACACTTTAGTGTTCATGAACACCCATGATGATGTCATCGTTGAACAGCCCATTTCAGGTGGATTTCATGGTTAAAAGTTGAGATTTGTTGGAGAAAATGATGAAGTTGTGTGCATAGATCAATGAAGTACAAGATTTGGGGTAGAAACTTACAAGAATCGCGATTCGCGAGTAATCGAGAGAAAATAGCTTGAGAACGAGCTGGGTCGGAGGAGAGCTCTCACATCACGTGAAAAGTGATGTAACAGGCGGTATTTATAGGTAAGAAGAGAGAGAGGCGGTGTAAGTGATTCGATCGGAGGGCCTTCCGATCGGATGGCCATCTGATCGGATGGTCATCCGGGCAGATGACCATTCGATCGAATGGTCCTTCGATCGGATGGCTTTTGCCAGTTGGTTTCCGACTTTTGTGTCGTGTGTTAAGCGTTGCGATGCATTTCGAGTAAGCGATGTGATAGTATTACACATTAGTTACACAAATAATATAACTACTAATAACCACAAAAGTAAACCGTTGATTTCGAGTTCGCGATGAGATTGCGTTGTGATAGAGTTGCAATTACGTTAGCGAATAACCACCTCAAAATAGATATAAACATGCACAAGTAACACATAATAGCACACACACTTAAAACAATATCCATAACCTGTAATTCGAGTTGCGATGTGATAGCGTTAAGTAGATTAGCGTTTAGTTACGTTTATCGCATTGTTACTTCATATATTAAATAATCGTAAAACAAATAATCATCAAGCGAGTGTCGATTGTCGAGTCAAAGTGTACAAGTAATAATTAAGCAAGGAATGACAGATCCAATTAGTAATCTTTTCTTCCTTTGACTTTGACTTGTACTTTGACTTTGACTTCGGAAAGTCGGGTTGTTAAAGCCTCCCCTACTTTAGGAAATTTCGTACTGAAATTTAAGGCGCAGGTGTAACAAACAGTTGTGGGTACTTAGCCTTCATATCACTCTCGAGTTCCCAGGTGAACTCGGCGCCGCGTTTGCCTTCCCAGCGAACCTTCACAATGGGAATGCGTGAGCATCGGAGCTTCTTGGTTTCTCGATCCATGATCTCGACTGGCTTTCCCACGAAGTGTAATGTTTCGTCCACTTGTAGATCCTCAAGAGGGACATGTAGATTCTGGTCGGCTAGACACTTTTTGAGGTTCGAAACATGGAAAGTCGGGTGGACGTTACTAAGTTCCTCCGGTAGTTCGAGTCTGTAGGCCACCTTGCCAATTCTTTCTAGAATCTTAAAGGGTCCAACATATCGAGGCGCCAGCTTTTCTTTCTTTCCGAATCTGATCACCCCCTTCCAAGGTGCAACCTTTAGGAGTACGTGATCGCCAACGTCAAATTCGAGGGGCTTGCGGCATCTATCGGTGTAACTCTCTTGACGACTCCGAGCTTTCAACAGATTTTCTCGTATTTGGAGGATTTTGTCAGTCGTTTCTTGCAATAACTCAGGACCGGTAATTTGCGCATCCCTGATCTCATGCCATACAATAGGCGATCGACATTTTTTTCCGTATAATGCCTCAAAGGGTGCCATTTGAATGCTAGAGTGATAACTGTTATCGTACGAGAATTCGACTAAAGGTAAATGCGAATCTCAATTACCAACGAAATCTATAACACACGAGCGAAGCATATCTTCAAGGGTACGGATCGTGCGTTCAGTCTGACCGTTGGTCTGGGGATGGAATGTGGTACTAAGATTGAGAGTAGTACCGAGAGAAGATTGAAAGGTTTCCCAGAGGCACGAAGTGAATCGACCATCGCGGTCAGAGATGATGTCACGAGGTGTCCCGTGTCGACAAATGACTTCGTCGGTATAGATCCGAGCTAATCGTTCTACCTTGTAGTCTTCCCGTATCAGTAGAAAATGAGCAGATTTGGTGAGACGATCAACGATAACCCAGATGCTATCATGACCTGATGGCGTGCGAGGAAGTTTCGTAATGAAATCCATGGCTATACTCTCCCATTTCCATATAGGGATCTCGGGTTGCACTAGTAAGCCAGAGGGGCGTTGATGCTTGGCCTTGACTTTCTAACAAGTCAGGCACTTCGAAACGTAGATAGCGATATCTCTCTTCATGCCTGGCCACCAGTACCTGTAGCGAAGGTCCTGGTACATCTTATCGGCACCGGGATGAATGGAATACCGAGACTTGTGGGCTTCGTTTAGCAGAATCTCTCGTAAATTAGTGCGTTTGGGAATCCAAATTCAGTCTAGATAATGGAATATACCATTCGATTTACTTACCAGTTGCTCACCGTTATTGATAATCCTTTCTTTCTTCAAAGTGCGTTCGGTAAAACAAGCATGTTGAGCGTCGCGGATGAGAGCTTCGAGATTGTGCTGGGCTTGGGTATTACGAACGCTATGCAAATAACTTCGTCGACTGAGTGCATCGGCAACGACATTTGCTTTGCCTGGATGGTAACGAATCTCACAGTCATAATCGTTGAGAAGTTCAACCCATCGGCGTTGGCGCATATTCAGCTCCTTCTGGTTAAAGATGTGTTGTAGGCTCTTGTGGTCGGTGAAGATCATATACTTGGTACCGTAAAGGTAGTGTCGCCAAATCTTTAACGCAAAAACAACTGCACCAAGCTCGAGATCATGGGTTGTATAGTACTTCTCGTGGATCTTGAGCTGACGAGAGGCGTACGCGATAACCTTGTCCCGTTGCATAAGAACACAACCGAGACCGAGGTTAGAGGCATCGCAGTAGACTACGAAATCGTCATTTCCGTCGGGCAATGAGAGCACGGGAGCGTTACAGAGCATGAGTTTAAGCGTTTGGAAGGCTTCTTCTTGTTTGGTTCCCCAAACAAAAGGTTTGTCCTTGTGCGTAAGAGAGGTGAGAGGAACAGCGATCTTCGAGATATCAGCGATGAATCAGCGATAGTAACCCGCCAATCCGAGAAAAGAACGAACTTCGGACGGGTTCTTTGGTGTAACCCAACCCTTAATGGCTTCTATCTTCGCAGGATCGACATGAATACCTTGACTATTGACAATGTGACTGAGGAATTGAACCTCCTCAAGCCAAAATTCACACTTGGAGAACTTGGCATAGAGACGGTTTCCTTGGAGTAGTTCAAGAACCAAACAGAGATGTTGCGCGTGTTCGGATTTTGACTTGGAATAGATCAGGATATCATCGATAAACACGATGACGAAGCGGTTGAGAAAGGGTTTACACACGCAATCAATCCATAAAGACTGCGGGAGCATTGGTTAAACCAAAGGGTATAACAACAAACTCGTAGTGACCGTATCGGGTTCGAAAAGCGGTTTTGGGTATATCTTCCTCTTGGATTCATAGTGATAGCCTGAGCGTAGATCAATCTTCGAGAAACATGTAGCACCTTGTAACTGATCAAACAAATCATCGATTCGAGGTAAGGGATAGTGATTCTTAATGGTAAGCTTATTCAATTCCCTGTAGTCGATGCACATTCAAAACAACCCGTCCTTCTTTTTGACGAAAAAGACAGGTGCGCCCCATGGAGAGGTGATAGGGCGAATGAAGCCTTTATCAAGAAATTCCTGGAGCTGACTCGAGAGTTCGCGCATTTTGGATGGGGCGAGGCGGTAAGGCGCTCTAGCGACGGGGTTTGCTCTAGGAATGAGGTCAATTCAAAAATCGATATCACGAGATGGCGGTAAGCCAGGTAAATCGTTAGGAAAGACGTTAGGAAAATCACGAACCACAGACACCTTTTCCATTGCCTTCTCTTTCTTTTCCTTCTCCGCTACTACGATGTGCACCAAGAAAGCGTTGTATTCCTTAAGGAGATACTTGCTAGCTTGGACACACGACATGAGTTGTAACTTCTTGGAAGCAACTTCGCCATAAACACACAATTGATCACCGTTTGCGAGGGAGAAACGAATCATTTTATCGAAACAAACAATTTTAGCATGATTCTCCTGGAGGAAATCCATGCCTACTATGACATCAAAGCTACCAAGCTACATCAGGATGAGATTGATTGGAAAAACGTGACTGTTGAGCTCAAGAGTACAGTCACGCAGAACGGAACTAACAGTGACAGTTCTTCTAGTGGCAACTTCTACATCGAATGTTAATGGGAGGTTAACGCGTTTACGATTTAGGAGCCTTTCGAATTCAAACGATACAAAACAGTTATCGGCTCTAGTATCAAACAAACACAAAGCATATATACCATTTACGAGAAACGTACCATTAATCACGTTGTTTTCTGCTTGGGCATGGCGGGCGTTGATGTTGAAGACTCACCCACGGGCTGCTTGCTGAGCTGGCTGCTGTGGCTCTTGCTTCACCACTCTGTTCGGGCAGACATTTGCGAAGTGGTTGGGATCACCACACGCATAGCAGGATCTTGCGTGAGCAGTGGGAGCAGGAGCTGCTTGTTGTCCCTGAGGAGCTGGTAGAGCAGGAGCTTGAACTTGAGCTTGACGGGGACCAGTACGGCAGTTGGCAGTAAAGTGGCTGCAAAGGTTGCAATGAACACAAAATCGACATGCAATCCCAACAGGATGATGATAAGTACAGGTAGTGCACAGTGGGTGTGGACTAGTATATGCACGCTTGGCCGACGGTACATTGGTCACTGGTACTGCTACCTGACGGTTCTGGTTTTGGGGTGGAGCGGGTACCGCATTGAGTGGAGCGGCGGTGACAGCACAGTTCTTCTTGTTGTTGTTGTTGTTCTTGCGCTTGTGGCATGAAGACTTGGAAGCTTGCGGTACGGCGGTTTCAGCGTTGGGAGCAGCGGTAACTTGATGAAGACTTTTGGTGGTTTTATCGAAGTAACCAGCCCTAACTCGCTTGTCATTAATATCGGTAGTGAGCAGATAAGTCTCTTTGATGGTGGTTATCCTGGAGGCTTGCACGAAATCAGCAACACAATCCGGTAAAGCACGGATGTATTTCTTGATGGTGATGTCCGGAGTAGAGACTTGGCCAGGACAAATGATGCTTAGATGCTTAAAGCGGGCAGTTAGACCAGCATTGTCGCCACCTTCTTGCTTAATGTTCCAAAACTCGTCCTCCAGCTTATGAAGCTCGTGGGGAGAGCATAATTCCTTCATCATGATCTCCTTCAACTCCTCCCAAGTAAGCCCATAGGCTGCGTCGTTCCCTCGCCTGTTCCTTTCGGCAGTCCACCAGTCCAGAGCCCTGGACTGGAAAACGCCAGTTGCGTTGATAGTGCGTAGGTTTTCAGGACAGTCGCTTTGGCGCAGAGTGACTTCAATTGTATCGAACCATTGAAACATGGTAGTAGGCCCATTTTCTCCAGTGAAGTCTTTAGGGCCGCAGGCCTTAAACTGCTTGAAGCTAAAAGTAAAGCGGGGAGATTCGGTCCTTGATTCCTCGGAGGACTTGCTAGCATTTTCATTAAGTTCGCTGACAATTTGCGGAATGACCTTAGCCATCGGCTTGGCCACTAGCAACGCGATGCGTTTGTCATCGTGGTTTCGACGAGCGGTGCGGGAAGTGTGAGATCCGAATGACGACATTGTCTGCAACAGACATCGTCATAGGACTCAGACACAATTAAGTCGAGTATAGTCTATCGTATTCACCCAAGTCTACTTTGTATAAAGCACAGGAACACGTCTAACACCTAGACACATAGTCACATAGGCACATATTCCACATAATCACGTAGGCACATAATCAAGTAAGCACAGAAGCACGTAAACACATAGCTCACCGTAATCACATATTACACTATATTTTGCACGTATTCACCTACATATATTTCACGTATTCACCTATCTTTCACAGCTGCGTAAAGCGATCGAGAGTTGCGAGTGCGAATAACGAGCGCGAGTAACATAAGCGATTTGTTAGCGTATTGAGATAAATGTGTAGTGCGAGTTGTGTGTGTTTATCAAAGCGAACAATGAAAAGTGTATAAATCTCCAAAATCAAAACACATAAACATGAAAAACCACATAACACACATAAAATTTACCCATAAAATCGAGGAATCAGCGGTTGCGAGTCCAGAATCGAAACACATAAAAGCGATAAAGCGTAGCAATCAGCGAGAATCGGAATGTCTTGGGTGTGCTAGACTTTGACTACCAAAAGTGATGACTGTTCTCAAGGACTTTGAGTACACGGGTTGGCTTAATAGACTGTGCTCTCGCCTCAATTCGGGAGATCGGCACGCATCCTTTCGGCCATTATGTGACTCTAGTCGTTGGAACCCATCGAGACTTTGGTGAGAGTTTTGTAAAACCAAAATATAGAGCGGAATAAGTCATTAAGATGCGGGTTTCACCCCTAACTTAACAAATCTATTCCTGTTTGTGTGATAGAATCACGAGATAGATAGGGAGAATCGCATCGAAGTATGGATTTCACTCCTAATTCAACACAAATTCTCATGTTTATAGTAAAAATGCGCGTCGAATGAGCGATTTGATCGAGAGTTTGCGGTTTTCACACCTAATCTCAACCAGATCATTCATTTGTGTGTTGCCAGTGTTCCTTTCCTATGGCTATAGTATGCGATGTTCGTGCAAAAGTGTAGTGTTCAGAGAAATCGAGCGAGAATATCATGTAAGCTTGCACAAAAACCCCTACTGGGTTTGCACAAGTCGGTCTGTTGGTACTTAGACTATAGACTAGGTCAATACTAAGACATCGACCCGGACTAGGTCGAGTCTTGCTTAATTCCCTATAGTTATGGCTCTGATACCAATTTGTCACACCCCATGTAACATTCTTATTTACTCAAAGAACCAAGCTGACCATGAGAAACATCTTCGTTGTATTCTTAAACTTCTACATCGTGAGAAGCTATACGCCAAGTTTTCAAAATGTGAATTTCGGCTTCGCGAAGTCCAGTTTCTTGGACATGTAGTTAGTGAGCGTGGTATCCAAGTGGATCCCGCTAAAGTCGAAGCTGTCATGAATTGGCAAGAGCCAAAGACGCCCACAGAAATTCATAGCTTTTTGGGTTTGGCAGGATACTATAGGCGATTTATTGAAAACTTCTCAAGGATTGCAACACCCCTAACTTCATTAACCCGCAAGAATGTCAAGTTTGACTGGGGACCTAAGCAGCAAGAATCCTTTGACATTCTCAAGCAGAAATTGAGCAATGCACCTGTGTTAACATTGCCTGAAGGAATCAAAGAATTCGTAGTTTATTGTGATGCATCGCACACAGGTATGGGGTGTGTGCTCATGCAAAAAAAGGCAAAGTTATTGCCTATGCCTCTCGACAGCTAAAGGTGCACGAGAAGAACTACACCACCCATGACTTGGAGTTGGGTGCCATTGTATTTGCACTAAAACTGTGGAGACATTATTTGTATGGAACCAAGTGTGTGATTTATTCGGATCACAAGAGCCTTCAACATTTGTTTAATCAGAAGGACTTAAACATGAGGCAGCGTCGATGGATGGAAACTCTAAATGACTATGATTGTGAAATCCGATACCATCGGGACAAAGCAAATGTGGTTGCCGATGCCTTAAGTAGAAAGGAAAGGGTGAAACCTATAAGAATCAATGCCAAGAGCATTGAATTAAAGAATAGTTTGAATGAAAGGTTGTTAGCTGCGCATAAAGAAGCTGTACTAGAAGCTAACTACCCTGATGAGAAGCTAGGAGTAACTGCTGAACAGTTATCCTATGGCAAAGACGGAATCCTGAGATTAAATGGACGAATATGGGTTCCAATTTATGGAGGACTTAGGGATGTGATCCTCCAGGAAGCCCATAGTTCTAAGTACTCCGTTCATCCTGGAGCTGATAAGATGTACCAGGATCTGAAGGCAATTTTTTGGTGGATAGGCTTGAAGAAGTCTATAGCTACCTATGTAGCTAAATGTTTGACATGCGTGCAAGTTAAAGCTGAACACCAAAAGCCGTCAGGTTTACTACAACAGCCTGAACTTCCCACCTGGA
The DNA here is from genome assembly GCA_030545235.1 of Helianthus tuberosus. Classification (NCBI taxonomy): domain Eukaryota; kingdom Viridiplantae; phylum Streptophyta; class Magnoliopsida; order Asterales; family Asteraceae; genus Helianthus; species Helianthus tuberosus. The sequence goes on along the minus strand of CM060448.1, from coordinate 167,635,354 downwards.
AATGGGAAATGGTGACTATGGATTTTATCACCAAGTTACCCAAGACAAAGAAAGGAAACGATACTATTTGGGTGATAGTGGATAGACTGACTAAGTCAGCTCACTTCCTACCTATTAAGGAAACACATAGCTCAGATAAATTAGCTCAGCTGTACGTGGATGAGATTGTATCTCTCCACGGAGTGCCAGTGTCTATCATTTCTGATAGGGATACAAGGTATACATCGCACTTCTGGAAAAGCTTTCAGCAGTCACTAGGCACTCGACTGAACTTCAGCACTGCATATCATCCGCAAACGGATGGTCAAAGTGAGCGAACAATTCAAACACTGGAAGATATGTTAAGGGCTTGTGTTATTGATCTAGGTGGAAGTTGGGATGATCATCTTCCACTGATCGAGTTTTCGTACAATAACAACTATCACTCAAGTATCCAAGCTGCACCATTTGAAGCCCTATATGGAGGGAAGTGCAGAACGCCCGTTTGTTGGGCAGAAGTTGGAGATGTTCAACTAACAGGACCTGATATAGTCCTGGAGACGACAGATAAGATCGTGCAGATAAGAGATCGTCTCAAAGCTGCCAGAGATAGGCAGAAAAGCTACACAGACAAAAGGCGTAAACCTCTAAAGTTTGAGGTAGGTGATAAAGTTCTGATTAAAGTATCATCCTGGAAAGGAGTGATGCGATTTGGTAAGAAAGGAAAGTTAAGCCCAAGGTATATAGGACCATTCGAGATCATCGAATGTGTAGGAACAGTGGCTTATAAGTCAAACTTGCCTGAGGAGCTCAGTGGTATTCATAATGTATTCCACATATGCAATCTGAAGAAATGTTTGGCTGATGAATCACTAGTCATACCACATACGGATGTGCACATAGATGAGAGCTTTAAATTTGTGGAAAAACCTTTGTCGATCGAGGATCGGCAGGTTAAGAAGCTTTGAAGGAAGCATGTGCCAATTGTAAAAGTCAAATGGGATGCCCGTAGAGGTCCCGAGTACACGTGGGAGGTAGAGTCCACAATGAAAGAGAAGTACCCTCATTTGTTTCAGTAAATCTCGAGGTCGAGATTTCTTTTAAGGGGGTGAGGATGTAACACCTCGTAAATTTATTTCCAATAATATATCGACACGTGTCATGAGCTTTAAATGTGTAAAGAATTGCTTAAGAGGGACTAAAGTTGACAAAAAAGGAAAGTATGTGAATAAAAGGATTCAAAATGACAACAATGGATAAATATACCTTTCAATAACCCTACACGATGTTTATACCCTTAAACGAATGAATTATGGATCATACGAAGCTAATTGTGGAAGAAAGTGAGAGATTACAAACTACAGGGGTTAAATGCGTCAACATGTTTAAAGTATACCTCTGAGTGACCTTTCAGCAAACCCGAAGCTTTGTAATAATTAATTATGCTCACTAGAATAAATGATAAAAATTTCACAAGGTTTCGATAAAGTATGAGAAAGTTATGATAACATTCGTATACTAGGGGTTAAAAGCGTCAGCGTTGAAATTTATGACTTTTCGGGTGATCAAAAGTTAACCAAGGACTTAACAAAGTTTGGTTATGCCTTGGGGTCCTTAGAAATCAATTTAGAAAGTTAAAAGTGCAAAATGGGAGCTTAAAACCACTTTAAAAAGGACCAGGGGCCAAAATGTAATTAGCTGAAACTTTGTAACCTGAAGCCGGACCTCATACCGGCCGCGTAAGACTCTTAAGGGTCCTGGAGACGACAAATAAGATCGTGTAGATAAGAGATCATCTCAAAGCTGCCAGAGATAGGCAGAAAAGCTACACAGACAAAAGGCGTAAACCTCTAAAGTTTGAGGTAGGTGATAAAGTTCTGCTTAAAGTATCACCCTGGAAAGGAGTGATGCGATTTGGTAAGAAAGGCAAGTTAAGCCGAAGGTATATAGGACCATTCGAGATCATCGAATGTGTAGGAACAGTGGCTTATAAGTTAAACTTGCCTGAAGAGCTCAGTGGTATTCATAATGTATTCCACATCTGCAATATGAAGAAATGTCTAGCTGATGAATCACTAGTCATACCACATATGGATGTGCACATAGATTAGAGCTTGAAATTTGTGGAAAAACCTTTGTTGATCGAGGATCGGCAGGTTAAGAAGCTTTGAAGGAAGCATGTGCCAATTGTAAAAGTCAAATGGGATGCCCGTAGACGTCCCGAGTACACGTGGGAGGTAGAGTCCACAATGAAAGAGAAGTACCCTCATTTGTTTAAGTAAATCTCAAGGTCGAGATTTATTTTAAGGGGGTGAGGATGTAACACCTCGTAAATTTATGTCCAATAATATATCGACGCGTGTCATGAGCTTTAAACGTGTAAAGAATTGCTTAAGAGGGACTAAAGTTGACAAACAAGGAAAGTATGTGAATAAAAGGATTCAAAATGACAACAATGGATAAATATACCTTTCAATAACCCTACACGATGTTTATACCCTTAAACGAATGAATTATGGATCATACGAAGCTAATTGTGGAAGAAAGTGAGAGATTACAAACTACAGGGGTTAAATGCGTCAACATGTTTAAAGTATACCTCTGAGTGACCTTTCAGCAAACCCGAAGCTTTGTAATAATTAATTATGCTCACTAGAATAAATGATAAAAATTTCACAAGGTTTCGATAAAGTATGAGAAAGTTATGATAACATTCGTATACTAGGGGTTAAAAGCGTCAACGTTGAAATTTATGACTTTTCGGGTGATCGAAAGTTAACCAAGGACTTAACAAAGTTTGGTTATGCCTTGGGGTCCTTTGAAGTCAATTTAGAAGGTTAAAAGTGCAAAATGGGAGCTTAAAACCACTTTAAAAAGGACCAGGGGCCAAAATGTAATTAGCTGAAACTTTGTAACCTGAAGCCGAACCTCATACCGGCCGCGTAAGACTCTTAAGGGTCCTTACGCAGGCCGCGTGGCACCTACAGCGAAAGAAAACAAGCACAGCTGCCAGTTCAGCCCGTGTAACAGACTTTAAACGCTTGTTTTACATACCAGGGGCTGCCCCAATGGTTTCTCATGCACTAGGGGCACTTGTAATGATCTGGAACCATGCATAGACTTCCTTGGCATGATCCTATGTGATTAAATTCACTATATAAGCACCCTCTTTGTTGCAACACTTCACACACCCACTTGGAAACTTGCATAACTTCTTTCCTGGAGATTGCTGGAGCTCAAGACCACCTCCTAGGGATTCTTAGTCGTGCATAGGACCTCAGTAAGTGTCCTTAACTTTCCTTAATTCAGTTTTGCTTAGTTAATTAGCTTAAAGTCAAACCGTTATAATTAAGGTTTGACTTCGTGATTAATTAAAATTTGTCCAGTCAAATCTCGAATTGAAAGTACCTATGAGTTGGTAATTATGTGGGTAATAAACCCTTAAAAGGGTACTCTCTGATTCCCACTCTAACTAGGTCAATTGTCGGGTCAAAGTTAATTATAAAAAGTCAACAGAAAGCTTATTTTCAAATAAACGCATAATTAACAATGTAGAAGCCATGCAACCTGTTTTATCACTAATATAACTTGGTAATTAATGTAAGAACATGTCTAAACATGTTCAACCCGACAATTTTCAATATAAGCTCGGTTCGGAACCGAAAGTCGCATAAGTGGACTTTTGCTTTGACTTTCAGTTCTGACCTAATGTAGCATGTTTTAGAAATGCCTTAGAGCTTTATTAGGACCAGGTTTCATGTTAGTATAACCCTCTGTGATTATACAACTTGGTTCATTAGTTATCCGATTCTTATGCATGTTTCCGTTAAATGCTTAAATGTTGACTATTATGCCCTTTTGACCTTAAAACGTGATTTTTGACAATGTAAGAGAATAGAAACCTTAGTTACTGATTTATAAACTTGTCCCTAAAATTTGACATCAGTTTGAGGTCTAGATTAGGAGTTATGCTCATTAGCGTAAATGAAAAGCTTTTTATTAATTAAACGGTGTAATTAGCATAAAGCCTATCTAAACCCAATTTTTGATACCAAACTTTTTACCTACTGATATAAAATAATATTTTGGGGATTTTTGAAGATTTTATTTATTTTTAGGCTGAGCATAACATAGGGTTCTAAGCTTTGATTCGGTAAATGTCGGTTTTGCCCTTTTGGCCTATAAAATGAGTTTTACAAAACATTTTGACACCCAACCTTTTGCTACTGATTTGTTTTGATAAATAAAAAATTTTAAGCTTTCTAAAATTATAAAAATATCAGCTTTTCATATAAAACCCGGAAATCGCTTAAAATCGCCTTTTTACGCGTTTTAAGCGCATATTATGTATTAAAACTATTTTAAATATATAAGACTTGATACCTACTGATATTTTAAGTAAATTATTATACTTTAGCATTAAGCAAAAGTTTTAAACTCAGATTTCCAGATTTGACCTTTAAACCTTATGTGAAATTACCAAAATGCCCCTTCGGCGCATAGTTTGGTTATAAATGGTAAATTCCACACATATGTAATACCCTACTGATATAACTTACTAAATTAAGTATATTTACTGATTATATCATACCTGAAACTCAGATTTATATTAAATCTCTTTTATAACCTTTTAAATGACCAAAATACCCCTACGGGGCATAATTTAAGTTAAAATTCGTTTTGGGCATAATAGAAGATATCATACTGATGTCACAACATGTTTAAGGCATATTAACTTAGGAAACCTGTATATGACTCTTATGGTTACCCATTATGCATTTTTCGTGTTCGGTTCGGTTTATGTAACTAGTTTACATAAATTGACCGAAACGGATCAAACCTTATCATTTTTGTCTCAAAATCCAGAATGTGATTAGTTTACCCATATTACACAAGTATCCAAACTTGTCGGGTCTAAATCACATTCTATTCTGGTCTTCTCTTAATCGTGCGTTTGAACCGTATCTTCCTTTAAAAGCTAACCGGTCTAAGTTTAGGCTTAATTAAAGACCCGTTAGGAATCTAATAGGTTATTAAAAACCTTCGTTCCAGATTAAGGAGACCCGGTAAAAGCTACTTGCACTTGCTGTTGTGAATTATATTTGCTCGGGTAAATACTTTTAACTTATTTTCCCTTATACGGGCTTGGGGTACGGTATTTAAAATACCGCTTGGTCGGGCATTGAATTTTAATCGTATAAAGGTTAATTTATTGAGATGACCCGTTTAATCTGTTTTGTTTGCTTAAAGCCTTTGGGGGGTTAATGACCATGTCCGAGATATCCTTGGCATCATTCATTGAAATGGCCACGACCTAAGCACGGGGTGTAGGCATACACCTGACGGTGCATATATATAAAAAGGTATAACCGCTTGTTCGAGAATAACTCGACTCGGGACTATATCATGTGGTGTGTCTAATAATCTTTAACCCGGTATTCAGCCCGAGCTACTGAACGTATAACGAACATGTAATTCTTTTACAAGTTTATATATAAATAATTATCCCGAGTTATAAAATGTTTTGTGCCTTGTGCATTCAAATCAATTTTTCTAAACCTTTTCAAAATGAGTCAGTTAATTGTATTTACAAGTGTAAACTGACGTATTTTCCCAAAAAGGCTAAGTGCAGGTACTAATCGAAATAGGTTGGCCTCTCCTTAGCATCAATAAGAGTCCTGCAAGCTTGGATGCATTTTAAATCTGATGAACTATGTTTCCTTTTTATTTGATCCGCCTGTGGATCCATTACAGTCCGTTTTGTGATACTTTGATATTACTTTATATTCGGTTTGTAATGTGATTCATCTTTTGCTTCCGCTGTGCATTTAAAATTGTGTTGTTTGACTATGACGATATCAACAATGTCACGATACTCCCCACCGGGCCCACCGGTAATACGTGGAAATATCGGGGTGTGACAGGTTGGTATCAGAGCCAACACTGAGTGAATTAAACACTAGCCTTTTTGTGTTTAATCTCAGTTACACAGTTGCACTTTCCTCAATTTTCGAGTCTAGACAAAGAACTTAGGACAAATCCTGATTTGTTTTATTTTTGTCCTTTATATATTCCCTAGTTGTTATCTTTGTTTATCTTGACAGGTTCAATCATGCCACCAAGGTTCATCAGGGGAAGAGGAAAGGCACCAATCACAGGCCACGACCATGAGGCCGGGCCATCACACAGATAAACCCCACCGGCCTCAATGAGTACGAGTCCTCAGGAGCATTGGAGGACGTATATAGAGCCAGCGAGGCGATCCGTCTCGCTAAGTTCGTCACCATCCTATCACCATTCATTCGGACCTCAATATGAAAATGAGCCCCATAACCCACAGCCATCTTTCATCCCCCTCCAGAGATCCAGCCCTCACCATTCATTCGATGACCCGACACCTGTCTTCCGAAGCCGGTTCAACCCGGAAAACTACATTGAAGAACCAGTGGGTTTTAACCCACTAGGACCTGAAGATCACTTCTCAGGCGACCATGCGATGGACATGGACGAAGACACGGATCCCGCCGAGCCTCCAACTGGGACCCCTAACCACCCCATCGAGGTTTCTGATGGGTCATCATTCCATGGATCACCGTACCGTGGTCCAGGCAGTTACGAGGCGAGATTCGCCCAGTATGATTGGGTGTTTACCCCTTCGTACCACTCCTCGCTTCACCAACAGTAGCAGCAACAGCAGCAGGATCCCACCGAGGATTCTCGTTTTGTCGCGGTCACTCCACCGCCACCACCACTAGTTCAGCAACAGCCTCCGAAGCCACTGAGGCGAAGAAGATCGAATGCACGGATGTCCGTGCCGTGCGAGGAGGAGTGCGTATCAGCACCCCTCAACCTTCGAGTAGCAGCCACTACCCGCCACTCCATGAAGACCCGCAGATAGGTGGGCCTTCAAACCCCGTCTCGGAAGTAGACTCTGCGCCTGTCGCGCCACCACCGTTGGGTTTTGGCAACCCAATTCCTACATACGCCGGTTCAGCGGCGTACAACCCATTTGAGCAGCCGACCCACACCAACTACAACTACGCCGAGGCTGACCCATACCTGGTAGCGGCAAACTACAACGCTTATCATCCCAAGGGGCCCTTTGGAGTCCCATATCAGACTGGGTATCCACCCTATGGGTACCAATACCCGCCACCTCCTCAACCTCCGCAGTATCAGTAGTCGCCGCAGCCGCATTTGATACCACCAGAGCGACAACAGGAAGTTCTAGAAAGGTTGAGCCAGGTAGAGCGGGAAGTTCAAGCAGAGCGCCAGACCAACCGCGGATTCTTCAAGGGTTTGGCAAGCCTAATCAAGGGGAAGACCATGGGAAGGGATTTTTGAAGATCCTTGTTTATTTATTTATGTTGTAATCAAGTCCCTGCGTGGACATTTGTTTCTGTATTCAGCCCTGCGTGGGCATGCCTTTCTGTATTCCGCCCCTGCGTGGGGATGTTTTTCTGTTTAACCCCTGCGTGGGTATGTTAGGTTTGTTTCGCCCCTGCGTGGGCATGTTGTTTCATGTAGAAGTCCCGTTTAGGGCAAACCTGTACTTGTTTAATTTTTGTAGTGGAATGGTTTAATTTAATTTTTCATTTTTGTTAAATTATATGCATAAACATAATATGTAAAATAAATGAAAAATAACATTCCTTTTATAAGACCTACCATTATAATAAAATAATAAAAATCTAAAAAGTACAAAACCTAGCCATGTGTCATTTTAATACAGGGCCAAGATGGTAGTTCCTCAAATTAGATTCAGGTCCTTATTAACATCTCAATTTAGGATTTTTCTGTATTAAATATTAAAAAGAATCTTGAAGGAAAAACCTAGCCACATGTCATTCTAGATATGGCCAAGATGGTAAAACCTATTTAAAAGATTCAAATCCTTGTTAACATCTGTAAAACATGTTATCATTCTTGGCAAAATGTGATTCGATATAATCACATAAGTCATCTTTAAATGGGATTATTGCAATCCCCTCCTTATTTATATTACACATTCAATAGGGGTGTAATGCCTACGGGCTATACTCATTGTCATATAAGACAAAAGACAGTCGTGGTCTTCGACCCCTGTTAAAAAGAGGTAATAAACTATGATTAAAACCTCAATACCTTGATCCTATAAGATCATGATTAAGAATTTACAACTGTCCATGTATCTTAGCCTTTTATGACATTAATATATTTTAACTATAACTAAGGATTATTATAATGAAAAATCCTGAATATATATGTGCTTAACAAATTAATCAAAATGGTTTCTTAACACCATGATTAATAAATCATCTAGAATGATAAAACTGTTATAGACCTCTGAATAAATTGAAAAATCATTATTTTATGTAGCAATCAAGCTACGTGCCTGGGTAAGACGAGGTCAACAGTCACCCCAGAGATAATCATGACACCTCCAGAGTCAATGTAGCAGGAGCAGAATTACAAGCATTGATAGATAATGCCGTTACATGAGCTTTGGATAGGCAGTTTAATGAATCTAGTGGTACTCGAAGCAGGACCCTATCTGTACCCCACTCTAAACCTAAGACTCACTCTGGAGCTCATAGTAAGCCACCTCCTAAACCTAAGGGGTCAAAGAAAGATGATGACGACCATCACTCCTCAAACCAGCATAGTGTTCCATCTAAGAAAATTGTATTGGGCCAGGAGCCACGTACAAAGACTTGCTCCTATAAGTATTTTGTTTCATGCAAACCCAGGGATTTCACTGGGGAAAAAAGAGCTATTGACTGCATGACATGGTTAGATGAGATGGACACCGTGGTTGATATCAGTGGTTGAGCTGATAAGGATGTGGTAAAGTTTGTATCTCAGTCATTCAAAGGCGAAGCACTAGCCTGGTGGAGGTCTTTGATCTAAGCTACAGGGAAAATCCCATTGTACAATCTGTCTTGGGAGCAGTTTGTGACGTTGATTAAGGAAAACTACTGCCCTCAGCATGAGGTTGAAAAGATTGAAGCTGATTTCTTGTCATTGGTTATGAAAAACCTAGATTGTCAAGCCTACCTTACGAGCTTCAACACTATGTCAAGACTGGTTCCGTATCTGGTGACTCCGGAACCCAAGAGGATAACTCTTTTCATTGGGGGGTTAGCCCCAGAAATCAAGGCGAGTTTAAAGGCCTCCAGACTAGCTACTTTTCGGTCTGCAGCTGATATATCATTGTCCCTTACTTTGGACGCGGTCAGGCAGAGATTGCTGAGAAACACAGATGCTGAGAAGAGGAAGCGTGAGGATGACAACTCACGACGTTCAGACAAGAAGCATAAGAGAAACAATGACCACAAAAAGAGTTCTGGAACGAAAAAGGATGGTCAACAGTCGGGTGATAAACCCAAGTGTAAGGTCTGTAAGAAGCACCATTTCGGGAGGTGCAGATATGAATCGAAATCCCAGTCTCAGCCGAGAGTTTGTGGGATTTGTAAATCTTCTGAGCACAAGACCTTAGACTATAAGAAAATCAAGGATGCTACGTGCTACAACTGCAATGAAAAAGGGCATATCAAGTCCAACTGCCCAAAGTTTGCAAAGAAAGCTGAGGATGGCAAAAAGACCAATGCTAGGGTCTTCCAGATGAACGCACAGGAGGCGATCCAGAATGACAATGTCATAACAGGTACCTTCCTTATTAATGATGTTTATGCAAGGGTGTTATTTGATTCTGGAGCTGATAAGTCATTTGTTGATGATAAGTTTTGTAAGCTGTTAAACCTGCCTGTTAGAACCCTAAGCATAAAGTATGAGGTTGAATTAGCTGATGGCACCATAGAAACCGCATCAACCGTGTTAGATGGATGTTTCATATCCATTAGGAACCACTCTTTTCCATTGTCCGTACTTCCTTTTAAATTAGCCGGTTTCGACATAGTAATAGGCATGGATTGGTTATCCCATAACCAAGCTCAGATTGTGTGTGACAAGAAGCAAGTAGTGATCAAGACTCCGTATGGTGAGCCACTTACCATACAGGGAGATACTCAGTATGGATTGCCTAAGCAAGTGTCTATGCTTAAGGCATTGATGCGTGTGAAGTGTTATATATATTAGGTATATATTTTAAGCCCCTTTAACACTTATTTTAGCCAAGTTTTAAATTTATAAAACACGATATTTTACTAACACTAAACACACATATGGGCAAGTGCACCCATCGTGAGCGTAGTATAGTGTTGGCAAGATACCGAGGTCGTCCAAGGACACAAGAGCTTTTAATACCGGTTTATCCTCAACGTCTAATCAAAATAAAAAGTTTAGAAAAAGGTTTTTTAAACTAAGAAAAATGAAAACTAACTAAAATGCTGAAAAGTAAAATAAAAAGAAAAACAGATAGACAAGATGAATCACTTGGTTCCGACTCGTATCTAGTGTAACCTTTGATTATTTCCGCACTTTTGCACACAATTAAGAGATTATCTTAGTTATTGTAGTAGGCCCCTCTTTTGAAGGTGACGTTACCCTCACCCCAGTAGTTTGAGTCAGCAAGGATACAATCCTAAAAGGGTGGATTATTGGAAGATAATGAATTAAGTTATTAATGCAATATTATGGTAGGCCCCTCTTTTGGAGGTGACGTTACCCTCGACTAAGTAGTCTGAGTCAGCAGGGATACAGTCCTAAATAGCCGGGTTATAGTATTAATAGTAGTTAACTTATGAGGGGGTCAAAGAGTTTGGACCCCCGCCATCCAATACCGTTAAGTATTGAAGGAGGTCCTACTAAATTTGACCCAGGTCCATTGCAGGACCTCTAAACGCTGAACAATGGCAAGACCTTTACCAAACCGTTCCCTTAACCCCCGACCAGGTAGCCAACATACCTCCATATAGACCGTGGAGATATGAATGGTGAAAATCTTTTATTTTATATAGACAGTAAAATAATGCCAAGACACCACGGACAAACGATAAGGAAAGATCACCTTCAACATAAGTAACTAGTTATTAAAGTCATTAATACAAAACCAAATAAAAAGTGCAAAAGATTAGAAATAAAAAGTATTACACTAGACACTTTGTCTTCACCAAGTGATGTAAGAGACTTAGGCAAACATGGCCTTGATTGTCAAGAACTCTTACGATCAATCTTGGATCCCGAGACGACTCACACACTCTACGATGGACAATGGATGATGGTGGTGGATGATGGTGTTATGGTGGTGGTGGGTGGTGGGTGAAGTGTGAGAGAGGTGGTGTGCCAAGGGATGGTTTGAGCTTGAGCCAAGCACTTCTATTTATAGGCTGAACAGAAGCTCGGGCACGGCCCTGTGTCCAGTGGGCACGGCCCCGTGTCCACATCCTCTCTTTCTTCATTAAATGCAGCTTTGTCTTATTAGTTGACCACGCCCCCGTGTCCGCTGAGCACGACCCCGTGTGCAGAAGAATCTTTGTACTATGAAGATTTGCCTGGATTGTGCGAATCTTATAGTTGACCACGGCCCCGTGTCCGCTGAGCACGGCCCCGTGGTGGGCAATAGAAGCTTCTACCACTTTGTCTTTTCTGCTGACACTTGGGCACGCCCCCGTGCTGGCTGAGCACGGGGCGTGTTCAGGCCTCTGATCTCTTGTTTTGCTTGGGAAGATGCTGTCGTGGGGTCGGGCATGTCACGTTTTGTTCCTTTTCTTGTATTTATGTTATATTTTGATGTCTTTTTGCTTCTTTTGTTAATTTGAGCTCATTTAATCCTGAAAATACAAAAGGAAGACAAAAGCACACTTTTTCCAACATTAGTACTAAAAAAGGGTTAGTTTTATGCCTCATTTGATGAAATTTATATGTTAATATTTGAACACATCAGGCATCAAGGTGTATGAAGAAGGGTTGTGTCATCTACATGGCACAAATGACAATTGATGAGCCGAAGCCTAAGATTGAAGACATTCCCGTCATTTCTGAATATCCCGAAGTATTCCCTGAAGAACTACCTGGTTTGCCACTAGATAGGCAAGTAGAATTCAGAATTGACATTATTCCAGGAGCAGCACCTATTGCAAGAGCACCTTACAGGTTGGCACCAACAGAGATGAAAGAGTTGAGGACTCAATTAGATGATTTGTTGGCAAAAGGTTTTATACGTCCTAGTTCGTCTCCATGGGGAGCACCAATACTGTTTGTAAAGAAGAAGGATGGATCGATGTGTCTATGCATCGATTATCGCGAGCTCAACAAAGTTACTATCAAGAATAGATATCCATTGCCCAGGATCGACGATCTGTTCGATCAACTGCAAGGTGCGAGTTATTTCTCCAAGATCAATTTAAGGTCAGGCTACCATCAGTTGAAGGTTAGAGATGAAGATGTGCACAAGACTGCATTTAGAACTCGTTATGGTCACTATGAGTTCTTGGTGATGCCTTTTGGGCTCACTAATTCACCAGCAGCATTCATGGATCTCATGAATCGTGTTTGCAAACCCTACTTGGACAAGTTTGTCATTGTCTTCATTGACGACATTCTTATTTACTCAAAGAACCAAGCTGACCATGAGAAACATTTTCGTTGTATTCTTAAACTTCTACATCGTGAGAAGCTATACGCCAAGTTTTCAAAATGTGAATTTTGGCTTCGCGAAGTCCAGTTTCTTGGACATGTAGTTAGTGAGCGTGGTATCCAAGTGGATCCCGCTAAACTCGAAGCTATCATGAATTGGCAAGAGCCAAAGACGCCCACAGAAATTTGTAGCTTTTTGGGTTTGGCAGGATACTATAGGCGATTTATTGAAAACTTCTCAAGGATTGCAGCACCCCTAACTTCATTAACCCGCAAGAATGTCAAGTTTGACTGGGGACCTAAGCAGGAAGAATCCTTTGACATTCTCAAGCAGAAGTTGAGCAATGCACCTGTGTTAACATTGCCTGAAGGAATCGAAGAATTCGTAGTTTATTGTGATGCATCGCACACAAGTATGGGGTGTGTGCTCATGCAAAAAAAAGGCAAAGTTATTGCCTATGCCTCTCGACTGCTAAAGGTGCACGAGAAGAACTACACCACCCATGACTTGGAGTTGGGTGCCGTTGTATTTGCACAAAAACTGTGGAGACATTATTTGTATGGAACCAAGTGTGTGATTTATTCGGATCTAAAGAGCCTTCAACATCTGTTTAATCAGAAGGACTTAAACATGAGGCAGCGTCGATGGATGGAAACTCTAAATGACTATGATTGTGAAATCCGATACCATCCGGGCAAAGCAAATGTGGTTGCCGATGCTTTAAGTAGAAAGGAAAGGGTGAAACCTATAAGAATCAATGCCAAGAGCATTGAATTAAAGAATAGTTTGAATGAAAGGTTGTTAGCTGCGCAGAAAGAAGCTGTACTAGAAGCTAACTATCCTGATGAGAAGCTAGGAGTAACTGCTGAACAGTTATCTTATGGCAAAGACGGAATCCTGAGATTAAATGGACGAATATGGGTTCCAATTTATGGAGGACTTAGGGATGTGATCCTCCAGGAAGCCCACAGTTCTAAGTACTCCGTTCATCCTGGAGCTGATAAGATGTACCGGGATCTGAAGGCAAATTTTTGGTGGATAGGCTTGAAGAAGTATATAGCTACCTATGTAGCTAAATTTTTGACATGCGCGCATGTTAAAGCTGAACACCAAAAGCCGTCAGATTTACTACAACAGCCTGAACTTCCCACCTGGAAATGGGAAATGGTGACTATGGATTTTATCACCAAGTTACCCAAGACAAAGAAAGGAAACGATACTATTTGGGTGATAGTGGATAGACTGACTAGGTCAGCTCACTTCCTACCTATTAAGGAAACACATAGCTTAGATAAATTAGCTCAGCTGTACGTGGATGAGATTGTATCTCTCCACGGAGTGCCAGTGTCTATCATTTCTGATAGGGATATAAGGTATACATCGCACTTCTGGAAAAGCTTTCAGCAGTCACTAGGCACTCGACTGAACTTCAGCACTGCATATCATCCGCAAACGGATGGTCAAAGTGAGCGAACAATTCAAACACTGGAAGATATGTTAAGGGCTTGTGTTATTGATCTAGGTGGAAGTTGGGATGATCATCTTCCACTGATCGAGTTTTCGTACAATAACAACTATCACTCAAGTATCCAAGCTGCACCATTTGAAGCCCTATATGGAAGGAAGTGCAGAACGCCCGTTTGTTGGGCAGAAGTTGGAGATGTTCAACTAACAGGACCTAATATAGTCCTGGAGACGACAAATAAGATCGTGTAGATAAGAGATCATCTCAAAGCTACCAGAGATAGGCAGAAAAGCTACACAGACAAAAGGCGTAAACCTCTAAAGTTTGAGGTAGGTGATAAAGTTCTGCTTAAAGTATCACCCTGGAAAGGAGTGATGCGATTTGGTAAGAAAGGCAAGTTAAGCCGAAGGTATATAGGACCATTCGAGATCATCGAATGTGTAGGAACAGTGGCTTATAAGTTAAACTTGCCTGAAGAGCTCAGTGGTATTCATAATGTATTCCACATCTGCAATATGAAGAAATGTCTAGCTGATGAATCACTAGTCATACCACATATGGATGTGCACATAGATTAGAGCTTGAAATTTGTGGAAAAACCTTTGTCGATCGAGGATCGGCAGGTTAAGAAGATTTGAAGGAAGCATGTGCCAATTGTAAAAGTCAAATGGGATGCCCGTAGAGGTCCCGAGTACACGTGGGAGGTAGAGTCCACAATGAAAGAGAAGTACCCTCATTTGTTTAAGTAAATCTCAAGGTCGAGATTTATTTTAAGGGGGTGAGGATGTAACACCTCGTAAATTTATGTCCAATAATATATCGACGCGTGTCATGAGCTTTAAACGTGTAAAGAATTGCTTAAGAGGGACTAAAGTTGACAAACAAGGAAAGTATGTGAATAAAAGGATTCAAAATGACAACAATGGATAAATATACCTTTCAATAACCCTACACGATGTTTATACCCTTAAACGAATGAATTATGGATCATACGAAGCTAATTGTGGAAGAAAGTGAGAGATTACAAACTACAGGGGTTAAATGCGTCAACATGTTTAAAGTATACCTCTGAGTGACCTTTCAGCAAACCCGAAGCTTTGTAATAATTAATTATGCTCACTAAAATAAATGATAAAAATTTCACAAGGTTTCGATAAAGTATGAGAAAGTTATGATAACATTCGTATACTAGGGGTTAAAAGCGTCAACGTGGAAATTTATGACTTTTCGGGTGATCAAAAGTTAACCAAGGACTTAACAAAGTTTGGTTATGCCTTGGGGTCCTTAGAAATCAATTTTGGAAGGTTAAAAGTGCAAAATGGGAGCTTAAAACCACTTTAAAAAGGACCAGGGGCCAAAATGTAATTAGCTGAAACTTTGTAACCTGAAGCCGGACCTCATACCGGCCGCGTAAGACTCTTAAGGGTCCTTACGCGGGCCGCGTGGCACCTACAGCGAAAGAAAACAAGCACAGCTGCCAGTTTAGCCTGTGTAACCGACTTTAAACGCTTGTTTTACATACCAGGGGCTGCCCCAATGGTTTCTCATGCACTAGGGGCACTTGTAAAGATCTGGAACCATGCATAGACTTCCTTGGCATGATCCTATGTGATTAAATTCACTATATAAGCACCCTCTTTGTTGCAACACTTCACACACCCACTTGGAAACTTGCATAACTTCTATCCTGGAGATTGCTGGAGCTCAAGACCACCTCCTAGGGATTCTTAGTCGTGCATAGGACCTCAGTAAGTGTCCTTAACTTTCCTTAATTCAGTTTTGCTTAGTTAATTAGCTTAAAGTCAAACCGTCATAATTAAGGTTTGACTTCGTGATTAATTAAAATTTGTCCAGTCAAATCTCGAATTGAAAGTACCTATGAGTTGGTAATTATGTGGGTAATAAACCCTTAAAAAGGTACCCTCTCACTCTAACTAGGTCAATTGTCAGGTCAAAGTTAATTATAAAAAGTCAACAGAAAGCTTATTTTCAAATAAACGCATAATTAACAATGTAGAAGCCATGCAACCTGTTTTATCACTAATATAACTTGGTAATTAATGTAAGAACATGTCTAAACATGTTCAACCCGACAATTTTCAATATAAGCTCGGTTCGGAACCGAAAGTCGCATAAGTGGACTTTTGCTTTGACTTTCAGTTCTGACCCAATGTAGCATGTTTTAGAAATGCCTTAGAGCTTTATTAGGACCAGGTTTCATGTTAGTATAACCCTCTGTGATTATCAACTTGGTCCATTAGTTATCCGATTCTTATGCATGTTTCCGTTAAATGCTTAAATGTTGACTATTATGCCCTTTTGACCTTAAAACGTGATTTTTGATAATGTAAGAGAATAGATACCTTAGTTACTGATTTATAAACTTGTCCCTAAAATTTGACATCAGTTTGAGGTCTAGATTAGGAGTTATGCTCATTAGCGTAAATGAAAAGCTTTTTATTAATTAAACGGCGTTATTAGCATAAAGCCTATCTAAACCCAATTTTTGATACCAAACTTTTTACCTACTGATATAAAATAATATTTTGGGGATTTTTGAAGATTTTTATTTATTTTTAGGCTGAGCATAACATAGGGTTCTAAGCTTTGATTCGGTAAATGTCGGTTTTGCCCTTTTGGCCTATAAAATGAGTTTTACAAAACATTTTGACACCCAACCTTTTGCTACTGATTTGTTTTGATAAATAAAGCATTTTAAGCTTTCTGGAATTATAAAAGTATCAGCTTTTCATATAAAACCCGAAAATCGCTTAAAATCGCCTTTTTACGCGTTTTAAGCGCATAGTATGTATTAAAACTATTTTAAATATATAAGACTTGATACCTACTGATATTTTAAGTAAATTATTATACTTTAGCAGTAAGCAAAAGTTTTAAACTCAGATTTCCAGATTTGACCTTAGTATGTATTAAACTATTTTAAATATATAAGACTTGATACCTACTGATATTTTAAGTAAATTATTATACTTTAGCAGTAAGCAAAAGTTTTAAACTCAGATTTCCAGATTTGACCTTTAAACCTTATGTGAAATTACCAAAATGCCCCTTCGGCGCATAGTTTGGTTATAAATGGTAAATTCCACACATATGTAATACCCTACTGATATAACTTACTAAATTAAGTATATTTACTGATTATATCATACCTGAAACTCAGATTTATATTAAATCTCTTTTATAACCTTTTAAATGACCAAAATACCCCTACGGGGCATAATTTAAGTTAAAATTCGTTTTGGGCATAATAGAAGATATCATACTGATGTCACAACATGTTTAAGGCATATTAACTTAGGAAACCTGTATATGACTCTTATGGTTACCCGTTATGCATTTTTCATGTTCGGTTCAGTTTTTGTAACTAGTTTACATAAATTGACCGAAACGGGTCAAACCTTATCATTTTTGTCTCAAAATCCAGAATGTGATTAGTTTACCCATATTACACAAGTCTCCAAACTTGTCGGGTCTAAATAACATTCTATTCCGGTCTTCTCTTAATTGTGCGTTTGAACCGTATCTTCCTTTAAAAGCTAACCGGTCTAAGTTTAGGCTTAATTAAAGACCCGTTAGGAATCTAATAGGTTATTAAAAACCTTCGTTCCAGATTAAGGAGACCCGGTAAAAGCTACTTGCACTTGCTGTTGTGAATTATATTTGCTCGGGTAAATACTTTTCACTTATTTTCCCTTATACGGGCTTGGGGTACGGAATATAAAATACCGCTTGGTCGGGCATTGAATTTTAATCATATAAAGGTTAATTTATTGAGATGACCCGTTTAATCTGTTTTGTTTGCTTAAAGCCTTTGGGGGGTTAATGACCATGTCCCGGATATCATTGGCATCATTCATTGAAATGGCCACGACCTAAGCACGGGGTGTAGGCATACACCTGACGGTGCATATATATAAAAAGGTATAACCGCTTGTTCGAGAATAACTCGACGCGGGACTATATCATGTGGTGTGTCTATTAATCTTTAACCCGGTATTCAGCCCGGGCTACTGAACGTATAACGAACATGTAATTCTTTTACAAGTTTATATATAAATAATTATCCCGAGTTATAAAATGTTTTGTGCCTTGTGCATTCAAATCAATTTTTCTAAACATTTTCAAAATGAGTCAGTTAATTGTATTTACCAGTGTAAATTGACGTATTTTCCCAAAAAGGCTAAGTGCAGGTACTAATCGAAATATGTTGGCCTCTCCTTAGCATCAATAAGAGTCTTGCAAGCTTGGATGCATTTTAAATCTGATGAACTATGTTTCCTTTTTATTTGATCCGCCTGTGGATCCATTACAGTCCGTTTTGTGATACTTTGATATTACTTTATATTCGGTTTGTAATGTGATTCATCTTTTGCTTCCGCTGTGCATTTAAAATTGTGTTGTTTGACTATGACGATATCAACTACGTCACGATACTCCCCACCGGGCCCACCGGTAATACGTGGAAATATCGGGGTGTGACACCCCAACCGATGGCAGATACATCGGGGCGCGTCACTGAGCAAAACAGATTGTCCAGGAGAAATCCATAACAACTAATTATACCGAATATTTAACATTACGTCCCATACCATAACATATTCAGCAAAATAATTATTACAGACCAAGTATCTCAAAGACAAATAAATTGTTTCGACAACTCAGATTTTATTAGATTTGTTTCTAGACTCCCCTAACTCGATTCCCGCAAATGAAGCAAGCATTCTAAACACCTGTCACATACGTCAAAATAAAAGTCAATACACATAGTGTAAAGGTGAGCATACAAGTTTAATAGTATAATAGTAGCTAAAGCGATTTACGCATAACCAGCATATAACATGTATAATGTGAAGCAGGTAAGTTATCGACAATGAAATATGCACAGACGTGACTGCGAGTTGTAGAATGCGCAACACATATCACCACTGTAACACGTGAAGAAAAGCCCTTAACAACCCCTGTCCATGACAGGTGCTGAGCCCAAACTATAGTACTATCATTGCTAAGCTGTCAGGCAACAATCACTGTGTAAACATAATATACTAGCACTCATCGAATAATACGTATAACATGCAAAGCGGTTAGCGTATAAAAGTGTTTGCGTTGTGTGATCGAGGTGATTTTGATATAAGTAACATATGTAACACCCAAAAGTGCTTAAAGCAAAAAAGGGATCGAGTATACTCACAGAGTGTGTTTAACGAATAAACACAGTCATGGATTGAAGGGAACGCTGAGAGGGTTAGCCTGAACACAGTACGACAGTATGAGCGTTGAACGGTGCGTCGAAGTGATGTGGGGACGGATGGTGATTCCTCTGGGATGGAAGTATTTGTGTATGATGGAACTTTGAAGTTTTCGTTGTAGCATTTTAAAAGACATGTAATGTCTCTACTGTAACGACTCGCCCAAAAATGTTCTAAAACGCTCCGTAAGTGAAAACCCGTGTAACACCCCATGTTTTCGAAAGTCAAAAGTCAAAGTCAAGATTGAAGTCAAAGGAAGAAAAGATTGCTAATTGCGATCTGTCTCTCCTTACTCAATTCCTGTTTTGACTTCTTTGACTTGTAATTAGTTTATTTTATTTTCGCTTTAGTTGTATTATGTGGAGTATCTATTAATAATCACATATTAATCGCTATTTATCGCATGTTTAATCGCTTTATAGCTATCGCAATCGCACTCGCAACTCGAATTAGGCATTTTGGTTATTTGTTATATGTGTGTGTGTGCCTTATGTGTTACGTGTGCATGCTTATTTATGTTATGTTGAGGCAATCAATCAAATCGCAATCGAAACTCAAACAAAATCGAACTCAATCGCAATCAAAATCGAACTATGATAATTGGTGGAGAAGGGATAATGCAAGATATGAGTAGTTGGGATTAAAAGTAATTTGACTTGGAAAACCTATGGCATCGCAACGCTCACAATCGCAATCGAAATATCAAAAACCGTCGCACCGAACACTCAAACCAAATGCCATCCGGCCGGATTGCCATCCGACCGGGTTGCCATCCGACCGAGATGACATCCGACCGAACTGTCATCCGGGCGAGATGCCATCCGACCGGCCAGCTCTTTCCTCTTTTGGAACTCTATAAATACCTCTTATCACTCTCATAGTTACCACCTTTGGCAACTGACGTCCGAACAGCCCGTGCACCTCGCTTTTTCCGCTATTTCTCTCAATTTCGGTAAGATCTCGTCCAAAATCTTGTACTTCCTTAATCTACACGCACTCCTACACCTTTCTATCTTTTGAATCTTAACTTCTAACCGTGAAATCACTAGATTTGAGGTGTTCTAGGATGACGTCATCATGGGGTTCTTATGAACTTCATGTTTTGACCTCGACCCACTAAGAACAACTTAGATCTAACCGATTTCCACACAAATAAACAAAGATCTTGCATAGATCTAAACACATTCATGGTGAAAAAGGATTGAAAGATGGTTTCTAACTTTCTTTCAACTCTTTTACACTCAATGCACTCAAAACCGATAGGATCGGACCTTGTTCTTGTCCTCTACTCACTCGCGGTGTTGTGCTAGCTCAAGATCCGGATTCTACTCGCGAGACCACCGATTTCGGGTTAACCAAGAACAACCGCCTTGAACCGGTTAACTGGTCAAACTAGGGTGATTCCTGTTTGATCGGGTCACTTGGGCCAAGATGGGGTTCTGTTGGTTAACACGTCGTCAAAACGTCTCGATAAAACAACAAACAATCAAAACGGCCAAGTGAAAGACGAACGGAACAACCGGGACGGAATGCTATCCGACCGGACTACTGTCCGAAGGAATAGTCATCCGAGCGACTGGCCATCCGAACGGCTTGCACCTTGGGTCCCACACTTAACCAATTTTATCTAAGGTTTGAGTATTGAACGAATTGCTATCCGATTGGACTACCATCCGACCGAATTACCCTTCGGATCATGAGATACTTAGACTTTAACACTCAATTAATTTTCAAACATGTTCAATACACTAAGGATGCCACCCGACCGGACTACTGTCCGATCGAGTGACACCCTGCTGTGAACTTGTTCTCACTAAGTAACCTCGCCACTCGAGTCGCCGTTTGACCGGCACACCGTCCGACCGACCGACCTGAAAGGTAGAGATACTTCAATGTTTTCAAAATGCTGCAACGAAAACTTCAAAGGTCAAGCCATCATACACAAACACATCCTGCTCAAAGGAAGAAACAATCCACTCGAATAGTCATCCGATCGGACTACCGTCCGACCGGATAACCATCTGAACGGATTGCCATCCCCACGACTGGCTGTCCGACCGAACTACCATCCGACCGGACTGCTGTCCGAGCCACTCATACTTTGCATCGTTTTGCGCATCACTTATCGTTATGCTATCGTTCTAATCAGGCTAACCCTACTCCCCAACGTTCCCTTCAATCCATCAATCACTGTGAGTATACTCGATCCCTTTTTTGCTTTACGCACTTTTGGGTGTTACATACGTTACTTATACTAATCCACAATCGAACACACTACGCAATACTTTAAACGCTAACCGTTACCGCATGTTATACGTGACTTAATGAATGCTTGTTTGTTATGTTTACACATGGAATGCTGTCTACCTGCCTTAGCAACGATAGTACTATTAGTTTGGACTCAGCACCCGTTCACTCGGGGGTTGTTAAGGACAATTATTTGCATGGACTACAGTGGTGATCATGTATTACGAACTGCCTTGGGCAGTCAACCCGCAGTCATTGGTATCGATAGGTCTATGTCGATAACTAACATGCCTCATTTCACTCTGTGTACGTGCTGGTTATGCGTAACGCTTTCGAACCCTACATGCTATTATCAAACTTGTATGCTCACATTTACACTATGTGTATTGACTTTATTTTAACGTATGTGACAGGTGCTTAGGATGCTTATCTGCTAGGAAATTGAGGCTAGAATAAGGTCTTAGAGGCCAACAAATAGTTGTCTGTACAAATGAAATCTGAGTTGTCAGAACAGAACTATTTGCCTAGATTTTGTCTGTAATAATTGTATTATCTTTTGAGACATGGTATGGGACATGTTATTTTAAATTGATTGGTAATGATAATTGTTATGGAAATTTCTGGACAATCTGTTTCGCTCAGTGCCATGCCCCGATGTTTCCGCCATCGGTTGGGGTGTGACAGATTGGTATCAGAGCCATAACTATAGGGAATTAGGCAAGACTCGACCTAGTCCGGGTCGATGTCTTAGAGACCTAGTCTATAGTTAGGAACCAACAGACCGACTTGTGCATATCCAGTAGGGATTATGTATGAGCGTACTGCTATCTCTCGCTAATCTCGCCTATGCTACACTATCACTGCACTCGAATTTTCAAAATAGGAACGAGCGATTACGTTGAGATTGGGTGTGAAAACCGCAAACTCTCGACTAAATTGCTTATTCAACCCATATTCCATCTACAAACACGGGAAACTGCGTTTAACCAGGAGTGAAATCCATACTTTGACGCATAATTCTCTTTTATTTCATAAAAAACAGGAACAAAGTTGTTAAGTCAGGGGTAAGACCCTAACCTTGACGACTTGTTCCAACTTTTACTTGGTTTTACAAAGCTCTCACCAAAGTCTCGACGGACTCCAACGATCTGAAGTCACGATATGACTAACGGGATGCGCGCTCGACGCCCAAGAATTGAGGCAAAGGCACTGTCCTGAAGGTCAAGTGTGCACGACAAGTCCTTGTGAATAGTTGAACCACTTTGGTTAGTCGAAATCTAATAGCCGCAGACGATCTATTCCACAATTTTTATATGTTTTCGATTCTGAGCCCGCAACTGCTGACTCTGATGATTCGTTGATTTTATGTGTTTATATGTGTGTTTATCTGTTTATGTGTTTAAATTTTGGAGATTTATAAAATTTTGCTTTCATTTCGATCGACACGCACGACTCGCACTACATTTCTATCTCAAAACGCTAACAAATCGCTAAAATTATGGACAACCTTATGCTATGTTACACGCTTATACTACACTACTCGATACACTAAACGCGACCGCTATATTCGAATACGCACGGACTTTGAATGATAGGTTTCTGTATTCTGACCGCCTCTGTGAGCATCTAGACAAGTTACATGCCTATATGTTTCCTGGTGATGTGTCCTACGTGCTTATGTGCTTCCGTGATTCTATGCTTCTGTGCTCTATGTGCTTACGTGGTTATGTGTTTCTTTGTTTAAGTGTTTATGTGCTTATGTGTTTATGTGATACATGTCTCGCTGTCCTCCTAAGCTTTAGTAAGTATTAGACGTGTGAGGTGAGATTCGGTTTTGACGTGTCTGAGACATATGACAATGTCTGTTGCAGACAATGTCAACTGGACCATCATCCGGATCCCGTCACCCATGACTCTCTCGTCAAGAACAGAGGGACAAACGCCTTGGTGCCATCATCGCGAAACAAGTGGCCAAGGTTGTGCCTCAGATCGTGAGTGAGATTTACGAGAATGTTAGCAAATCGTCTGAGGAGTCTAAAACCGAAGCTTCTAAAGCTGCTACTATTTTCAGCTTTAAGCAATTCAAGGCATGCGGTCCAAAGGAATTCATCGGAGAAGATGGCCCAACGGCTATGTTTCAATGGTTCTATTCCATCGAAGTCACTCTGCGCCAAAGCGGCTGTCCTAAAAATCTCCGTACCCTAAACGCTACCGGCGTCTTCCAGTCCCGCGCATTAGACTGGTGGACGGCCGAGAGAAACAAATGCGGGAATGATGTAGCTTATGAGCTGACTTGGGAAGAGTTGAAGGCCATCATGATGGATGAGTTCTGTCCTCCCCATGAACGCCAAAAGCTGGAGGACGAGTTTTGGAACATAAAGCAGAAGGATGGAGACAACGCTGACCTGACTGCTCGCTTTAAGCAGCTCAGCATCATTTGCCCCGATCAAGTGAAGACGTCTGATATGGCAATCAAGAAGTTCATTCGAGCTCTACCTGACTGTGTTGCGGATTTTGTGCATGCCGCAAAGACCACAACGATCGAAGAAACTTACTTGCTTGCCGCTGAAATCAATGACAAGCGGGTAAAAGCTGGTGTTTGGGATAAGGCTTCAAAGAGTCTGCACCAAGTCACCACCGCATCAACTACCGAAACCGCCACCGCTCAGTCGTCAAAGTCCTCACGTCACAAGAAGAAGAACAACAACATCAACTCCAACAACAAGAACTGTGCTGTCACCACCACTGCTGCTCCTCTTCAGGCCGTACTGGCCCAGCAGCAGCATCATCACCGACCAGCACCAGTTACTTATGCACCATCAGCAAAGCGTGCATACACAGGCCCCCACCCGGCTTGCCCAACATGTTCTTATCATCACCCGGTGGGTCTCGCTAGTCGTTTCTGCGCTCATTGCAACATGTACGGTCACTTCACCGCTAACTGCCGTATTGGTCCTCGTCAAGCCCCAGCTCAAGCCACAGCTCATCAAGCTCTGCTCCCAGCCCCGCAAGGCCAACAAGCGGCTTAGGCACCCGCGATCAACGCCAGAGTCTGCTTCGCATGTGGTGATCCCAACCATTTTGCGAACATGTGCCCAAACAGGGTGGTGAAACAAGAGCCTCAGCAGCAGCAGCAACACCAACAGCTGCAGCCTTAGCAGTAGCAACAAGCCGCATGCGCCAGAACTTTCAACATCAACGTGCGCCAAGCCCAGGCTGACAACAACGTGGTCAATGGTACGTTCCTTGTGAATGGTATTTATGCTTCGTGTTTGTTTGATACTGGAGCCGATAATTGCTTTGTGTCGTTCGAATTTGAGAAACTTCTTAGTCATAAACGCTCCCAACTCCCCTCGACCTTCGATGTTGAAGTCGCCACTGGAAGAACTGTCATCGTTAATTATTTTCTTCGTGATTGTACTCTTGAGCTCAACAGTCACATCTTCCCAATCGACCTTATTCCGATGCAACTCGGAAGTTTTGACGTCATAGTAGGCATGGACTTTCTTCGCGAAAACCATGCTGAAGTTGTGTGCTTCGATAAGATGATTTGATTCTCGCTCGCGAATGGTGATTTATTGTGTGTATATGGCGAAACTGCTTCGAAAGGTCTCAAGCTCATGTCATGTGTCCAAGCTAGCAAGTATCTCCGCAAGGACTACAGAGCTTTCTTGGCTAACATTATAGTAGCGGAAAAGGAAAAGAAAGGAAGACCGGGTGTAAACGATGTTCCAGTGGTCCGAGAATTTCCTAACGTCTTTCATGAGGATCTTCCCGGACTACCACCAAGTCGTGATATCGACTTTCGTATCGACCTCATTCCTGGAGCCAAAGCTCCTTACCGACTCGCACCGTCCGAAATGCGTGAACTCTCGAACCAACTCCAGGAATTACTTGAGAAAGGCTTCATTCGCCCGAGCACCTCTCCTTGGGGCGCGCCAGTCCTTTTCGTCAAAAAGAAGGATGGGTCGTTCAGGATGTGTATCGACTATCGGGAATTGAATAAGTTAACTATCAAGAGCCGCTATCCCCTGCCTCGCATTGACAATTTGTTTGATCAGCTACAAGGTGCTACGTGTTTCTCAAAGATCGATCTACGCTCAGGCTATCACCAGCTACGCATGCAAGAGGAGGATATACCCAAAACCACGTTTTGCACTCGATATGGCCACTACGAATTCGTTATTATGCCCTTTGGTTTAACCAACGCACCCGCGGTTTTCATGGATTTGATGAATCGCGTGTGTAAGCCTTATCTCGACCGTTTCGTCATCGTGTTCATCGACGATGTCTTGATCTATTCCAAATCAAAGACCGAACACGCGTAACATCTACGTTTGGTTCTCGAGCTACTCCAGGGGAATCAACTCTATGCCAAGTTCTCCAAGTGCGAATTCTGGCTGGAGGAGGTTCAGTTTCTGGGTCACATTGTTAATAGTCAAGGTATTCACATCGATCCTACGAAGATTGAAGCCGTTAAGAGTTGGATTACACCTAAGAACCCGTCCGAAGTCCGCTCTTTTCTCGGACTTGCGGGCTATTATCGACGATTTATCAAAGGATTCTCAAAGATCAATGTGCCGCTTACAGCCCTTACGCATAAAGACAAGCCTTTTGTTTGGAGAACTGAACAAGAGTCTGCCTTCCAAACACTCAAGCACATGCTTTGCAATGCTCCTGTTCTCACATTGCCCGATGGAAACGACGATTTCATTGTCTATTGTGATGCTTCCAACCTTGGTCTTGGTTGTGTTCTCATGTAGCGAGACAAGGTTATAGCTTACGCATCTCGACAGCTCAAAATCCACGAGAAGAACTATACAACCCATGATCTCGAGCTAGGCGCAGTTGTTTTTGCGTTAAAGATTTAGCGACACTACTTGTATGGTACAAAGTGTACGATCTTCACCGATCATAGGAGCCTACAACACATCTTTGATCAGAAAGAACTTAATATGCGTCAACGCCGATGGGTAGAACTTCTCAACGATTACGACTGTGAGATTCGTTATCACCCAGGCAAAGCAAATGTTGTTTCCGACGCTCTCAGGAGACGGAGTTATTTGCTCAGTATTCGTAACGTCCAAGCCCAATACGATCTCGAAACCCTCATCCGAGAAGCTCAGCATGCCTGTTTTAATGAACGCACTCTGAAGAAGGAATGAATCTATCACGATGGAGCTCAACTTGTGAACAAACCGAATGGGATATTCCACTATCTGGACCGAATTTGGATCCCTGAACGGACCGATTTGCGACAGATTCTGATGGACGAAGCCCATAAATCCCGGTATTCTATTCATCCCGGTGCCGACAAAATGTACCAGGACCTTTGCTACAAGTACTGGTGGCCTAGCATGAAAAGGGATATTGCTCTCTACGTTGGAAAGTGCCTGACCTGTGCAAGAGTCAAGGCCGAACACCAAAGACCCTCTGGCTTACTCGAACAACCGCCGATCCCTATGTGGAAGTGGGAGAGTATAGCTATGGACTTCATAACAAAGCTTCCGCACACGTCATCAGGTCATGACAGCATTTGGGTTGTTGTTG
Organism: Helianthus tuberosus; assembly: GCA_030545235.1. Taxonomy (NCBI): domain Eukaryota; kingdom Viridiplantae; phylum Streptophyta; class Magnoliopsida; order Asterales; family Asteraceae; genus Helianthus; species Helianthus tuberosus. The sequence continues at coordinate 167,608,329 of CM060448.1, read as the reverse complement.
ACCGTTTGACCAAATCTGCTCACTTTTTGCCAATACGGGAGGACTACAAGGTAGAACGATTAGCCCGAATCTACACCAATGAGATCATTTGTAATCATGGGACGCCTCGCGACATCATCTCTGACCGTGATGCTCAGTTTACCTCGCGACTGTTGGAAACGTTTCAAACGGCTCTCGGTACATCGCTCAATCTAAGTACCACTTTCCACCCTCAAATCGACGGTCAGACTGAAAGAACGATCCGTACTCTTGAAGACATGCTCCATTCGTGTGTCATAGACTTCGGTGGTAATTGGGATACATACCTGCCGTTAGTCGAATTCTCGTATAACAACAGTTATCATTCCAGCATTCAGATGGCACCATTCGAGGCTTTATACGGAAGAAAATGTCGATCGCCTATTGTGTGGCACGAGATCGGTCACTCGCAATTAACCGGTCCTGAGCTATTGCAAGAAACGACTGACAAATTCCTCCAAATTCGAGACAACTTGCTGAAAGCTCGAAGTCGACAGAAAAGTTATGCCGATAGACGACGCAAGCCCCTTGAATTTGACGTTGGCGACTACGTACTCCTAAATGTATCACCTTGGAAGGGTGTGGTCAGATGCGGCAAGAAAGGGAAACCAGCGCCACGATATGTTGGACCTTTTAAGATTCTGGAAAGGATCGGAAAAGTTTCCTACAGACTCGAACTACCGGAGGAACTTAGTAATGTCCACCCAACTTTCCATGTGTCAAACCTCCGAAAGTGCCTGGCTGAGCATGATTTAATTGTACCTCTCGATGATCTGCAAGTAAACGAAACACTACACTTCGTGGAGAAGCCTATCGAAATCATGGATCGCCAAACCAAGCAGCTCAGACGCTCGCGCATTCCTATTGTGAAAGTCCGATGGGAAGGCAAACGAGGCACAGAGTTCACTTGGGAACTCGAAAGCGACATGAAGGCGAAGTACACGCAGTTGTTTGTTACGGCTTTGGACTAATTTCGAGACGAAATTCCCTCAACTAGGGGAGGCTGTAACACCCCGTGTTTTCGAAAGTCAAAAGTCAAAGTCAATATTGAAGTCAAAGGAAGAAAAGATTGCTAATTGCGATCTGTCTCTCCATGCTCAATTCCTGTTTTGACTTCTTTGACTTGTAATTAGTTTATTTTATTTTTGCTTTAGTTGTATTATGTGGAGTATCTATTAATAATCGCATATTAATTGCTATTTATCGCATGTTTAATCGCTTTATCGCTATCGCAACTCGAATTACGCATTTTGGTTATTTGTTATACGTGTGTGTGTGCCTTATGTGTTACGTGTGCATGCTTATTTATGTTATGTTGAGGTAATCAATCGAATCGCAATCGAAACTCAAACGCAATCGAACTCAATCGCAATCGAAATCGAACTATGATAATTGGTGGAGAAGGGATAGTGCAAGATATGAGTAGATGGGATTAAAAGTAATTTGACTAGGAGAACCTATCGCATCGCAACGCTCGCAATCGCAATCGAAATATCAAAAATCGTCGCACCGAACACTCAAACCAAATTCCATCCGGCCGGATTGCCATCCGACCGGGTTGCCATCTGACCGAGATGACATCCGACCGGACTGTCATCCGGGCGAGATGCCATCCGACCGGCCAACTCTTTCCTCTTTTGGAACTCTATAACTACCTCCTGTCACTCTCATAGTTACCACTTTTGGCAACTAACGTCCGAACAGCGCGTGCACCTCGCTTTTTCTGCGATTTCTCTCAATTTCGGTAAGATCTCGTCCTAAATCTTGTACTTCCTTAATCTACACGCACTCCTACACCTTTCTATCTTTTGAATCTTAACTTCTAACCGTGAAATCACTAGATTTGAGGTGTTCTAGGATGACGTCATCATGGGGTTCTTATGAACTTCATGTTTTGACCTCGACCCACTAAGAACAACTTAGATCTAACCGATTTCCACACAAATAAACAAAGATCTTGCATAGATCTAAACACATTCATGGTGAAAAAGGATTGAAAGATGGTTTCTAACTTTCTTTCAACTCTTTTACACTCAATGCACTCAAAACCGATAGGATCGGACCTTGTTCTAGTCATCTACTCACTCGCGGTGTTGTGCTAGCTCAAGATCCGGATTCTACTCGCGAGACCACCGATTTCGGGTTAACCAAGAACAACCGCCTTGAACCGGTTAACTGGTCAAACTAGGGTGATTCCTATTTGATCGGGTCACTTGGGCCAAGACGGGGTTCTGTTGGTTAACACGTCGTCAAAACGTCTCGATAAAACAACAAACAATCAAAACGGCCAAGTGAAAGACGAACGGAACAACCGGGACGGAATGCTATCCGACCAGACTACTGTCCGAACGAATAGTCATCCTAGCGACTGGCCATCCGAACGGCTTGCACCTTGGGTCCCACACTTAACCAATTTTATCTAAGGTTTGAGTATTGAACGACTTGCTATCCTATCGGACTACCATCTGACCGAATTACCCTTCGGATCATGAGATACTTGGACTTTAACACTCAATCGATTTTCAAGCATTTTCAACACACTAAGGATGCCACTCGACCGGACTACTGTCCGATCGAGTGACACCCTGTTGTGAACTTGTTCTCACTAAGTAACCTCGCCACTCGAGTCGCCATCCGACCGGACCACCGTCCGACCGACCGACCTGAAAGGTTGAGATACTTCAATGTTTTCAAAATGCTGCAACGAAAACTTCAAAGGTCAAGCCATCATACATAAACACATCCTGCTCAAAGGAAGAAACAATCCACTCGAATAGTCATCCGACCGGACTACCGTCCAACCGGATAACCATCCGAACGGATTGCCATCCCCACGACTGGCTGTCCGACCGGACTACCATCCGACCGGACTGCTGTCTGAGCCACTCATACTTTGCATCGTTTTGCGCGTCACTTATCGTTATGCTATCGTTCTAATCAGGCTAACCCTACTCCCCAGCGCTCCCTTCAATCCATCAATCGCTGTGAGTATACTCGATCCCTTTTTGCTTTACGCACTTTTGGGTGTTACTACGTTTCTTATACTAAACCACAATCGAACACACTACGCAATACATTAAACGCTAACCGTTACCGCATGTTATACGTGACTTAATGAATGCTTGTTTGTTATGTTTACACATGGAATGCTGTCTACCTGTCTTAGCAACGATAGTACTATTAGTTTGGACTCAACACCCGTTCACTCGGGGGTTGCTAAGGACAATTATTTGCATGGATTACAGTGGTGATCATGTGTTACGAACTGCCTTGGGCAGTCAACCCGCAGTCATTGGTATCGATATGTCTATGTCGATAACTAACATGCCTCATTTCACTCTGTGTACGTGCTGGTTATGCGTAACGCTTTCGAACCCTACATGTTATTATCAAACTTGTATGCTCACCTTTACACTATGTGTATTGACTTTATTTTAACGTATATGACAGGTGCTTAGGATGCTTATCTGCTAGGAAATGGAGTCTAGAATAAGGTCTTAGAGGCCAACAAATAGTGGTCTGTACAAATGAAATCTGAGTTGTCGGAACAAAACTATTTGCCTAGATTTTGTCTATAATAATTGTATTATCTTTTGAGACATGGTATGGGACATGTTATTATAAATTGATTGGTAATGATAATTGTTATGGAAACTTCTGGACAATCTGTTTCGCTCAGTGCCATGCCCTGATGTTTCCGCCATCGGTTGGGGTGTGACAACCCGGACCCCTGAAACCCTAATGTTCATGAAAAACCAAGAAATTTAGAAATTTGGATTTCACGCGGGCCGCGTAAGACATAAGGGTAGTCTACGCGGGCCGCGACAGATCGAAAATCACCGGATAAGCATGAAGGCCACGTGGCATGACACGCGTCGACCAGACGACTACGCGGGCCGCGACGCGCCCCAGTTTCCGCCTATAAATAGAGGACGATAGTTTCATTTCAAATCGTTCAATTCTTTTCTTTCTCTTGTTCTGTCATTCTAATGCCAGAACTTCTAAATCCCGAAACTCTGCCCGTATTAGGGTAATAACTCTAATCACTGGTACGATACTTTATCCGATCGATTAAAACCAATCCAATGGATGTTTAAGTGCTGCCAATATTTGGCTATACTTTGTCATTCGTTGTGAGTTTTGATCTCGTGATTATCGTTAAAGTTGAATTGAGTAATACACTAATACGAGTTCCATTGTAGGTAGAAATTAGAACTTGTAACCAGGGAACTACTAAGCTAGAATACTTAGCGATTAAGTAAACTTAATAGTGATGGAAAACTTAGTGGTTAAGTAAACTTAGTAGTTAAGATAACTTAGCGGTTAAGAAACCTTAATAGATAAGTTAAACTTAATCAGCTAAGTGAGATTAATTAATCAGTTAAGTATGATTAATTAAGTTAAGTATGATTAATTAATCAGTTAAGCAAGATTAATTAAGCTAAGCGAGATTAATTAAGCTAAGCGAGATTAATTAAGCTAAGCGAGAATAATTAAGCTAAGCAAGATTAATTAAGCTAAGTAAGATTAATTAAGTAAGTAAATTAAACACCTAAATAGATATACATGAAAATAAATATATATGAGATAGATAATATCAAAGGAATGTGCAAGGAAGGTATAAGAAGATATATATATGGGTAGGAAGCTTCCTAGAAAATGTATAGGTAACTTCCTAGAAAAGCTATATGAAATTTCCTAGAAATTTCATATTTCCTACCTATAAATAGGAAGCTTAGGATTCATTTTTCTTTGCTCATTCCTTCTATTCTTCTCTCTATACGTTGGTGCTCTAACCAATAACTACCATCTGATTTGTTTGAACCAAGACATCCTCAACTACACCCATTGATTTTATTACCTTCCGATTGGATAGGAAAATGGGTATTTGAAGTGGAGAAAAATCACTAATACTTAATTTTTCGAAAATGTAGTTAGGCATTATGTTAACACAAAGATCTTTATCGATTGTGACATTACTAATAAATGAATTTTGCAAGAAACATGGAACCGGTGTAATGTTAATTTCAAATGGGTCTTCTTTTATTAGTGAGGTTTGATCAATAGTTAACTTAACACTTACCATTTCGTCAATTTTAGTGTTAGTGTTTAATTCTTTTAAAAACTTAGCATGAGTTGGAACTAAACAATGATTTTCAAAAGAAGGTGACATGAGATTAATTTCTTCAAAATTAGATTCTTCTTGTATTTTAGCGTTGTTGGACTCACCTTTTTCGTTGTTTAACTCATGAGTCGGTTCTTCACTTATTTGTTCTTCCATTTTTACACTTTCAGTTATCTCTTCTTTATTTAATTGTTCTCTTGCGCGGGACTCCTCTTCCCTTGCGCGAGATTCTTTTATATAGCGATCGATAACTTTAAGGTGTTCTAATATCCTATCGGTCACTTCGGTGATAGAGTAAGGATCGGGATTTTCAAAGCTTGAATCCGGTTATTCAATCCTTTGTTCCTCATAATACCCATATGAAGTAGATGGTTCACACCATTGTTCTTCATTGTAAGCATATGATGGATAAGGGTCGAAATTTTGTTCTTCATAATACTCATATGAGGTGGGTTGTTCATGCCATGGTTCCTCATAATAAGCATACGAAGGTGGTGGCTCATATCTTGGTTCCTCAAAGTATGAGTAAGAAGGCTCATACCTTGGTTCATCAAAATATGAGTATGAGGGAGGAGGTTCATACCTTTGGTCTTCATAGGATGTGTATGAAGTTGATGGCTCGTACCTGGGCTCCTCATAGTAGGTGTATGAATTGGATGGTTGATATAAGTGACAATATTGAACCGAGTGCGGGTCACCACAATTAGTGCAATAGTTACTCCTATAATCATCCTCCTCATAGGTGTAGTTATAACCTCCTGAGTATTGATCCATAAGAATCACTCAGCAGACCACAACCAAGTCTCGAGATCAGAAAACAAAAATAAAAACGGAAACAGAGGCTGGACACGGCCCCGTGTTCAGTGGACACGGCCCCGTGTACAGAATCTGTATCTGGGCGTTTTAATTAAAGTTACTGATTTCGTTGAGCACGGGGTGTGTTCAGTGAGCACGGCCTGTGTTCAAGCTACTGTTACTGGGTGTTTATGAAAAACGTGCAGCACGGCCCCGTGTTCAATAAGCACGGCCCCGTGTTCAGGTTACTGTAAATGCAAAACTAAACTAAAATGCAGAAAAATGTGCGCGCGTTTTAAAAAGGTTTTGAAAAACTGATTAGGCCGTTGATTTTAAGCTTTCTTAAAATCCTTGTGTCCTCGGCAACGGCGCCAAAAACTTGATGGGCGTGAAGTGTGTTATGGTTTTAATGTTTATTTTAAGCCCTTTTACACTTTTTTAGCCAAGTTTTAAATTTATAAAACACGATATTTACTAACACTAAACACACATATGGGCAAGTGCACCCATCGTGAGCGTAGTATAGTGTTGGTAAGATACCGAGGTCGTCCAAGGACACAAGAGCTTTTAGTACCGGTTTATCCTCAACGTCTAATCAAATCAAAAGTTTAGAAAAAGGTTTTAAACTAGAAAAATAAAAACTAACTAAAATGCTGAAAATAAAATAAAAGTAAAACAGATAGACAAGATGAATCACTTGGCTCCGACTCGTGTTTAGTGTAACCTTTGATTATTTCCGCACTTTTGCACTTTATTAAGAGATTATCTTAGTTATTGTAGTAGGCCCCTCTTTTGGAGGTGACGTTACCCTCAACCCAGTAGTTTGAGTCAGCAGGGATACAATCCTAAAGAGTTGGATTATTGAAAGATAATAAGTTATTAATGCATAATGTGGTAGGCCCCTCTTTTGAAGGCGACGTTACCCTCGGCTAAGTAGTCTGAGTCAGCAGGGATACAGTCCTAAGTAGCCGGGTTAAAGTTTTAATAGTAGTTTAACTTATGACGGGATCAAAGAGTTTGGACCCCCGCCATCCAATACCGTTAAGTATTGAAGGAGGTCCTACTAAATTTGACTCAGGTCCTTTGCAGGATCTATACACTGAACAATGGCAAGACTTTTACCAAACCGTTCCCTTAACCCCCGACCAGGTAGCCAACATACCTCCATATAGACCGTGGAGATATGAATGGTGAAAATCTTTTATTTTATATAGACAGTAAAATAATGCCAAGACACCACGGACAAACGATAAGGAAGAATCACCTTCAACATAAGAAACTAGTTATTAAAGTCATTAATACATAACCAATTAAAAAGTGCGAAAAGATTAAAAATAAAAAGTATTACACTAGACACTTTGTCTTCACCAAGTGATGTAAGAGACTTAGGCAAACATGGCCTTGATTGTCAAGAACTCTTACGATCAATCTTGGATCCCAAGACGACTCACACAATCTATGATGGACAATGGATGATGGTAGTGGATGATGGTGTTATGGTGGTGGTGGGTGGTGGGTGAAGTGTGAGAGAGGCGGTGTGCCAAGGGATGGTTTGAGCTTGAGCCAAGCACTCCTATTTATAGGCTGAACCGGAGCTCGGGCACGGCCCCGTGTCCGTTGGGCACGGCCCCGTGTCCATCCTCTTCTCTGTCTTCATTAATTGCCTTTGTCTGCATTAGTTGACCACGGCCCCGTGTCCGCTGGGCACGACCCCGTGTGTAGAAGCATATCTGTACTATTAAGATTTGCCTGGATTCTGCGAATCTTATAGTTGACCACGGCCCCGTGTCCGCTGAGCACGGCCCCGTGGTGGGCGATGGAAGCTTCTACAACTTTGTCTTTTATGCTGACACTTGGGCACGCCCCCCGTGCTCATTGAGCACGGGGCGTGTTCAGCCTTCTGTTCTCTTGTTTTATTGGGAAGATGCTTTCGGGGAGTTCGGGCATGCAACGTTTGTTCCTTTCTTGTATTTATGTTAGATTTAGCTGCCTTTTTGCTTCTTTTGTTAATTTGAGCTCATTTAATCCTGAAAATACAAAAGGAAGACAAAAACACACTTTTTCCAACATTAGTACTAAAAAGGGTTAGTTTTATGCCATAATTGATGTAATTTACATGTTGCATTTTGCACACATCAGTTCACCAACCTAACAGTGATAATCATTACTACTTGGGTGAAAGGACCCAATAGTGGTATGACCATCGTCCCCAGGGTGTGACACGGCGCCAGATAAAAATAAGATAATAGCCATTGTAATCGCTTTTATGTTGTAATCTATAACAACGTGTCTTTTTGTACAAACTGAATGAACTCACCAGTATTTCCTGCTGACCAAATCTTTTTAAAACGCGTTTCAGGTAATTACAGTAGATTGGAATAAGAGTGATGATACGGCACCAAAAGGCTTACAGAAGTGGCTTAATTTATCAATTAAATTAAATTAAGAAAAGTTGTTTTATGTATTCGGGTTTATCCCATATTAAAGCTACCTTTCAAAACATGGTTTTATCCCATCTATTTAGTAAATAAAATCCGGTGTTTTCTAAACTCTGATATTTTTCCTAACTCACGGTCCTGATGAAATTTCCGATGCACTATTTTTCTAAATAACCACCGGTACCACTGAACTGGTTCGCGGCTCCCGATTCCGTCCAGGGTGGGGTCGGGGGTCGTGACAGAAGTGGTATCAGAGCCACTTGTTTAAGCAATTAGGTGTTGTAATAATACCTAAGTTTAAATGAAGAGTTAGGAACTTGATATTTTCTAGTAGCACCCATGATAGTATTTAGACTTGAACTTAAGAAAGATGCCTTAATATGAGCTCCAAGATGAGCTAATTACTTATATAAGTATAATGTGATAGTATCCCGTAAGAATAATGATTAGAAAATTGCAAAGTACGATAAATAAGCAATAACACTTAATTGTTGTTAATTCTTGCTTATTGATACTAATTGGTCTAGAATAAGATATGTTATGGGAATACAAATTTCCTTGATTCTAGATGAAAGCCTTAATAAAAGAGGCACTTTTAAAATCTTGAAAAAAAACACTATTTATGGGAAATACAAATTTCTTCTCCGGCAAGAATGGGTATGGTGTAGCAGACTCTCCAGCTTGTCCGGATATACCGGGGTTACCTCTCCGGCGAGAACCGGATAAGACGAGGTATATAATATGTCAAACAAGTGACAAGATTTCCCTAAATAGTATCATGACCTGATATCTGACTTGTTTTTGGAAATATGAATCTGTTAAATACATTGACCTTATGAATGGTATGTATGATTATATAGATGTGTATATCTATAAGGAATTCCAAAAGCCATAACGATTGACAATTTAAAATAAATCACGAACATAAGTGTCAATGATAATTCTAGATTTCTTTATCAGGAATCTCTTGCATATATCTATAATTCCGATATCAAACATTATTTCGTTTGATCATTTGTCTCGTAACTCGTGCGACAAAATAAAAAAATGGAAACCCTTTAATTTGGGACGCCATCAAAAGTATAAGAATTTCCAATGCGTTACCATAAACTCTTAACGCAAGTAAGAAGCATGTAAAGTTATGCTAATGCACAAGAAAACACATGAAACTTAAATTATACGTCCACAGACGTCGAAGTATATCACACACGACTTTCGAGGCAAGACCTTTGGAAAATATGATTGGGCACGACGACATCAATGCTAATCCCGTCAGTGGAAGAATTACTAGTCAAAAAGCAGCACTTGGCCACGTGATCCTACAAACGACATGAATCTTGCTGAGGTACGATAGAACAAGATTTCACAACAATCAGTGCATAGTCTAATCAGAATCATAATTATTGACGCTGCAAAAGAAAGTCACATACCTTTACAATCCCCTTATTTCATTTTATTCGACATTCCCTGGTAATGTCACTTAACAACGGTTATCACACAAAATTCCAGATAAAATTCTTAAATTCCTTTTGTTAAAATTCAGACCTCTGCACATAGTAAATAGATTTTTGCATTTCTACTCTCCTAATGGTCATCATGAGGATTTCTTTCATAATCGCGAATATTTATTTGGTTGTTTCATTTCTTGGTAAATCCACACGTTACACATGCACTGTTTGTTACGCATATGGTTAGTTTGATTTATGAAGACCATTGGAGGGCTTCATTTCAATTTGTTGTTTTATCAAAACTCAAATATCGTTTCGCTATACTTGATCTTTGCATTGTAAACCGCGTTTCTTGCAAAACAATTACTCTTTGATATCGAGTCAATGAATTTCTTGAAAAACTCAATTTTCTTTTTTTTAATGGCATACATGGTTTTTGTTGTGACCATGTCAGAACTTTCTTATTGATACATGAACTCGTTTTGTTTAAACCAAGTTCAATTGTTTGAACTTGCTCACATTACGTATTCAATTCAAAGTCCCATATGATGAATTGAAGCCATCATCTTCGAAATAATCCCAACAAGCACTTCAATTGCTTTGAACCATAACAGGCTTGTTTGGTCTTCGATTTCATTAAATCGTTTCTTTGATCACTATCACCTTGTGGTGACGTTTTCACAAATTTGAAGCTTGCGCTAATCTCATTTGCACACATCATATACGGATTTAAGTATTTATTTATCTTGAATCCGCTTTGTTGGTTTATCCTATAAAAGCAATCTTAACACAATCGTGTGCTAAGATAATGATACATAAATTCATGTCATATTTCATTGTATCTCTTAATGGTTCTTACAGCATCAATCGAGCATTTCATGATATTTATTGTTTTATCATCTTCAATCGAAAAACATTATTCAATTGTTTCAATTTCAATCGAAAATCCTACTAGATTTGTTTGAAACAAACATTCGGACTTACTTCGTTGAACTTTCATTTGATTTAAAACACGGTGAACTCGTCCGGTAACCGCTATTATTATTTCGATCACTACGACACCTTGTGGCGTCGGTATAGACTTGTAGCTTGAGCTAATCTATATATACCTTTCGCTTGACTCATCCTTGAAAGTGGTCTTAATACAACTATATGTTAAGACAATGATACACTAAACTCTGTTGTATATCGGTGTATCCTTGTAATTCAAAAAATGTCAACCCATTGATTTTTCTCATATCATAATTCGATAGTTGACAAATCATTTCCGTACTTCTATTTCATACGAGCTTGTTGATTCTGAGTCGTCCTTAGTTGACAATCGAAGTAAGTTTTCCGTTGACAGTAAATTCTATTGTTTCTAAAAATCATTCACAACTTGTAAACATTCACATCCATTGATCATATATCTCTTTTGACTGGAACCTAATCACCTTGGAAACTATATCATTTCATCTCATTCATTTGACATCGACTTCTTGAACTAATTCAGTTGAACCATTAAGCCCTATTTAGTGTAAAACACGTATTCATTTGAACATATCTTAAAACTGTTCTTATTGACTAAGATGTGATATAACTCTAAAAGAGATATCGTAGCCCAAATCTCGAGGACGAGATTTAAAACAAGGTGGGGAGGATGTAACGACTCGCCCAAAAATGTTCTAAAACGCTCCGTAAGTGAAAACCCGGACCCCTGAAACCCTAATGTTTATGAAAAACCAAGAAATTTAGAAATTTGGATTTCACGCGGGCCGCGTAAGACATAAGGGTAGTCTACGCGGGCCGCGACAAATCGAAAATCACCGGATAAGCATGAAGGCCACGTGGCATGACACGCGTCGACCAAACGACTACGCGGGCCGCGTAGGTGTTCCTTCGAGTTTACGCGGGCCGCGACGCGCCCCAGTTTCCGCCTATAAATAGAGGACGATAGTTTCATTTCAAATCGTTCAATTCTTTTCTTTCTCTTGTTCTCTTGTTCTGTCATTCTAATGTCAGAACTTCTAAATCCCGAAACTCTGCCCGTATTAGGGTAATAACTCTAATCACTGGTGCGATACTTTATCCGATCGATTAAAACCAATCCAATGGATGTTTAAGTGCTGCCAATATTTGGCTATGCTTGGTCATTCGTTGTGAGTTTTGATCTCGTGATTATCGTTAAAGTTGAATTGAGTAATACACTAATACGAGTTCCATTGTAGCTAGAAATTAGAACTTGTAACCAGGGAACTACTAAGCTAGAATACTTAGCGATTAAGTAAACTTAATAGTTAAGGAAAACTTAGTGGTTAAGTAAACTTAGTAGTTAAGATAACTTAGCGGTTAAGAAACCTTAATAGATAAGTTAAACTTAATCAGCTAAGTAAGATTAATTAATCAGTTAAGTATGATTAATTAAGTTAAGTATGATTAATTAATCAGTTAAGCGAGATTAATTAAGCTAAGCGAGATTAATTAAGCTAAGCAAGATTAATTAAGCTAAGTAAGATTAATTAAGTAAGTAAATTAAACACCTAAATAGATATAAATGAAAATAAATATATATGAGATAGATAATATCAAAGGAATGTGCAAGGAAGGTATAAGAAGATATATATATGGGTAGGAAGCTTCCTAGAAAATGTATAGGTAACTTCCTAGAAAAGCTATATGAAATTTCCTAGAAATTTCATATTTCCTACCTATAAATAGGAAGCTTAGGATTCATTTTTCTTTGCTCATTCCTTCTATTCTTCTCTCTATACGTTGGTGCTCTAACCAATAATCACCGATGCGATATTCTGTCCGATCGATTCGGGAACCAACTAACGAATGCCAAAGTGTTGTCTAAATAAGACTATACTTTGTGAATTTCGTTAAATGAATGCCAAAGTGTTGTCTAAACAAGACTATACTTTGTGAATTTCGTTAAGGTTCTGATCTCGTGACCATCGTTAGGTTTGATGTGGTTTTACACTAATGCGTATTCCACTCTGTTAAACTAAATGTTTAACTACCCGAAACTCTACACCATACTCTTACAATCAAAATGGATGCTTAATCATCAGAAGATTCAGAACTGTAAAGTAGATGCTTGTTTAATCAAGACTATATGCTAACAAGGTGAGTCATTCTCTTTTTATCAATAATGATTTACAATACTCCAATTATTTTCAAAAGTTATAATTACAGGGATTAAGTCTTGGTTATCTTGAATCACTGGCAAGTGGGGTATTGTGCACATTACTAATCTCTCACGGTTAGGTTCACCAACCTAACAGTGATAATCATCACTACTTGGGTGAAATGACCCAATAGTGGTATGACCATCGTCACCAGGGTGTGACACGGCTCCAGATAAAAATAAGATAGTAGCCATTGTAATCGCTCTTATGCTGTAATCTATAACAACGTGTCTTTTTGTACAAACTGAATGAACTCACCAGTATTTCATGCTGACCAAATCTTTTTAAAACGCGTTTCAGGTAATTACAGTAGATTGGAATAAGAGTGATGATACGGCACCAAAAGGCTTACTGAAGTGGCTCAATTTATCAATTAAATTAAATTAAGAAAAGTTGTTTTATGTATTCGGGTTTATCCCATATTAAAGCTACCTTTCAAAACATGGTTCTATCCCATCTATTTAGTAAATAAAATCCGGTGTTTTCTAAACTCTGATATTTTTCCTAACTCATGGTCCTGATGAAATTTCCACTGCACTACTTTTCTAAATAACCACCGGTACCACTGAACTGGTTCGCGGCTCCCGATTCCATCCAGGGTGGGGTCGGGGGTTGTGACATCTACCCTTCAGGTCGTCCGGTCGGATGGACATCAGATCGGATGGCCGTCCGCTCGGATGGCAATCCGAGTGGAGACTATAATCTTTGAAACTTTTGAAATTGTTTAAGTGTCAAACAACATAAGTCACTGGGCAGAATAGCCATTCGATCGGATGGCTATCCGATCGGATGGCCGTTCGTTCGAGTGACTATTCTAGTTGAAAAGTTTGTAAATTCAGCTAAGTTTAGAAAGTTTAGCGATTGAACCGAGACGATATGACCCCGTGTCAAACAACAGAACCACAACAAGACTAGTCATCCGTTCGGATGGGAATCACCCCGTTCGTTCGGTGACTGTTCTTGACGGGATTTTATGTTCAACCCGTGAATCGGTCGTCTCGTCGTTAGGAATCCATTCTCAGTCCGGGTCTACATTAGAAAATGAGTGGTGAACCCGAACTAGTCCAGATTCTAACGGTTTTGAGTAAAAAGTTGAGAAAGTTGAAGAAAAGTTTGAAACATTAGAAAAATGTTTAGATTTAGGTGAAATCAGTGTTTAAACATTGTATAAATCCTTTAGATTTGAGTTGTTCTTGGTGGAATGAGGTCACACTTTGGTGTTCATGAACACCCATGATGACGTCATCGTTGAACAACCCATTTCAGGTGGATTTCATGGTTAAAAGTTGAGATTTGTTGGTGAAAATGATGAAGTTGTGTGCATAGATCAAAGAAGTACAAGATTTGGGGTAGAAACTTACAAGAATCGCGAGGAATCGAGAGAAAATAGCTTGAGAACGAGCTGGGTCGGAGGAGAGCTGTCACATCACGTGAACAGTGATGTGACAGGTCGTATTTATAGGCAAGAAGAGAGAGAGGCGGTGTAAGTGATTCGATCGGAGGGCCTTCCGATCGGATGGCCATCTGATCAGATGGCTTTTGCCAGTTGGTTTCTGACTTTTATTTCGTGCGTTAAGCGTTACGATGCGTTTCGAGTAAGCGATGCGATAGTATTACACATTAGTTACACAAATAATATAACTACTAATAACCACAAAAGTAAACCTTAGATTTCGAGTTCGTGATGAACTTGCGTTGTGATAGAGTTGCGATTGCGTTAGCGAATAACCACCTCAAAACAGATATAAACATGCACAAGTAACACATAATAGCACACACACTTAAAACAATATCCACAACCTGTAATTCGAGTTGCGATGTGATAGCGTTAAGTAGATTAGCGTTTAGTTACGTTTATCGCATCGTTACTTCATATATTAAATAATCGTAAAACAAATAATCATCAAGCGAGTGTCGATTGTGGAGTCAAAGTGTACAAGTAATAATTAAGCAAGGAATGACAGATCCAATTAGTAATCTTTTCTTCCTTTGACTTTGACTTTGACTTGTACTTTGACTTCGGAAAGTCGGGTTGTTACAAAAAAGAACCATGTGTGTTTGCGTATAATTCATCCCAGGTCCCACGATTAATGACCACATGTCCACACCCACATATAATATTTTTAAATTTTTAATTATTAACATGTGCTTAACGGGTCTTAATAGGTTAACGGATTTTAACCTGTATAGACACGAAACATGTTAAGGTCAAACATGAAACATGATAACTTTGTGTAGGTTCGTGTCGTGTTATCGTGATCGTGTCAGAATTGCCAGCCCTAGTTCTCTCTCGCATTCGATATGGTGACAATACGGTGCAGCTGGACTTGAATATCCGTGTGGAAGACTCGTACGCACAACACGACTATTCAAATTACGGATACGGAGGTGAACCATATCCTCAGGTTGAATATCCATACGGTCAACCAAACTATCCCGACCACAATTACGGTGGTGAGCAGAGCTATGTACAACAAGACTATCCCGACCACGGTTACGGTGGTGAGTAGAGCTATGTACAACAAGACTATCTCGACCACAGTTACGGTGGCTCAAATCAAGGAAGACTCCTATTTATGGATTAAACATCGGTCCAAACTCCCTAGCTTGGTGTGGGATAGTTGGCTTGCTTTTGATGTTTCGAGTCTTTAGTAAGATGTTTTTTCTTTCTTTATCGGCTTTATTGCTTTCCAGCAGCTTGCTGGTTCTTTATATATAGTTATAATGTGGTTTTTCGTTAAAAAAATGTTCCATTCGTTAATTGGTTTTTAATTTAATTAGATCATTTTACCATTCTACATGACTAAGCTCATTAAGCACGATAAAGTGTATTTTAAATAGGCTCATTTAGCTATAATTAATATTTTATAAAAAGCATTTTATATTTTATTATAATTTTGATAAGTAGAGCTAATACATGATAAAAGTTAGTTTTTTTAATAACTGACAATTCATACCTCATACTCTTTCTAATTCTACTATTAAATTACGTCTTTTTTCTACTACGAGGATTATACCCTCGCCACTTGTAAAGACAAAGAAATATCCAATACCTCGGTATCGTTAGGTCAAATACTCTTTGGTAATAAAAGCAAGTAGTGATCTAGGGCCTGTTTGATATGAACCAATTTAAATAGAAAAAGTATATGATAAAAACGTATATACACTTATACATATTGTTTTAAATGAGACATATAATTCGGGTTTTTAAATGTTCTCTCTTCTTCCTCTCTCTCTCAATGTGTTAAATTATCATTCATGAACTATGTACAAGTATTTGTATAATTCACGTAGTTCTCTGGTTGAAATTGATTTTACATTGAACGCACCCTACTAATTAGGGCTGTAAACGAACCGAACGAACACGAACAAGGTCTTGTTCGTGTTCGTTCGTTAAGGAAATAAATGTGTTCATGAACGGTTCATGAACACTTACCGAACGAGATTTTGTGTTCGTGTTCGTTCATTAAGGAAATGAGCGTGTTCGCGAACGGTTCACGAACACAAATAAATTTGGCGAACGCGACGAAGGATAAAGATAGATGGCCTTGAGAGTAGCACTCGAACTTGAATCTCTTTTTGTGGAACGGGGGTCGATCGTATTCGCTGATGTAAATAATGAGAAATGAAAGGGAAATAGTGAATAAACAATGTGAAAGAGGGTTTCCTAGTTTAATTGTTAGGATAATAAAATAAATAAAAGTTTAATAATATAAAAAGCACACATAAAAATATATGTAAGTACAAAGATCTTCAATTAAAACACAAACATACGAACATAAAAGAACGCAAATCAACGAATGTTCATGAACACGTTCACGAACACCTTACCGAACGTTCACGAACACAATCGAACGAACGAGACCTCTGTTCATGTTCGTTCATTTAACTAATCGAACAAAATTTTTTGTTCATGTTCGTTCGTTTATTAAACGAACGAACATAAACGAACTTCCCGCCGAACGGTTCACGAACTGTTCGCTGAACGTTCGGTTCGTTTACAGCCCTACTACTAATGCACGCGTCATCCATTATCAAACGAAACTAGATCAATCAGAACCAAAAAGATTAGAAATCATGGGACTATGAGCCATTGTTTACTTTAGACGCAATAGTTGCGTACCAAACATAGGTTTGTTGTTTAAAAAAATCTACACATGGGTTCATGACAAAAGGCTAAAATAGCCAAATTAAAAGGAATGGTGGTGGGAAACACTAAGTGAATTATGGCTTCTTTTCTCCATTATATGGGTCCATTACATGTTCAAATGTTTTTTTTGAAACCTTTCATAAACACATTTGATCATCCCCGTGGTGCTTTTTCTCTCATTTTGAAAATTGGAAAGATATTGGGTATTTTTGGTACCCGGGTCTTAAAATCGGAATGAGAATTATGATAAATAAATAACAGAGATTGTTGTTTAGGGGTTAGGATATAATAGGAAGTTTATTTGGCTAAGAAGGCTAGGAAGTGATATTGACCATCCATTTAGTTAATCAAGGGCTAAGATTAAATGATGGAAATTGAAGGGAAGAAAAGAGGCGCGTGGGTTTGTTTAGTGGCATTCTAGTCAATCCAAGTCAATAGTTTCTCTCTCCTCCAATTCCCCCCCATTTTTTAAACGTTAATAACTCTTACATACGACATTATTTTTTTTATAAAAATTGCACCAAAAAAACGAGCGTTTTTTTATCTTTAAAACGAGTATACTATTGCTATATTTTCGAAAAAAAAATTTGAAAACTCAGTTACGTAAAACGCAATGGAAAAAACTCAGTTGCGTAAAACGCAATAGAAAAAAAACCTAAAAAATGACATCTTTCTAAAACGCAATGCACCAAAAACACAAAGAAATGTTTTATTTGTAAAACGCAATGGCCAGAAAACACAAAGAAATGTGTTATTTCTAAAACGCAATAGACTAAAAACACAAAAGAAAGTGTACTTTCTAAAATGCAATGGACTGAAAACACATAAAAATGTGTTTTACCTAAAACGCAATGCACAAAAAACACAAAGAAATGTCTTATTTCTAAAACGCAATGGTCAGAAAACACTTAAAATGTCTGTTTTCTAAAACGCAATGGACTGAAAACACATAAAATGTGTTTTACCTAAAACGCAATGCACCAAAAAACAAAAAGATGGCCAGAAAACACTTAAAAATGTCTCATTTCTAAAACGCAATGGCCTAAAAAAACAAAAGAAAGTGTTCTCTCTAAAACGCAATGGACTGAAAACACCTAAAAATGTGTTTTACCTAAAACGCAATGACTAAAAACACTTCAAAAATGTGTTTTACCTAAAACGCAATGACTAAAAACACTTAAAAATGTGTTTTTTTTTTTTTCTAAAACGCAATAGTTAGAAAACAAATAAAACTCTCTTATTTCTAAAACGCAATGGACACATAAAATTGTCTGTGAACTGTCTGTGAATTGTCTGAACCAGAGAGTAGCAAATCAAAAATTGTATGAATTGTCTACGAATTACTGTCTTCGAAATGAGCCAATTTCTGGAAAATTAAATTTTCTGATGCAGCTCAACCCTAGCCAGGGGCTCTGCCCCTTGGACCCCGCCAGGGGCTGCCGCCCCTGGGACCCTGCTACCAGGGGCGCTGCCCCCGGACCCCCGCCAAGATCGTAAAACACAATGACTAAATCAAAAACCCAGATCATAAAAATGAAATTAAAAAATTTCTTACTTGGATCGAAGTCGGTTTCTTCAACGATTGACGAAATTTGAATGATAGAAACACTTGTCAGCGATCGAATCGAACGGATCGAGTGATTATCTTCAAAATCACAGGAAAAAACGAGATTTTGTATGAAATTAAATTGGGTTTTCTTCAAAAAAGCTGAAGAACACGTTGATCGGGTGTTTGATTCAATGATTGGTGACGAAAATCGCACTATAATGTAGTGATTATTGAGATAGAAAGTGAAGAAATGGTTGAAGATTGTGGGTTATGAAAATGGTGGGTTTTGATGTTACTGGGAAGAATAAGGAAGAAGAAAATGATAAGATTGACTAAACTACCCTTCCTCTTTATTTTAAATTTTGCCACATGTCATAATCCTATTGCTTCCTATCATTCATAGCCAAAATAAACTTCCTATTTGATCCTCACCCTGTTGTTTAGTGGTTATAAGTTTAAAGAAATTATAAAATATAGGTTTCATTCATTAGTTTTAATTTTATGTTAGATTGCTTTCAAACTTAGAGGGTGTTTGGGATTACGTTTTAAAGTGATTATTTAATTATTACGTTTGTAAAACATAAATAATCTAAAAAAATGTTTGGATGAAAAAGTGATTATCTGCCTTCAAAACGCAATTTTGGAGAAGCATGTACCTACATGCTTTTTCAAAACGCAATTTTGAAAACGTAAAATCTATTTTGAAAACGCATAATCTATTTTGAAAAAGCAACACCAAACACCCCCTTAGACTATTTGTTGTGGCTTAATACTCCTCCATGTGGGATGGTAATGCATGGAACACCACCTCTCCAACAGTAAAGAGGGGGAGGGGGGAGGGCAGTGGCGAAGCTTGAAAATTTTCATCGGGGGGTCGGAAGTCACCGAACCTAAAAATTCTATGTAAGTAATTTTTTATAAAACCGAGGGATCGAAAACATATATACCTAAAAAACTCTACACGAAAGGTACATACGTAACAACGTATTATTTTAAACACCAACACATAATCCTAGACCATGTGTAGTGGTGAGTGATACAAATGCCCCACCCTTGGGCATGAAGCGACACGTGACCGCCTAGTCAGCAAAGGGGCGTTATGAGGCTTGAAGTTAAAAATGAGTGTACTGGTAAAATACATCAACAATGATTACCTAGTTATTATCTTTTTAGAAAAAATAAAACAAATAAATGAGTTGGAAATTTGTTACTGGTCAAAATTTCAACAATCTGGCTTTTTTGTGGCCATGCCCAACCAAAAATTTTAAAAAACACCCCAAGGGCTGTCAATAAGGCGTTTTAGGCAGAAAAAACGCCCAAACCACCCTACTACGGGTCGTCTTATAAAACAGATAGAGGTATTTTAAGTAGGTATTCTTTTACAAGCTTATTAACATATCAAACCTAGAAATTTTACATATAACGGTGACGTGGAAAGTTAACAATAATTTCTACTTTTCAAGTATATTTTTCTGCATACTTTAATTTTAAGTGTACCCAATGGACAAATTGCTTGCTTGTTTTCTGAAGTTTATATTGTATTTTAATATGCGTAGTTTAAAAAATTCATGTAGGGTTACATAGGTAACAAATCTTTTACTTTAGATACCCGACCATATAATAAATGATCATAAAAAATATTTAAACGATTATTTTTCTTAATAAATAAATCAACTGTTACCAATTAATTTAGAAATAGGACAGTGACCTCGTGTGTTGGTTATTGAAGGAAGTAGGGACAAATGCGGTTGTTTGTAATAAGTGCGAAGCGTTTACGTGGTTATTAGACAACGTTAAACCACTATCAAATCACCAGGAAGGATGTTAAACACCTTTACAAGGTCTATAAAGGGGGCGTCAACAGGGCGCCATACCAATCACATGCACACACATTCATTTTTATTTTTTTTATTTTTGAGTAAAATGCTAAAATCGTCCCTTAGGTTTGGACAGATTGTCTGTTACATCCAAAATAATTCTTTTTAGTATCTGGACACCTAACGTTTCGATTATGGGATGGGGGTGGGGTTTATAGAATAAATATATTATGTTTTATTAAAAAGTAATGAATAGAAAAAAAGAGAAAAACAAAAATTAAAAAGTAAAAAAGACAAAAATAACCCTGAGTTAACAGAATTGACAAATGCAGTTAGTGAATTGGATGAGATTGACAACAAAATCAAAACGTTAGTTGTAGATACTAAAAAAGGTTGTTTTAGATCTAACAGACAAATGTGCCCAAACCTCGGGGATGATTTTAGCATTTTACTCTATCTTTTTTTATTTAATTTACTAGTTAAACCATTATACGCTTGTGATTAGGGGTGTAAACAAGCTCAGAGGCTCGAGAGCTACTCATTATCGCCTCGGTTAAAAGCTCGAATGAGCCGAGCTTTAACGAGCCCGAGCCTGTTATAGAGCTTGTTTAGTTATCGAACCCGAGCTCGAGCTTGAAATACAAAGCTCGTTTAGGCTCGCGAGCCTAAACGAGCCCAAACAAAATTTTACTTCTTTTATATATAATATAATAATGATGATGATAACATTGGCGAGCCAAGCTCAAACCGAGCTTTGGCTCGTTTAAGCGACACTGAAGCGAGCTCGAGCCGAGCTTTTAACTTGTTTGAGGTTGTTCTCAAAATACCACGAGCCGAGTCGAGCTCGAGCTCAAATAAGTAGGCTCAAATCGAGCCGAGCTCGAGCTCAAGCTTCATAAAACATGATGAGCCGAGCTAGAGCCTAGTCGGGCTAGGCCTCGACCCGTTTACACCCCTACTTGTGATTGTGTAGTTGATGAAAGCCCCAGTCACTAACCAAACTAGAATGCATAGTCTTACAATTATGAACTTAAAATTCGTTTAAACACCATCCATACATACCCATTTTACATATTATAGAGTATAACTATCGGTAAGTTCAAACGAGGTCTATTCATTCGTGTGTTAGATTCACTCACCATAGATAGTGCACACCCATCACCCACCGGCGGTTATACCTTCATGCCCGTACCGACACCACACGATGAAATGTTATGGGGTTGCTCGCAACGACATAGGGGTATCAGCAAGTTGCATTTTCTTCTCACCCCATATCTAACTTGATGACTAAGATGCACCAATCACAAAATCAAAATAAACAGGCCTATAGATAAAAACTCACTAGTAGAGTAACCTAGAATGCCAAAGACCAACCTATTCATAACCCATCTTACATGGATAAAATGTTGACATAACACCGCGTATACAAACTGATTCAAAACATTTTGTGTAACAAAAAAGATTACAGTATCTTGCCTAAAAAAAGCTAACAAAAAGGAGCACAGGTTACACATGGCAAGAATTCTTTTAATTCATATATAGATCATAAACCAATTACCACCAAAAACCAACTACATTAACTGTTACCTCCAGTTCTGATTACCTCTCCTGTAATCATCCGACTGAACTCGAGCACTTTTGTAACTTGTATACTCGTAACCACCCTCTCGTTTTCTGCAATCATTTGACCCCCTACCAAAAGAAGTAAAATCCCTGTAATTTCCCCTTTGTCTATTTGAACCTTGATGTTGCTGGGTCCCACGTGAAGTGCTGGCGTAATTATATTTACTGTTTTGCCATCCCGTTTCGTTAGGCCCCCATGTATTTTTAGAATTACCATCTACTCTTTGTACCCGATATTGATTGTAATGCCATGAGTTAGTTGCACCAATGCCCCATGTGGGTTCGTTATTTCCCGCGTTTCTTGCATCATTTCCCCATGTAGCGTTTTTATTCCACGCGCTATTTGCACCACCGTCCCATGCGTCTTTTATTTCTCTATCGTCATTAGTAATTCCTTGTTCCCACGGGTCGGAAATATTCTTATTTTTAGACTTATTTAAACAATCCTGAGCATCATTTTTGTTACATTCCCATGAATTGGTATCGTTCAATGACTTCAATCCTATAATGCATCCAGGGATCAAACCGTCATTTCGCTTCGTCGCGTTATAACTTTCTAACTTCTCTGCTTCGTCGGGATTAAAGTAAGCTAGATCTAATTCCTTCACTAACTCAGAATCGATTTCTGTATTCCAATCGATTTTTTCATTATACATGTCTGGATCCGGCTGTGGGCCATCTGTAGGGATGTCGTTAATTTGTTCCCAGAATCGTTTTTTGGCCTCGAGAAAGGCTGATTCGCCAGCTGAATCGTTCCATTTCGACACGTTGTCGTAGATGTGTAGGTCGTCTTTAGCGTTGACAACTTTCTCCCATGGTATTCCTACTGAAAGGCAGAATCTTTCCTCCCATGGCAAGTCAACGTTTTTCCAGGCTCCTGTTAAAAATTAGTACGAATTTGTAAATATAATCACAACCTTGTCAGCTCGGTATTTAGAAAACATAGCAGCAGTACGTTGAACTAATTGTCAGAAAGTTTTCCGTGTTAATACAGTCATAATTCATACAATACAAGCATATATCATAGTTCTAGATTGACATGTATCTTCTACTTCGCTTACATTCAGCTTTTGATCAACATATTGCTTCAATCATTAATCACACTATGAAGCTATTACTATTCTATATCTTTGTTTATAGTTATGTTAAAATACCCAATAAGCCCACCACACATAATTGTCATATAATCCCACATTCCCACACAAGTAATCAATTAAGATGTATAGTCTTATCCTGCAATCATATTCATAGTCGTATAAGATCATGGTTGTGCATCGTCAATAGCCATGTCCTGGCACAATTGTAATATGTCAAAAGTCATGAATTTGAGCTAACATGTATACACACATAAGATACAAGTAAACCATGAATATCAGATGTTTTCATGTACTCACTAGTTTATATGGTCGCTAGTATAATCTACAAAAAGATTCTAGGTGATTGGTGGAGTGTCCAGTAAGTTTTTAGTCCCTTTCGATACAAGCATTTTCATCATAAAAGCTTTACTTTTTATTTCGAGGAAAGACAGACCACTTTCTAGGGCAGGCTATCGAGTTATAAATCATTAACTAAAACAACTTGCAGGTTATTTCTACAGTACAATTTTTTCAAATATTCAAAAATGAATTCATCAATAACATGTTTTTGCTTCATATATTCCCCCTAATGTTCATTGTGACCCCACTTAATTAACATAACCCAAGCTCTTTAGCCTTCCAGGTTTCATTTTTAGGACTATTTTAACCACTCTATCATATATTACTCCTTCGTCTCCTATTCAGATAACAAATCAACTTTGTTGAAGACGGTATATCTCAGTTAACAATAATCATGGCTTGATAGTACTAATCATGACAATTTACCCTTACCTTATACATACTTGATACTCCCATCCGAAGCATACACTTACCTTCAAAATATATTGAAATTCTCAAACATGACCAGAGGACCAGAATCTTAGACAAATTGATCTTCCCTTAATCCCTTCCATGTCACTGCTTCTTCCCTCTCTCCACTCGATCTCTATTTAGAGCATAGTTGTCGAAGGCACAAAGAGTGAGCGTTGGGCCTCGGTGCAAGGCGCTTAAAAAGCGAGGTTTTTTTAGGCAAGGCGTATAGTGTAAAAATAATTTTTTAGGGGTTTTAGACATGTTTTGCACTTTTAGGGCTAGTTGAGGTTGTTTTAGGTTGATTCCAGTCTTGTTTAGAGTTGGTATAACTGTTTTAGACCTGTTCAAACCTGTATCAGACGATTTTTGGCCGGAACTTCGTCCGAACTTGGCCTGAAAAATGCACCTGAGGGCCTGAAAATGGGCCTTTTGAAGCAAAGCGAAAAGGCTGCAATGGGCCTGAAAAGTGGGCCTAGGCATGCGACTGTGTTGTCTAAGTCTTGCAGGCTGCAGACTGTCTTGTCTGGTCAAACATCTCCTAATGGCTTTCTTCATAGTTCATACATAAACACCACCTTCCAGTCTTCTACAATCTTATCTATTAAAACATTCACACATTCCGCTCACTATTTTCATTGATTTGGCACACTATAATAACTCTCTTTGATTATCATCATAAATCCTCAATCACAACACATTGACCCTCAAAATTCCTCCAAAAACGAAAAAAAAAAAACGACTTGGAATCGGATATCGCGATGCTTCTAAATATTTAACTAACAAAATATAAGATGGTTACCTAATTCTCCTATACACAAATCCTAGGTTCATCTCAACTACAAACCCTAGAAATCTAAAATCATCCATTTATACACCTCCACACTTGCAAACAACAACTCAATTTATAATCTTCTACCTCTAAATCCATCCAATCCAAAACCCTTCTCTCATTCCACTTCTTTATTATTACTAAACCCTAGATCCTAATTCTTGATCAATCAACAACCTTAAAACAAAAACACACACTCAACCTTCATCACCACATTCACAATTAACATCAAGAACATTATAAATCAAACAACATTGATGAACCCACAACAAATTAATCTTCATACGCATAAATCCAATAACATTACTCCAAAACCCACCAAAATTAACGCAAGAATTGAGATAAAATACACGAAAATAGCCTCCATAGAGATCAGATTAGATGAAAAATAGAAAATTTACCTCGAAATTTGAATTCAGTTTCGTAATAGGTAGGTGGAGATGGTATTCTTTGATTGCGATAATAATTTTTGGGTCTCCATGTTCTTCGATAATTCCACTTACCCATTTTGGCGAAGTGTTTGAATGAAAAAGGGTTTTGATCGATTGAAAAACGGTGGGGGAAAAGTACATATGAAGAAGTTTAGGAGAGTACAGCAAAAGGAATGAAATAGGGGAAACAAAAGGAAACACATAGGGTATGTTTGGCAAAAGTAGCTGGTGGCTGCTAGCTGGAAGCAGTAAGCTGGTAGCTGGTGGCTGAAAGCTGGTAGCTGTAGCTGGTAGTTAGTAGCTGTAGCTTTTTAGATATATTTGGTGTTTGGTAGAGTAGCTGGAGCTTTTAATAAAATGTATAAAATGACCAAAATGGACATAACTAAAAATTTAGAAAGTTGATGCATTAAAAAGTTTCCTATTTTTAGAGGTTAAAATAGTCATTTTTCCCCTAAAAGCTTGTAGCTCCTTCTAAACGCTACTAGTAGTAGCGTTCAACCAAAAGCTTCAAGCTCCTAACCTAAAAGCTTAAAGCTCCTTCAACCAAACAAGACTTTTTATTGAGTAGGAGTTTTTTCTTAAAAACTTAAAGCTAGAAGCTCCTAAAAGCTCCATGCCAAACATACCCATAGACTGTTTTCTTTTTGGGTCATGCTATTAACACACGGACAAAATTATTTTCACACCTCAAAGCGCCGCGCTTTGGCCATAGCGCGGCGCTATAATCGACAAAAGTGCTTCGATTGACGTTTGAGACATTCCCTACTGTTTGACAGACATAAAGCTGATTGACATGTTTTGTCGTTAACCCTAAGCGCCGCGCTTTGGCCATAGCACGGCGCTTCGATCCAACTTTTCACTTTTAAAAGCAAACTACTGATTGAGGTTCTTCTTCAGCAGCTCGGTCTTCTTCTTCTTCACGTTGTTTACAAACATATGTGGGTATTCGAGTGTTTTGTTTTTGTTGTTTACAAAAAACGATGTCGTGGTTAAACAACTATATTTTCGGTCAATATTCTGACGAGACAGTTGTTCCTGATTCTTACGAGGGGACCGCTATTTCTGACTCGTATGAGAAACCGGTCTCGTCCAACTTGAGGGAGGCAGAGGTTGTATCTGGCATTCGTTATCGTGATAACACGGTGACGCTGGATTTGAATACCCCTGTGGAGGACCCTTACGCACAACAAGGTTATTCGAATTTCGGTTACGGTGGCGAGTACAGCTTTGTACAGCAGGAGTGTGGTCCAAACGACAGTTACGGTTGTCAACAGAGCTTACAAGGTTATTCGAATTTCGGTTACGGTGGCGAGCACAACTTTGAACATCAAGTATATTCGGACCTCAGTGACGATGGTGAGCCGGGGGATGTGTCTGTTGACGAGGAAGGCTGTTACCCGGTTACGTTTTCGTTTGATACGACGCAGACCTTTTCGTCACGTAAAGAGTTGGTGCGTTGGGTACAAGACACGGAAAAAGACAACGGTTACCTCATTGTGACTAAGAGGTCGAATAAAAGAGGAGAGAATTACAAGATTTGGTTTCAATGTACTTTTGGTGGGGAGCATAAGAGTATAGCTACACAGAGGAAAACGGGTAGCAAGAAAATAGGCTGCCCGTTCGAGATGATCGGGTTTTCGGACTCATCCGGAAGTGTTTGGAGGATCGAGGTGACGAAGGCGAAGCATAACCACACTCTTATTGAAAACTTAGAGGGTCACGCGTATGCGAGAAGGCTTTCTTCGGAGGATACAAAACTGGTTAAGGAGCTGGCAGAGCAAGACATTCCCAACCAAAGTATCTGGCGAACGCTGACAAAAAACAATCCGGCTAGAAAGCTTATTCCGAAAGATATACACAACGCTGTTCAGAAGATCAACGCCGAAAAAAATGTTGGTAAGTCTCCGATGCAAAAACTTGAAAGCATTCTTCTCGAAAAAAATTACACTTATTACATGCGCACGAATGAGATATCAAACGAAGTTGAAGATGTCTTCTTTGTTCACGAAAGATCATTCAATATGTGGTGTGCCTTCCCACATGTGCTAATGATTGACGCCACCTACAAAACGAACATGTACAACCTGCCATTTGTTCAGGTCGTAGGCATGACGTCGACAAACAAATCGTTTACGGCTGCTTGTGCGGTAATTTCCGCTGAGAAGTCAGAGAACTACCTATGGGTGTTGCAGAGGATCAAGTCTATGCTGGTAGGATGTATGGAACCGCGCGTGATTTTAACAGACAGGGATTTTGCGCTAATGAACGCGTGTGAACAAGTTTTTCCAAAAGCGCATAAGTATCTTTGTCGGTTCCATATTCAACAAAATATTAATAAGAACAGCAAGAAGAAATTCTCTGACAAGGATTGGAAAGAATTCGTACGTAGTTTTTGGTTATTGTGCGAGTCTACGACCGAGGAAATATACAGGTATAACTTGGAAAACCTTGAAGCACAGCTGAAAGAAGATGACCGTGAACGTAGGTATTTCTTACATAATTAAGTTCAAATTTTATATAATAACAAAAACTGACTATTTACGTTTTTTTTAATTTTAGAGGTTTTTGATTATATGAAAAAATCCTGGTTGGATCCATACCGTGAAAAGTTTGTATCATGCTGGATTAACAAAACTATCAACTTTCACCAAACTACGACCAACAGGGTTGAGGGCATGCATGCAACACTAAAAAGTCACTTTCCAAGTCATCGCAACACACTGGATAAACTTGTACTGTATGTTGATCATGTTGTTGATAGACAATACACCGAGATTAGTAGTAGCTTTGAAACAAGCCTCCGAAAAGTGATGACGCACCACAAGAAGCAGCCCATGCTTGCATATATTCTCAGAAAGGTTTCAATATATGCGATTGAGCTTTTGAGTAGGGAACTAAAACGTAAGGAAGACGGGTTGAGAGCCTACGGTGCAAGCTGTGGTTGCCAACTTTGTCAGTCCTTGTCTGTTGACCTTGGCCAAAGCGCCCCGCTATGGCCAAAGCGGGGCGCTTTGAGTGTGCAAAAAGACAAATGCCGTGTGCGAATAGACCAGGCCTTCTTTTTAAGTTGAACCTTCAACTATTCATTACTTTCACTTTTTGGACTAATCATAAAGGGTGCTACTTTCTACACCCCCTATTTACTTTTTCCACCCCCCTCCTCTCACATACTTACAGGTGAGGCCTGCGTGGGACCGACAGTTTTCCTCTCACAAGGGGGTGTAGTCAAGAAAGAGGGGGGGGGGGGGTGTATAGAATGAGCCATCATAAAATATATATTTGTTTTTGAGTTGACATGTTAAACTCTTTTTAGTTAATACCGGATCATATTTGAGTTGGCGTGTTTAAAAAGATCAACCTAACAACGTTTGTTACAATTTGATAACTCGTTTGACTCGTATAAATAAATTGGTTGCGCAGGTCGTGACCAAGTAAACAATTTAAGTGTATTCGAGTTGAAGTTGATTTTCTTTTTTACACGGATATATATAAGTTGTGTATAGGTTCATTGGTTTATCAACCTGAAACATGTTATTTTAACACGGTTAACACCAGCATTGATGATGATGAAAAGGGTAATTGCTCTGATCCATGTGAGTCGTTTTAAATGACTCAAGACTCTATAGCAGACCATGACCTGAATTGAGATTTTAATATTTGGATTTCGGTTTTTGTTGTTAACTTTATTTTATTTTTTTCTGAAGTAGATACTCATGGTCTAACTAAATTCTAATTGTATTTTTATATTTTAAAAACGAAATAAAAATTTTGTTACAAATTTTTGTTTTTGTTTATAAAAAAAATCAACTCATAGTGTTTTGTGATTTAAAATTGTTTATAAAAAATTGTTTTGTTTTTGTTACTAGACTCAATAAGTTCAGAATTGTTTGCTGCTTTTGTTAATTTGTTTAGAATCCAATCCCTTAGATCAACCCTGGTCACAAGTCACTTTAGATTCTTGGACCAATGGTTATGATACTAACAACGAGTTAAAGTATTCGTAAGCTACTTGGTTTGATTAAAATATGAAACAAGCTCAAGCCTAAAATTCATCTAATAAATAAGTCTGAGCGAGGTTGATTAAACTCGCGAGCCTATTATATATAGATTTAGTTTTGACTTTATATAATAAATCACGTAATATAAATTTATTATATATAAATTATTTTGTTATTATATATAGAAATTGATAAACCTAAATATTGTTATACATCGAAATATATAATACATTAATAAAGTAATTAAGTTTTTGATAAATAACAAAGTCGAGCTTAAGCTTGTAAAATTATTAATTAGAGATGAGCTCGGTATCGCACCGGTACTGAAAGTAACGATCCCGAAAATCGTCAAAATTAGGTATCGAACCTGAAAAATGCTTGGTACGGTATTTGAAGGTAAAAATCGGTGTCGTACCGAACCAAAAAAACTGATCCCGAAAACGCCATATAGTGGGTACCGAATTGGTACAAAAAAATGATTAGGTACAGTAGATTCGGTACCGGTAGCGGTTCGGTATCAATATGGTAGCGGTTCGGTATCAATATTTGGTACCATTTCAAATAAGGACGATCTTGAGCTTTATATAAATTGTTATTTTTCAAATATTTAACTGGCGAGCTCAGGGTAAAAATGATTAATGGACGCTTTTGAACTTAATTATAACAATGTTGAGCTCAAGGAAATGGTGGTGGCCATGTTGACAATGGTGATGTCACTGAAAATGGTGATGGAAACAAGGATGATGGTGGTGGTGGTGACAACGGTGATGTTCGTGAGGGAGTACTGAGTAGAGATTCTATTTCCTTAAATTCCTTCACTGCTTTAAAATGAACTAGTTATTACCAAATACGCTTTGTGGCGGGAAAACATCGCATCAATCTAGGAGACCATGTGGCATACTCCTAACGGTATGGTTATTATTCCCCTAGTTTTGCACCACTTGTTGTGCCGATAATTTAGACAATATTGGTTTGGCTCATGACAACATCGATACGATAGTGACACTTGGTATAACAATCTAAAGAAAGGTAAAAAAATAAAATTGAGATATACCGAAAGGATGTCGACGCATGTTTTATGTTGATTGAAAAATATACAAACGAATATCAACTCGGTTTCAATCATACCAATTCCAGTAAAAAACAAAATAAAAAATTCCTTTATAACCCAAAAGCACAATATTTAAAGGCCATTCTTATATCCTAACATTTGCAAGGGACATGCACAGTAAAATACAAATAATCAAAGCTAATGTACAATTTGACTTGCATTGTTTGCACATGTGTCAATTAATATTATAAAAAAACTATTATTTACTAAAATGACATTAACAACTAAACTTTCATTATATAATTATCATTTGTAAGTGTGACTTTTTTACTATTCTTTAATATTTTTATAATATTTTCATATCATCATTAGTTTTAAAGTATATTATATTTCCTTTTATAAATATTAATATACGATTTTAATAAAATTCGATGTATGTCATTGTGACATGTTTGTTTTTATATATGTATAGACATAAAGTTTACTCAAAACCGAGTTTTGAATAATAATGTACAAAAGATCAAAGCACAAGCATTCATGTCATTAAAGTTGCATTGTGGTTTAGATTTTTTGAAGTGAGCTATTTACCCTTTTCTGTTTTTAGTAATAGAAAATAATTATTAATGAATTTTGAATATAGTTGTATTGGTAATAGAATTTTTTTAATACTGTCTACCTTATGCGATAGCGAGTTACACTGACCGAACCAATGCCCGCCAGAAAAACATGCGGCATTTGTTTCTATAGTTTTCGAATAATGTAAAACACGTGTCGATATATTTTTGGGCGTATCTCTATTGGTCGTTATACCGAGTACATGTATCAGACCTATAGTTTAAGGAACCGAGTCGATATCGGCCGAAAGCCCGCCGCGAAGCGCGGAAATCCAACTAGTTTTATACAAATATAAAATTCACATCATTGCCTATTAATGTTTTTTTCCTTTCAGTGGTAGTTTTGTTTACATTATATAATAGGTATGACCCTAAAAGTTTGGTTTGGTAAGAATATATTAATGGGTCGTATTATTAGCACACTTTGGGTTCTTAAATTGACATTCTCAATACTTTTCGTATAGAGCTATACGGGTCGTAAAGCATTTTCAATTTCCAATAAAAACTGATGTGCCAGATTTTGTCTAGTGGTTCGGACCTATACGGGTCGTATAGGTCTATACGGGTCGTATTGGTCTATACGTATTGAATAAGTTTTCTTTACAATTTTTTTTATACATTTATCTATAGTTTTAACAAAGTTTTCTAAAGAATATTTATTTTTTTTAAATAAAAACATTCTTAAATTTTTTTATATCATGTACAATCCTTGCCAATCAAAGACATACCTCTCCAAACAAAATGGACTTTTGTGGGGAGTCGGTTTAGAGCAACTCTCCACCCGAAGAACTCCACTTATATTTTATCTATACATCATTTATGGTATATTATTGTTTTTGTATAGTGTGGTATAGTATACTATAGTATAGGTGAAGTATCTACTAGAAAAATAGGCAATTGTAACCAAAATTTGCCAACAAAAAAATGGTAGCAAATTTAGGGACCGATTTCTCAACAAAATGCATATTAAATGCGTACAATATGGTAGCTAAGTGGTGGCAACTTCTTCCACAAATACAATTTAGGTGGCTAAATCATCACAAATACATGAAATTAAAAGTTATATTTGAATTGCCACCATTTTAACGATGACAACATGTGAAAACTAATTAAACGGGTTGCAATTTGAATGGGTGGGTAATCTTTCCGCTCGGCACATATTAGGGTTTTGAATAGAGTCTCAAAGTTAACCGCTGATTCATATTCCACCATGCTCTTCTCCCACGCCTCCATCCACTTCCCAAACCCTAATTTTGTTTCCCTCCCTTTGATTTCAAAACTCGCTTGGTTAGGGATTTGTGTGTGCTTGTGACAGTTAGGGAGCGAGCGATGGGGGGAAACGACACTCGTGGTGGCTGCATATGATAGGGGAACATCAAATTACGCCAGAATTTGCTCTAGATGAACAAATCGACATCATCAAAGATTCAAAGCACAACTATGCCAGCTTCTCGAGGTTAATTTCATCAATCACTTCACACTTTTCCACAATGTATTAAGAATTTAATCAATGTCACTTTTAGTTAGAGTTTTGTTGATTATTGTTTATTTGAATTTTGTAGAGTTATGTTGTTGATTTGCATTTAGTTAGAGTTTTCCTTGAGTGATATGTTAGTTGTTGAATAGATTCTGTACTAGGTTAATTAAATGAGTTGTTGCTAATGAACTAATGTCAGTTTTGACCTTTGGAGTTGGTGCTACTTATACTTGTTTTTTGCATTCATTCTACATTTGGATTCAAATCACAAATTTTGATACATTATGAGAACACCGGGCAAATGATGTTAGATTTGCAACAACAAAAATGTTGTATTAGTATAGAATGTAGTATATTTTATATGGCATTTTTTACGGAACCAACGAGGACTTTAGGATTATGAAACTTGTGCATATTGCAATTTTCTACGTTTGGTTGCAGGTTAGTGAGCCAGAAAAGTGGGGATAAAGTTTGTCTTCTTCTTCGGAACACAACAAATGTGAGTTTACCTTTCGTGGTTCTAGATATATTGTTGTTCGTAGGAATCAGCAGCATCTCTAACAAATTTTCTTTATAGGTTTCGCTAAATGTCAACACTCAATCAGATACTACCTGTTGAGTTGAGATCATGCATTTTTTTTTGTTCAGGTCGTGTTACGGTGTTAGACAGTTTGCCATAAAAATAATGTTAAATAACATTTTTATGATGTTTTTTTTTGTTACACCCTCAAATTCTACATGCGGGGTTTTACCACGAGGCGTGTGACTGACCAGGATCCAGCCACTAATCATGTTGAACGAATTATTAAAGTTATATAGTTATCACAATCAACACGATTAGTGATCAAAGTTTAAAAGTCCAAAACATAGTTTAAGTTAACAGCAGAAGCAAGATTAAAATCCAGACACAACTCAAAACCATAAGTTCATAGCAATATTAAAATGTAAGTTTAATAACCCACGACACTCCAACCATTGCAAGCCTCCGTCCAGCTGTACCTAACGACCTTCAAAGCATGCAATAGTTTGTCAACATAAAGTTGGCGAATTGACAATTTCAGTTAAGCATAGAGCGTAAATGTAAGTTCATAGGCAAAGCGTTATAAGTATGACTCGGGTAGCTAACCTTCATCAAGGTAACTAAACTGTGTGAACCGAATGCTGACGTTATAGTCTTTATGCGATCATCAGTGTCTATCCACATTGATGAATTGAAAAGGTCAATAGTTCACGTCCGGCTCCCAGCACGATGTAAGGTTTGTCAAATCTAATAGCACTATCAACTAGTACCCCACCTGCCAACTCAGCATACTAATCGGTAAAATATGTAGGGACTTCCAGATATAGTTTAGGTTTAGTTTAATGTACCATTCCAACGTCCAGGGATAGTAGAGTATGTGTGATCCCAATGCAGGGATGCGCGTGTGTAACACCCCAAAATATGGAAAATGATAAATAAAGAAATTAACTTGGTTAGTGGAAAGTTTTGATTTAGTGATAACTAGTTAAGTAAAAGATTTAAATTAAATGCTCCCTCAAGTGGGAGGACTAAATATGTAACTAATGAATGAGGGGGGTTAATTAAGAGAAAAACAAACATAATCCACACACAGTACGTGTGTGTGGATCGACCTGGAGCCAAGAAAGAACAGGGGTTCACCTTGTTCTCATCAAATTCACCAAATTAACAAGGAAAAATTGATGCTTATCAGTTGCATGTGATGAATTATTGATCAATTACCCATACCCCATCTAGTGGTAAGTCGAATTTCTAGATTTGATGAATTGTAGAAGAAGGGTTTTGACCCAATTATGAAATTGTGTTATGATTTGTGTTGTTTAAATGTTAAGGATGCTCCCTAGGGTAGAAATCATGCTTAGATTTTGTCAAATGAAGGAAGTTCTCTATAAACCCACTTTGTGAAAGTTGGGTTATGAATGTGAAGATTTTAGGATGATGAATGTATGTAATTGGCTTGTAATTCTGTTGTAGTACCCGAATGCTAGATAAGTTGATGAGGATTAAAGGAATTGAAAGAATTAGGATGACTAGTAATGACATATAGGATGATATAGTAAATCATGCTTGAGATACTTGTACATTATGCTTCATTTATGTAACGCACACTAGGTGTTTGATGAAATGCTTGAAAGAGTAAATTTGTGTAAATTGAAATGTGATGAAATGGAAGTAAGGGTACTAAACGGATGAATGAATATGTTGATTTAGGTGTGAAGGAAGAAGGCTCGAATTCTAAGAAATCGGAAGGATCACAAGACCGAGGTATGTTTTGTTGCATACGAAAACCTTATTTATAATTTTGTTATAATATCATAATTAATTATTGTCAAAATGTTATGGTGATTAGTAAGTAACTAGCAAATCCCTTGCGGATTTGGTTGTTAAGAAAGCTATAATAAGCTATGCAAGTCGACCGGTTCTAGTGAACAAGTCGATTAAGAATAAGCTCCCATCCGTCTTGAACGGGTGGTTTTGTATGCTATGATAAATGCGAGAAGCTTAATCCGTTATACGGATAGAAAGAAGAATTTATGTTGAAAGCAAATAACCCTATTAAACGGGTTGGATATGTATGCTTAACTCTCATTGAGAGTGTTTATGCTAAACCCAAGAAATTGGGTAGTTGAATGCGTAAGAAAGGTGAAAGCTCATATACGGATGGAATTAAAACGAAAGAGTTATAGATTATCAAGTATGATGACTAACTTGTAAAACCTTGTTGTTGATTGTAGGTAAATCCTCACTTTAGGCGATCCGGAGCTTGGGGCGAGCACATGTCTATGCCTTGTTATACCGAACGCTTCCGCTAGTTAAAATGCATACTTTTGGGTCTATGTCTTGTTATTTGGTTTTATCTTGTTAGAAGTCTTAAACTTGAAAACTTGTTGTTTTTGTTTTGGGTAGTTTAATGTAACTAGGGTCGTTGATGGATGATGTTTTATTATATGTAAAACCAGGGGGTATGCTTGTTTTATTAAACGGGTCATGCCCAAATTTTGTTAAAAAGTTTACAAACAATGTTAATTACAAGGTCTAGATTTCAATAAGTTGTTGTTTTTATTAATATGAATAAGCGGTCGTAACAGCGTGTAGCCCCAAACTAGGGGTACCACATGTGTTTCCCAAACTAGGGACGCATGCTTTGAAAAAGAGTTGTTAACTCACCTTAGTTTGCTCGGCTAGAAAATATGTGAATAGTAGCAAAATTGGTCAACCTTGTCCTGATATGGTTACCGTTTTAGTTAGTTTGTGCTCACGTATTCCTACACGTATACTAACACATAACCATGCAACACGTTGACACTTAATTAACCGGTTGAGTGATCATGAGTAGGTCTACACCTTATGTAATGTATTATGTCTACCTAGGTTTCAAATCATGCATTGACACTTCATACCAACTATCACAAACAACCACCTACACAAACATCAAGTTTCAGCTTACATAGTTGCATATCAATTTTTGAGCAGTTTTCCGGAATTTATTTAAAATACCAAACAGACTCGAAAAATTATGATATTTTCATGAGACATGTTATTTATTCCACTATGACTTGTGAAATTTTCTCATGACCTAATTATACACAGAAAAAATCATTAAAAATCATTTATCACACATAGGTCTGATTCGTCACATTCTAGCGACAGTTAACGAAAAACTTCATTTAAAAATCTTCATTAACTTTTTTAACCAAATTCCAGTTGGAGAATTGTAACCTCTCCTAGGAATATCCAAAGTATAATTTTCAAGTATTAACTCAAATCTTACACCAAGGTTTGGTATTCGTAATAGGCTACAAATTCTGTCGGAAAACGCAGCCTGAACCTTTGATACAGAAAAATTCATTTAAAATACCAAAACACGTCGAAAAATTATGACTCCAGTGGAGTATGGCAGCTATTTCCTGGAACTACATCTTAGACTCAAGAAACACTTGTTTTCGTTCAATTTTGACCCGATTACAGTTGACACAAGTCGGCTATAAATTTCTAACAGAAGTTGTTTTATTACCCAACTTCTCAAAATGGTTTTTTATAGTTTTGTTATCATACTTTTCGATCAAAATAACATGTATACTCCACATATAACAGGTCATCATCATATATCTCAGATTATACATCAAGAATCAATCAAGGTTATCAATATTCCTACCAAGATCATGTTAAATCAAAACCCTAGTAACTATACATATATATATGAGATCACATCACCATCCATGCATGATTTCTTGCAATTCTAATCTACAAGCATCATCATAAATCATCAAGAACGCCAAGTAATTTAGAAAACATAGCCATAATTATACACCACTAATAGAATTATAAACGTGATAAGTGTGTTACCGAGAGAGAGTGATGAAGGTCGATTGTTTGCTCGAAACCAAAGATAACCCTGCTGCGATTCCTGGTGACTTGCGAATCAAAGGAGGGAGTGAGAGCAGGAGGTGTCGACCTAGGGTTTTGGGGAACTAATGTATGCACGTCTCTTATTTTTGTTATAAAACGGGGGTGGGGCGACGTGGGCTTCATCGTTTGGGCCACACAATGTGGGCCGCAAAGTGTAGGGTCGCAAATGGTTTAAGATCGCATGTGGGTTGGGGCGGTTATGGTTTGGGTCGCCCCAAACAAGCCACAAATGGTTTAGGTTTGATGTTGGGTCGATGAGGGGTAGTGGGCCGAAGACCATAATGATTTAATTTCTTGTATAAAAAGTTTAGTGAATTATCTTTCAAGAATGACAACTAGTCCTTATACTTTTGTTAACGTGTTAAGCGTTTGAATTCTTGAAATAAGTTGCACGTTTACTTTATAATAATGCATGTGAATCATAACCTGAATGTCTCATGTAATAGATATATGCACGTGTTCTAATTTAATGGAAATTAAACAGAGACAGTGAACAGAAATTAACCTGAGAATGCGAGTTGTCACATCATCCCCAAGTTGAAAGAAATTTTGTCCCGAAATTTAGCAAGTAGTCGTTGAAGAAGTTAGTGCATTTGAGAACTTTCCCGGGGTGCCACATTTTTTGTCACAAGAATAGGCCATAAATTTAATAGGCTAGGTGGAGATGTATATTTATTATACTCACTAAAAGTTCTTGATTAACAACCTTACTAATTAAATTCCATTTTGGGTATGGTGAAACGGTGAGTCAAATCGTGAATCAAACCATTGGCAACTAGGTAGCAAATAAAGGCTATTCGTAACCCGGTAACAAGCAAGGAGCGGTGGCAAATACTTTTGACCGTTTCTACGATGGAAAAAATATGATAGCAAAATTTAAAAGCGGTCATAAATTGGTGGTATTAGGTAAATTGACACGAATGTTTATGCCACCAAATTTTTGGTTGCAAAACAGTGGCAACATGGCAATTGTGACCGTTTTGTGACCGAAAATGCAGTCACAAAAACCCTTCATTTTCTAGTGGTGGTATAGGTCTCGTATGAGCATATAGGTGTAGTAACGGTCCTGTAAATGCTTGTAGTTGTAGTATAGGTATAGGTGATGTGCGCAAAATGTAACATATAAATTACATCAAATATGGCATTAAACTAAACCTTTTTTAGTACTAATGTTGGAAAAAGTGTGTTTTTGTCTTCCATTTGTATTTTCAGGATTAAATGAGCTCAAATGAACAAAAGAAGCAAAAAGGCAGCTAAATCTAACATAAATACAAGAAAATGAATAAACGTTGCATGCCCGACCCCCCGACAGCATCTTCCCAAGCAAAACAAGAGAACAGAAGGCTGAACACGCCCCGTGCGTGCCCAGTGTCTGCAGAAAAGACAAAGCTGTAGAAGCTTCTATCACCCACCACGGAGGCGTGCCCAGCGGACACGGGGCCGTGGTCAACTCTAAGATTCACAGAATCTAGGGAAATCTTGATAGCACAGATACGCTTCTGCACACGGGGTCGTACCCAGCGGACACGGGGGCGTGGTCAACTAATGCAGACAAACTGCAATGAATGAAGAAAGAGAATATGGGTGGACACGGGGCCGTGTCCGGGCTTCTGTGCAGACTATAAATAGGGGTGCTTGGCTCATTTGCAAACCATCCATTGGCAAACCACCTCTCTCACACTTCACCAACCCACAACCACAACCACCATCACAACCCACAGCCACCACCATCATCCATCACCCATCATAGAGTGTGTGAGTAGTCTCGGGATCCAAGATTGATCGTAAGAGTTCTTGACAATCAAAGGCCATGTTTGCCTAAGTCTCTTACATCACTTGGTGAAGACAAGTGTTTAGTGTAATACTTTTTATTTTTAATATTTTCGCACTCTTTATTTGGTTATGTATTAATGACTTTAATAACTAGTTTCTTATGTTGAAGGTGAGTCTTCCTTATCGTTTGTCCGTGGTGTCTTGGCATTATTTTACTGTCTATATAAAATAAAAGATTTTCACCATTCATATCTCCACGGTCTATATGGAGGTATGTTGGCTACCTGGTCGGGAGTTAAGGGAATGGTTTGGTAAGAGTCTTGCCTTGTTCAGTGTATAGATCCTGCAAGGACCTGGGTCAACTTTAGTAGGACCTCCTTTAATACGCACTGGAATTGGATGGCGAAGGTCCGAACTCATTGATCCCCTCATATGTAAACTACTATTAAAACTTTAACCCGGCTACTTAGGACTGTATCCCTGCTGACTCAGACTACTTAGTCGAGGGTAACATCACCTCCAGAAGAGGGGCCTACCACAATATGCATTAATAACTTAATTAATTATCTTTCAATAATCCAACCCTTTAGGATTGTATCCTTGCTGACTCAAACTACTGGGTTGAGGGTAACGTCACCTTCAGAAGAGGGGTCTACTACAATAACTAAGATAATCACTTAAAAAGTGCAAAAGTGCGGAAATAATCAAAGGTTACAATAAACACGAGTCGGATCCAAGTGATTCATCTTTTCTATCTGTTTTTATTTTATTTTATTTTTCAGCATTTTAGTTAGTTTTATTTTTTTTCTAGTTTAAAACCTTTTTCTAAACTTTTGATTTGATTAGACGTTGAGGATAAACCGGTATTAAAAGCTCTTGTGTCATTGGACGACCTCGGTATCTTACCAACACTATACTACGCTCACGATGGGTGCACTTGCC
This sequence comes from Helianthus tuberosus, assembly GCA_030545235.1. Taxonomy (NCBI): domain Eukaryota; kingdom Viridiplantae; phylum Streptophyta; class Magnoliopsida; order Asterales; family Asteraceae; genus Helianthus; species Helianthus tuberosus. The sequence goes on along the minus strand of CM060448.1, from coordinate 167,568,760 downwards.
CATATGTGTGTTTAGTGTTAGTAAATATTGTGTTTTATAAATTTAAAACTTGGCTAAAAATTGTTAAAGGGCTTAAAATATACATTAAAAACTATACGACACATCACACGCATCAAGTTTTTGGCGCCGCTGCCGGGGACACAAGGATTTTAAGAAAGTTAGGAATCAACGGCCTAATCGTTTTCTCTTATTTTTCTATTTTTTTAGGTTTTTTTTAGATTTCCAGCTTCTGCGGAACTCAGCACGGGGCGTGCCCGCTGAACACGCCCCCGTGCCCAATCTTTGGTACTGGCAATCCTGTTTTAAGTCAGACAGTAAGCTGAACACGGGGCCGTGCCCACTCAACACTCCCCGTGCCCAAGTTTCAGTTACTAAAAACAGAACCGTAAGATCCCGACGGTTGGTAATTTCTGACACAAACATGAGTGATACTGATATTTTTTTACTTTCGGCACTCTTATGGTACGTGGTGTTAAATATGTGGTGGCCCTCATAAAGATTTAGAATGTTATTTTCTAAATTATAAGCCCCATTATATAGACCCATTGTTTTCCTGTAGCCTTAAGAGGGGCGAAAGTAAAAATAATCCCTATCTCTCCCTCGAATGCTCTCAATCAACCCTTCTAGGAGAAATGCTTCTCGATAAATTATTTCAAATGGAAGATCTAATTCTTAATTGGATGAAAGAACTTGAGATGGATATCATTAATTCACCTCAAGACGAAGCCCAAGAAGAATTATTGAGATCACATTCGAATAAAAACAACTTCGTTGTTCCCGAAATCACCTCTAACTCCAGCGAGGACTTGAGCGATAGTCGTTCCTGTGTCGACTGTGCCGTGAAGGACTCCCCATCGACTTCGTTCGGTGCATACATAGACCTGAGCGATTCAGCATACACCTTCTTTAATGAGAGACCGGGAAAGGGTTGGACTTGTCCACCTACATTTAGCATAGGAATCACCCTCACCGACAACCTCTTGCGTTCTCATCTTACTCTAGGGCAATTAAGGTATCTCAGACACTTTGGGGTTGTTCCATCCAGTAAGGAACCACCCGATCCGGATGAATTCCTTAAAAATAGAAGAAACTTCATAAACAGCCTCTAGACACGGGGCAGTGTCTAGGTCAGCACGCCCCCGTGTCCACCCAGAGATTCCCGTCTGATTTCGTGTCAGAATACGGACAAAACGTGTCAGGATCTTGCCTGTACACGAGGCCGTGTGCAGCGTGCTGTCGTTTTCTATAAATGCAGCAAGATTCCTGCACATTTGGACCACTCCAAAGACAAAGATCTGGTGGATCTTCACACATACCATCCTAGGTATATTCTAAAGAAGGTTCCCAACAACCATCTTGTCTTTTCCACTTTTATCCATTACCTTCTTCTTCAATTTTTCCTTAATACCTCCATTAGAGCTTGAAATCTCCATAATTCCAAGCTTTATTGAGATGTTTGTTAGATTTTTATTCAAGAAATCTTGTTAAAAATAAGTTCTACAACAATGTTTTAAGTTGTTTCTGCTTAAAAACGTTTTAAAAATCACGAAAACAAATTAAAACTCCAAGATTCCTTGTTCCAAAAATTTGCAGACATCTGAACACGGGGTCGTGCTCATTGAGCACGGGGTCGTGTCCGAGGTACTGTTTCCATGAAATTGAATTCTTTTCGGTATGTTTTCTCAGAATGGCGAGCAGAACTAGCGGAACATCTTCATCGCACTCCAGAAACAACCGACAAGGGAGAAGGTCATTAACGGTTGAAGATTCTCTTGTAAACTACGTTTACGCTTTAAGAGAAGCTATTGATGAAATGATGGGAGTGGAAGAAGCATTGGTCGACCGTATCAATCATTTGACGGTGGGACTAGAGGGATGTCTTCGAGAGGTCAACCTTTTGCACCAAAGGTTGAACATTCTCGCTTCTCCTCCTTTGGTGCCAATTATCACCCAAAGGGCATGGAATGTGGTACCGGGAGTCATCATACCGGCCGAATGGTACACCATACACCCGGAGCCCCCTCGAGACATACTACAAGGGGTTCCGGTTGGTGTCACTTCCCCTATGAAAGATGTTGAGGAAAACGAGCCCGGCTTCTTCCTCCCAAGAGAGATAGAAGAATGGCTTTAACCACATCTAGGGAATACCCCTCGGTCTAAAAGTTCTACGAGGCTTTTAAATACCGGAAAGCTATTTTCGGAATTTTGATTCTTATTAAAGTAGAACTCCTTAGGATGATTTTTTGTACCATTTGACCCATCTATCTTAGGACCTTTAGTTTTTATTTTTCCGCCTTGTCTTTAAATTCTCTAGGACCTTATGTAATAGTTTTAATGAATGATGGTTTTAATTAATTTGGTGTTTGGATGATGATGTAATGGGAAAAACACACTTGGGATGGTGAAGGATACCAAGGGAAGCTTGAACCAGCACCCCATGCACAAAAACAAGGCCACTCGACAATTTTTCTTCATTACAGCAAGTTCAGCACGTGGCCGTGCTCAGGCAACACGCCCCGTGCTCAACCATCTGCAGAAAAATGCCCAGTTCAGGAACCTGGACAGGGGGCGTGCTCACTGAACACGCCCCGTGTCCAGCCTTCTGTTACTTTACTTTCTTTTCTGTTACTGGCGATCTGAACACGTGGTCGTGCCCGGACACCACGGGGCCTTGTCCAGACGCCCAGTAACGTAAAATTTTGCTTTTTCACATCTTTTTACACACTCAATCAACCTAAAAACTTATTTTTGGGACACATTGAGGACAATGTGTAATTTAAGTGTGGGGGGGGGGGGGGGGATGCTAAAACCTTGAATTTTGCAAGTCCTAATTACAAGCCTTACACAAAACTCTATTGGAACCGCTAAACACCCTAAATTTTTTTCATAAAATTTTCATTTTTTTTACTTGTCTAGGTTTAATTTGGGAATTTCAAATTCTAAAAAGGTTATATTTTTACAAATTTACAACTGATAGCGTCGTGATAAAAAGAACCAACATAAGAAAATTATGAAACGGCATGACAAATCTAGTTAAAATTTGATTATATATACTTGATCACATAAAAACCCATTCCCACAAAAAGTGAGTTTTGAGCCTTTATTGAGCATACAAATACACATCTTTAAACTAAATGCTCATTTTTCGTTTCTTGTGTGAATAGCCGTTTGGTTCTTACAACTCTAGAACTTGCCACGACGATACATTCCCGGTCCTTACCAACTTAAATCCGAGTAAGTAAATGATGGAGGCATTAGGACTAACCCTTTTTATTTCAACACCATTATTTTTCTTTTTTTACCACCTACCCAAAATCCCCCTAGTTAACCCCTTTGAGCCTAAACCTTTTCATTTCTTAACCCAAAAACAAACACCCTTTTACCCACCAAAACCCTTTTTCATTTTAAACCCTTTATTTTAGTAACAAAGCTCGGTTTTTCATATGACATTCCTTATCAAAAAAAAAAAAAAGAGAATATATATATATATATATATATGTATGTATGATGATGATGAAGCCAAAACAAATAAACAAACAAGTTTATAAAAAAAAAAGAACTTTGTTTGAAGAATCGCTTCATCAAAATAAAAAGTTACAAAAATAAAAAGTCTTACGAAAACCGATGTTTTTTACGCCTTTCGCCCTTTTCTACTAACCACTAACCCAACCACCTACCTTTAACCCAAGCCTAACCCTTCCCCCAAAAGTCCTCTTGATATTTACAAAGGTATATAGTTAAAAAGGATGAGGATTGATTGCTTGGCAAGCTTATGGTAGGAGTAAGTTCCATGCCGCTCTCGAGTGTTTCACTAAAAAACATTTTCGGCCGAGTGTTGAGTGATCCTCCGTGAGGTGTGTGAATTTGTATATAAATGGAATTTTAAAAAGGCATGTTATGCCCTAATAAATAATTTCTCTTATGAAACGTTTTAAATAAATCATGACGAATAAGATTGTAAAGAATTAAAAATAAAACTTAATAAAGAATCTTGGAAATCCTGACACTTTATGACAAGTCCAAAAACCTTCTCTTCTATCCGTTCCATTTGGGAGTGTAAAGCCACATTATAAAGAGTTTTGCTTGAGGACAAGCAAAGATTCAAGTGTGGGGGTATTTGATGTGCGCAAAATGCAACATATAAATTACATCAAATGTGGCATTAAACTAACCCCTTTTTAGTACTAATATTGGAAAAAAGTGTGTTTTTGTCTTCCTTTTGTATTTTCAGGATTAAATGAGCTCAAATGAACAAAAGAAGCAAAAATGCAGCTAAATCTAAGATAAATACAAGAAAAGGAATAAAATGGCATGCCCGACCCCCCGACAGCATCTTCCCAAGCAAAACAAGAGAATAGAAGGCTGAACACGCCCCGTGCTCAATGAGCACGGGGGCGTGCCCAAGTTTCTGCAGAAAAGACAAAGCTGTAGAAACTTCTATCACCCACTACGGGGGCGTGCCCAGCGGACACGGGGCCGTGGTAAACTCTAAGATTCGCAGAATCTAGGGAAATCTTGATAGTACAGATACGCTTCTGCACACGGGGTCTTGCCCAGCGGACACGGGGTCGTGGTCAACTAATGCTGGCAAACTGCAATGAATGAAGAAAGAGAAGATGGATGGACACGGGGCCGTGTCCGGGCTTCTGTGCACATTATAAATAGGAGGTGCTTGGCTCATTTGCAAACCATCCATTGGCAAACCACCTCTCTCACACTTCACCCACCCACCACCACCATCACACCCCACATCCACCACCATCATCCATCATCCATCATAGAGTGTGTGAGTAGTCTCGGGATCCAAGATTGATCGTAAGAGTTCTTGACAATCAAAGGCCATGTTTGCATAAGTCTCTTACATCACTTGGTGAAGATAAGTGTTTAGTGTAATACTTTTTATTTTTAATCTTTTCGCACTCTTTATTTGGTTATGTATTAATGACTTTAATAACTAGTTTCTTATGTTGAAGGTGAGTCTTCCTTATCGTTTGTCCGTGGTGTCTTGGCATTATTTTACTGTCTATATAAAATAAAAGATTTTCACCATTCATATCTCCACGGTCTATATGGAGGTATGTTGGCTACCTGGTCGGGGGTTAAGGGAACGGTTTGGTAAGAGTCTTGCCTTGTTTAGTGTATAGATCCTGCAAGGACCTGGGTCAACTTTAGTAGGACCTCCTTCAATACCCACTGGTATTGGATGGCGGGGGTTCGAACTCCTTGATCCCCTCATATGTAAACTACTATTAAAAAATTTAACCCGGCTACTTAGGACTGTATCCCTGCTGACTCAGACTACTTAGCCGAGGGTAACGTCACCTCCAGAAGAGGGGCCTACTACAATATGCATTAATAACTTAATTAATTATCTTTCAATAATCCAACCCTTTAGGATTGTATCCTTGCTTACTTAAACTACTGGGTTGAGGGTAACGTCACCTTCAGAAGAGGGGCCTACTACAATAACTAAGATAATCTCTTAAAAAGTGTAAAAGTGCGGAAATAATCAAAGGTTACACTAAACACGAGTCGGATCCAAGTGATTCATCTTGTATATCTGTTTTTATTTTATTTTATTTTTCAGCATTTTAGTTAGTTTTTTTTTTCTAGTTTAAAACCTTTTTCTAAACTTTTGATTTGATTAGACATTGAGGATAAACCGATATTAACAGCTCTTGTGTCCTTGCACGACCTCGGTATCTTGCCAACACTATACTACGCTCACGATGGGTGCACTTGCCCATATGTGTGTTTAGTGTTAGTAAATATCGTGTTTTATAAATTTAAAACTTGGCTAAAAAGTGTTAAAAAGCTTAAAATATACATTAAAAACTATACGACACTTCACACGCATCAATAGGTATAGGTATAGTGTTGAATAGATGTAGTATATGTATAGTATAGGTGTAGTATAAGTCATGTATAGACCTCGTATAGACCTATATGTGTAGTATAGATCTCGTATATGCTTATAGTTGTAGTATAGTATTGTATATGTAGTATAGTATAGTAAACTATAGTATCGTATATAACATTTATTATATAATTTCAAAAAAATCTAAAAAATTGATTTTATCCCTATACGCATCGTATAGGTTAAAACTGGCTAGTATAGTACCATTATACAACTCGTATTGACCTATATGATGCGTATAAATAGTCTCGTATAATGTTGATACGCCATATTTTTCATGAAACGACACCCCTATATACATTGTATAGGTCAATATGAGTCGTTTTAAGGTATTATACGACCAAGTTATGACCTATACAATGTGTATAGGGGTAAAATCAAATTTTCATAATTTTAGGTTTTGCCTTTTTGTGGCGTATACAGGCCGTATTTTGACGTATTTTGTCATTACGTGTAGTTTTATGGAGTATATGATTTATACATGTCGCATCGGTGATGTTCGGTTATGTGTGGTATTGTATTCATTGATTACGTGTCATTTTGTTTTGAATCCACTTGTACTCTTACGTGTCTTATTGTACCTACACGCGTCGTACCGTATCATTACTTGACATATTTTGTCGTTACATGTCGTATTATGATGTATATTGTCTGTATGTGTCGTATAATGCCGTATATTGTTCATACGTGTCGTATCGGCGGCGTTCAGTATTGTAACTATAGTGAAGTAGACTGAATTGTAGTATAGCATAGATCTCGTATATGCATATAGTTGTAGTATATTATAGTATATGTGTAGTATAGTATAATAAACAATTGTTTAAGTGTAGTATATCATACGATGATAACATAGATACTATAGTATAAGTACACTATAGTATAATCCGACCCGTATAATTGTCTAATATGTGTGTAGCGGTTACGGATATGGTTAAAGGTAATAATCGAACCGAATCGTCATTTGCACACCCCTAGTCGTCGTATAGTATAGCATACGTAGTATACTATAATAAACTATACTATAAGTGTAGTATATAATACGATTATAACATACATATTATAGTATAAGTATAGTATAGTATAATAAACATGTACCAAACCTATACTACACGATAAATTTTTAAAAATATTTATGTTTCAAAAAATAAAGAATTCTTTTATGAAACTTTGTTAAAACGATAGATTATTGTATAAAAAATGTAAAAAAAAAAAAATTCAATACGATCAATATAGAGCTATACGACCCGTATAGGTCCAGCCAGCCCTCAAATAAGAACTTACATCTGCAGATTTGACTTTTTACTTTTATGTCTATACGACTCGTATAGACCTATATGACTCATATAGAAGTCAAAGAGTATCCAAACAGATTTTTGGGTGCGATAGTATCATCGACAGACGACCAAGATTAATAATCTTTTGTATGGACCGACCTATTTCAAGTTGCATCATGTCGTTCTATCTGCGATTTAGGCTAGCAAAAAAAGACATAAAAACATGCAGTGATGCGACATGGAAAGTTGTGATTTGCTGCTTTGTGTAGGTCCATTTAAAAATGCCACGCAACTGCCTACCACTATTCCGTCCTCTTTAATAAGAAACCAAAGTGAATAACTTTCAAAACTTGGGTGACCAAATTCAAGAAATGAAAACATTATTGTTTCTTAGGATATTTTGAATATATATATATATATATATATAGGGAAAGTGTAAAACAAAATATCTCTTAATGTACAGTACGTACGAGATGAAATTATAACATGTGTAATTAGTCTTATAACATGCGTGATTAAGTTTTTACCCCATGTGTAATTTCTAATTTTGTACATGCATGATTGTGGTTTTCAACATGCGTGATTAATGGTTTTTCAACATGCATGATTAGGGGTTTGAGTTTTAGAACGTGCGTAATCCATCTTGTACGTATCGTACGTTAAGAAATAGTGTACGTTAACTCACCACACACACATATATATAACTATATAACGTTAAATTCATTTTCTTGAAGGAATTTAGGAAATTCTTTCGAATTCTTCTTATCGTCCAATCAAACAAGTTATCCATTCAATGATGGTGTAAACATCGATATTGTAGATAAAATCAGAAGAACAATGGTGTTGTGTAGATGAGGAGAGTGGTGTTGAAGGTGGTACCATCATGAAACCTTCTTCTCTATGACGGTAGGGTTTGTCTGAAACATCGTTGCAAACATTTGATGATAATGTTGTTGCAAGGGGCAAATGGTCGAGGTCCTACCAACTATGATGAAATCAAAAGATCTATAAAGAAAATGAAGGGGTTAGCACTTTCTTTTAGGTGCAATTATGTTTTTTTATGATGAAAATGGTAAATGGTCATTTCAAATAAGTTTTATAATGATTTCTAACGTGAAGTTAGTGTTAATAATTAAATGCGTTACAAGTGAAGTTAGTGTTAAGAATGAAATGCGTTACAAAGTTGTAAAAGTTTGGATTTGTTGGTCCGCTAAGAATTTAAGTATAAGTGTATAAGGAAGGTTAAATACTCCAATGATCATATAAATAGAATAAATATTTAAAGTAAATCTCATTGATAGAAATTACAAATAACATAAACTTTTGAGACGACTCAACTTTTGACTTAACATATATGCTACCAAATTAATGAATTTTAATACTTAAATTAAAGAAGACTGATATTTAGAGGGTATAGTATAAATTATTGGATTTGCTTGAAAATAATGGTATAAAATGAGGTGTCATAAATTTTTCATTTTCTCTTTAATTGTGTTTTACTTTTACTGTTTCTTTAATCCAATTCAAATATAGAAGAACTCATTAAAGTGCTACAAATTTACCACATATCACCTATATGTATCTAGTAATCTTAGCCATCTACATCTATCTAGTCAGTTTAATCCAATCGACTAAGTCAATGATTAGCCATCTACATATGTGTATTCAGTTTAATCCAATCGACCCTAAGTCAATATGTACGGTCGTATTCATTCACCAAACATGTTAAAATGTGGAGAAAAAGAAAACAATATATATTCAAGGTTTAGTTCAACAACACCCATATAATTTATCATTTATAATGTCTTCTTGGCATGCCGTTTAGTCCTACCAATTATTATTGAACTTATTATTACTTATCTTGTGGTCTCAAAGCATGATATGTGACAACCCAATACGGCAATACTTATGGGATGTTTCACAACTTCATTGTAAGATATTAATTAAATTTATTATATATATTATATTCAGTATCTATATTATTATAAAATACCTTAAATACTTAACCATTTTTAGAGTTTCTAAGTGTTCAATTATTCAACTATCAATAGACAAAATAAATTACATGAATATTGGTCTATGTGGTATGTCCGTATTTGTATTTGATCTTTCCTACTGAAAAGTTAAGAATTTGGTTATAAGTGCTTGTCAGTTGTCACATTGTAATGTGTTTGGTTCTTAGACCATGTGTAGTGGTTTACATGAATAATGCCCCCACCTATGGGTATTGTGCGACACGTGTCATCCCAGTCAGCAAAGGGGCATTATGGGCGTTTTCACAAATAGGCGTAGTGGGATAATGCCCCATCAATGATTACCCAATTATTTAAAAAATTAAAAATAAACTAAATAATATTAGTTGTAATATTCTTATTGGCCAAACACATGAATGGAGAATACATCAATGGACATATATAGCGTTTTTTATATAACGCCAATGCAATTTTTTTTTTCAAAAATAATGCCCAAAAACGCCCTATGTAATGGGGGGGGGGGGGGGGGGTTGAAAATAATGCCCCACTACGGGTGGTCTTAAGAGTACTTATTGACAGTAAAAAAATTCCAATTCGATCTGGTGATACGAGTTTGACAAAACATATATAAACCTCACAATCCCCGTTCGTCCCCTTATTCCCTTAAAGCAAGAAACTGTTCACCCTCCCCTTCTCGTCCTCGCCTCTTTGATCACATGTGATAACATATTTATGTTTAGGGGTGTGAGTAGAATTCCATGATGAATATGCATAGAAGTTAAGGTTTGTTAGTTTTGAGTTGTAATGCACATTGTAGCAACGTAATACATTCACATGTCCATCGAGATACATGGTATCTAAAGAATGGGAGTACCAACTATTTAAGGTTTTGAAAAGCCCAAATTTAAGGTCTCACTTTATAGTTTGGCAAAATATGTGTTTCATATGTTATGTCAGATCTTTGTACTATGTAACAAGCACATCTTTTGGTATAAATTAGTAAAGTTAAACGGAGCGAAATTCTAAAGATTTTGGATCTTTTGTCTTACTGTTCATGATTTTTGAAAATTGTTTCCAAATCAAGATTGTGATTGATAGAGCACATTTTCTCCAGATGTGGAATTAGACTAGGTTGAAAAAAGTACAGGGCGCGGGAAATATGATGCAAGGCCGAGGTGGGTGGCCGGTGGAACACTGGTTGGAAAGACGACGTTGTACGAGTGTGGCCAAATAAGAGGAGCCACAAGTTGACCTTAATACCATGTAACCTTTACTTATCTACCCCTGTTAGCGGTTGATAAGTTTTCTCTAGCTTTGTGTTGAGGGAGAATTGATGATAACTTATTGATGACAATGTCAAGGATGTGGAAGGGTTGGGTGGATTTTTTTTTTTTTTTTTTTTTTGAAAGTAGTAAAATAATCATTTTACACTAACTTAACTTTTTTTTTTTACGTTAGTTAGCGTTTGAAACCAAACTTGTTACAAATAATTAGAAGCTAAACCATATGTTTTATAAGAATAAAATTACACATACTACAATAGTGTGGTTTTGTCTTATTAGCTTATATTTTTGTTAAAATACATCTGAAGTTAAACCTAGGAGACATAATTGAAAAACAATCAAAGATGATAGATGCATCATTATAATGTAAGAGGGTGATTTACCCGTTCGATGTGGGAATGACCAATTGAATATTCATCATTCTCGCGTGCCACGAAATTGATTAAACATGAACACTAGAACATATGAAAAACCAACATTACATTGAAAATCAATCTCTCATCAAGAGAAAATATTAATGAAGTAACAAAATCATATGGTAACTATAAATTACACAAAACCACTTTACGGTTTACAGAACTTCAACTAGAATAACATTGTAGAATTTATGGTGTTTGCGATTTTAGAGTTAAAATCCTCAACTTTTGAGATATTTGGAACCCACCAAACCCTTATACTCTTGTCAATACTACCACTATACACCAAAAAACCATCACCAATACTATTTGGTGACACTTGTAAACATTTGATTGGTCCTTCATGACCCATCATCACACCAATTTTAGTCAACCCGTTGACTGCCCTTTTCCACACCCCTATACTCCTATCAGTTGACCCTGTACACAAAATCTCCCCTTTCATACACATGCACAATATAGACATTTTATGTGCTTCAACCTCAAAAACCCTAATCCAACCATCCATCAACCACCCCATCACATACCCATCAGACCCACCACCATAAACCACCGTACCCTCACCCGAAACCACCACCGAGTTTATCGACATATCCTTATGCCCCTCAAGAACACCCTTCAAGAAATGTGACCCTTCTGGCTCTACTCTCCCCCATGCCTTAATCTTCCCATCTGCAGAAGCTGAAAAGACTGTCCCTTTACTCGCGGTTAACGCGTTAATAGCGTCATCATGCGCTTTAATCGACTCTAAACATTTAAAATCAGACAGCCTCCATATCTTTATGGTTCTATCCCAAGAACCCGAATAAATCAAACCCTCATGAACCGATAAACACGAAATGGTGTCCGCATGTTCGATCCATAAACTCTTGTGATGTCTTCTTGTTTGGATGTAACTACTATTCTTCATGAAGTTTCCAAGATAATCTTTTGTAGTTGGAAGTGTGTCAACTAGTTTGAATATGTTTTCAAGATTTCTTGAAACCCTCCAAACCCTAATCTTGGAATCTTGATGGGCTGTGAATATCAGGGTTCCGATGGTGACCAATGCTTTAACGGAGCCTCGGCCATGCCCGAACTTGGTGAATAACCGGAGATCGGGTTGTTGCCGGACCATGATTTCTTTACCGTGTGATGCACTTATGATGAATTCTCCACATAATGCAATGCAAGAAACCGATTCAGTGTGGCCGGTGATGACGGAGAGTGGGCGGGGTGAGGCGGAAGAGGGTGGGGGTGTTTTGGGTATTGCGTGGTGGATAATATGATGGTTTTCCGGCGGGGGGTTGCTAGTTCCGTTGATGGTTCTGGTGGTGGTGGTGGTGGTTTGTAGAAATGGGTTTGCTTTCAGTTGGTTTGGAATCGAGGGATTCATTGTGGGTGTAACGTGAAGATTTGATCAATTTATATTAGGTTGAACTTTGAAGATGAAGAGCAGGAAAACTGATTGTTCAATCGAACTGAGGTGTATATATAGTACCTGACATATCATAAAATAATTTTTTTATGAGTTAAAAAAAACATGAGTTAACTTTGGTTTTGAAGTGGGTAAAAAATGAGTTGGGCATATATTTCGTTTTGCTCCTTTTGATTTGGTTATTTTAACGGTTTTGCTTCGATAGATTAAAAATACCATTTTCCTCTCTGATCTTTCGAGTTTGTCGTCAGTTTGCCCCTGGCTCTAACTCAGTTAAAACGTTCAATTAAAAGTAGGGGTATTTCGATAGTTTACTCCCTGTCTCTAACTCAATTAAAAAGTTTAGTTAAAAGTCGCAATAGTCATGGTCAGCAGGTGGTAGTTGCAGGTGGTGGTGGATGGTTGTGGATGGTGGTGGCCGGTAAAAAGAGTGGTTGGAAAGATGGGGATCAGAAAAGAATTACTTATATACATGTAAATAAACAAGTTATAGGTTTATTTAGATGAAAAGACTTACATGCCCTTGCTTTTATCTATAAAATTACCAAAATACCCTTCTAGTTAATGTATTTTTTAGATGGAGTTAGAAGCAGGAACAAAATGACAAGAAGTTAGAAAAATCAGGGAGAAAAATGGCTATTTTTAAAATATTAAGGCAAAACCATTAAAATGACCAAAACACATGTAGCAAAATAGAAGTTAACTAAAAAAATATTATACCGGTGTTTAAATGTTGTTCATGTTATAAAACAAAGAGATTAAGATCAAAACTTCCTTTATATATCTTTCTCTATTTTTCTCTTCTTTTATCACAATCATATTACATCTAATATTTCCTTTTGATAAAAACTCAAAAGATAAACCGTAACGAATACATTGAATGATTTATAGAAAACAAAAGAAATAAAACAAAATGGGTGGGGCCTATATGTCTGCTAATAATTCATAACAATTAGCTCTTTGTGGTATGTTGTTCTACAACTTTGGTGTTTAGCTTTGACATGCTGCCTCGTTATTTGAACGAATTATTGAAGTTACTCTGTCAATAATTCGAATGAATTATTTCCTTTACTGTGCGCTTTTACTGTGCATCTAGTTGTCATCCACCGAACGAATTATTCATAACAGTTCAAGGTGATAAATTATATTATCCTGATTTTAGAATAATGAGTTTTAGTTTTCGATTGACCTAATAATTTTGACTTTGATGAACAAAAGAAATAGAAATATTAACTTTTCTACTTTTATTGATTTGTTACTCAAAAAATTACACTGTATTACAATATATTAATATTAACTAGGTTCTAATTTGATTTATTACACGGTTAAGTAAATATAATGTTATATATTTAGTAATAAAAGTAAATGGTATTTTTTAAAATCTTGGTTGCACGTAGAATTGTCTAAAAAGCTCGTGGTTTGGAGCTTACTTGAAGCTAGCTCGGAAAAAATTTGTTCGATATGGCTCAGTTTGAAACTAAGCCGAGTCAGCCTAGCTCGGCTCACTTCGTAACAAGCTGGATTGACTTTGTTTGGCTCGCTTGTTAGCTAGGCTCGGATTGGCTCGAATTATTCCACTTTTATTATATTTTATTCTTATATAAATATAAAACTAGGTTATCACCCGGGACTGCTTCTCGAGCTCAAGAAAGTTTTTATATTCTAATTTTATAGGTAACATCGTATTTAAAATAATACAATAAGTTATCGATAAACGAATTTTAAAGTTTTTGTATAATTAAACCTTGGTTTTTGAATATATAGCACAATGTTAAAATCGTACTAATGACTTATGATTAAAAAAAAGACAAATGATAATGTTCAAATATTTCAACCAAATAAACACGTTGGATATAAAAAAACAATGTTATGTGAAAACGATTTTGATAAACACGATTTTATGAAATATAAAGGTCCCGATCTATTGCAAGTAAAAACTTTCCTTGGCTCATTGTACATTTGAAAATACTCATCTTGCTCCATGGAACTCTCCCAGATTTTATCAAATCATTTCAACCGACAACATTATACCTGTAACAAACAACAATTAATAAATGTAGATATGAAATAAAAAACAAATATAATATATTATAAATAGATTACAAACTGTAGTATATTATAAATAGATTATAACCTTTGTAGCTTCGAAAAACCCTTCTTCTGTTGATATTTTCAATTCTCATTCAAATCTACCAATCATCTTTATAATTATTTTGGAATTATTGTGTAAATCAGCAAAAATTCCGATGTGTTCAGGTAGCCACTACAAAATAAGAACAAATGGTTAGTAATATTAGAATGTAAATTGTTAAAAAATTAATAAAAACAATACAAAAAATATTAATGCAATAGAGTCATTTACCAAGGTATCGACTATACAACTTTAAAAAACACGATACTTTGAATTATTAGGAAGCTCAATGAAGTTGTATGAGTCATAACTATCTTCAAGATCAATGGCATCTGAGGTTGATTTTCTCAAAAATATTTCATAAACATCTTTATTAAAAATTGTAGTTTTAAGAATGTCTTACTTTAGAAATAGAGAGTATCACCAAAGGTCAACTTAAGTTCATAAACAAAATTACTCCAGCCATCTGTGAAACAAAAGTAATTACCACACTTATTATTTTTTTTAAAAAAATTGTTAATTTGGTATGATATAAATCTTTATTAATGTTTACACACTTGTTTTTTTCAATTTATTTAATTACTTATGAGATTAAATACATGGAATCATTTATACAATAATAATTTATCATTTAATATTTGATTAAAATGGGTTATGAAATTTGTAAAAAAAAACATGTAATACACAATAGTTAGTGACATAGAAAATGACCCCCTAAAAAGTACTTAAAAACATGTTATATAAACAAACAATTTTTATTATTAAAATAAAGTTATTTATAGATACTAAAGATGATAAATATAAAAAAAATCATGTTAAAAAACATAAACAAAGAACTTAAATGGTTGCCTTGATTATAAATTTTGAATATTTTCATTTCATGTTAATGATTTGAAATTCAAATTATCGAAAATTATAGAATTGCATAATTATCTCTCCACTCAATCACGTGATATTGCCTTAGCCTTTTATGCCACACATTCCCATTTACCATCATTGCTTTCCTCCTTCCAAACATCCCCATCTCATATAGACCATCTTTGCACCTACCCGCTCCAATCAACTTCCTCGAATGCAAACCCTGCATAACAAAGAATTCAGGAAAGAAGGTTACTGCACATTTTAAATCTTTTGAAAGTTTGCTAACAGATAAGAGGTTGCAAGTGAATTTCGGGACATGCAAAACCCCTTGCACTTTTGTTCCATTTGGTAGGGTATGGCCGCCTCTTCCTTCGACTGGTATGGCTTCTCCATTAGGAATGGTTACAGGTGCCTCGTTTCTTGAGACAATTCTTTCTTCAAGGACATCTGCCCTATGAGTTATGTGTTCTGTACATCCAGAATCAACAACCCATTTATTATTATCATGAAGTTTACCTGCCATGTTCGATGCACGTGGTGCTTCCTCACGTGTTGCCTTATTTTCTGGAGCAAAATGACCAAGAAATTGATCATATTGTTCCTTTGTTAAACCCGCAACAGATCCGGTTTCGACTTCCACAAAGGCTGCCTTTGGCTTCCCCTTTTTGCGCTTGGTTTTCCCTGGCCACCATTCCGGATAACCAATCTGTTTAAAACAACCATCACGAGTATGCCCATCTCTGCCACAAAAATCACAATGATCAGTAGACTTTAAGTCCTTTTGCACCATCTTGTTTGAACTTGTGTTCCGGTTCGCCGTCGCTTGAAAGGCTGTCGTTTCAATCGTGGGCCTCTTCCCATCAGTTATAGACCTTTGTTGCTCGTCCTTGGCGACCAAATTGTAAGCGTTTCCTAGGGATGGAGTGGGCTTCATGGCGATGATTTGAGTTCTGATGATTGAGAACTCCTTATCCAACCCCATAAGGAACTCATAAAGCTGCTTTTTTTTCACGAAGTTCACCAAGCAATTTTCCAATTCCACACTTACAACCATTACACTTACATTTAGGAATGGGAAGAAAAGAGTATATCTCATCCCACAATCCACGCAACTTCGTGTAGTAGGCCGAAACCGACATTTCTTCTTGTCTTGTGTTAGAGATTGATTGCTTCAGTTCATATGCACGGGGTGCACTCTCTTTGCCAAACCGTTCTCGAAGGTCTGACCATATTTCCGCAGCGGAATTCGCGTATTTTACGCTACCCCGAATCTCTTTCTCCATGGCTGTTGTTAGCCAACCCTTGATCATTGCATCGCACCGCTTCCTAGCCATGTGGTTGACATTGGTATCTTCTGGTTTCTTGATGGTTCCGTCAACAAATCCAATCTTGTTTTTTGCAAACAAGAAATTCTCCATCTCTTGAACCCAATCAAGATAGTTGGTGTCGTTTAGGGTGTCGTTCACATGTAGTTGTCTGGGATAGTCGGATGGATGTAAATAGTAGGGAGAGGTATGATCAGAAGCACCTCCATCGGCTTTCGGTTTTTCGATGTTGGTGTTGTTATCGCCCATGGCAGGATCGTGTATTGAGGGTTTGGTTTTTGGCTACTTTGGATTGAGTGTGATAATCACCCGCTCTGGTACCATGAAAACTTTTGTTCAGAGGGTTTTGTTTTTGCTTATTCACACAAACGATTACAAGAGCAGAAGCCTATATAGGCATAAGATATACATCTGAATGGAAAGCCAATATTCTTGGAACTAAATATATGGAAGGCAATATCACGTGATTGAGTGAAGAGATAATTATGCAATTCTATAAAAATCACTATACCTTTCGAATTATATTTATTTATGGAATGTGATTATTTCTTTATTATTTAAATAATATTTTTAAAGTTGGTTATGGCAAGATATTACTCCAAACAATTGCATATATCATTTTAAAATTTATAAGTATTAGAATTTTGAATATTTAAAACATATAATGAATATTGATTGAAGACAACATTTAACTAAAAATTCAAATAATAAAGGAAGAACAATTTGATAATCATGCTTGAATACAATGACATGGAATGCATGCCAGAATTTTAAAAGCAATAATGTGTGCTTCAGGGATATTAGGGGGGGTATACAATGCTAGTCAAATTTGTTCACCTTTAAATGTTTCTTATATAACGTAAAAGTTTAATTATGTAAGCTACATGTATAATTGTTAGAAAAGTAATTGATAATTTATGTAAACTAGTATGCTAACAACAACTTATTTGAGTTCAAATTAACCAACTTTACACGTCGTTAGTGCATATTTTGTATGTCCACCACTGTGCGAATAGGCTAGATAGAGCGTGTGTTGAATATTGTATAGATTAGTGTGAAAACGGACCAGATTTGTAATGATTATACCCATTCGTACGAATGGCACATTCGTACGAAAGGGACATCACATCCGTCTGAGTCACATTCGTACGAGAGGAGCCCATTCGTCCCAGGTGCATTCGGACGAATAGGCATTGCCAATAAATATAGGACTCGGGCTCCTCATTTGATAAGTTTTGGTTCCCAAAGGGGAAACGCTGGCGAAATTTCTCCAGAGTTTTGCCAGCTTGTAAAAGATGTAAACTCTTTCGGTACGAATGAAGCAAGCATTCAACCAATGTCTATTCTGCTTCTACTCCTTTCTTATCAATAATATTCTACCGATCGGTTGTATCGGGGCCAAAACCCCATCAAACCCGTCGGATCCTGGAATCTCAATTGGTATCAGAGCTACGGTACCGATTCAATCGATCTAACAGTTGATTGAATCACCTACGCTCATGAATTTTGGATTTAGAGGGGGTTTAGACGTAAAACATCAAATTAAAGGTCAATTCACGAATGGAATTTGAAATTGAAGACATCATTAGGTCCATGATTGATTTTTGCACATATTTGTGAAGTTTCGTCATGAAATTCGCAGAAATAAAGATTCTGGATCGAAAAATGTGATCGGGAATGTTCGTGAGATGGATCAGACACATTCGTACGAATGTGGATCTGTCAATTCGTACGAATGGGACATCCCATTCGCACGAATCAGCCTCTCGGAAGAGAGAGGATTCCCCAGTCGTTCCAACATCAGCCCGTTCGCACGAATGGACCTACCCCATTCGCACGAATGAGAAAATGCCTAAAAAAAAATTTCTTTTTTGATCGCAATGACGAGATGAGTCTCCAGAAAAAAATTGGTGATTGAAATTTTTTTCAAGTTTTTAACGACCAAGATGGGTTATTCGAAAACACCGTCTGGAGCTTCAGAGAATAGATTTGATGACGTGATCATAGATTGTGGAAATTAGTGGGATAGTCATGATACTGGTGCAGAATGATTATCATCTGGGCTATCTGACTATTAATGGGCCTTAACGAAAAATCCGCATGGATGAAAAACTGACTTCTGGAGGCCAAAATGACACATTTTTGGCATAGTCAAGTTTTCAGAGATAAAAGAAGAATGAATTGCTCAATTTGAGAGGGAATTCAGTGATAAGACGTCAGAATTTGCAAAAATGAGTTGGGAATAAAAATTTCATAAATAAATTGAAGTTACAACATTTTTGAAATTCGTGACAATGCAACAGTATTCGGGTGGTTTCGACTTTAGATTGTTCAGATATACATAGGATCTGGATTCGTGAATTCGTGATCATAGGAAGTTCAGACTCTACAGATCAGGGTCAGATTGACGTCTTAGGGTTTGAGTCTCGGGTCTTCGTCAAGCCGCTCAGCAGGATTAGCGTCAGGAGATGCAACTGTATTATGGATACTTATAAGATATCAAAGTCTTGTGATAGTCTAAAGTGTTAGAATGGTTAATCTTTGAGCAGATGAATTGTTTTTCGAACTAACCGCCGGTGAATGATGATGTTTGTTGGTTAAGTTGCTGTCAGAACTAGCAGAGAAGAGTATACATATGTTTTCGTGACTGAAGAGGAAGAATGTGAATCTGATCGTGGATGAATGCTTTTGAGATCTGAATGTGTTACCAGATGATTTGTTATCCGATGAAGATTTGTTGATTGTGGAGATTACCGTTTACACTGATCAATCATTCTGGAGGGTGCTTAGAGATGATTACGGAAAACGGGATTTCAAATTTTCGTGGGTAATCACAGATTTGAAGTTAACCAGTGTGGTGTTTGATATAACAACTCTCACGGAAAATGGGATTTCAGATTTTTGAGGCTCTGCCTGACTTAGTCGTTGGAGTTCTGTCTCGGGGAGGGTATAGCTAATGTAAATTTGGGTTATTATACTAACTCGTATGCATTGTTTAAATTAATAGATTATAACCAGGAAATCACAAGGAAATACCTAAATTAGCAATGTGAGTAATCCTTTCTTTTTATAAATTGTTTTTACAAAACCTCAAATTATTTTACATTATAGTTAATAGTGATTGAGTATTTGTGATTCTACAATTATCGTCGGTATGTTGGGGTTTTGTATACAAAATTTCTTACTACACTGTGAGTAGTAACATTTCCACAAGTCAGGATTGACAGTGTCGTGGGTGGTAATTAAAGTAGATGTAAACAAATGTAATTGCGGGATGCCCTCAATGCTGAAAAATGATAAAACTTGTTTTGATTAAACTGGGATTCACTCACTAGTATTTTCCACTGACAAAAATGTTTTAAACGCGTTTCAGGTAACAAAATGTGAAAGCCAAAATAGAAGCCAGCTGGATAGTACTGCAAGCTTGGAAAAGTGGCTATAAAAGTTACCTAAATAAAGAAGAAGTTTATTTGAATAAAATAGGGTTTATCCCTATAAACTCATTATGAATGGAAACTTGGGTTTTACCCATGTGTTTATTATTTATAAAATGAGGTGTTTTACTCTGATAAAATATTTCCTAACTACGGTCCTGATGTAAATTCTGCTGCCAAATTAAATAAACACCGATACCACCGAATGTGCGAAGCTCGCGGCCGCCCGCCTCCCGGGGCAAGGGGTCGGGGGTTGTGACAGGAGGTGGTATCAGAGCTACAACCACTGATTTCAGCCACAGAAGTGTTCTGCTGACATCAAAATTGTCAATTCTGTCAGGAAATAATCTATGTGACTATGTGTATACGTGTATATTATTGTTTTGTGTTATTTAACAATCTGTTAGTTTACAGTATGAGTGATCAAGGACCATCGGGTGCTTATCGTCAATTGTCTAGTTCTCCTAGAGATGAAGGAACTTCCTCCCAGCCTATTCCTTTGGGGTACTCAGCTGACACCGAAGAGGGGATATTCATCTTTAAAGTGCAATCCGTAGAACCATTCCCTACCAAAAAGAGAGGATGGTTCAGTCAGGGAGCACATGAGCGTAAGAAAAGAATGAGGAAATTGCAGCAACAAAGGGCTTTAGCAGCAGCAAATAGGGAGATGAACTCCCAGACCCAAGACATAATCAATAGGCGATTGGCCAACATTCACATATTAGCTACCACTGCCGCATACCCAAACTTGGAATAAATCATTGCACCACAGCCACTACCACTGTTTCCCACTCAGCCTATGGAAATAGAACCCAACCAAGAAGAACCAGTTCCCATACCAGCTTTTAACCAAGATGAGATACCTAGAGTTCCAAGACCCAATCCCTTAGCATATGATCCGTGGAATGATGACCATGGGGAATATCGAGAACTCTACCCACAAGAGGAACCCATACCAAACCCTGTAGCACCATACCCCAATCTTGACCCTCTAGATTCATATTGGGATGCTGACCAATATGTTAGGGAAATCCTAGAAAACCCATACCCATATGGAGACCCTTTACCACCATACCCTGAACCAGTACCCGCACCACCACCACCAATGAGTACCGCAAATGTGCAGGAACTCTGCACTTTTGGTGAGGAGTTAGTTGATGAAGGAGAGAGAATCAGGCAAATAGGGGAAAAGCTCGTTCGGAAGTATGACAAGCGAAATATGCAGTAGTAATAGTTAGTATATATATATATATATATATATATATATAGGGTCGGGATTTAGAGAAAACGGTAGAAAGTGTGAGAACGGTGAGAACGCTTAACGATCGTCCGATCAAAACAATCTATGGACTAGATTGGCGCGGTGGCGTTTTCGTAAATAACATCAATTTTATTACATGGACACGCTTCATTAAGGGTAAAAGGGTCTTTTGACTACTCCACACAAAACGCCATCTCAAGAAATAAAACGCCAAAAACAAAAATCACAGACCATTCTAAGTAAAACGCAATTAAATATAAAACGCCAAACTTAATTATAGTAAAATCCCGCCTAAAAAACCGCCAAAAAAATCCTATATATACAACATCTCAGACCTTCAATTAAAAACACACACAAAAACCTAAACGCCATATTTCATATAACCCATTCGCCTTAGAAACGCCAAAAAACCCAAACATCAAATATCTTGTACCCCAAAACGTTTTTTTGAAATTCTATTTGGCTGTCAGTAAAGATTTCGCTCAATGAAATAGACAAAATCCTTCTGTGAGGATATTGTCCATTTCATTGAGTAAAATCTCATTGACTTATCCTAAACTTCCATCCAATTTATAACGCCAAAACATACAAAAACATTATTGAGGTTTGTTGTCAATAAAGTTTAGCTGTATGGGGTGGACAACATTGTCAGTTATCTTTCTTAACCGAGGATTAACAATGTTGTCCATTTCATACAGCAAAACATTATTGATTTTAGCATGATCAAAATTTGAGGTTTAAGGTGATCTTATTTCTTGGCGTTCTTTTTATCGGTAAAACGCCAAAAAAGTTAAAAAATCAAACATCGTTGATTGTAAAAATTCAAGATTGTTGGCTGAAGGATATAAACTCAATAACATTTTGCTGCATGAGATGGACAAATCTTCAAGAAAAAGATGGTGATGTCAGAGTGTGTGCTTCCAAATAGCAACACAAAAAACTACTTGAAAAAAAAAAAAAAAAACAAAATGAATCATACGAAAGTCGAACCTGCTAGTTAACATGATTCAAAAAGAGAAGAAAGAGACTGGAAACAGAGAAGATTTGGAAGATCAATTGTTTATGTATTCTTTTTTATTTATTTTCCTTTTCAGTTAATTGTTATATAATAAAAACGCCATATATAATAAAAACGCCAAAACACCCAAAAATGCTTGTTTAAACGATATCATCAAGTTAAACGCCACCAAAAAACTCCCAAACTATAATAAAATTACTTTGAAAAATTATTATAAAAAACCAAAAAAAAAAAAAAAGAAAACTTGAAAATGTAACTAGAAACAGTAAATACAAAATCAGTAGAAACTGAAGAAACTGAAGAAACTAAAACGCCAAACTTGAAAGATGGGACGTCTTACAGACTTCAGAGATAAAGCTTATCAAAAACATTAATTACAAAACAGTAACTGAAAAGCAAATACTTTATTATAATAATGCACCGCCTAATTTAGGCGCCAAAAAGACATCCTATAAAATGATACATCTCAGCAACTTCCTTTTGATCAAACCAAAAAAACAAACGCCAATACTACTAAATACGACCAACTGTAAAATGCCAACAAATAAACTGAATGAATTGTTATCAGAGGGGAGTAACTCAGAAAGATTTTGCTGCATGAGATGGACAAAATTTCAAGAAAAAGATACTGTGCCAGTCATATGGCATTTTTTTTATTTTTTGTTCTTGAAGAAGGTTTGGATGAGGAGAAGAGGTCAATGACACTGAAGAGTGGGTTCACTATAAAGATGAACATCCAGATAAAGAAAAAGCGAAAAACTCACTCACACGCCATAGATCTATGTCCCCAAACATCCACAAAAAAAGCCAGTTCAACAGACGAGCAGACAAAAAAAAAAAAATCAAACCGATGGGTTTATTAAGTTTTACATAAAACGCCATATATTTGGTGACAGTTCTTGTACTATTAAAAAAGAGAGAGACTGATGACAGTGAAGATTGGGAAAAGAGACCCTATTAGGATTTTTAATTTATTTCCTTACCTTGTATTTTTTTTTTTCCTATGGTTGAAATATAATTTAACAATAGTAAAATGCCAAGATACAACAAACGCCAAAATGTTTATAAAAAATAATAGAACAATAGGCCATCTTGTTTAAAACCCCTTGGAAAACGCCATTCAAATAGATTTCCTGCCCCCTGGGTTCCAATGGCATACGATGTGAATAAACGCCATAAACGCCAAAATGTTGATACAATGAAACTATTAAAACGCCATTAATTATTGAATTTAGTTAACGCCAAAAATCTTAAAAACCAAAAATTAAAACAACATTGGGAAAAAGCGGAACTGGAAAAGCAGAAGATGAAAGGACAAAAAAGCCTCCGCCATTTTCTAAGCAGCGTGACACGTGTTAGACCAGGAAGCGTTCTCACCGTTCTCACACTTTTGAGCGTTTTCTCCCGATCCCGTTTCTCTCTCTCTCTATATATATATAGGGTGGGGTTCGGCTACAAAGTGTGTTTTTCCTACAAAGTATAGGAAGTGTTTTGGACCATTGGATGAGTGGTTTTAATGGTTAAGATTAGATTAGTGTCATTTTTGTAATATGTGTATTTGAATTAATGATTGATTTAATTGATGTAGGGCATTTTGGTAATTAAGCATGTTTTAAAAAAAGAAACAACCATCATTCCTTCTTTTTTGCATAACTCTTCCCACATTCTCTCTCTCCATTAAACAAAATCCCTAAAATCATGTGTGAAGTTGAAAATAAATGATTTGAATGTGTTTAAAGGCTAAAATCTACTAAATTGGAGTTCGATTTGTTTTTGTATCCAGGGATGAGAATCGCAGTTCAATTTTGTATTTTTATCGAGTATTGTGTTTTATATTGGTGATAAAACACACTGTGAAGAAAAATTTAATGAAACTAGAAACTGATAAAACACATTGTGAAGAAACATGTGAAGAAAAACACAATACGAAGAAAATGTGAAAAAAAAACACACTGATAAAACACACTGTGACGAAATTGTGAAGAAAAATACACAAATAAAACACACTGTGAAGAAACAGGGAATAAAATCATACTAATAAAACACATTGTGAAGAAACCAATAACTGATTAAACACAACGTCAATAAATACAAAGACACGTCCATCATGAAACATAAACTGCAATAACACATTTTGAGCAAACCTTTAACCGATAATAACACAAAACCAAAAAATTGGTCAAGAATTATAACCTGTGTGTTATGTGTGAAGAAATCATAAAACACAATGTCAAGAATACATGTACATGAAAAAAAAAACCCGATAGCTTAATCAAATACTTGCATGTCGAACAACTAAAACAAGATGCATTTACCATTACCACAATCAATCATTACATTATAAAATGACATTTTTGATCTGTAATATTCAAAAAAAAATTGCAGGATAAGAGAATTATGAGTGTTTGACTTCTATGATACAAGTTTCCTTAAATAAGATATAGGGTTTCCTTAAAAGTCTCATTTTAATGTTTTAGATTTATCTTTTCCAAAAATAACTTATTTAGTAAATTACCATTGTATCCTTTTGTTAAAATTCTCTAGATGACACATGTCATAACCATATCACTTATTACACTTTGTAGAAAAATATGACTTTCTAGCCAACTCCTTCCCTATATATATATAAATACGAGTAGTTTGAAAAAAAAATCAATCAGCTAAAATAGATAATCTAATATCTACTGATGCATAATTAGTAGTATGTTTTAAATTCCAGTTATAGTTTGTAATAAATGCATATATATAAAATAGAGTTAATGTCGCCATGATCGACGGTTTTGACCAATGTGTTTTTTGTGCAATTGTTGGCATTAAATCTTATTCTGTGATATTAATACCTGATAATTGTTTGTAAATCCAGATGGACAACGAAGAAAATCAGGAAAACCAGAATAATGATAACCAAATAAATAACAGTGCCATTCGACACATAGTAACCCAAGGAATTAGAGATGCTATGCCATATATCATCCAAACTGTTAAAGAAGCTGAAAATAATAAAAGTAATAGTGGAAGTAAACGATCACCTACTGAACCCAGTCACATCATAAAAAATGGACCGTTACTTCAATTGCCTATTCCGAAAAGAAGAAGAACCATGTCTTATGGTTGTTCTTACAAAGAATTCTGGTCTTGCAAACCGATAGAATTCTCTGGCAATGAAGGAGCCATTGCAGCTCTACGCTGGATAGAAAAGACAGAGGCTGTCTTAAAAATGAGCAAGTGTGCAGAGGAAGACAAAATCATGTTTGCTTCCAATCTTTTTAAGAATGCAGCCTCAGAATAGTGGAATACTATTCTCCAGTCTAGGGGAAGTGACAGAGTCTATAATATAGAATGGAATGAGTTTAAGAACATGGTCGAAAGAAAATTCTGTCCTCCCAATGAAAAAGAACAAATTGCTAATAAGTTCTTAAACCTTAGAATGATTGGAGTAGACTGTAAGGGTTACACTACCATATTCTTCGAATATGCTAGAATAGTGCCAACTCTAGCCTCACCAGAACCAGTATTAATCTCCCGTTACATCTGGGGATTAATCAGTGAGATTAGACATGTAGTCAAGGCAGCTAGACCACAAACCATAGAAGAACTTGTAGAACTAGCAAATACCTTGACCAATGAATTGGTACGTACGCAAGAAGAGAACCAGAGTAAGAACCTAATCCAGAAACTTACCCAGGAATTTCGTTATAGTAATTCTAACCGTGGGAAGAATGTAGGTTCTACTTCTGCACCCTACTGCAAGTCTTGCAAGAAGAAACATTCGAGAAAATGTTCTACCTACTGCAACTTCTGCAGAATACCTGGACACAAGGAAGAAGACTGCAGGAAGAAACCCAGTAATGGAGTGTGCTTCAATTGTGGAGAAAAAGGGCATATTAAACCAAACAGTCCGAAACTAGCTCCAGCCATGAACAACAAGACTACTAAGAATGCTAGAGCTTTTGTTCTGACAGCAGAAGAAGCCAAGATGATTCCGGATGTGATTGCCGGTACGTTTTTAGCTAATGATGTTTTTGCTAAAGTATTATTTGACTCTGGTGTGAACCAAAGTTTTATTAATACTTCATTTTGCAAAATTCTTAATCAACCATTAACTAAACTTCAACAAGAATGTCTAGTGGAGACGGCAAATGGAGAATCCATTAAGATCACTGAAATCTTGCAGGGAGCAAGAATAGAAATTCTAAACCATAATTTTATTGCTAACCTTTACCCAATGAACCTAGTTGGATTTGATGTTGTATTAGGAATGGATTGGTTAGTAACCAATAAAGCCAGTATTCTATGTGATCAAAAGTCAATACAAGTAAATTCACCAAAAGGTGAAAAGATCACAATTAAAGGAGATAACCCAACTAGATCTATGAAATTCATATCTGTGATGAAAACAGCTAGCTATGCAAGAAAATGATCATTAGTGTATATGATTTCCGTAATCATTAACACTAAAGGAAAAGAATTGAAAGATATTCCCGTAATATCTCAATTCTCAGATGTTTTTTTCCTGAAGAGCTACATGGACTACCGCCAGATAGGGAAGTTGAATTCCGAATTCACCTACTACCAGGAACATCACCGATTGCCAAGGCACCTTACCGTTTGGCGCCATCAGAGATGCATGAATTAAAGAAACAGTTGGCGAACTTCTGGAGAAAGGTTTCATACAACCAAGTTCATCACCATGGGGAGCACCAATCTTGTTTGTCAAGAAGAAGGACGGATCAATGCGTATGTGCATTGATTACCGAGAATGAATAAAGTCATGATTAAAAATCGGTACCCATTACCGAGAATCGATGATTTGTTTGATCAACTGCAAGGAATTCGATTCTTTTCTAAGATCGATTTACGCTCAGGATATCATCAATTGAAAGTACAGGAAGAGGACATTCCTAAAACTGCCTTCAGAACAAGGTATAGTCAATATGAATTTACCGTCATGCCATTTGGTCTAACCAATGCCCCAGCCGCATTCATGGACATGATGAACAGAATATGTAAACCATATCTGGATAAATTCATAATTGTCTTTATACATGATATTCTCATTTACTCTAAGAGTAAAGAGGAATATGCAACGCATCTGCATGCACTTCTTACATTATTAAGAAAGGAAACGCTTTATGCAAAATTCTCAAAATGTGAATTTTGGTTACAAGATGTAACGCCCCGAAAACGGGTTTGGTAATCAAACCCCGTTAATACAAAAAGACGGGTAAAGTACCATTAGTGGTAAAAGTAACCCGATAAAAATTAGGATTTAAATAAATAATCCTAATATTCATTAAAAAGCGGATAAGAACTTTTAAAAAAATAAAATGGATAAAAGGCCCGAGTTAACGGAACTTAAAATAAGCGGGTTAGAACTCCCGGAACTCACTAAGTTAACTAGGGATAATTAACCTAGTTAATTATTTGTTTAAAAACAATACAGAAGCATGGACTAGTAAGCCTTTTATAAACCATGGATATTTGAGGGACCAAAGTTGGACAATTGCAAAGTGATATTATTAAAACAAAAATTAAACACCAAACACACACTTGTGTGTGTGTGTCTGGTTCGATCAAAAACACAGGGGGCGACCAAGTTCTTCCACCAAACCCTAGTTCATGCTAAATTGTCCAAATTGAAGGCCTAAATCAGTTCCAAAACGAAATCCAAGCAAAGATTAGTGATCTACTTAGTAAAGGGATCATAAGGTATGTATAATTTCATTGAACAATTTCATCTTGAACTCTAGGTGAACATATGGAATACGAAAATTGTGTTGCATGATTGTTGTTTGGATGAATTGGGAATGAAATTGTGTCTAGGAATAAACCCTAGACATTAGATTTTTGAAATTATGTTCATTACTTGTGAATTCCATATTCACCTATATAGGTGATTAATGGGTTTTGTAAAAGCATGTTTAACACTAGGATTATAGTTATCATTCTAGTGTATTTTGAACTCTATGAAGCAAATTCAGAATTTTTGATGTGAAATTTGATATGAGCTTGCTTAATTGATGTTAATATTGGCTAAATGACAAGTTATGAACTTGATTGTAGATATGTAAAAAAATTTATGCCCACTAGGTGTTTGTTAAAATGCCTAAATGAAATCGCGGTCTACTCGGTTGTGTCTAAAACTTGATTATAATAGGTATTCGGATGAATGCTAAATAGTATGATGAAACGGGTCTATCTTATAAAAGGGAACCCTTAGTTCTTGTGATAAATGATAATTTTGGATATAAAATGCATAAGGTGGAATAATCATATTAAGTTATGATTAAAACTAACCACCTTGTGAAATGATGAATGATAGTTGGCGCTTAACAAGCTAGGTGAAGCTTGGGGATAAAGCGAGTCAAACGAGTCAAGCATAAAGGAAAAATGTATTCAGGATGCAAGGTAAGTTAAGCTTACACCCTCTTTTATTACAATTCACATACATGTGAGTATTGACTTCGAGTTATGCTAAGTAATCGATTATGATATTCCGACATGATACATTGCAAGTCGGAATAAGTAAAAGTGGTAAGAAACCATATGTTATGGTAAAAAGGATAAAAACGGAAAACTAGTCGGGTAAAGACTAATAAAAGAGGAATTTTGAACATCGCGTTATGGGGGGGGGAGCTATAACGGGCAAAAGTGGTCAAATGATAATCCGAACATAAATGGACGGATAGACAAAAGATTTGAAAAGATATCTTTTGGTAAAAGTCATAACAGGTCGAACAAATTAAGAAAGTGTCTTTTAAATAATAAGAACTCACGGTGTAAATTGGAATGGGTTCAAGGGGCGAGATGGTATTAAGATGCCATCATATTTTGGGTAAGGGTCATTTCGACTAAACGGGTCAAATGAGTTGTTAACACCATTTGTCAATAATATCTGATAATCGCTTGTTGAGCTTTGTGATCACAGGAATTAACACATGGTTCGCGTTGCTATTAACTAGAAATTAATAGCGAAAGGTATTTAAACGGGTCAATCTTATGACCCGAGCCAGGTACGCATGTTAGAATTATAGCTAAAAACGATATTTTGGTCAAATATTAGCGAAAGTCCTTCGTCGCAAAAAGAAGGACTGAAATTGACCAAAATGCCCTTGAGGGGTAAATTGGGCAAACAACCTTTAAGAGTTGTTTAGAAGTAAGCGTTTTGTTAAATTGAGTCCCTGTGATACGGGTAAAAATGGAGATAGGATGTAAGCTAAAAAGAAGCGTGATTTAAGCTTGAAAATGTTAAATACCCTTAACGGGTCAAAATGAGTAGATATGCAAAACGGGTTAAGATTTGCATAAGAACCCGTAATTAGAACCTTGAATATTAGTAAACTGATATAATGTGATTTGCATGATATTTTAAAGGTAACCAACAAGTTTGTTTAATCAAAACACAAACGGGTCAAAAGTGTCAAAATTGAATTTCAAGCCGAGAGCGTGAAATCTAAAATTTTGTGAATTCAGATGTCAGGTTTTTACTCCATGAGATGGAGAATTAAATTACGAACGTGTAGGAAAAAGAATCGCGTAAAAAGGATTTTTAAATTGAAAGTTATGCATGTTTTTGTGTAACTTAAACTTGCGAGAAGTTGCTGCAGTTCAGCAACAATCATTCTTGACAAAACAGGGCGTCGCGCCATGCAACAGCAAAAGCAAGGAGTCGTCACGCGACGCGACGGGTTCCAAAATTTGAAAAATGTTTATTTTTAATATTATATGCATTGCGAACCCGTTTAAATACGTTTTAAGCTACGTATGACTAATCCAACTCTTATTTTATGAGTTGTAGGTAAAATTCTAGTACCGGAGGACGATCAAGCTCAATGAAGAACCGAACATGATCAAGAAACAAGCTTCCGCACGTCGCTACTTTGTTTTTCTTTTTTCTTTTTACGACAAACTCAATTAGACTATGTTGTATAACTTCTAAATTGTAAAAGTTTTAATAAACCCGTATTGTCATACGTATGTGTAATCGTATAAACATGTATTTATATGTGACTTATATAAAATATTGTATAAAACAAGAAAGGGTGTTACAAGTTGGTAATCAGAGCTCAAGGTTAAAGAGTAAAGTGTGTTCGGTTCAAGGCTTGATCGCAAATCCGGTAAGTAGAAGTATGTTAATGGTTTAGAATGATTAAAGTATTGAGAACAACACATAGGGTTATCGTGTGATACATGTTACACCAATCAAATTGATAAATGATAGATATAGTTAACGAAATTACGTGCGTTGACACGTATAGTAAAAAGCCTTGTATTACAATACGGGCGTTTATTAATGTCGAAATTACTAACTTTTGTAAATGTTTAGTTGAAGGACACTCACATCTGAAGATGATAAGAGTTGAACGAATTGTGGATATGACGGTGGAACGGTCCGAGGTATGACAAGCAGAGCATACTAATTGAGGACCTAAATCGCGTGACTAGGGCTGTAAACGAACCGAACGTTCAGCGAACAGTTCGTGAACCGTTCGGCGGGAAGTTCGTTTATGTTCGTTCGTTTAATAAACGAACGAACATGAACAAGAAATTCTGTTCGATTAGTTAAATGAACGAACATGAACAAAGGTCTCGTTCGTTCAATTGTGTTCGTGAACGTTCGGTAAGGTGTTCGTGAACATTCGTTCATTTGCGTTCGTTTATGTTCGTATGTTCGTGTTTTAATTAAAGATTTTTATACTTTCATATATTTTATCTATACCTTTTATACTATTAAACTTTTATTTATATCATTACCCTAACAATTAAACTAGGAAACCCTCTTTCACCTTGTTTATGCACAATTTCTCTTTCTTTTCTCATTATTTACATCGATGAATATGATGTACCTCCGTTCCACAATAAGGGATTCAAGTTCTAGTGCTACTCTCTAGGCCATCCACCTTTATCTGTCATCACGTTCGCCAAATTTATTTGTGTTCGCTTGTGTTCGTGAACCGTTCGTGAACATGCTGATTTCCTTAATGAACGAACACGAACATAAAATCTCGTTCGGTAAGTGTTCGTGAACCGTTCGTGAACACATTTATTTCCTTAACGAACGAACACGAACAAGGCCTCGTTCGTGTTCGTTCGGTTCGTTTACAGCCCTACGCGTGACGATCGCGAACAAAGTTAACGGCAAGAGAAGCCCGTTAGGGCAAGCATTACCAGGTGCACGCTTTTAAATTTAATCGCACAAGTAGTATTATGCAACAAACACGTAGGGGACAACGGTTGCATATATCTGATAAAACCTGAATAGGATATTGATTTAGGATGATGTTTCTAAGAGAAGTTTAACAGAAACATGTGTTATTCACTATGATGAATAACAAAGAAATAATATTATTAGTTCATATGGAAACTTGGACGGGGGGTAATTATCCAAGTGGAAAACTCCCAATAGAATGCTATGGAGAAAAGTAGCGATCACATTAACGAATGTGATTATATAATAGTTCGATAGAAAAGAAAAACATTTTATATGTTCGAATGTAAAACTAGTAAAACTAATGATTGTTGTTTGCAATTAAATAAAGTTTTACTAAATGAAATCAGAGATATGAAATAAATAGAGGCGTTACTTACATAGGGTGTGATGTGAAAACTATAAAACGGTCATGTGCATCATGTGCTGATCGCTTACTCTAGCCAAGTAAGTAGTGGCATATGATATCATGAACTTCTTGTAGCGGACACATTTATATCCGATGTAGTAAGGATGGGGTGAGTGAGACAAATTAAAAGTACCCAAATGAATAAAATGAGCAAAATATTTAATAATAATGTAAACGCACAACCGGGTGACGGAAGCGTATTATATTAGGATAACGAGCCCGAGATATGGGACAAGGATTAATGTAAATGAAGATATAAATGAATGACCTAAGTAAAATTTGCAAAAATGAGTCATTTTGGACAAAAGAGCCATGGTTGACAAAATGGGCAGGTAAAACCAAAGTATAGATGATCCGAAGGGTCATAAAAACGAAGGTATTGCCCACACGAAAAAGATAATCAAAGTTGTTAACTTTGGTCGTAGTAAAGAGAGGACGACGATGGTAATCGTCACTTAGAATTTGTAAGGCCGTCAGGAATGGTCACATAAAGAATAAAAGACATGATTGAATAAAGCGATGGATTTTGCTAAGACGACCAAATAAATCGAGGCGAAGTCTTAATGCATACCGGAAGGGTTGCAATGATAACAACTACTGTAAAACACCCGGTTGATGGGTAAGGATTAAACACATGCGTAGACTGAGAAATGGGAACGCGGAGGGAAAGTCAAAAGACTCGGGTATCAAGTCATGACTAAAAGACGATAAGATACTGCAAATAGAAATTTTGATAAATTACGTTTAACTATTTCAAAGTTGGACGAGTCGAATAAAGAACGAAGTTTGACACTCTTAAGTGATGAAAGTTCACCCAAAATGAGTCAAACGAGTTAATTAAGGAATAACGCTTGATATAGTCAGGAAAACGCAAACATGTGAAACCGGAAAGCTAAAAAAACATTAAGATAAAAGAACCCGGGTAAAGGGGTGTAAAGAAGTATAAGTATGGACCGAGAAACGGTAAGTGTAAGAACAAACCGACGTGTAAACGCCGTAAAGAGTCATAAAGTCGGAAGATTAGTCCGAAAGTAAACGAATGTAGCCTTAGACTACGACCAATAATTCTGAATATATATATATATATATACATTTGAATAAAGACACGAATAAAAGATGATCTACGGGATCAGCATAACCTACAGGATTAAAAGTAGTGTCAAGGTCTACGAGACCAAAAAGACCCTTGGGTCACATATAAAAAGAAACAAACTTTTGGGGACTCACATTAAAAAGGTAGAGATATAATAAAATAGCCTACGAGGCCAAATGAAGGAACCTACGGGTCGATAATGTAAAGCGTGGGAACTAGTTGTGACTCCCCGCGTAAAATGATAACGAAATGAATAAATCTTGGGTCGTTATCTCCCCGATAAGAGTAATCGACATAAGTTAAAGAGAAAAACGTTAAACTAAAAGTCAGTTTTAGTCAAGAGCAAACGTGTAAACAAACGTAAGTAGTATGAGGTGGTTTACGAAATTGTAAACACACATAAGGCCAGATATGGCAAAATAGTATACCCGGGTGACGGGGTATGAAGTGACGACGACTAATTAGTCTAGCCGGTAAAACTAATTAAAATTAGAAAAATGTCATGAAAAATAAAAAGCGCTTGTTAACATAAGACAAGTGCGGGATAAACATGTTAACAGACTGATGAGACTAAGTGGTCAGGTGACAACTCGGTCAATAAGGATAATGGATATAAGCTAAAAATAACGGCCCGCGAGGCCTTACATAAGAAAGACGTACGCGCCAATATAAATGAAAACGTTAGATCGAAAAGAACGAATGAATGTCTTGAAAACGAAACTAAGTTCGTTTACTCTAAATTAAAAGAAATACGTAAATAACGTTTCGGGGACGAAACCTATTTAAGGGGGGTAGACTTGTAACGCCCCGAAAACGGGTTTGGTAATCAAACCCCGTTAATACAAAAAGACGGGTAAAGTACCGTTAGTGGTAAAAGTAACCCGGTAAAAATTAGGATTTAAATAAATAATCCTAATATTAATTAAAAAGCGGATAAGAACTTTCAAAAAAATAAAATGGATAAAAGGCCCGAGTTAACGGAACTTAAAATAAGCGGGTTAGAACTCCCGGAACTCACTAAGTTAACTAGGGGTAATTAACCTAGTTAATTATTTGTTTAAAAATAATAAAGAAGCATGGGCTAGTAAGCCTTTTATAAACCATGGATATTTGAGGGGCCAAAGTTGGACAATTGCAAAGTGATATTATTAAAACAAAAATTAAACACCAAACACACACTTGTCTGTGTGTCTGGTTCGATCAAAAACACAAGGGGCGACCAAGTTCTTCCACCAAACCCTAGTTCTTGCTAAATTGTCCAAATTGAAGGCCTAAATCAGTTCCAAAACGAAATCCAAGCAAAGATTAGTGATCTACTTAGCAAATGGATCATAAGGTATGTAGAATTTAAATTAATAACAAAACCCTCAAGTTTATTGCAGCAATTAGAAATGCCTGTATGGAAATGGGAATTAATAACAATGGATTTTGTTACCAAATTACCCAAGACAAGAAAAGGTAATGATACAATCTGGGTGATTGTAGACAGATTAACCAAGTCTGCTCATTTCTTACCGATGAAGGAAACTTTCAGTATGGAACAATTAGCCAAGTTATATGTAAATGAAATAGTTTCATTACATGGAATTCCTTTATCTATTGTGTCTGATAGAGATAGTCGTTTTACTTCTCATTTTTGGACTAGTTTCCAAAAAGCAATGGGAACCAAGTTAAATCTAAGCACAGCTTATCATCCCCAAACGGACGGACAAAGCGAAAGGACAATTCAGACAATGGAAGATATGCTTAGAGCTTGTGTAATTGATTTCGGAGGAAATTGGGACGATCATTAACCATTAATAGAATTTTCCTACAATAACAACTATCATACCAGTATCAATGTTGCACCATTCGAAGCACTTTATGGACAAAAGTGCCAAACCCCAGTCTGTTGGGCAGAAATTGGAGAAAAACAATTATCTGGACCAAAAATAGTGCAAGAAACAACGTACAAGATAATTCAAGTCAAGGAAAGATTAAAAGCAGCGCGCGATCGACAAAAGAGTTATGCTGATGACAGATGAAAACCATTGGAATTTCAAGTAGGAGATAAGGTATTATTAAAAGTTTCTCCATGGAAAGGAATAGTCAGATTCATTAAAAGGGGAAAGCTAAGCCCCAGGTATGTTGGACCTTTTGAGATTATTAGAAGAATTGGACCAGTAGCCTACCAGCTACAACTGCCAGAGGAAATGGCAGGAATACATGATGTATTCCATGTATGTAATCTCAAGAAATGCTTAGCAGATGAATCATTAGTAGTACCTCTTAAGTACATAGAGGTAAATGTGAAACTTAAGTTCGTCGAGAAGCCTCTACAAATTGAAGATAGAAAAAACAAGAATCTCAAACACAAGAGATTAGTTCTAGTCAAAGTAAAATGGGATTCCAAGAGAGGACCAGAGTACACTTGGGAGCTTGAATCAGAGATGCAGAGGAAATATCCACACCTGTTCCAGTAGACCTCGAAGACGAGTTCTAAAACAAGGTGGGGCGGATATCACAACTCTCTCAAAATACTTATAATATCCCGATACGCCCTAAAATACACCCCGTATACGAAAAGTGGGCCCGAAATACCCTTATTTTAACAAAAATCAAATAAAAAAATCAAGGGGTCCTTGCGGGGGGGGGGGGGGGGGGGGGACAGACTCCTCTTAGTCTGTCGCGGGGCGCGACAGCCTGGCCACCAGACTTAACCCGGTGCCGCCACGTGTCAGCATCGTGTCAAACCTACCCTCATGACTGGTCAAGGCTAAGGCCTACTACACCTAGCTCGCAGGCCGTGAAGACTTTGTCTTTGGCTCTCGGGGGGCGCGACGGAACGTACGAACAACCCTATAAATAGAGGGCTTCGGCTCTTATTTGAAAACGTTCACAATCGATCTTTCTCTCTAAATTTCTGAAAAGCTAAAGTAATTCCCGGGTATTATACCCCCTAATTGTAATCCCCGGTTACGTATTAGATACGCTGCCCGATTGATCTAGTGCTCCGTAACGCATGTCGAGGCTCTGCCTGACTTAGTCGTTGGAGTTCTATCTCGTGGAGGGTATAGCTAATGTAAATTTGGGTGCGTGTGAATTGTTTACATTAATATATTATAACCAGGAAATCACAAGGAAATACCTAAATCAGCAATGTGAGTAATCCTTTCTTTTTGTAACCTGTTTTTACAAAACCTCAAATTATTTTACATTATAGTTAACATTGATTGAGTAATTTGTAATTCTACAATTATCGTCGGTATATTAGGGTTTTGTATACAAAATTTGTTACTACACAGTGAGTAATAACATTTCCACAAGTCAGGATTGACAGTGCCGTGGGTGGTAATTAAAGTAGATGTAAACAAATGTAATTGCGGGATGCCCTCAATGCTGAAAAATGATAAAAACTTGTTTTGATTAAACTAGGATTCACTCACCAGTATTTTCCACTGACAAAAATGTTTTAAACGCGTTTCAGGTAACAAAATGTGAAAGCCAAAATAGAAGCCAACTGGAGAGCACTGAAGGCTTGGAAAAGTGGCTATAAAAGTTACCTAAATAAAGAAGAAGTTTTATTTGAATAAAATAGGGTTTATCCCTATAAACTCATTATGAATGGAAACATTGGTTTTACCCATGTGTTTATTATTTTTAAAATGAGGTGTTTTACTCTGATAAAATATTACTAACAACGGTCCTGATGTTAATTCCGCTGCCAAATTAAATAAACACCGATACCACCGAATGTGCGAAGATCGCGGCCGCCCGCCTCCCGGGGCAAGGGGTCGGGTGTTGCGACATTCGAAGTTTCTATCAATTGCCGGTTGGGTTTTGAAGATTAGAGGATCGAGCAGGCGGAATGTGCGATGGAGTTGAAATGGTAAATCAAAAAACCAAATGCGGAGGTAGTTAAAGCCGAAACAGAGAAGCTTCATTGATTAATTTCAAGTTGATGATTATTCGTGAAGATTGCAGTACAGCAAATCAGAGGAGGGGTCGAGAACTGTGCTATCTGTTCTTTTTCATTGGGAGGGCAGAATTTCCTTTCTACCATATTCTTAAATTCTTCCCATTCCATATTGTAAACCATGTCACTTCCCCTAGACTGGAGGATAGTGTTCCACCATTCTAGTGATGAGTTTTTAAACAGATTGGAGGCAAATATTATCTTATCCTCTTCCGCGCACTTGCTTATTTTTAAGACTGCCTCAGTCTTTTCTATCCAGCGTAGAGCTGCAACGGCCCCTTCATTGCCCGAGAATTTCATTGGTTTACAAGACCAGAATTCTTTATAAGAACAACCATAAGACATGGTTCTTCTTCTTTTGGGAATGGACACTTGAAGTATGGGTCCATTGTTTATGCTGTGTTCAGGTTCAGTAGGTCGCTTACTGCCATTGTTGCTTTTATTATCCGCGTCTTTAACCGTTTTAATAATATATGGCTATAACAACCCTAAATAAACCGACACCCTCCTGAATATTTTTCCTACACCCTAATATATTTTAAATTACCCCAATGTGTCCTAAATTACCCCCGTATGTGAAAACCGAGCCCAAACTATGACATAGCATTAAAAATAAAATAAAAACAAAGAAATTCACCTTGTCGCGGGCCGCGTAGCCCATGGCTACGTCTTACGCGGGCCGCGAGTAATCGAGAACGGGGCAACACCCGGTGATGACACGTGTCATCATTGTGGCAAGGCTAGTCGATGACCCGGATGAGCTAAACCCTACTCGACCTACTACGCGGGCCGCGTAGGCCTTGGTCTCACCTTTACGCGGGCCACGAGAAATCCGAACTCAGCCCCTATAAAGCTGGAGCTCGGGCCTTCAGTCGAATTCGTTCAAAACTTTCTTTCTCTAAATTTCACGTATTATACATTATACTCGGGCATAATACCCCCCCTAAATAACGAAGTTCTGCTCCGTTGTAAGTATCATAACCCATGGATACGTATTAGATACTCTGCCCGATTGATCTAGGGTTCCGTAACGGCTGTCGTGGTTCTGCCCGATGTAGTCGTTGGAATGCCGTCTCGGGGAGGATATTACTATTGTTAAAATGGGTTATTATACTAACACGTGTGCATTTGTGTAAATTATAGATTGTCACCAGGAAACCCTAAAGGATAATCTAAGACAGCAATGTGAGTAATCTCCTTTTTGCAAACTGTTTTTACAAAACCTCACTTAATTAATTATATATTAAGCAGTTATTGAGTATTTGTAAGGATACAATTATCGTCGGTATGTTGGGGTTTTGTATACAAAATTAGTTACTGCCTTGCGAGGGGTAACTTTTCCACAAGTCGGGTTTGACAGTACCGTGGGTGGTAATTGGTATGACTTGGAAACAAATGTAATTGCGAGACTGCCCTCAATACTGTACAATGGATTTTATTTAAACTTAATTAAACTGGGATTCACTCACCAGTATTTCCCACTGACAAAATGTTTTTAAACGCGTTTCAGGTAACAAAATGTGAAAGCCAAATAGAAGCCAGCTGGACAACACTGAAGGCTTGGAAAAGTGGCAATAAAGTTACCTAAAAACAAATAGATGTTTTTATTAAATAAAAATAAGATTTATTCCTATGAAAATGTGTGTACTTAAAACTTGGGTTTTATCCCATGTGTTTAATATTATGAAAGTGTGGTATTTTACTCTGATAAAATATTTCCTAACTACGGTCCTGATGAAAATTCCGCTGCCAAAATTAGACAATACCAGATACCACCGAAACTGGCCGCGGCCGCTCGTTCCTGTGTTTGAATAGGGGGACGGGGGTTGCGACAGAAGGTGGTATCAGAGCTAAGCCACTGATTCAGCCACAAAAGTGTTCTACTGACACCAAAATTCAAATTGTTAGGAAATAAATTACGGGAATACGTGCATAATTGTATTTTCTTGTTATGTGTTATTTGACTATTTGTTAGGTTACAATATGAGCGACCAAGGACCATCTGACACATACCGTCAATTGTCTGGTTCGCCTAGAATCGAAGGTGCCTCTTCTCAGCCTGCCCTCTCAGGGTACTCTGCTGATACGGAAGAAGGAATATTCGTGTTTAAGGCTCAGTCTGAAGAGCCATTCCCTCAGAAAAAGAGAGGATGGTTCAGTCGAGGGGCACATGAGCGTAGGAAGCGTATGAAAAAGTTACAAGACCAGAGAGCACTAGCAGCAGCTAAAAAAGAAACGGATTCCTATGCCTAGGAAATGATTAATAGGGGTATAGCCAACATCCACATCCTAGCAACCACTGCAGCTGACCCTAACCTGGAACACATGATAGCACCCCAACCACAACCACCAATTCCTGACCAACCGATGGAGATAGAAAACTCTGAAAATCAAGTAGAAATGCATGATTTAAACCCGGAGGAAATACCTAGGGTACCAGCACCTAACCCCTTAAACCCAAATTATGACCCGTGGTGGGATGACAATAGGGACTACGTGCAACGTTACCCAATACGCGAAGATATACCCATGCCGAACCTAGGAGCCTACCCAGGGTTAGATCCTTTAGATCCCTTTTACGATAATGATGTATTCATTAGGGAGATTCTAGAAAATCCTTACCCATACCAGGCCCCTACACCTCCGTACCAGGAACCCGCACCCCAGTTTCTGAACCCAGTCCTAGAACCTGCACCCCCAATGAGTGCAGAAAATGTACAAGAACTTAGGACATTTGGTGAGGAAATTTTAGAAAATAGTGAAAGGATGAGACAGGTGGGAGAGCGACTCGTCTGGAAGTACGACGAGCGCAATATGGATTTCTGGATTAATCCATATCTGTAGAAGTAATGGTGGAGAAGGTTATAATAATAATAATAATAATATAATATAATAATAAAATATGTGTGTATGTGTAGGAAAAATTTTTACGGATGCCTACTATTAGTAGTGTAACTTTAAATTTCAGTCGGTATTGTAATTTTAATTTCAGTACCGGTGTGTAATAGATGCATATTATATGAATAGAGTAAAGTCGCAATGATCAACGCTTTTGAGCAAAATGCGTGTCATGTGGTTGGCTATATTAAATATTATTTTGTGATATTAATACGTGGTAAATGTTTAAAATTCAGATGGCCGACGAAGGGAATCAGGAAAATCTGAATAACGATAACCAGAGTAACATTAACTTGGTTAATGAGAATCCGAACAACAACAATAAGAATGGAAACCAAGTGGATAATAGTGCCATCCAACACATAATGGCACAAGGAATTATAGATGCAATGCCATATATTCTTCAAACTGTTAAGGATGCTGATAATAAAAGTAAACATAGCAGTAAGCGACCCTCTGAACCTGCAAACAGCGTGAACAATGGACCCGTACTTCAAGTGCCCATTCCCAAAAGAAGAAGAACCATGCCTTATGGTTGTTCTTACAAAGAATTCTGGTCCTGCAAACCAATAGAATTCTCGGGCAATGAAGGACCCAATGCAGCTCTACGCTGGATAGAAAAGACTGAGGCTGTTTTAAAAATAAGCAAGTGTGCTAAAAAAGACAAGATAATGTTTGCTTCTAATCTATTTAAGAATTCAGCCTTAGAATGGTGGAACACTATCCTCCAGTCTAGATGAAGTGATAGGGTTATAATATGGAATGGGAGGAATTTAAGAATATGGTAGAAATGAAATTATGCCCTCCCAATGAAAAGGAACAGATAGCGAATAAGTTTCTGAACCTTAGAATGATCGGGGTAGATAGTAAGGGTTATACTACCACATTCTTTGAATATGCTAGAATAGTACCAACCCTTGCATCACCTGAACCGGTATTAATCTCCCGTTACATCTGGGGATTAATTGGAGAGATTAGACATGTAGTCAAGGCAGCTAGACCCCAAACTATAGAAGAAGCTGTAGAACTAGCAAATACTTTGACAGATGAGTTAATCCGTACTAGATAAGAAGACCGGAGGAGAAACCTAGCTCAAAGGCTTACCCAAGAATCCCGTTCTGGGAATTCCAACCGTAGGACTATAGGTTCTACCTCTGCACCATACTGCAAGGCCTGCAAGAAAAAGCATTCGGGAAAATGTTCCACTCACTGCAATTTCTGCAAGGCACCAGGACACAAGGAAGAAGATTGCAGGAGAAAATCCAGTAATGGACTATGCTTCAACTATGGAGAAAAAGGTCACATCAAGCCGAACTGTCCAAAACTAGCTCCAGCCGCGAACAACAAGAACACTAAAAATGCTAGAGCATTTGTTCTGACTGAAGATGAAGCCAAAATGATTCTGGACGTAATAGCCGGTACGTTTTTAGTTAATGATGTTTTTGCTAAAGTATTATTTGACTCTGGTGCAAACCAAAGTTTTATTAATACTTCATTTTGCAAACTTCTTAATCAACCATTAACTAAACTCTCACAAGAATGTCTAATCGAGACAGCGAATGGAGAAACAGTTAGGATTTCTAAAATCTTACAGGAAGCAAGAATAGAATTTTTAAACCAAAAGTATATTGGCGTATTCTAGTGTGTCCCATAGATTACTTCCATGCCTGATCAGTATGGAGGTTTAATACATGGAACCCCTAAGATATCCCAATGATCGTATTGTACTAAAGTTGACTAGTAGCATTCAAAGAAGATATCCATAATAGAGTTATCCAAATAAATATTCCCTGGTAACGGAATATGAGGACTCATAACATAAATGTGTCACTTATTTGACACAAGCAATGATGAGTGAACTGGAGCCTGAGATATGGAAATCTCTGTAACCTCCTGGTACCTTGATTATCTTTTCCTAAGATTACCCTGTTTACCCCTGAGAGGCAGGTAGGGTTAAGTTTCATATCCCATTTAAGGCTGTATTATTATGAAATCCCCAAGACAACTAGTACCATATTGGCAGAATCGAAAACCCTGGTTAAGTAAGTTTTAACGATATAGATTCATATAGCCTAACTCGATATTCCGAGAGTTTGATATTGTTAGATAAGAAAGACGGTTCATTTTGCTTATGCATACATTACAACAATCCTAATTAGGCAACGATTAAGAATTTGAATTTGCCATCAGCTACCCAGGATCGTCGAATTGTTCGACTAACGACAAGGATTAGCTATTCCTTAATATTAGTTAAGTAATGGTTGGAATAACCATCTCACCTTAAGATAAACTTCTCCATAATACTTGATATATAAATATCAAGGCTACTCCCTTGAAGACCTTGTATAGATGGAATGTTAAACATCCATTGATAGGACAATAGTTTGGTAAGTCCAAACATTAAGATCTGAAAGTTGCATTATAGACAATCAATAAGATCACACAAATTCATAATCATCAGTAAGATGCCAGTATACGGCAGAAAATTTAAGGATTATGAAAATAGCAAACCTCCTAGATTCTTGTTAAGAAATAAGGTTCAACAATAGGTATCACCCTGGAAAGGAGTGATGCGGTTTGGTAAGAAAGGCAAGCTAAGCCCGAGATACATAGGGCCTTTCGAGGTTATCGAACGTGTCGGTTCAGTTGCCTATAAGCTAAACTTACCTGAAGAGCTCAGTGGAATTCACAATGTGTTCCACATCTGCAATCTGAAGAAGTGTTTCGCTGATGAATCACTGGTTATACCACATACGGATGTGCATAAAGATGAGAGCTTAAAATTTGAGGAAAAACCTTTGTCGATTGAAGATCGATAGGTAAAGAAGCTTCGGAAGAAGCATGTACCTATTGTAAAGGTCAAATGGGATGCCCATAGAGGTCCCGAATTCACGTGGGAGGTTGAATCCACGATGAAAGAAAAGTACCCTTACTTATTTCAGTAAATCTCGGGTCGAGATTTATTTTAAGGGGGTGAGGATGTAACACCTTGAAAATTCACGTCCTATAATGTGTTGACACGTGTCATAAAGTCTGAACGTGTGAAAGAATGTTATAAAAGGACTAAAGTTGACAAACATGAAAAGTATGTGATTTTACGGGTTCTGAATGTCAACAGTGAATAAATATACGTCATAATAACCCTGCATGATGTTTATAACATCAAACGAATAAATCATGGATCATACGAAGCTAAAAGTGAGAGATTACAAACTACAGGGGTTAAAAGTGTCAACATGTTTAATTTATACCTCTGAGTGACCTTTTGACAAACCCGAAGCTTTGTAATGGTTAATTATGCTCACTAGAATACACGATTAAAATTTCATAAAGTTTCGTCAACGTATGAGAAAGTTGTGACCAAATTCGTGTGCAAGCGGTTAAAGCGTCAACGTTGAAAGTTAGGCCTTTTCGGGTAACAATAAAGTTACCCGGGGACTTAACAAAGTGGGTATATGTCTTGAAGCCCTTATACGTCAATTATAAGGGTTCATACTGCAATAAACAAGTGTCTGTACAAAGTTTGAAGAGCCAAGGACTGAAACTGCAATTAACAAAATTATGTTGGAGGACCCTGAGGGCTCGCGTAGCGCGAGCACCTGATGCACATGCAGTGGCGCTACGCCACTGCCACATCTGGGCAGAATTGTTGATTATTGTTGATTCTTGTCTGCCTTTGCACTTGGATCCGACTTTAATCGATTTTTCACATCCCTTGGCCCCTAAAACAACCCCTAGAACACTAGGACACATGTTGGGATGTTGTGGTAAGTGCTAGACTTTGTTGTCAACACCTTATGGTGATTGAATTCACTATAAATAGAGTCTTGAGTTGCAACAATTCCTCACACCTTCATCTGCATAATTTGATCATTCCTGGAGCTCTCAAGCAGGTCCATCTGATCTTATCTCGTGCATAGGACTCTTGTAAGTCTGCTAGTTCTTATTTAGTTGAGTTTAGCTTGTTTAATTAGCTAAAAGTCAAACCGTCGTAATTACGGTTTGACTTCGAGATTAGTCAATAATGGCTCAGTCATATCTCGAATTAAAAGTAGTTATGAGTTGGTATTTATGTGGGTAATAAAACCTCAAAAGGGTTTCCCCTTATCACCACTCTAACCAGGTCAAAAGTCGGGTCAAACTTTTAATTAAAAAGTCAACAGGATGCTTAAAATGTCATTTATGCATAATTAGCTATCTAGAACATATACAACCTGTTTGATCATTGTTATAACTTGGTAATTAGTGTAAGAACATGTCTAAACATGTTCAACCCGACTATTTCCTGTTTAGACCCGGTTCGGAACCGAAAGTCACATAGTTTGACTTTCACTTTGACTTTCAGTTCTGACCCGTTAAGGTATGTTTTAGAAATGCCTCAGAGCTTAAATTGGATTAGGTTACTTGTTAGAACAACCCTCTGTGATTACACACCTTGGTTCACTAGTTATCCAATTAATATGCATATTTCCGTTAATTGCTCATATGTTGACCGTTATGCCCTTATTACCTTAAAACATGATTTATGAAAATGTAAAAGTGTAGAAACCTTAGTTACTGATATATAAACTTGTATGCAAAGTTTGACATCAGTTTGACTTATAGATTAAGAGTTATGCTCAATATCGCAAAATTAAAGCTTTATGTTAATAAAACGGCGTAATTAGCGTATAGCCTAGTTAAGCCTACTTTTTGGTATCAAACTTAATACCCACTGAGATAATATATTATTTTGGGATTTTTAAAGATTTTTAATTAATTTTAGGCTGAGCATAACTAGTAGTCGTAGGCTT
This sequence comes from Helianthus tuberosus, assembly GCA_030545235.1. Lineage (NCBI taxonomy): Eukaryota > Viridiplantae > Streptophyta > Magnoliopsida > Asterales > Asteraceae > Helianthus > Helianthus tuberosus. The sequence continues at coordinate 167,524,094 of CM060448.1, read as the reverse complement.
AATCCGGTAATTGTCGGTTTTGCCCTTACGGGCCATAAAATGAGTTTTACTTATCTAAACGACTCCAAACCTTTTGCTACTGATCACATATGATAAATAAATTATTTTAAGCCTTCTGGAAATATAAAAATATCAGATTTAAGTATCAAACCCGGAAATGGCCTTTAATCGCCTTATTTAGCGTTTTTAACGCATAGTACGTTTTAAAATCATATTGAACATACCCGGGTTGATACCTACTGATATACGAGGAAAATTATGATATTTTAACAGTAAGCAAAGGTTGATAAACTCAGACTTCAGTTTTGAGCTTTTCGGCTTATGTGAAATTACCAAAATGCCCCTTCGGTGCATAGTTTGGTTATAAATGATATATTTCACATATATACTTCACCCTACTGTTATAACTCATCAAATTGAGTATGTTTGCTGTTTACATCAGACCTGTAACTCAGTTAAACATTTAAACTCTTTTACAACCTTTAAAATGACCAAACTACCCCTACGGGGCATAGTTTGTGTTTAAATTAGTTCGGGGCATAATGAAAGACATCCTACTGATGTCACAACATATTTGAAGCATATTAACTTAGGAAACCTGTATATGGCTCTTTCAGATACCCGTTACGCTTATTACGCGTTCGGTTCGGTTTATGTAACAAGTTTACATAAAATAGCCGAAACGGGTCAAACCTTATCGTTTTTATCTCAAAATCCAGAATGTGTTTAGTTTACCCATATTATACAAGTCTCCAAACTTGTCGGGTCTAAATCACATTCTATTCCGGTCTTCGCTTAATCATGCGTTTTGAACCGTAAACCTTTCCTTAAAACTAACCGGTCTAAGTTACGACTTAAATAAGACCCGTTAGGAATTTAATAGGTTAATAAAACCTTCGTTCCAGATTGAGAGCCCCAGTAGAAGTACTTGTGCTTGCTGATTAGAATATACGGCTGAGTATAAATTGCATTGCTAGCTCAGGTAAATACTTTTAACTTATTTTCCCTTATACGGGCTTGGGATACGGTATTATAAAAATACCGCTTGGTCGGGTGTAGAAACCTTTTAATCGGAGATGATTAAATTGCATAATCCCGTTTTAATCTGTATTGATTGATAACAAATAACATTGGGGGTTAATGACCGTGTCCTGGATATCCTTGGCTCATTTTAAAAAGTGAATGGCCACGACGTAAGCACAAGGTGTAGGCAAAACACCTCCTGTTGCATATGTATAACGTATACTCACTCGTAAGGGTATCTTCTTGTGAGATTATATTTGTGGTGTGTCGATTAATCTTGTCCGGCTTGTATTGTATAATCACCGGCCCTAAATGTTGGACAATCATGTAAATCGGATACAAGATTTTTATTAATAAAATTGTCCCAAGTATAAAAGATTAATTTTGCCTCTGTGCATTTTAATCCAGTTATAAAAGATATTTTGTGCCTCGTGCATTCAAATCAATTTTTAAACTCTTTTTCCAAAATGAGTCAGTTAATTGTATTTACCAGTGTAAACTGACGTATTTTCCAAAAGGTTAAGTGACAGGTACTATGCGTAATTGGCTGGGAGCTCAGGGCGTCACTAGGGAATCTTGCAAGTTCTAGATGCCTAAAGTCTGTTGAACAGTTTTCTTTTATTGATCCGCCTGTGGATCCTTTACCTTCCGTTGTAATACTTTGACATTACTTATATTCGGAATGTAATATATTTATCTTTTGCTTCCGCTGTGCATTATTATATTGTGTTGTTTGACTATTATTTTGCCAACCACGTCACGATACTCCCCCACCGGGCCCACCGGTGACACGTGGAAAGTCGGGGTGTGACATTCAAGGTGCTCGATTTTTCTCTAAAATCGATTTAAGATCAGGATATCATCAATTAAAGGTACAGGAAGAGGACATTCCTAAAACCGCGTTTAGAACAAGGTATGGTCATTATGAATTTACTGTCATGCCATTTGGTTTAACCAATGCCCCAGCCGCATTTATGGACATGATGAACCGAATATGCAAGCCATATTTGGATAAATTCATAATTTTTTTTATTGATGATATTCTCATCTATTCTAAAAGTAAAGAGGAACATGCAAAGCATTTGCACGCACTTTTAAGTCTATTAAGAAAGGAAAAGCTTTACGCTAAATTTTCAAAGTGCGAGTTTTGGTTAGAGCAGGTACAGTTTCTTGGACACTTAGTTAATCATGAAGGAATTCATGTGGATCCAACAAAGATCGAGGCGATTACCAAATGGATAACCCTTGAGTCACTAACCGAGGTTAGAAGTTTCTTAGGATTGGCAGGTTATTATAGAAGATTTATTCGAGATTTTTCTAGAATAGCCATTCCTTTAACTAAGTTAACCTGTAAATCCATTAAGTTTTAATGGGGACCAAAGCAAGAAGAAGTCTTTAGAATTCTTAAGCAAAGATTAACCCATGCACCCATATTAGCGTTACCAGAAGGAACTGAAGATTTAGTAGTTTATTGTGACGCTTCTAAATTAGGTTATGGATTTGTGTTAATGCAACGCCAAAAGGTTATAGCTTACGCATCTAGACAACTTAAGAATCATGAAGAGAATTATTCAACCCATGATCTTGAATTAGGAGCAATAATTTTTGCTTTGAAAATTTGGAGACGTTACCTTTATGGTAGTAAGTTTACCATATTTACCGATCATAAAAGTTTAAGATATGTTTTTGGGCAAAAAGAATTGAATATGAGACAAAGACGCTGGATGGAGATGCTTAGTGATTATGATTGTGATATCCAGTATCATGAAGAAAAAGCAAATGTAGTGGCAGATGCTTTAAGCCGAAAGTATCACGAAAAGCCAAAAAGGGTACGTTCTATTAAATTAAATCTGCAAGTAGATTTAAATGATCAGATAAGAGAAGCACAAGAATCAGTAATCAATGAGGATACTGAAAAATTAAAAGGTATGATTAAGGAATTAGAACGAGGAACATATGGAATTTTGAGATTCCATGAAAAGAGAATGTGGATACCTAAATTAGGAAACCTACGTCAACGTATATTAGAAGAAGCCCATAAGTCTAAGTATACGATGCATCCAGGAAGTGATAGAATGTATCAGGATTTAAGAAAGAATTTTTGGTGGATAGGAATGAAAGAGGATATAGCAGCTTACGTTGCTAAATGTTTAACTTGTTCACAAGTCAAAGCTGAACATCAGAAACCCTCAGGTTTGTTACAGCAGTTAAAAATGCCAGTTTGGAAATGGGAATTGATAACAATGGATTTTGTTACCAAATTACCCAAAACAAGAAAAGGTAATAATACAATCTGGATGATTGTAGATAGACTAACCAAGTCAGCTCATTTTCTACCAATGAAAGAAACATTTAGTATGGAACAATTAGCTAAATTATATGTAAATGAAATAGTTTCTTTACATGGAATACCTTTATCAATTGTTTATGATTGGGATAGCCGTTTTACCTCTCATTTTTGGTCAAGTTTCCAAAAAGCAATGGGAACCAAGTTAAATCTAAGCACATCATATCATCCTCAAACAAACGGACAAAGCGAAAGGACAATTCAGACAATGGAAGACATGCTTAGAGCTTGTGTAATTGATATCGGAGGTAATTGGTACGACCACTTACCTTTAATAGAATTTTCTTATACTAATAGTTATCACACAAGTATCAATGCTGCACCATTCGAAGCACTTTATGGACGAAAGTGCCGAACCCCAGTCTATTGGGCAGAAATTGGGGAAAAACAACTATCTGGACCTGAGATAGTGCAGGAGACAACCGAAAAGATCATTCAAATCAAGGAACGACTGAAAACAGCACGTGATCGACAAAAGAGCTATGCTGACAACAAACGGAAACCATTGGAACTTCAAGTAGGGGGCCAAGTGTTGTTGAAAGTCTCTCCTTGGAAAGGAGTGGTAAGATTTATCAAAAAAGGAAAGCTAAGTCCCAGGTATGTTGGACCTTTTGAGATTATTAGAAGAATAGAACTTGTAGCTATTAGCTACAACTGCCAGAGGAAATGGCAGGAATACATGATGTATTTCATGTATCTAATCTCAAGAAATGCTTAGCCGATAAATCACTTGTAGTACATCTTAAGGATATAGAGGTAAATGAACAACTCAAGTTTATGTAACACCCTTGTTATTATTTTAAAGGTTTTCTTATAAATAACAAAAATAAACATGTAATTACGATTAAGTATCCTTAGAAAATACGAGTAATCTAAAACTTTTACAACTTAAAAGTTTTCAACATAATATACATAAGTTCGTCGTTTAAAAGTTACGACGAAACGCCACGCGGAAGCTTTTAACTTTATCGTGTTCGGTTCTTCTTCGAGCTTGATCTTCATCCAGACACTCTTGGCAATCACCTATGATCAAAACCAACTTAAAAGTTAGTTTTGATAGTTAAATAACAAGTTTAAACAAGTTATATGGGTCAAACAAACAAAATTAAACGTTTTTCATGTTCAGGGGGGCTAGGCATCACGCCTAGGGGCTAGACGCCCCACCTAGCCCCCATTTTGGCAGAATGTTTCTTTTAATCCGTTTTACCCGATTCTTTTTCCTACGCGTCCGTAATTTAATTCTCCATCTTATGGAGTTAAAATCCAATATCCGGATTAATAAAATTTCAGACTTTTAAGTCTTCGACTTATTACCCTTTTTACCAAATTTGACCCGTTCGTGATTTTATCACACAAACATGTTTATTTGGTCCTTATTCTCATGATATTCATAATTTCAATAATTCTTATCATATTAGGTTCAAGTCACAGGTCTTTTACGTATCTTAAACTCGTTTACGCTCATATGCGTATTTTGACCAGTTAAGGGTATTTAGGCATATTTTGATCATGAAACGCTTTCATTCGTTTCTAGCGTTATTATACAACATTTCTTATCAAGTAATCTTCCACCACAACTATATTTGTGGTGGACTTAATGAGGTGATCTATATAATCCGACTTTTTCTCGTCGGATTGCTAATTTACGACAAAGACTCATATAGAGTCATTTGACCAAAGGTTTACATCTTTCGCTTCTTATACTTATTCTAATTATTTATATGATCATAAAACTCATTTCAAAACTACCTTTAAAGGTCGTTCGTCCAATTTAGCTTATAAGGGCGTTTTAGTCCGTTTAGCTAATCATTTACGATGAAGGACTTTTGAAAGTATATTTGACCCATAATCCCTCTTTTAACCTATGATTTTGTTTGAAAAGTCATTAAGCTTTCCAAACGCAATGTTCATTATTTAAAACATTCGGTTTACTTATCAAGTAACCAAATGTTTATTTTGACTTCTTTTAACACTCATTGAACCACATATTCTAAATGAGTGTTACCCTTTTTCACATACCTGGCGCGGATCAATATATTGACCCGTTTTTAATACCTTGCTTTTATAACCGCTAATCCATAGCGTTGCTAATACCCATTTGACATTTACTCCTGAAATAATATAACTCGACAATAATCATTAGTCGTTATTGTCAAAAGGTGATATCTTCACCTTTTGACCCATTTGGTCTAAGTGACCGATTATGTTGGCGAGATGATATTTATTACCATCTCATCTATACGACTCGCTCCGGTTTACACCGTGCGGTCATTTCACTTATTAATCGTTTCTTAACGCTTTTTAGCCTATCATGGCTTACGTCATACAGTGCCTTTCAAAACCAATAATTATGGTCAACGCGTGACCAATTTACCGTTTTACCCTTATTGTTTATTTTGGTTTACCCTATAAGGTAACCATTCAAAAGTTTCATTTTCCATTTGTCATAAAATGATCGAATTACCGATTTTAACTCCTTTTAAACCATCAACATGGTTTCTTGTCATGCTCGACTATCTTGTTCCGTGCGTCTACACGCCAGAACATCATACCGCAATTATGTATTTATCTTATTCGTAACTAATACGATAAGAGAATATTCTAAAATATAAGACTAGTGTAAGCCATACTTACCTTACTTCCAAATTATGCTTTTCCGTCATTCTTGCTTCGTTTGACCCGCTTCGTTCCCAAGCTTTCACCTAGCTTGTTAATCGTCAAACTATCGTTGTAAATTGTAAGATGGTTAGATTAGTCATAATTATTCACGACTATTCCATCTCACTTATTTCATATGTCGAAACTACTATTCGACTTCATGATTAGTTAACTTAGCTTATTAAAGTTAACTACTTTAAATCACAAGGTTTACAACATTAAGTCTAAATCAACATAATATTTAGAACCCTTATCACTTCATATTACGCGTAATCGCCATATCATTCAAATACGCGTTTTCGCTCTAATTTCAACACTTTAGTTTTCATTTAGGCATTTTAACAAACACCTAGTGTGCATAATTTTACATATTTACTAACTAGTTCATAACTAGTTATCTTTACCAAGATTTACATCAACACATCCAAAACTCTAAGTCTAGTGTTCATGAACTACATCAAGAACTTATATCATAACCTCAATATTCATCAATCTTACATTCTAATCTGAGTGTTCATCATATTAACATAAAACTCACTTAGTACATAATAGGGTAATTACCAAATCCCTAGTTTTGACAACAATTCATCAAATTTTCTACTAGGGTTTGTTTCTAAACAAGATATAATCACAATAACACTCATAGATTCAACATTCATTCCAGAATTTTGATTATGATTGTTCATCATAATCTCAAAGTATCACCAAAGAGCAAAATTTAACATACCTTGTGATCCCCATGACTAGGTGATCGTTTTTATGTGTTCATGCAGTGATTTGAGTCTTGATTCGAGCTTCGATTTGGTCATTTAGTGTGAACTAGGGTTTTGCTCCTTGGAGCACCCTCCTGGTCGATCAGAACACGCACATAATGTGTGTGTGTATTTTTTTTTTTGTTTTAATAAAACAAGTTTCCCACTTGTCCATATTAGTCCCTCATGTTTTATTTTGATCAAATGAAGCTATATCTCACCATTAATTACTTAATCACATGCTACTAACTAGGTTAGTTACTCCTAGTTACTTTAACGGGTTCGGGAAGTTATAACCCGTTATGTTTTAAGTCCCGTTAATTTGGCCTTTTTATATACTTTGTTTTCTCAAAGTATTTATTCCCCTTTTTAATTAATATTAGGTTTATTTATTTGAGTCCTAATATTTACCGGGTTAATTTTTACCACTAACGGTATTTTACCCGTCTTTACTATTAACGTGGTTTGATTACCAAACCCGTTTTTGGGATGTTACAAGTCTACCCCTCTTAAAGAGGTTTCGTCCTCGAAACCTTTTCTTACATAATTCATTGAGTTTAAACTCAATGTATTTGAGCCGAGAAATCTTTTAAACATTACTTATACTTTTAACCAATTGTTAGTATTACCAGAAAAGTATGGTAACATCTTTTTGGTTATTAATTGTCTACGTATCTCATACGACATAGTGCAGCTCGAAATAACGTAATCTCGTTATTTCCACTAGTTTAGTTACTTAGCGATATTCATCACTTTCATATACTATCGAATTCTTTATGAATCCGTTACTTTGACCCGTTTAAAGGTCTTTAGTGAAATCTTTCACTTTTAGCAACAAATTCTTTTGTTTTCAAATTTATTTATTCGGTTTAGTTATACCGAATCCACCGTTTTCGAGCAAACCAAATTTCTTGACTTGAATTGCTGACCTTAACCGGTCTCACTAACTAGACTTATTAGTCCAGTTACTTTTTACCGCTCGTCTGGTTATAATGTGATTCTACTTCACATTGCATCTCTTGACCGTGATCATGTCACATCATGTTTAATTTATATCAACCTTTCATTTTCGAAAATATCACTTTTCGAATATATCGTCTTGCTCCTAACAGTGTCAGGACTTGTATCTTTCATGCTTACTATTTAAATTCCTATCAGAATTTATGTTTGTAAAAATGTTATTTCTTACTAAAACCGAAGTTTTAGTTTTAGGATCTTCTCTTTAACTTTTGTCAATTACCCATAACAGGATATTGACAGTCCATAATTTATTCTTTCACAGTCTTAGTTTGATGCGGGGATTCTCATTCGTTTCCCTTGCTTATCTGATTAACCCGTATGTTTTATCACTTAGCCTTATGGGTTATTTTGATTAGACTTTCACCTCTTTAGGGCGAAGTCTTTACGACTTCTTTCTAATCATGACCCGTGGGTTGTTTTAGTCTCGTAGACCTTTCCATTGTTTATAACCCCAAAGGTTATGTTGATCCCGTAGATCATTCCTTGCTCATGTCATTCCTAAAATACATGTTTGGTGTCAAGGCATCCTGTTTTTTTTTTTGTTTGAAAAATCATTTGGTTCAAGCTTAGGTTCCGTTAACCTTGATTGTAGTTTCGTGGCTACAATTGTTTTCTTTCGGACAATTTTCCGACTTATGACTTCTCACGTCATTTATGCGTCAGTTCTTCTTATGCTTACTGTTATTTGATTTGCATATATTCTTATTTGGTTGTGTCCCATTACCGGGCTCATTACTCTTTTGTATTTAACGCTACCTTTATCCCGCTTGCGTTTACTCATGCCGTTCGGCATGATATTATATTCGACCCGTTCAACTTTAAAATAGTTGAACATAATTTATTTCAAATTTCTATTTACATTATCGTGTCGTCTTCTAGTTATGACTCAAAAGCCGAGTCTTTTAACTTCCCATCCGAGTTCCCATTTCTCGGTCCACGCATGCGTTTAAATCCTTACCCACCAACCGGGTGTTTTACCGAAGTCGTTATTATTGCAACCCTTACGGTATGCATTATGACTTCGTTTCGCTTTTATATTCCTACTTTATTATCAAATTTGGTGTTTTACAAAATCGGCCCGTTAAGAGTCATATTTGCATTCTCCGGGTTCGAGTGTAAGCACACCCCTCCCAATTGCATACCTTAATCGTTTTACATTAATCTTTGTCCCTTCACTCGGGCTCATCATCCTAATGTAATACGCTTCCGTCACCCGGCTGTTCGTTTACATTATTATCAAATATTTTGCTCATTTGATTCATTTGGGTACTTTTAAGTTAGTCCCATTCACCCTGCCCTTACTACATCGAATGTAAATGTGTCCGCTATAAGAAGTTCATGGTATCATATGCCACTACTTACTTGGCCAGAGTAAGCGATTAACACATGACACGCGTGACCTTTTTATAGTTTTCACATCACGCCCCATGTAAGTAATGCCTCTATTTGTTTCTCTTGGAAACAATATCCCGAATGCATTTTCTATTCGGGTTTTTCCAAGTTTTTAATCTACATATGCAACTTTCAATTTCTACTTATTTGTTGCATATTACTATTTGTGCAATTAAATTTGAAATGTGCACCTGGTGATGCTTGCCATAACGGGCTTCTCTTGCCATTAGCCTTGTTCGCGACCGTTACGCGATTTAGGTCCTTGATGAGCATACTCTTTGGACCGTTCTTCTGTCAAATCTGCGATTTGTTAAACTCTCGCTATCCTCATATGCGAGTGTCCTTCAACTAAAACTTATACAACAGTTAGTAATTTCAACATTAAAGGATGCCCGTATTATAATACAAGGCTTCTCTACTATACGCATCAACGCGTGTAATTTCGTTGACTATATTTATTCTATATCGTTTTTATTGGTGTAACGTGTATTACACGATAACCACATGTGTTGTTCTCAACACTTTAATCATACTAAACCATTGATATACATGTACTTACCGGATTGCGATCAAGCCTCGAACCGAACACATTTTGTCAACAACCTTGAGATCTGATTACCAACTTGTAACACCCTTGTTATTATTTTAAAGGTTTTCGTATAAATAACGAAAATAAACATGTAATTACGATTAAGTATCCTTAGAAAATACGAGTAATCTAAAACTTTTACAACTTAAAAGTTTTCAACATAATATACATAAGTTCGTCGTTTAAAAGTTACGATGAAACGCCGCGCGGAAGCTTTTAACTTTATTGTGTTCGGTTCTTCTTCGAGCTTGATCTTCATCCGGACACTCTTGGCAATCACCTATGATCAAAACCAACTTAAAAGTTAGTTTTGATAGTTAAATAACAAGTTTAAACAAGTTATATGGGTCAAACAAACAAAATTAAACGTTTTTCATGTTCAGGGGGGGCTAGGCGTCACGCCTAGGGGCTAGACGCCCCACCTAGCCCCCATTTTGGCAGAATGTTTCTTTTATGTTGCTATACATACCCAGCATGACCCGATTTCACGGAAACAAGCATAACTCTCTCTTTTTTAATCCGTTTTACCCGATTCTTTTTCCTACGCGTCCGTAATTTAATTCTCCATCTTATGGAGTTAAAATCCAATATCCGGATTAATAAAATTTCAGACTTTTAAGTCTTCGACTTATTACCCTTTTTACCAAATTTGACTCGTTCGTGATTTTATCACTCAAACATGTTTATTTGGTCCTTATTCTCATGATATTCATAATTTCAATAATTCTTATCATATTAGGTTCAAGTCACGGGTCTCTTACGTATCTTAAACCCGTTTACGCTCATATGCGTATTTTGACCCGTTAAGGGTATTTAGGCATATTTTATCATGAAACGCTTTCATTCGTTTCTAGCGTTATTATACAACATTTCTTATCAAGTAATCTGCCACCACAACTATATTTGTGGTGGACTTAATGAGGTGATCTATATAATCCGAGTTTTTCTCGTCGGATTGCTAATTTACGACAAAGACTCATATAGAGTCATTTGACCAAAGGTTTACATCTTTTGCTTCTTATACTTATTCTAATTATTTATATGATCATAAAACTCATTTCAAAACTACCTTTAAAGGTCGTTCGTCCAATTTAGCTTATAAGGGCGTTTTAGTCCGTTTAGCTAATCATTTACGATGAAGGACTTTTGAAAGTATATTTGACCCATAATCCCTCTTTTAACCTATGATTTTGTTTGAAAAGTCATTAAGCTTTCCAAACGCAATGTTCATTATTTAAAACATTCGGTTTACTTATCAAGTAACCAAATGTTTATTTTGACTTCTTTTAACACTCATTGAACCACATATTCTAAATGAGTGTTACCCTTTTTCACATACCTGGCGCGGATCAATATATTGACCCGTTTTTAATACCTTGCTTTTATAACCGCTAATCCATAGCGTTGCTAATACCCATTTGACATTTACTCCTGAAATAATATAACTCGACAATAATCATTAGTCGTTATTGTCAAAAGGTGATATCTTCACCTTTTGACCCATTTGGTCTAAGTGACCGATTATGTTGGCGAGATGATATTTATTACCATCTCATCTATACGACTCGCTCCGGTTTACACCGTGCGGTCATTTCACTTATTAATCGTTTCTTAACGCTTTTTAGCCTATCATGGCTTACGTCATACAGTGCCTTTCAAAACCAATAGTTATGGTCAACGCGTGACCAATTTACCGTTTTACCCTTATTGTTTATTTTGGTTTACCCTATAAGGTAACCATTCAAAAGTTTCATTTTCCATTTGTCATAAAATGATCGAATTACCGATTTTAACTCCTTTTAATCCATCAACATGGTTTCTTGTCATGCTCGACTATCTTGTTCCGTGCGTCTACACGCCGGAACATCATACCGCAATTATGTATTTATCTTATTCGTAACTAATACGATAAGAGAATATTCTAAAATATAAGACTAGTGTAAGCCATACTTACCTTACTTCCAAATTATGCTTTTCCGTCATTCTTGCTTCGTTTGACCCGTTTCGTTCCCAAGCTTTCACCTCGCTTGTTAATCGTCAAACTATCATTGTAAATTGTAAGATGGTTAGATTAGTCATAATTATTCACCACTATTCCATCTCACTTATTTCATATGTCGAAACTACTATTCGACTTCATGATTAGTTAACTTAGCTTATTAAAGTTAACTACTTTAAATCACAAGGTTTACAACATTAAGTCTAAATCAACATAATATTTAGAACCCTTATCACTTCATATTACGCGTAATCGCCATATCATTCAAATACGCGTTTTCGCTCTAATTTCAACACTTTAGTTTTCATTTAGGCATTTTAACAAACACCTAGTGTGCATAATTTTACATATTTACTAACTAGTTCATAACTAGTTATCTTTACCAAGATTTACATCAACACATCCAAAACTCTAAGTCTAGTGTTCATGAACTACATCAAGAACTTATATCATAACCTCAATATTCATCAATCTTACATTCTAATCTGAGTGTTCATCATATTAACATAAAACCCACTTAGCACATAATAGGGTAATTACCAAATCCCTAGTTTTGACAACAATTCATCAAATTTTCTACTAGGGTTTGTTTCTAAACCAAGATATAATCACAATAACACTCATAGATTCAACATTCATTCCAGAATTTCGATTATGATTGTTCATCATAATCTCAAAGTATCACCAAATAGCAAAATTTAACATACCTTGTGATCCCCATGACTAGGTGATCGTTTTTATGTGTCCATGCAGTGATTTGAGTCTTGATTCGAGTTTCGATTTGGTCATTTAGTGTGAACTAGGGTTTTGCTCCTTGGAGCACCCTCCTGGTCGATCAGAACACGCACACAATGTGTGTGTGTGTATTTTTTTTTGTTTTAATAAAACAAGTTTCCCACTTGTCCATATTAGTCCCTCATGTTTTATTTTGATCAAATGAAGCTATATCTCACCATTAGTTACTTAATCACATGCTACTAACTAGGTTAGTTACTCCTAGTTACTTTAACGGGTTCGGGAAGTTATAACCCGTTATGTTTTAAGTCCCGTTAATTTGGCCTTTTTATATACTTTGTTTTCTCAAAGTATTTATTTCCCTTTTTAATTAATATTAGGTTTATTTATTTGAGTCCTAATATTTACCGGGTTAATTTTTACCACTAACGGTATTTTACCCGTCTTTACTATTAACGTGGTTTGATTACCAAACCCGTTTTTGGGATGTTACAGTTTATAGAAAGGCATCTACAGATTGAAGACAGGAAAGTTAAGAATCTCAAGCACAAGAGATTAGTTCTGGTCAAAGTGAAATAGGACTCCAAAAGAGGACCAGAGTACACATGGGAGCTTGAATCAGAAATGCAAAGCAAATATCCACACTTGTTCTAGTAGATCTCGAGGACGAGCTCTAAAACAAGGTGGGGAGGATATAACAACCCTAAATAAACCGACACCCTCCTGAATATTTTTTCGACACCCTAATATATTTTAAATTACCCCAATGTGTCCTAATTTACCCCCGTATGTGAAAACCGAGCCCAAAATATGACATAGCATTAAAAATAAAATAAAAACAAAGAAATTCACCTTGTCGCGGGCCGCGTAGCCCATGGCTACGTCTTACGTGGGCCGCGAGCAATCGAGAACGGGGCAACACCCGGTGATGACACGTGTCATCATCGTGGCAAGGCTAGTCGATGACCCGGATGAGCTAAACCCTACTCGACCTACTACGCGGGCCATGTAGGCCTTGGTCTCACCTTTACGCGGGCCACGAGAAATCCGAACTCAGCCCTTATAAAGCTGGAGCTCGGGCCTTCAGTCGAATTCGCTCAAAACTTTCTTTCTTTCTCTAAATTTCACGTAGTATACATTATACTCGGGCATAATACCCCCCTAAATAACGAAGTTCTGCTCCGTTGTAAGTATCATAACCCCTGGATACGTATTAGATACTCTGCCCGATTGATCTAGGGTTCCGTAAGGGCTGTCGTGGTTTTGCCCGACGTAGTCGTTGGAATGCCGTCTCGGGGAGGGTATTACTAATGTTAAAATGGGTTATTATACTAACACGTGTGCATTTGTGTAAATTATAGATTGTCACCAGGAAACCCTAAAGGATAATCTAAGACAGCAATGTGCTCCTTTTTGCAAACTGTTTTTACAAAACCTCACTTAATTAATTATATATTAAGCAGTTATTGAGTATTTGTAAGGATACAATTATCGTCGGTATGTTGGGGTTTTGTATACAAAATTAGTTACTACCTTGCGAGGGGTAACTTTTCCATAAGTCGGGTTTGACAGTACCGTGGGTGGTAATTGGTATGACTTGGAAACAAATGTAATTGCGAGACCGCCCTCAATACTGTACAATGGATTGTATTTAAACTTAATTAAACTGGGATTCACTCACCAGTATTTCCCAGTGACAAAATGTTTTTAAACGCGTTTCAGGTAACAAAATGTGAAAGCCAAATAGAAGCCAGCTGGACAGCACTGAAGGCTTGGAAAAGTGGCAATAAAGTTACCTAAAAAGAAATAGATGTTTTTATTAAATAAAAAAAAGGATTTATTCCTATGAAAATGTGTGTACTTAAAACTTGGGTTTTATCCCATGTGTTTAATATTATGAAAGTGTGGTATTTTACTCTGATAAAATATTTCCTAACTACGGTCCTGATGAAAATTCCGCAGCCAAAATTAGACAATACCAGATACCACCGAAACTGGCCGCGGCCGCCCGTTCCTGTGTTTGAATAGGGGGACGGGGGTTGCGACAATGGCATCGCGTCTATAATTTCTTGTGCCACTATGTGTTGGATGGCACTGTTATCCACCTGGTTTCCATTATTATTGTTGTTTGGGTTATCGTTGTTATTCTGGTTTTCCTGGTTCACTTCATTGTCCATCTGAATTTCAAACATTTACCACATGTTAATATCACAGGACAATATCCAATACAAACAATCACACAACACACACATATTGGTCAAAATCGTCAATCACTGCGAATTGTACTCTTTCTTTTATATTATGCATCTAATACACACTGAAAACTGGAAATTAAAATTACAATACTATTATGCATCAATAGCTATTGTCTATATATATATATATTATTACTAAGGATAGAGGTTCATCCAAAAGTCCATATTACGCTCGTAATATTTCCAGACGAGTCGTTCCCTTATCTGCCGCATCCTTTCACTTCTTTCTAAAATCTCCTCACCAAAGGTTCAGAGTTCTTGCACATTTTCTGTGCTCATGGGTGGTGCAGGGGCTGGTACTGGGTTTGGGAACTGGGGCATGGGTTCTTGGTAAGGGTACGAGTTTTCTAGAATTTCCCTAATGAATTGGTCATTATCATAATAGGGGTCTAGAGGGTCTAGATCTGGGTAGGCTGCTAGGTTTGGCATGGGTTCATCTGTTATTGGGTAGCGTTGCTGGTAATCCCTATGGTCGTCAAACCACGGGTCGTAGTTTGGATCTAAGGGATTGGGTGTTGGTACTCTAGGTATCTCAGTCGGCTCAAAAGCGGGTGCTGGGATTTGGATTTCCGAGTTGACTTCAATCTCCATTGGTTGTGTGGGAAACACGGGTAATGGTTGGGGTGCTATGAGTTGCTCTAGATTAGGGTATGCATCTGTAGTTGCTAAGATATGAAAGTTTGCTAGACTCCTATTGAGCATATCCTGGGTGTGAGTATCTGTTTCTCTCTTAACGGCTGCTAAAGCTCGTTGTTGTTGTAAATTTTTCATTCTTTTCCTACGTTCATGCGCTCCTCTGCTGAACCATCCTCTCTTCTTAAGAGGGAATGGCTCTTCAGATTGGGCCTTGAACACGAATATCCCATCTTCATTGTCAGCTGAATATCCTGAGAGGGTAGGCTGTGAAGATGTGCCTTCGTCCCTAGGTGAGCTGGACAACTGACGGTAAGCGTCTGAAGGTCCTTGGTCGCTCATACTGTAACTAACAAATAGTCAAATAACACAAAACACTAATATACAGATATGCACGTAGTTCCGTAGATAATTTCCTAACATTTTGAATAATATCTTGCTGTCAGCAGAACACTTCTGTGGCGGAATTAGTGGCTTAGCTCTGATACCACCTTCTGTCGCAACCCCCATCCCCTAATTACCCGGGAACGGGCGGCCACGACCAGTTTTAGTGGTATCGGTGTTTATTGGTTTGGTAGCGGAAATTTCATCAGGACCGTAGTTAGTAAATATTTTATCAGAGTAAATACCACACTTTTATAATATTAAACACGTGGGAAATTCCCAGGTTTTCAGTACATACATTTTCATAGGGGTAAACCCTATTTTATTTAAATAAAAACATTTCTTTATTTAGGTAACTTTATAGCCACTTTTCCAAGCCTTCAGTGCTGTCCAGCTGGCTTCTATTTGGCTTTCACAGTTTGTTACCTGAAACGCGTTTAAAAACATTTTGTTAGTGGGAAATACCGGTGAGTTAATCACAGTTTAATCAAGATAAGTAAAACCATTTTACAGTATTGAGGGCGGTCGCGCAATTACATTTATTTCCATCTACTTTAATTACCACCCACGGTACTGTCAATCAATGACTGGTGGTCATGTTACTACTCACAATGTAGTAACAAATTTTGTATACAAAACCCCAACATATCGACGATAATTGTAGAATACAAATACTCAGTCACTGTGAATTATAATTTAAAACATTGAGGCTTTGTAAAACAGTTTGCAAAAAGGTTCACAAAAAGGAGATTGCTCACATTGCTATCTTAGGGTTTTCCTTTGTGATTTCTTGGTGATTATCTATTAATTACACAATGCACACGCGTTAGTATAATAACCCAATATTTATATTAGTAATACCCTCCCCGAGACGGCATTCCAACGACTACGTCGGGCAGAACCTCGACAGCCGTTACGGAACCCTAGATCAATCGAGTTGCGTATCTAATACGTAACCAGGGTTATGATACTTACAACGAGGCAGAACTTCGTTATTTAGGGGGTATTATGCCCGAAAATTATGTTTACTATGCAGAAATTCGAGAGAGAAAGTTTGTGTGAACGATTTCGAATGAACAGCCGATGCCATCTATTTATAGTACCTGATTTCGAGTCTCTCGCGGCCCACGAAAGAGAAAGGGAGGGCCCACGCTGCCCGCGACATAGGGTCCGTAGGGCTTAGCCTTGATTTGTCACCGATCTAGCTTTGCCACGTGTTGACACGTGGTGGCTTTCGGGTGCTGCCGTTTGTCAAGGCGCTCGCGGCCCGCGTAAGACCAGGGCTAGGTTTTCATGGCCCGCCACAGCCTAAAAATTTTGATTTTTAATTAAATTTAATAAAATAAAGGTATTCGGGGCCCGTTTTCGTATTCGGGGTGTATTTTAGGACGTATTGGGACATTTTAAATATTTTAAGGATGTCGGAAATATTTTGGAGGGTTGTTATAAAGCCCGAATCATCAATCAAGGGGGGATCGATTGAAGATTTTAAGATGCCTGATTGAAGTTGTAGAATATTCAAAACACGGCTCTAGGTTTTCAAAGATCAAGATTCGGTAGTGACGGCCAAGGGGGAATTCGTTGGTGCATATTTTGTATGTCCGCCACTGTGCGAATAGACTAGATAGAGCGTGTATTAAATATTTCATAAATTAGTGTGAAAACAGACCAGATTTGTAATGATTATACCCATTCGTACAAATGGCACATTCGTACGAAAGGGACATCACATCCGTCTGAATCACATTCGTACGAGAGGAGCCCATTCGTCCCTGGTGCATTCAGACAAATAGGTATTGCCTATAAATATAGGACTTGGGATCCTCATTTGATAAGTTTTGGTTCCCAGAGGGGAAACGCTGGCGAAATTTCTCCAGAGTTTCGCCAGCTTATAAAAGATGTAAACTCTTTCGATATGAATGAAGCAAACACTCAACCAATGTCTATTTTGCTTCTACTCCTTTCTTATCAATAATATTCTACCGAATCGGTTGTATCGGTGCCAAAACTCCGTCAAACCCGCCGAATCCTTGAATCTCACACGCGTCGCATATACAACACACGTCTTTTCAATATTCAAGCGAGTAGATATATAGCCATATTTTTAAGTCATACAACTCCATTTCTATCACATGTCTACTATAAAGTAAAGTTTAAGTGATACTATATGTAATAAATTAATACGATAGAAATGTATTAAAAAAATTATGCGGAAAGAATTGTTGTTTATGTCAAAGAAATGTTGACTTACGTAAAATCCTGTAGAAATACTCTATAAATGTTTTTCGGCTACTTTTTCACCCATATTATTCTTCCACCTACATCTACAAGGAAGCTATATATTTTGATTAACAATTTTGGTTTTAATTTTGAATCTATTATATAGACTGATATGCTCTAAAATATACATATCTTTGTATAATATTTCCTACACTTTTGAGTACCTTTAGGTAGTGTTTGGTATGCAGAAATGAGAGGTGGAATGGGATAGATGATTACGAGGGAATGAAGAAAAGAGTGTTTGGTTGGTCAATAGAATGAAATCACCTATTCCAAAAGGCATTCCATTCCATCAAAATAATTCCTTCCACCCCCCCATGTTTTTTTTCATTCCATCCCCTCTTGCACCATTCATCAAAAACACCACAACCCAACACCACTACCACCGACACCATCGCCGCCACTTGCCACCACCTCACCCCGACAGCCATCGTCGCCGCCGCCACCCACTCGCCACCATTATCACCCACAGCCGCGACCAACCGCTAATGCCACTCGCCGCCGCCGCCCACCACCATCGTCGACGCCACCACCACTGCCTCCAACAACCGCCTCCTTCGCCACCGCCACCCCCCGCTACCTCTGCTGCCACCCACCACCAACGGCCACCTTGCCGCCACCACCACTCGTCATCACCGGCACTGCACCGCCACTCGCCGCCGCCACCACCACCACCCATCGCGGCCGCCGACACCCACCACCGCCACCGATAACCACCCACAATCACTACCACTGACCACCACTACCACTCACCGCTGATTTTATTACTCCGTTTTTCTTGTCTACTGAACAATACACAATAATAATTCATTCCATTCACACATGGTAACCAAACAAGACATGGAATGGTAATGATCCATTGCATTCCCTCGTCCATTTCATTACCTCGTCCATTCCATTCCTTCGTCCATTCCATTACCCCATACCAAACAGACCCTTAGGATTTTTTGTAATAAATTATACTCCTTTCTCATTTATATTTTGATTTTATAGGTTTTAAATAAAAACGAGTTAAACAACCCAATTAAGTAATTAAAGAATATAAAAGATGAAACATACTAAACTTACAATTTAAAAATTAATTTTAGCAATCAATGATCAAGTGGGTTTGAAAAATGTACGAACAAAAGAAAAGAAAAAAAGAAGAAGTTGAAAGACTAATTGAATTTCATTTAATGATTTTGTAATTAATTTTGAATTGTTAAATTGTTTCTATGACATTTGTTTGTACAAGAGATAAACTTAAATGGACAAGGTTTATTGGCCATTTAAAAAGAAAAAAATAAAAGATGGCTTAATAACTTAGGAAATATTACATATTTCTTCATCCTAAGTAGCTTTATTACATATTTCCCAAACCCATAAATTTAATCACATATTTCCCCTTTCTAAAGAAGTCTTATTACATATTTCCCCAATCTCTAAATTTTTATTACATATTTCTCCAATCTCTAAATTTAATTACATATTTCACCTTCCTAAACCCTATTTATTACATATTTATCCATTTCATTAAAAATACTCTTATATAATTACTATTTTACCCCTAATGAGTTTATTAAATAAATAACTACAATATATTTCCTAGCTTCACCTTTGAACCCAGTTATTTTTATTTATTTTTAAATCAAAAAAATAAAATAAATAATGAATTTATTTTTAAACCAGAGGCAGAAGAGGAAGATGAAGATCGAGAGCAACTCTTGAAGAAATTATTAACATTAAAGTAGTAGCACCATTTAATTGCATATTATTATTATTGCTGTACTAATGGTTATGTTTTAATTGTGGTAGTTGATTAATATTATTTATTTTATTTTTTTAATTTAAAAATAAATAAAAATATCTGGGTTCAAAGGTGATGCTAGAAAATATATTGTAGTTATTTATTTAATAAACTCATTAAGGGTAAAATAGTAATTGTATAAGAGTATTTTTAATAAAATGGATAAATATGTAATATATGGGGTTTAGGAAGGTGAAATATGTAATTAAATTTAGAGATTGGGGAAATATGTAATAAAAAATTAGAGATTGTGGAAATATGTAATAAGGCTTCTTTAGAAAGGGAAAATATGTAACTAAATTTATGGATTGGACAAATATGTAATAAATCTTATTAAGATGGGGAAATATGTAAAAATATCAATGACTTATAAGTAGCTTGTTAATTATGGGCTACGTATCAACAAATAAAATAAACAAATATGGGCTCGTGGAAAATGCATAAGGTTTGCACATGGTCAACAAGTTGGTGAATTAATCGAAGTCGCTGCACACCTACGGACTAGTATCATATTTCTTTAATTAATTGGGCTTGGCCCATTACCATTGTGATACATTTTATTCGCATACCCTGTTACGAGGGAAATATAAGAAAAAGGGGGAGGCAGACTTCATACTGAGGGAATCAACAACGGGCGCAGCAACAGGAGAAAACGTAATACGAACAGAAAGCTGTGAGGACGAAGATCAAGAGAGCGAAGCCGGGAACAAAAGAACAGAGATTCGTCGCGTGTTAGTCTTTATTTTTTAGTTCTTCTACGTTTAAACTCGTTTGGTGATGATACTTTATAACAACCCTCCTAAATATTTTTTGACACCCTAATATATTTTAAAATATCCCTATATGTCTCAAAATATACCCCGTATGTGAAAACCGAGCCCAAAATACGATATAACATTAAAAAATGAATAAAAAAAAAGTTTTTGTGTCGCTCGCGGGCCGCGTAAGACCACACCTGGGTCTACGCGGGTCGCGACAGCCCTGCAACGAGGCGCATCCCTGAGCCAACACGTGTCAGCTCCGTGTCAACCCTAGTTCGACGAATCAGCAACCCTAGCAGCTACACCCCTACTACGCGGGCCGTGTAAGCCTTAACCTAAGCTTACGCGGGGCGCGAGAAACTCGAAATGTGGCCCTATATAAAAGAGGCATCGGCTGAACATTCGAACTCGCTCAATTCTCACTTTCTCTCTCGAATTACTATATAGTAGGCACTATACTCGGGTATAATATCCCCCTAATTAACGAAGTTCTGCTCCGTTGTAAGTAATATAACCCCGGTTACGTATTAGATACGCTGCCCGATTGATCCAGGGTTCCGTAACGGTTGTCGAGGTTCTGCCCGACGTAGTCGTTGGAATGCCGTCTCGGGGAGGGTATTACTAATGTAAATATTAAGGGTTATTATACTAACACGTGTGCATTTGTGTAAATTATAGATAACTACCAGGAAACTCTTACAGAAAACCTAAGACAGCAATGTGAGTAATCTCCTTTTTGTAAACTGTTTTTACAAAGCCTTAAATGTTTTACAATGCAATTAAGCAGTGATTGAGTGTTTGTAATTCTTCAATTACTGACGGTATGTTGGGGTTTTGTATACAAAATGTGGAACACGTTACCATTGGACAACGAGTTAGCCAATGTGTAATATGACCCACCAGTCAGGATTGACAATACTGAATGAATAATTGTGTAGATATAAACAATGTGATAGCTCTCAATACTGTTAATGGATAAAACTCTTCTTGATTAAACTAGGATTCACTCACCAGTATTTGTCACTGACAAAATGTTTTTAAACGCGTTTCAGGTAACAAAATGTGAAAGCCAACTAGAAGCCAGCTGGACAGCACTGAAGGCTTGGAAAAAGTGGCTATAAAAGTTACCTAAATAAAAGAAGATGTTTTATTCAATAAAATGGGGATTTTCCCTATGAAAATGTTTGTAATAACAATTTGGGTTTTATCCCAATATGTTTAATATTATAAAAGTGTGGTATTTACTCTGATAAGTATTTCCTAACTACGGTCCTGGTGAAATTTCCGCTGCCAAAATGATAATCTAAATGATACCACCAAAACTGGTCTCGCGGCCGCCCGTTCCTGGGACAGATAGGGGGCGGGGGTTGCGACAGAAGGTGGTATCAGAGCTAAGCCACTGATTCAGCCTCAGAAGTGTTCTGCTGACACCAAAATATTATTCAAATTGTTAAAAATTAATTATGGAAATATGTGCATAATTGTATTTTATTGTTGTGCGTTATTTGACTATTTGTTAGTTTACAGTATGAGTGATCAAGGACCCTCAGACGTTTATCGTCAGTTGTCCGATTCACCTAGGAGTGAAGATACCTCTTAACAGCCAGCCTTTTCTGGGTATGGCGCTGATAATGAAGAAGCGATGTTTGTCTTTAAGGCTCAGTCTGAAGAGCCATTCCCTCAGAAAAAGAGAGGATGGTTCAGTAAGGGAGCATTCGAGCGTAGGAAAAGAATGCGAAAGTTGCAACAGCAGAGAGTCCTAGCAGCCGCTAAGCGAGAGTCAGATGCCCACACACAAGATATGCTTAATAGGAGCTTAGCCAATTTTCATATCCTAGCAACAACAGCTGCCGACCCAAACCTGGAACAACTAGTAGCCCCACAACCCTTACCTTTGTTCCCCATTCAGCCGATGGAGATAGAAGACAACCCAGAAAACCAAGTCCAAATGTATGATTTCAACCCTGAGGAAATACCTACGATACCAGCCCCTAATCCCTTAGACCCAGATTATGATCCATGGTTCGATGATCATAGGGATTATGTGCCACGCTACCACCTAAACGACGAACCCATGCCAAGCTTAGCAGCCTATCCAGGTTTGGACCCTCTAGATCTCTACTACGATAACGATGAATACATTAGGGAGATCTTAGAGAATTCGTACCCTCAGGAGGATCCCATGCCCCAGTACCCAAATCCAGTACCAGCACGTATACCCCCAAATGAGTGTAGAAAATGTGCATGTATAAAAGAATAATGTATGGTTAAATGAATAACCATGTAAAATGAGTTTGTATAAGTTAAGTTATTTGTAAAACGATGTTTATGTGAAGATTGTATTGTAGATGTAATATGTCTAAACTGAAATGGTTTAAATAACGCTACGTTATGTAATACCATAAAAGCACTTATATATAGGAAGTACCAGCGGCGTATCACCATGTTTTTATCGTATTACACGTCGCCTCGTTACTTAAATCACTTACCCAAACAGCCACCAAGATGAAATGTTTAACAATTTGTAGAAATGTTTATGTATGGTCAAATACGGTTCACACGGTTCAACAGTTACAAACGGTTCGTAAAATCAAATGGTTACAACGGTTCACGTAGTCAAATAGTTACAATGGTTCACATAGTCAAATAGTTACAACGGTTCAAAATGTAATATAATGAGTTCATATGCTGGATGAGCATATGCAACAAAATGCAATGTAAAACAACGTGTCCATATGTTGAGTAAACATATGCAACTAATGTAATGTAAATCAATGTGCTGGCATGCTCAGTCAACATACATAGAAGAAATGTAAAGTAAAACAATGTACTAAGTATGCTAAGTAAACATACATAGCGAAACAATGTAATGTAAATCATGTACTATAAAAGTACTAATGAACATAGCAAGTATATGATGTGAAAACAGGAAAGCACGAAAGTAACAAGTAGGCACATGTGTTTCACCCCAAAACAGCTTGAAAACAGTTAAAGAGGGGTCTATGTACTCACTTGAGATTGCTTAGTAGTCCTTGAGTAACAACCAAACAATGCTAGAGATCACGGAAATCAAACGGTACCTAATATAGGTAATTATGTTAATAAACCGGACCTAAATCGGAGGATCGGATAGAATGAGGGTTCGTAAACCAAATGAGTGTGGGAACTCATGTAATATGGTTTAACAAAGCCTACATACTAAAATGAAACCTAACCTAAGTGCTTACGACCCATTACGACCCGTTTAGGTAGCTTATGCTACTTTAACGCGTCGTTTGCATAAAACGCGTTCGGACCGCCTAACTAGTCCTATGACAAGTAAAATATGCCTTAACATGTCTAATATTGTTGCCAAATCAGTTTAGATGTTAAATGTTATGTTACATATGTTTAAAATGAATTTTGGCGTAAAAAGGGCATTTTGGTAATTTACCTAAGGCATATAAACTACCTATCATGCGACTAATCAAACCTAAGTGACCATAAGGTATAAACTCAGAAGTTTATTCCCTACGCTACTATGGTCACTTAACATGTTTGGTCGGATCCTAATGATCGACCAAACGGGTCGTGTTCGAAAGTCTAAGCGGGTGTTTAGTCCGCTTGACTTTCGGCTCCATACAAGCACTAATCTAAAAAAATGACGAGCTAAACATGCTAGAACATGTTTAGTTAAGTTAGAAAACAGGTTTTGATATCAAAACAAACGGTTTTGATATCCTAGAGTAGTTTGGTTACAAAATACGCGAGAAAACGCATTTTGGCCGAAACTACGGCTCGTCACTGAGCCTAGATAACGTGGTAATCAGTAGGTATAGTCACTAGGGACTATAACCATCGTGATTACGCTCACGTTATGAAGTTCAAATGAACTTCGCGTTGACCATAAACTGGTCAAAGCAGAAAGTCTAACGCAGTTTGATCCAATTTAATCCAATTTAAACTGGTCAAAGCAAAAACGAATGAAAAGAACGAAATAATACTTACAGAAGGTCCCCGCAAGCTCTTGATCCAATTTAATCTCAGGTATGAAGCATAAACTTCAACTTAGAGAGCAAAAATCAGATTCAAGTGTGCTTTGGGAGGAAGTGAGGGTGGGTATTTATAGGAATTCAAGAACCGTTAAGATCGTTCATCGAAAACTGAGCTTTGATCTGGGCCTTACATGTGTGCCCATGGTTTTCTAAAACCATGGAAGCCCCTAATATGGACTATTTTCATTGAATACCAGCCCATGGTTTTGCAAAACCATGGGTTAAAACCATCAACACTTCAAAAATGAATATGCCAGAAATTTCAAAAATGGTCCCTGCACTTGTAAAACTTGATTTTTGGCACTTTTAAGCCCCGTTAACCCCATTTCAAGGCTCTAAAATATAGTTAAAGTATAGGTAACTTAAAATATGCTCAAAAATATGTCGGAAGTCGGTTCGTTTGGCCGTACGGTTGTGTTGTTTGGTTAATTACGACGGAAGTCGTAACGGACGCAAAAACGATCCAAATTGCGTGACGAATGGATTTTTCTTATGCCAAACATTAAAATAAAATATTTTAGTGCTTACATAAATTTTTGGATGTCCGGATGTATTCAGAACGTAAGCTATGCGCGAAAATGCAAACGTGTGCACTTTTTGACGCTTTTAGTCCCTGAATGGCCCAAAAGTTTATTTCAGCACACCGAACTCCTCAAAGCCTATTTCTAAGCTATGTAAAGGATATTTATGGTATGTTTAACTTATGGTCATGTTCCAGAATGTCTGTTCCACTACGAATCGTCATACTTTTGCAGTTTGTCGATTTTAGTCCTTGTAAGCGAATAAACTTGATTTTGCCATACCAAAGCCTTCAAAACTTATTTCTAAGTTATGTAAAGGTTATTTAAGGTATGTTAAGCATATGTCACTGTTCCAGAGTGTTTGTTGAATTAAACTGGTTATATTTACGCATTAGATTGCGTATAACCTTCCAGAAAGCGATTTAAAGTTCGAAATCGAACAAGAATTGATATGTGCAAATGATACACATATTTATACAAAACCCAAGTATGAAACAAAATATTTCATTGATTTGGTGTTTATTTGATGGTCACAGTGACACAGGTGTCACAGTCTCCCCTACTTTAGGAAATTTCGTCCCGAAATTTATTCGTAGGAGTCTGTCTGTGACTTTGTGTCAAATAATCCACCAGAGATATGCAAGGCATAATCCTGTCATTTCCTTAACGGACATTCTTCAGAAATGAAAATGAACGGACGGAGTCATTTTTCTCAACGAGTATTCTTCAGAAGCGGAAATGAAGGATTAAACAACGGATATTCATTTCCTCAACGGACAATCTTTAGAAATGAAAATGAACAGACGGAGTCATCTTCAACGGTTGCTTCCTCGGAAACGGAAATGAAAAGGATAAACAAACGGATATTCTTTTCCTCAACGGGAAATCTTCAGAAACGAAAATGAACTGAAGGAGTCATTTTCAACTGTTGCTTCATCAGAAATAGAAATGAAGGATTAGACAAACAGATATTCATTTCCTCAACGGATAATCTTTAGAAACGAAAATGAACAGACGGAGTCATTTTCAACGGTTGCTTCCTCAGAAACGGAAATGAGAAGGATAAACAAACGGATATTCATTTCCTCAACGGGTAATCTTCAGAAATGAAAATGAACTGAAGGAGTCATTTTCAACGGTTGCTTCATCAGAAATTGGAAATGAAGGATTAGACAAACGGATATTCATTTCCTCAATGGATAATCTTTAGAAACGAAAATGAACAGACGGAGTCATTTTCAACGGTTGCTTCATCAGAGTTGGAAATGAATTGGGTTAACTCTAGATACATGACAGAACTTGCTGTGATTCCTGTGCACTAAATTCCATAATTATGTATGCATCCATAATTACGTAATTCCTTGCACAGTTCACACAGTTTGTTTTGTAATTGTTTAGGGGAAGAAAATCAAACCTGTGATGAGGGTGACTAGACTACCATAGGGTCCTTTTAATTAGATCTACAGGTGATCTTTTTAATTAGGCCACCAAGGAGTCCTTTCAGCTATATCATCACATGATATTCCTAACCAGATCTTTGGATCAATCTGTTTAACTAGACCACTCAAGGGGTCTAATTATGGAGTAGTACTTTATAATCTAAGGGACTCAACTACAACGTAGAAGTCCATTAAGGATTTTAGGTAGTACCTTTGGGTATCCTACTATGAATCCCTTATACGAAGATATGGAAGATTCTACGAGGATTTGGATAACATAATTTGGATCACACAAAAACATAAAAGGGAACACATAAGCACATAATCACATAATTGTTTTCTTGGTTATTAATTGTTATTATCTTGTTATTGATTGTTATTAACTTGGCGTCGATTTGAACATGGGTATTCAAGGCATACCAGGAACCCAGTTGATGGACTTCAACGTCCTCAAGCATCTATCTGAAAAGATAGGATGATCTTCTAAAAATTTGATTTTTGATCACAAGGAATCACCACATTCGAATTAAGGTATACAACAATTAAGGACTTACGGGAATATCCTTAGGTACCCCATTAAGGAGTGGGTATTCGTCCAGAGTTGTAACTTGCGCCTTGTACTTCGTTTTCCTTGGAAGAAACGGGTACTTAGGATTTTCGTGGAACATGCAAGAGATCATAAGATGGGAGGAATGCGGTTCCTTGATTGTCGGTATCGTAGGGGATATGTTGTTTACACATGCAACCACATCAATATTTGTATATTGCATTGTAAAATAAAAGCTTTATTTATAAACAACGATAACAACTGTTTCATGGACCTTGACAACAAAAGAAAATAATACATAAGACGTGATTATTTCTAAATAGCGTTGTCTTCCATTCGGTCAGATGCTCATCCCTGCACTGGATTCGCATTAGCAAGCTTTGGGCAATTTCTTCGGAAATGGCCCATCTCGCCACAGTTGGAGCAAGAACCTGATGGAAACGACCTTGAGCAGGATTGTTGCCAGCTTGATTTGGTGCTGCTGCGGTTGGGCAAACCCTTGCTGTATAACCTATAAGTCCACAAACTTGGCATGTGCGGCACTTCACACCAGCATGATGATGTAGGCTACATTGGTTGCACAAGGGTGCAGTTCCATTGTAGGGCTTCCTAGCAGGTGGTTGAGCTGGTTGGTTGGGGACGGCTTGACCATTGTGAGCGACCATGGCGAAGTTCTGAGAAGCCTTTCGCTTCTTTGACTTCTTAGGGGATCCAGTCTGTTCATCCATGGTCTTTGATTCCTCGATTGGTTTCTTGTCACTTTTTCGAAAAAGTTTACCTTTCCTGATCTGAGATCCAGTCAAGGTTGCAGCTAGCTCAATGGCCTGTCCAACTGTAGTAGGGTTGTTACCAGTCACAATGTCTTTTATTGAGTCAGGGAGGCCATCAATGTACTTTTCGATTGCCTTATCCAAAGGCGTGACCATGTTTGGGCATAAGAGACTTAACTCCTCATAACGGTCCGTGTAGGCTCGGTGCTCACCGCTATCTTACTTAAGATCATCAAATTCCCTTTCTAGAGCCCTTAGCTCATGACGAGGACATAATTCCTTCATCATAAGAGCCCTAAGCTCGGCCCAAGTCTGTGCTAAAGCAACCTCAGCACCACGGTCTCTCATCACCCCGTTCCACCATGTAAGGGCCCTCTTCTGAAACACACTGGAAGCAAACCCGACCTTGCGATTATCAGGACACTGAACGTGACGAAATGTACTCTCAGTGCTCTCGAACCATTGTAGGAGTCCAGTTGCTCCTTCAGAACCACTAAACTTGAGTGGCTTAGCCGAATTGAAACTCTTGAAATTGCATGGAGCATTATTGTTGTTGTTGGCTTGGTTCAGTTGAGCAATAAGATTTGGGAAAGCAGCAGCCATTTGCTGCGCGATGATTTCTGCCAGTTCGGCATTCGCTATCTGATTGTCGCGTGGAGGAGGCATTCTAAAAAGGGGAAATAAGAGAGAAAACAAATGAAATGGCATTGGGTAAGAATAGGATGTTATAACTACCGACCAAAATCATGGGTGATGGTCATTTGTTTGAACCACGAAGCAAACAAACGACACACAAAGGCTGAATCAAAGCAAGTAGGTCCTCATAATGTATCGCGAAGACATGCTCGCCTATAAGTGGACACTTACCCCAAGAGTTCCCAGGTAAGAGTGACTGGTCCGATTATGTGGATTTGTACGAACACTCTAGCCTTAGACAGAAAACCCAGGGTATAGGCATCCACTCTTCCAGTTTGCACGTGTTCACACTATTTAGGACCCAAAACTTTTGACGAGATTTTGAAAACTCAAAGGGGTTCAAAACCTTATAACAGAGGGTTCAAAACCTTACAACAGAGGGTTCAAAACCTTACAACAGAGGGTTCAAAACCTAGTAATCAATCATCCAAAAACAGATGATTAATTTTCAAGGCAGATTCGGAATTGATGTTCTCGTTGTGGTTGCTGCCTAAAGATAGGCAACGTTATTGTTTTATGACTAAACGCAAGTAAACTCGCGTTAGGGTCCTAGGAAGGTTATAGTCTAGGTCAAAGCATTACTAATAACCTAATTCCCTATAACCATTGGCTCTGATACCAACTTATCTGTCACACCCCGACCACGTAAAACAACGAAACGTGGCGGAAACGTCGGGGAGTGTTATAACAGAATTAATTGTTTCAAATCCATGGCAATTAAAGTTTCGTTTTATTTATCAATCAAGAGAGTTACATTGTCTTAAACAAGAAAAAAAGAGTACATAACATAATTTAACTAGTTCTTGCTTTGTTTTAAGTCACTAAGGCACAGGTCCGCCTAAGTGTGTCTCGATCATCCTATGCAATAGTCTCCTGAAAACACATGTGAAAATAGGTACGTCAGCATAAAAATGCCTGTGAGATACATAGGTTTTGTGAAAATAGGATCCATGACTTGAGTTTAAAGAAACTGTTTAATAAAAAGTAGCCATGAATCTTGTTGAGTGTTCCCTTTCATAAATCATTTGAAAAGTGATAAATAAACCAAATGGTATATATGTATAAAAGAATAATGTATGGTTAAATGAATAACCATGTAAAATGAGTTTGTATAAGTTAAGTTATTTGTAAAACGATGTTTATGTGAAGATTGTATTGTAGATGTAATATGTCTAAACTGAAATGGTTTAAATAACGCTACGTTATGTAATACCATAAAAACACTTATATATAGGAAGTACCAGCGGTGTATCCACCATGTTTTTATCGTATTACACGTCGCCTCGTTACTTAAATCACTTACCCAAACAGCCACCAAGATGAAATGTTTAACAATTTGTAGAAATGTTTATGTATGGTCAAATACGGTTCACACGGTTCAACAGTTACAAACGGTTCATAAAATCAAATGGTTACAACGGTTCACGTAGTCAAATAGTAACAACGGTTCACATAGTCAAATAGTTACAACGGTTCAAAATGTAATGTAATATAATGTGTTCATATGCTGGATGAGCATATGCAACAAAATGCAATGTAAAACAACGTGTCCATATGTTGAGTAAACATATGCAACTAATGTAATGTAAATCAATGTGCTAGCATGCTCAGTCAACATACATAGCAGAAATGTAAAGTAAAACAATGTACTAAGTATGCTAAGTAAACATACATAGCGAAACAATGTAATGTAAATCATGTACTATAAAAGTACTAACGAACATAGCAAGTATATGATGTGAAAACAGGAAAGCACGAAAGTAACAAGTAGGCACATGTGTTTCACCCCAAAACAGTTTGAAAACAGTAAAAGAGGGGTCTATGTACTCACTTGAGATTGCTTAGTAGTCCTTGAGTAACAACCAAACAATGCTAGAGATCACGGAAATCAAACGGTACCTAATATAGGTAATTATGTTAATAAACCGGACCTAAATCGGAGGATCGGATAGCATGAGGGTTCGTAAACCAAATGAGTGTGGGAACTCATGTAATATGGTTTAACAAAGCCTACATACTAAAATGAAACCTAACCTAAGTGCTTACGACCCATTACGACCCGTTTAGGTAGCTTATGCTACTTTAACGCGTCGTTCACGTAAAACGCGTTCGGACCGCCTAACTAGTCCTATGACAAGTAAAATATGCCTTAACATGTCTAATATTGTTGCCAAATCAGTTTAGATGTTAAATGTTACGTTACATATGTTTAAAATGAATTTTGGCGTAAAAAGGGCATTTTGGTAATTTACCTAAGGCATATAAACTACCTATCATGCGACTAATCAAACCTAAGTGACCATAAGGTATAAACTCGGAAGTTTATTCCCTACGCTACTATGGTCACTTAACATGTTTGGTCGGATCCTAATGATCGACCAAACGGGTCGTGTTCGAAAGTCTAAGCGGGTGTTTAGTCCGCCTGACTTTCGGCTCCACACAAGCACTAATCTAAAAAAATGACGAGCTAAACATGCTAGAACATGTTTAGTTAAGTTAGAAAACAGGTTTTGATATCAAAACAAACGGTTTTGATATCCTAGAGTAGTTTGGTTACAAAATACGTGAGAAAACGCATTTTGGCCGAAACTACGACTCGTCACTGAGCCTAGATAACGTGGTAATCAGTAGGTATAGTCACTAGGGACTATAACCATCGTGATTATGCTCATGTTATGAAGTTCAAACGAACTTCGCGTTGACCATAAACTGGTCAAAGCAGAAAGTCAAACGCAGTTTGACTTTAACGACAAAAACGAATGAAAAGAACGAAAGAATACTTACAGAAGGTCCCCGCAAGCTCTTGATCCGATTTACTCTCAGGTATGAAGCATAAACTTCAACTTAGAGAGCCAAAATCAGATTCAAGTGTGCTTTGGGAGGAAGTGAGGGTGGGTATTTATAGGAATTCAAGAACCGTTAAGATCGTTCATCGAAAACTGAGCTTTGATTTGGACCTTACATGTGTGCCCATGGTTTTCTAAAACCATGGAACCCCTAATATGGACTATGTTCATTGAATACCAGCCCATGGTTTTGCAAAACCATGGGTTAAGACCATCAACACTTCAAAATGGACTAGGTTCATTGAATCTGCCAGAAATTTCAAAAATGGTCCCTGCACTTGTAAAACTTGATTTTTGGCACTTTTAAGCCCCGTTAACCCCATTTCAAGGCTCTAAAATAAAGTTAAAGTATAGGGAACTTAAAATATGCTCAAAAATATGTCGGATGTCGGTTCGTTTGGCCGTACGGTTGCGTTGTTCGGTTAATTACGACGGAAGTCGTAACGGACGCAAAAACGATCCAAATTGCGCGACGAATGGATTTTTATTATGCCAAACATTAAAATAAAATATTTTAGTGCTTACATAAATTTTTGGATATCCGGATGTATTCAGAACGTAAGCTATGCGCGAAAATGCAAACGTGTGCACTTTTTTACGCTTTAAGTCCCTGAATAACCCAAAAGTTTATTTCAGCACACCGAACTCCTCAAAGCCTATTTCTAAGCTATGTAAAGGATAATTATAGTATGTTTAACTTATGGTCATGTTCCAGAATGTCTGTTCCAGTACGAATCGTCATACTTTCGCAGTATGTCAATTTTAGTCCCTGTAAGCGAATAAACTTGATTTTGCCATACCAAAGCCTTCAAAACTTATTTCTAAGTTATGTAAAGGTTATTTAAGGTATGTTAAGCATATGTCACTGTTCCAGAGTGTTTGTTGCATTAAACTAGTTATATTTACGCATTAGATTGCGTATAACCTTCCAGAAAACGATTTAAAGTTCGAAATCGAACAAGAATTGATATGTGCAAATGATACACATACTTATACAAAACCCAAGTAGGAAACACAATATTTCATTGGTTTGGTGTTTGTTTGATGGTCACAGTGACACAGGTGTCACATGCGATGCCATATATTATCAAAACGGTTAAGGAAGCAGAAAATAAAAGTAAACATGATAGTACACGACCCTCTGAACCTGAAAACAGCGTAAAAAATGGACCCGTACTTCAAGTGCCCATTCCTAAAAGAAGAAGAACCGTGTCTTTGGGTTGTTCTTATAAAGAATTTTGGTCTTGTAAATGTTGGACTCTGTATGTCCAAGACACATATTAAATTGATGTGGCTAGTACGTTATGATCCAAGTCACGTCATACCCAATAACAAGCTAGACAAACACCAATAATATTTATTTATGATATGATCAAACAAATAAATATTAACACTTATAATATTTAGAAATTGGTTTTCTAAATAATTGCACTTGAGAAACTAATAAATTATATGGATAATTTATTTTGAGAGATTATTTTATTTTGTTATTTAATGGGTTAAATAACATAATAAAAGTTGTATAAGTCTTATAACATGTGATGTTATAATTTTTATAAAAGTTATAAAAATAAACAAGACTTAGGGGCTGTTTGGTAGCCTCTTAATGACCATTCAGATGCTACCTCTTAATGGTTTAAAACCTCTGAATGAATAAGAGGTAACCTCAAGTCTGAATGGTTAAGAGGTAACCTCTGAATGGTAAATCATCACATGTCACATTCTTCTACCTTCTCATTGGTAAAATTCTTAATGGTTCCATTAAGAGGTAGCCTCTTAATGACCATTCAGAGGCTACCAAACAGCCCCTTATAATGTTAAAAAGGAATTTTGAATTTTTTTAAAACCCCATGTGGGCTGCCCCCAACATGTGCCTTCCAAGGCATTTTTGGTCCAATTAGATGACATGCAAACTGTCATAGTTAGAAGTGTTTTCATTGGGCAAATTGGGTGGCTATCTCTCTCTTAATTATAATAACATTTTTGTATGACAAAAATGAGATGATGAACTTGATAGAACTTGTAAAATGCTCTCAAGATTTTCGGCCA
Organism: Helianthus tuberosus; assembly: GCA_030545235.1. NCBI lineage: Eukaryota > Viridiplantae > Streptophyta > Magnoliopsida > Asterales > Asteraceae > Helianthus > Helianthus tuberosus. The sequence goes on along the minus strand of CM060448.1, from coordinate 167,490,578 downwards.
TAGTGTGCCATCCTAGAGGGTTTTTCAAGTTGGTATAATCAAGTGCAAGAACTCAATATGCTCTCTTAAAATTTTCGGCCATGGTGGTTGTTGTAGAGGGTTTTCAAGTGAGTTCACAAGTGTAAATCCTAGCAACATAAGGTGTTTGTTGGAGGCTTGGGGTATGTAAGCATGAGGTCTTCTCCATTGAAGATTTTCATTCAAGAACATCATCTTCTTCATATCTTTTGCTATATGGAAGGTAGTATTCTTATAACACCCTTTGGTTGTGTTTTTGATAGCATGCATGTTCGTATATGGATCCGGGTTATTGGGTTTTACATATAAAATGGGTTTTATATCTTGAAAGTAACATGTTTTAAATAATTATTCCGCTGCGTTTTTTTATTTTATATGGATAAAATAACTTTGATAAACATGCAAAAAACCCAACAATGGTATCAGAGCCGCTTATATATATGAGTGCATGCTTCATCGGATTTAAAATTTTCGGGTTTGTAGAAACCCTATGGCCGAAATTTTATCCATGGTTTTCCTTTTGTTTTTTTCAAGATTTATTTCCTACATGCATAAAGGAATCTTGAAAAAAATTATGTCATGTAGATGATTTGTTTTGTTTGGACAAAAACCCACATTTTTCGGTTTTTTCATTATTGACCGAAAATGTAGGTTGTAAAAAGAAACCATTTTTGCTCTTGAATTTTATATATATTTGGATATATATATATATATATTTTGCTGTACATAACCTAGCCATGACCTTGTGTGAATATGTTGAATGTTTGTGTTTGTGATTTTTAATTAATTATTCAATGGGTTGTAATAATTATTATTTTTTGTCTTCCATTTGTAAAAATATGCAATTTATTTATTTTCATTTGATATGTAAGTAAATAGATTAGGTGCATTTTATTTTACTAGAAAAATGTATTAGGATACTTTTTGTAAAAGAAGATGCACACAAAAATGCCGTTTTGGTTTTGGCTAATTTCGGGCCTAAAGGACTTCATAGTTCTTAACGGGATTTTAGCCCGATAACCAAAACACATTTTTGAAGTCCAAAGGAGTTTGGAGCTGAATATAAATGACATTTGGAAGATAAAAAATGTGAAGAAATCACAACACAAGATGAATACTTGAAGCATTTGGATGCGGGATCAAGTGGGAGTTCAACGACACATTTTTTTGTGTCTATATTCACCCTTTAGGAAGGACCTTTTGACACACTTGTTTCGGCTAACAAGTGTGGTCAAAATAGTTGGCTATGGTTATGCACTTTTTTGATATATGTGTTATGCTTGTATGGTTATTTTATTCATGGTTGTTTGGATGATATTTGGATATGCATACTTAACAACTAATAATCCGTAACAAGCTTAAATTGGTTCTTTAAAAATCATTAAAGAGGTTAATAAAAGGTTATTAAAAATTAATGATTTTATAATAAAATGGGTTTTATTAAAAGAACCTTGAAAATTGGTTTTCACAAAAGTACCAAGGATTTGAATGCATGCAAATGTATGGTACGTAAAGTTTTCTAAACTAGAATTTTGAAAAACTCAAAAATCCCTTTTATAAAACAAGTCAAACACCATCCTTTTATACAACAATCGAATCACTTGGGAACTCTTTGTGGGATAAAGGTCACCTAACCACATTTGAGGGAACTTGTATGTTTGAGGTGGGGCTACCATGTTTGTGGGATAAAGGTCACATAACCACTTATATGTGTAAACTCACATGTGTGTGTAAGTTGGACGACTTGATTTGGAAACCATGAACTTAGGGTCACTGAAGCATGGGGAACAAAGGTGTTGATGGTATTAAACATGCCAACTAAACATAAAGATATTTAACCGATCACATATGGCTAGAAGTTGCAAAGGGTTGCAATTGTCAAACGTTGACTACCTTGTTAATTTAAATAATGGGATAAAGGTCACCTAACCAATATTTAAATGTAACGTTGGATTCTAGATTTTAATTATTAATTGTCTATGAGACATAAAAGGGTATTAATGATTAAAATATAATAATATCGAAAATACTAAAATTGAACCCTGTAAAATTTTGTAGATGGCCGCTAACAATATTACCCAAACCGTCCGTAACCTATCACTAAAAGACCATCCTTGAAAAGGATCGTCTCAATCATAACACTTCATGGATTAATATCGAAACTTAAGAATCGTTCTCAAGTAAGAAAAGATATCCTATGTGTTGAACGATCCTAATCCCGATGAACATCTTATGGAAGATAAGGATGCCTATAACGATTGGATTAAGTATATCGAGGATACTATACAAGCCTCTTGCCTCATGTTAGGAATTATGATTCCTGAGATTCAAAAGGATTTTGAACATCATGGGCATACGACATGATTACCCAATTGTAGGAAATGTTCCTAAGGGTAGAACGCTTCGAAACGGTTCGAGCGCTTCATGCATGTCGAATGGAGGAAACCCAATCGGTCTCATCTTATGTCCTTAAGATGAAAAGCCACATTGATCACCTCGAAAGGCTCAATATGGATAAAAGGGCTTTACCAATTCTAACGATCAATGAGGATGGCAACAAGAAAGGGCATCACCCCGACACCAAAGCAAATGTTGCAAATGGAAACGGGCACATCAAAGGGAAAGGAAAAAGAAAGACTAAAGCGAAACCACCGAAACCAAAAGAAGAGAAGGCAAAGGTTGCCACGAACGATCCATACTTTGAGTATGGTGAGATAGGGCATTTGAAAAGGAATTGTCCAACCTATCTTAAAGAGTTGAAAACTAAGAGGGATGCAGGGCAACCTCAGGTACAATCTTAATAATACATATTGACCTTAATGTTTTTTCTTCAAACACATGGGTATTAGATACCGTATGTGGAACTCATATTTGCAATTCGTTGCAAGAGTTAAAAAGAAATAAGCTTTACAAGAAGGGAGACATTAGTCTCTTCATGGGCAATGGAGCGAAAGTTCAAGTTGAAGCCCTAGGAGACTATGTTTTGAAACTTCCAAATGGTTTGGAAATTGTTTTAAAAATGTTTTGAATGCTCCTAGTTTGACTAAGAACATTATTCAAGTTTCCCTTATAAGACAATATGGTTTCGATTTAAAGTTTGTAAACAATGATATTTATATTTCGATAAATGACATGTTTTACTTTAAAGCTATGCTATCAAATGGTATTTTATGAATTGGTTCATGATAATACGTCATTTGATAGTTCAATGTACCAAGCAATCATCAAGAAACTCAAAATGGATTTGAGTGAGACCTATCTTTGGCATTATCGCCTTGGTCATATAAACAAAGTCGCATGTAAACACTTTGAAAGAATGGTCTTTTGGAGACAAATGAAGTTGGTTCATTTGATACATGTGAATATAGTTTTCAAGGTAAAATGACTAAGAAACCCTTTAGTGGGAAAGGGCAAAATATTTATTAGGTATCATACATTCGGATGTATGTGATCCTTTTAAGTCAATGACTAGGAATGGTGAGAGATACTTCATTACCTTTTACCGACAACTATAGTAGTTATGGTTATGTATACTTGCTGAAATACAAAGTTGAAGTTTTGAAATGTTCAAAGCCTTCAAAAGGTGAAGTACAAAATCAACTCAATCAAAGTTCTTCGTTCCGATAGAGGAGGAATCGAACTCTATTTGGATATGGTTCGATCCATGATGGCTAGGAGTGCATTATCTCTATCATTTTGGCTCCATGACTCGTATATTATATATGGACCAAACCAAGAAAGTGGATAAGACACCTTTTGAAATATGGCATGGAAGGGCTCCATCATTATCATATTTGAAGGTATGAGGTTGTGAAGCTTATGTGAAGCAATACACCTCAAATAAATTGGAAGTACGATCCACTAAGTGTATCTTCGTAGGATTACCTAAAGATGATATAGGATATTATTTCTACGATCCAATAGAGCAAAAGGTATTTGTTGCTCGAAAAGCTGAGTTCTTGGAAGCTAAGTACCTTATGTAAGGAATTAGTAGAACAGTGGAACTTGATGAGGATCAAGAACCACAAGCCGATACACGTTTAGTTGATACTAGCACTCAATAAGAGGTTGTTGAAAAATGATCAAGTGGCTGATCAATACACACAAAATGTTTGCATATCTGGTAGAATTAGTAATCCACCTGAAAGATATGGATTTTTCATGGATGGATGCTATGTCGTAGATTCAGATGAACCAACCACATACCATGATGCAATGTCGAAATCTGATTGCGACAAATGGCTTGAGGCCATGAACGTAGAGATACAATCCATGTATGACAACCAAGTATGGGAATTGGTTGTGCCACCTCTTAACTCCAAAGTAGTTAGAAGTAAGTGGGTTTTCAAGAAGAAAACGTATATGCATGGTAACTTGGATACTTATAAAGCGAGACTTATAGCAAAAGGTTTCAATCAAACTCAAGGGGTTGATTGTGATGAGACCTTCTCGCCTGTGGCGATGCTAAAGTCAATTAGGATATTATTTGCCATACCTGCATAATATGATTATGAGATTTGGCAAATGGATGTCAAAATGGCTTTCATTAATAGATATATTGAGGAAGATGTCTGTATGGTTAAGCCTGAAAGTTTTGTCGATCCAACACATCCTAACAAAGTATGCAAGTTAAAGAAATCAATATGTGGATTGAAACAAGCATCTAGAAGTTATAATCACCGTTTTGATGAAGAGATTAGTGAATATGGATTCATCAAGAACGTCGATGAAGCTTGTGTGTATAAGAAGGCTAGTGAGAGCATCATCACTTTATTAGTATTATATGTCGATGACATTATACTATTTGGAAATGACATTCCAACCATGGAAGGTGTAAAACCCTGGCTTGGAAGTTGTTTTTCCACTAAGGATCTTGGAGAAGCCGCCTATATTTTGGGAATAAAGATCTATATGGATAGATCAAGGCGCTTGATAGGTTTAAACTAAAGTGCATACATTGACAAAGTCTTGAAAAGATTCAAGATCGAGAGCTCTATGAAAGGTTTAGTACCTATTCAAGAAGGGACAATATTGAGTGCGTCTCAATGTCCAAGCTCAAAGGATGAGCAAGAAAGAATGAAAGGAATCCCATATGCGTCTGCTATAGGATCCATAATGTATGTAATGATATACACTAGACCGGACACGTCATGCGCTTTAAGCATGACGAGAAGATACCAGCGAGTAACGGTCATTGGGTGACTGTTAAAAATATATTGAAATACCTTAGAAGGACTAAGGATATATTTCTAATATATGGATCTGGTGAAGAAGAACTCGTTGTAAGGGGTTACAGGGATGCGAGTTTCGGAATTCGTTGTAAAAGGTTACATGGATACGAGTTTCCAAACTGATCGAGATGATTCTCGATCACAATCAGGGTAGCATTGTCCACTACAGAATCAGAATACATCTCCGCTTCATTGATCGAGATAATTCATATGGATCTACCACTTGAATTATTGCCGATCTAGGGGTAGTCCCTACCATTCAGGACTCCTAGAGATCTTTGTGATAACGATGGTGCGGTTTCTCAAATCAAGGAACCTCGTGCACATCAAAAGACTAGGCACATTGAGCGGAGTTTCAACTACATAAGGGATGAAGTTGAAAAAGGGAAAGATATGTATTCGTAAAGTTCACACTGATCAAAATATTGCGGATCCACTCACGAAGCTCCTTAAACGGGCAAAGCATAAGAGGGTCATACTTGTGCCTTAGGACTTCGATATTCTAGTGATTGGATTTGATCTATTTTGTATTTAGATATTGGAAAAATTATTATTTTAACTCTCTCACATAGTATGTTGAGTTATGTTCCATTTTAGCATGTTTAAATCCATGAATAAGTTACTTATTCTAAATGCCCGTAGTCGATCATACTTGTGGGAACAAATATGAATGTAAGACTACTATGAACTTGGATTGGTGGATATTCATAGATATTTGTGGGATACAAATATTGGACTGACCCGCTCTCAAATGTTACTGCATGGAATCATTTGTGATTGATCATAAGTAAATTTGAGTAAAGGCGAATATCATCGTATCCTCTGACCTGAGATACATATTGGGTCTTGATATTCACCAAATATTATACCTTGACTTAGTTCTTCGCCGTCTGTAAAAAGACAGTACATAAGGCTAAGCTCAGGTGTGGTACAAGGTGATTGTGAGAGACGTATGTAGTCAAGAAGGGATTTGTTCCTCTTATTCGTTGAGAGTAAGATGTCTAAGGCCTGCTAAAGTTAAATTAACAGAGAATGATCACACTATGTCTCTGGATTTGACATGACATCTGTAACAAAGGGATAAATGATAGATTCACCTAGATCATGTTCAAGTAAGGGACTTGAAGGGGATGATGTTATTGAATGGCACTTCATCATGCGTATTAGGGGTAGTAAACCATTGTTAGGCGTCATTTACTGCTTGCATCAATCTTCTATGTATCTTGTGCAAGTGGGAGATTGTTGGACTCTGTATGCCCAAGACACATATTAAATTGATGTGGCTAGTACGTTATGATCCAAGTCGGGTCATACCCAATAACAAGCTAGACAAACACCAATAATATTTATTTATGATATGATCAAACAAATAAATATTAACACTTATAATATTTAGAAATTGGTTTTCTAAATAATTGCACTTGAGAAACTAATAAATTATATGGATAATTTATTTTGAGAGGTTATTTTATTTTGTTATTTAATGGGTTAAATAACATAATAAAAGTTGTATAAGTCTTATAACATGTGATGTTATAATTTATATAAAAGTTATAAAAATAAACAAGACTTATAATGTTAAAAAGGAATTTTGAATTTTTTTAAAACCCCATGTGGGCTGCCCCCAACATGTGCCTTCCAAGGCATTTTTGGTCCAATTAGATGGCATGCAAACTGTCATAGTTAGAAGTGTTTTAATTGGGCAAATTGGGTGGCTATCTCTCTCTTAATTATAATAACATTTTTGTATGACAAAAATGAGATGATGAACTTGATAGAATTTGTAAAATGCTCTAAAGATTTTCGGCCATAGTGTGCCATCCTAGAGGGTTTTTCAAGTTGGTATAATCAAGTGCAAGAACTCAATATGCTCTATCAAAATTTTCGGCCATGGTGGTTGTTGTAGAGGGTTTTCAAGTGAGTTCACAAGTGTAAATCCTAGCAACATAAAGTGTTTGTTGGAGGCTTGGGGTATGCAAGCTTGAGGTCTTCTCCATTGAAGATTTCCATTCAAGAACATCATCTTCTTCATATCTTTTGCTATATGGAAGGTAGTATTCTTATAACACCCTATGGTTGTGTTTTTGATAACATGCATGTTCGTATACGGATCCGGGTTATTGGGTTTTACATATAAAATGGGTTTTATATCTTGAAAGTAACATGTTTTAAATAATTATTCCACTGCGTTTTTTATTTTATATGGATAAAATAACTTTGATAAACATGCGAAAAACCCAACAGTAAACCAATGGAATTCTCAGGCAATGAAGGGGGCGTTGCATCTCTACGCTGGATAGAAAAGACTGAGGCAGTCTTAAGAATAAGTAAATGTGCTGAAGAGGATAAGATAATGTTTGCTTCCAATCTGTTTAAGAATTTAGCACTATAATGGTGGAACACTATCCTCCAGTCTAGTGGAAGTGATAGAACTTACAATATGGAATGGGAGGAGTTTAAAAACATGATAGAAAGGAAATTCTGCCCTCCCAATGAAAAAGAACAGATAGCAAACAAATTCCTAAATCTTAGGATGACCGGAGTAGATAGTAAGGGTTATACTACATCATTCTTTGAATATGCCTGAATAGTACCAACCCTTGCATCACCTGAACCAGTTTTAATCTCCCGTTACATCTGGGGATTAATTGGAGAGATTAGACATGTAGTCAAGGCAGCTAGACCTCAAACCATAGAAAAAGCTGTAGAACTAGAAAACACCTTGACAGATGAATTAGTCTGTACGCGAGAGGAGGATCAAAGGAGGAACCTAACCCAGAAGCTTACCCGAGAATTCTGTTCTAGAAATTCTAACCGTGGGAAAAATGTAGGTTCTACCTCTGCACCCTACTGTAAGTATTGCAAAAGGAAGCATTCTGGAAGATGCTCCATATATTGTAACTTTTGCAAAATATCGGGACACAAAGAGGAAGATTGCAGGAAAAAGCCTAACAACAAGATATGCTACAACTGCGGAGAACAAGGTCATATCAAGCCTAACTGTCCAAAGCTAGCTCCAGCTACGAACACCAAGAATACTAAAAATGCTAGAGCATTTGTTTTGACGACAGAAGAAGCAAAAATGATCCCGGATGTGATCACTAGTACGTTTTTAGTTAATGAGGTTTTTGCTAAAGTATTATTGGACTCTAGTGCAAACCAAAGTTTTATTAATACTTCGTTTTGCAAACTTCTTAATCAATCATTAACTAAACTCCCACAAGAATGTATAGTAGAAACAGCAAATGGGGAAACCATTAAGATTTCTGAAATCTTGTAGAGAGCAAGAATAGAAATTTTAAATCAGAAATTTATTGCAAATCTTTACCCAATGAATCTGGTAGGATTTGATATTGTGTTAGGGATGGATTGGTTAATAGCCAATAAAGCCAGTATTTTATGTAATCAAAAGTCAATTCAAGTAAATTCGCAAAGGGGTGAAAAGATCACAATTAAAGGAAATAAGTTTTCTAAATCCACAAAATTCATCTCTGTGATGAAAACAACAAGTTATATAAGAAAATGATCATTAGTGTATTTGATTTCTATAATCACTAACACTAAAGGAAAAGAATTAAAGGATATTCCAGTAGTATCCCAGTTTTCAGATGTATTTCCAGAAGAGCTACCAGGGCAACCTCCAGACAGGGAAGTTGAATTCAGAATCCATTTGATACCAGGAACTGCACCAATTGCCAAGGCACCTTACCGTTTGGCACCCGCAGAAATGCAGGAACTGAAGAAACAGTTGGATGAATTATTGGAAAAAGGATGCATACAACCAAGCTCATCACCATGGGGAGCACCGATTTTATTCGTTAAGAATAAGGACGGATCAATGCGTATGTGCATTGACTACCGTGAATTGAACAAAGTCACGATTAAGAATCGGTATCCATTACCAAGAGTCAATGATCTGTTTGATCAATTTCAAGGAGCACAATTTTTCTTTAAAATCGATTTAAGATCAGGATATCATCAATTAAAGGTACAGGAAGAGGACATTCCTCAAACCGCTTTCAGAACAAGGTATGGCCATTATGAATTTACTGTCATGCCATTTGGTTTAACCAATGCCCCAGCTGCATTCATGGACATGATGAACCGAATATGTAAGCCATATTTGGATAAATTCATAATTGTCTTTATAGATGATATTCTTATTTATTCCAAAAGTAAAGAGGAACATGCAGCGCATCTGCACGCACCTCTAAGTTTATTAAGAAAAGAAAAGCTTTATGCTAAGTTTTCAAAGTGTGAGTTTTGGTTAGAACAGGTACAATTTCTTGGACATTTAGTCAATCATGAAGGAATTCATGTAGATCCCACCAAATCGAGGCAATTACCAAGTGGAAAAACCCTGAGTCACCAACCGGGGTTAGAAGTTTCTTAGGATTGGCCGGTTATTATCGAAGGTTTATTCGAGATTTTTCTAGAATAGTCATTCCCTTAACTAAGTTAACCTGTAAATCTGTTAAGTTTGAATGGGGACCTAAACAAGAAGAAGCCTTTAGAATTCTTAAGCAAAGATTAACCAATGCACCCATACTAGCGTTACCAGAAGGAACTGAAGATTTTGTAGTCTATTGTGACGCTTCCAAGTTAGGTTATGGATGTGTATTAATGCAACGTCAAAAGGTTATAGCTTACGCCTCTAGACAACTTAAGAATCATGAAGAGAATTATTCAACCCATGATCTAGAATTAGGAGCTATAATTTTAGCCCTTAAAATTTGGAGACATTACCTATACGGTAGTAAGTTTACCATATTCACCGACCATAAGAGTTTAAGGTATGTTTTTGGGCAAAAGGAGTTGAATATGAGACAAAGACGCTGGATGGAGATACTTAGCTATTTTGATTGTAATATCCAGTATCATACAGGAAAGGCAAATGTAGTAGCTGATGCTTTAAGTCGAAAGTATCATGAAAAGCCAAAAAGAGTACGTTCTCTTAAGTTAAATCTGCAAGTAGATTTAAATGATCAGATTAGAAAGGCACAAGAATCAGTAATCAAAGATGATACTGAGAAACTGAAAGGAATGATTAAGGAATTAGAACAAGGAACAGATGGAATTTGGAGATTCCATGAGAAAAGGATGTGGATACCTAAATTAGGAAACCTACGTCACCGTATATTAGAAGAAGCCCATAAATCTAAGTATATGATGCATCCTGGAAATGATAAGATGTGTCAGGACTTAAGAAATAATTTCTGGTGGATAGGAATGAAAAAGGATATAACAGCATATGTTGCAAAGTGTTTAACCTGTTCACAAGTCAAAGCTGAACATCAGAAACCCTTAGGTTTGTTGCAACAGTTAGAAATGCCTGTATGAAAATGGGAATTGATAACAAGGGATTTTGTTACTAAATTACCCAAAACAAGAAAAGGTAATGATACAATCTGGGTTATTGTAGACAGACTAACCAAGTTAGCTCATTTCCTACCAATGAAGGAAACTTTCAGTATGGAACAGTTAGCTAAATTATATGTAAATGAAATAGTTTCATTACATGGAATTCCTCTATCAATTGTTTTTGACAGAGATAGTCGTTTTACCTCACATTTTTGGACAAGTTTCCAAAAAGCCATGGGAACCAAGTTGAATCTAAGCACTGCTTATCATCCTCAAACGGACGGACAAATCGAAAGGACAATTCTGACATTGGAAGACATGCTTAGAGCTTGTGTAATTGATTTTGGAGGTAATTGGGACGATCATTTACCATTGATAGAATTTTATTATAATAATAGTTATCACACAAGTATCAATGCTGCGCCATTCGAAGCGCTTTATGGACGAAAGTGCCGAACGCCAGTCTGTTGGGCAGAAATTGGAGAAAAGAAACTATCTGGACCCGAGATAATACAAGAAACAACAGACAAGATTATTCAAGTCAAGGAACGACTAAAAGCAGCACGTGATCGACAAAAGAGTTATGCTGATAACCGACGAAAGCCATTGGAATTTCAGGTCGGAGATAAAGTGTTATTAGAAGTCTCTCCTTGGAAAGGAGTGGTAAGATTCATCAAAAGGGGAAAGCTAAGCCCCAGGTATGTTCGACCTTTTGAGATTATTAGAAGAATAGGACCTGTAGCCTATCAGCTACAACTGCCAGAGGAAATGGCAGGAATACATAATGTATTTCATGTATCTAATCTCAAGAAGTGTTTAGCTGATGAATCGCTAGTAGTGCCTCTTAAGGATATAGAGGTAAATGAACAGTTAAAGTTTGTAGAGAAGCCTCTACAGATTGAAGACAGTAAAGTTAAGAACCTCAAGCACAAAAGATTAGTTCTGGTCAAAGTGAAGTGGTACTCCAAAAGAGGACCAGAATACACATGGGAGCTTGAATCAGAAATGCAAAGGAAATATCCACACTTGTTCCAGTAGATCTCGAGGACGAGCTCTAAAACAAGGTGAGGAGGATATAACAACCCTCCTAAATATTTTTCGACACCCTAATATATTTTAAAATTTCCCTATATGTCTCAAAATATACCCCGTATGTGAAAACCGAGCCCAAAATACGATATAACATTAAAAAATAAATAAAAACGAAGTTTTTGTGTCGCTCGCGGGCCGCGTAAGACCACACCTGGGTCTACGCGGGTCGCGACAGCCCTGCAACGAGGCGCATCCCTGAGCCGACATGTGTCAGCTCCGTGTCAACCCTAGTTCGATGAATCAGCAACCCTAGCAGCTACACCCCTACTACGCAGGCCGCGTAAGCCTTAACCTAAGCTTACGCGGGGCGCGAGAAACTCGAAATGTGGCCCTGTATAAAGGAGGCATCGGCTGAACATTCGAACTCGCTCAATTCTCACTTTCTCTCTCGAATTACTATATAGTAGGAACTATACTCGGGTATAATATCCCCCTAATTAACAAAGTTCTGTTCCGTTGTAAGTATTATAACCCCGGTTACGTATTAGATACGCTGCCCGATTGATCCAGGGTTCCGTAACGGCTGTCGAGGTTCTGCCCGACGTAGTCGTTGGAATGCCGTCTCGGGGAGGGTATTACTAATGTAAATATTGAGGGTTATTATACTAACACGTGTGCATTTGTGTAAATTATAAATAACTACCAGGAAGCCCTTACAGAAAACCTAAGACAGCAATGTGAGTAATCTCCTTTTTGTAAACGGTTTTTACAAAGCCTTAAATGTTTTACAATGCAATTCAGTAGTGATTGAGTCTTTGTAATTCTTCAATTACTGCCGGTATGTTGGGGTTTTGTATACAAAATATGGAACACGTTACCATTGGACAACGATTTAGCCAATGTGTAATATGACCCACCAGTCAGGATTGACAGTGTAGAAATAAACAATTTGATAGCTCTCAATACTGTTAATGGATAAAACTCTTCTTGATTAAACTGGGATTCACTCACCAGTATTTCCCACTGACAAAATGTTTTTAAACGCGTTTCAGGTAACAAAATGTGAAAGCCAACTAGAAGCCAGCTGGACAGCACTGAAGGCTTGGAAAAAGTGGCTATAAAAGTTACCTAAATAAAAGAAGATGTTTTATTCAATAAAATAGGGATTTTCCCTATGAAAATGTTTGTAATAACAATTTGGGTTTTATCCCAATATGTTTAATATTATAAAAGTGTGGTATTTACTCTGATAAATATTTCCTAACTACGGTCCTGATGAAATTTTCGCTGCCAAAATTATAATCAAAATGATACCACCAAAATTGATCTCGCGGCCGCCCGTTCCCGGGACAGATAGGGGGCGGGGGTTGCGACATACTTGCTACCAGTGGCGACCCATTATTTTTTTTTCATTGGAGTCCATTTTTTGTGTAAGAAATTTTCACAACCAAACATTAAAATTTTCGTGTCGGTCATCATAGTCGGGTCGGGGCTAGGAAATAATGTAGAAGCATTTAGTGAACATGAAACCACTACATTGTATGTTGGAAGTTTTATTTGGTAATCAAGTGTTAAATATTATTTGGTAATCAAGTGTTAGATAAAATCGACATTCAGTTTATCATTTTAAAGAAGCAAATTAGAGGGTCAATGGGTGGTTATGCTGTTTTAAAACACTAGTTTAATATTAATGGGAAAAAATAAACTTAAAAAACAAGACATGTAAGACTTGAACTTGAGATCTATTTGTTGCAACACAAGGGGATTTACCACCACACCATCTTTGCTTTTAATATTGTGGGGTCCAACTAATTTATTTTATGGGGTCCTTGGAAAATTTAACATACCGTTCTACTATTTTCTAAAAAAAAATTGGGGTCCGTGGACCCCGACCCGGACCATGTGGGTCTGCCCCTGCTTGCTACTATTTATTTGTGTTTTGTTGAACCGAATATGTTTAGAGACTAAAACTTTTAGAGCCGCTTAGGTTCGGATGATTTATTGATGCGTGTTTGACGTTTATTTTGACTATCTGACTTTAACAACGTTTTGGAGTAAATTAGTTTGTTTTTTTAACGACGGAAATTCTATGATAATAGAACGAGGGCCAGCATCGGCTGTGAATCCGCAAAAAGTACAAGAAAAAAAAACAAAACAAAACGAAATACAAACAACAATCAACATATTATATCTCTTATATTAAACTCCGACCATCTCTTCCACAACAAGTCCTTCTTCGACCTTGCTTTGATCCATAAAAACGATAGAGCTTTTATATCTTCCACCGTTTTTGTAACCGGAATGGCATTATTATTAAACTCCTTCTTGTTTCTAGTAAATTAGTTATTAAGTTGTTGCTAGAATTGATTGTGTATGTTATTGTTTCGCTGAATTTATTGATTTGTTTGATGAGTTTGATGCTTTTGGTAGGAATAAGCCACCACTATTTGTGTTAAAACTCGCTTTTAGGTTGTTTATTCGCGATTCTCAATCTAATTGTTTGAACTTGGTAACAATTCATAACATATAAGCAATTTAAAATCATCTAGACATTAGTGTGCACCCATCTTCTTTGATTCGAAAGATAATTAGACGCTGCTAGGTAATTCTGTGCATTGTTTGGTAGTTTTGAGCACTCACTAACTTAGGGTTCGTCTGCTTATTCATGTGTCAGTCATTCCTAGGATTTTGGTGTATCATCTTATAGCGTGCTTCACATCTAGAGGGTTGGTTAAGGGTAGTCTTTGCAATCTAATAGTTGTGGGATTTAGGACCTTTAATTAGGCTTGTTTCCTCGTACCACTCCATTACATGTTTTGGTTGTTTTCATTAGTCGGTTTTTAGGTTCTTGAGTTAGTGGATCACTTCCCTTGTTACCTAATTACTATAGGATTTATTCTCTTTCACAAGAGAGTGATCAGTTAGAAACCGAAACCTAAGTCATTTTCATTTATTAGATTGTTGTCTTTAGGTGTCATTTGTGATTCCCGTCTAAGTGGTTTGTTCATCTCTCCTGGTTAAGTTCACAGTTTTAGTTTCCTTCATGTTCGTTAGTTCAGTTAAGTTGGTAAATTAAGTTAAAATATTAGTTAATTAATTCTAAAATAAAAAAAATCCTAACATTAATTTAATGCTAGAATTGTGATTAGGGTTAATTATTAGATGTGCCAACTTTTTTTTTTGAACGGCAAATTTGGATCACTGACGGACCACTGGAGTATCATCGTGCCACCAGCGGAACCACTCGATCATATCCATCTCCACTAGGCATAATGCCTATACCCCAATTCAGGAGGAAACCCAATAAATATGGGAAAACCCCCCTTGTGGGAATCGAACCCAGGACCTATTGGTCCCAAAGTCTTATCCCACCACCAAGATGCCACTAGGCTATAAAGCCATGGACATTTCGATACTTGGTCTTACTAGTCGTACTACTTTCACGTTCGATTCGATACTCGGCCATGCAAGTTTTCCTTGATTTTCGTGCCATTTCAGCTCTCGTACTCCTGAACTCGATCCAGTGCTCGGTTTTTGACAAATATGAACCATTTTCCGCCCTTTTTAGCTATTCTTAACTCTTGAGACCTGGAAAACACAAATCCATCAGCAGTATACACATGCTAACTAAAAACTAAACTAAAACTACTGGAAACTATACAAACTGTACACGGATAACAGATATATTTTGCAATACATCAGGATACATATAAAAAAAATAAGAGTTAAGTGTCATTTACGTCCTTATAGTTTGTCCATGTATGTCATTGCAAGCTAAATTTTAAAATTGTACTATTTTCTTAACTGAAAATCTTAAAGCATGCCATTTCAATCAAATAAACTAACCTTAGTTTGAAAACTCAGTTAGCTCGGGAATAAAATGATCATTTTACATAGATTTTTTTTTCATTTTTTAAACTACTACTTATTGTTATTAAAAAATAGAACAAAAAATTTTAAAAATCAAAATATATCTAAAGAAACAAACCTTTCTATCTCTAAGTCTCAACTCTCTCTCTCTTTCCACAATTCAATCACCACCAGACCACCTCAGTATTCTTTCATCTCGTTTCTTCTTGTCTGATCATACTGGATTGATTTCTAAAGTTATGGTGACAAGTATGCGTGGCTAAATGGTTGGTGACTTCCTCCTAGATGAACGATTATCTGTTTGGCACGATTGAATATTGTTTCTGAGCATTATAACTGGTTTATTGTACAAATTGTGTTGATTATAGGTAAACGTTTATTGTACTTGAATTACTTGTCGTTTATTAAGCGTATTGACAATTTCTTGCCTTGTTAGCGGGTTAGTAAATTGGTTGGTAATTGGTATAGTGCAACGGAATGTTAGGTCGTTATAGTTTATTTAAAAAATGTCCTTAACAATTAATCAGAATCATTAATTCCAAGTCCATGTCTATGTGGTGTTCTGATCAGTAAATGTGTTTTTGTGTTAAAACGGGTAATCAGGATTCCGGGTGGAGGTTACTTTTTCTCATTCTGATAACATGTTTCATGACAAATCGTGTTTTCTTTAAAACAAACAAACAAACCCCTAATTATATAGTTTTAGCTTCTTGTTACATTCTTCTACACTGACCATAAATTCCCTGTGGATACGACCTTACTTACCCATACTAGTTTAGGTATTTAAGTTTTATAAATACTTTTGTTTAGCCCACAATAACTACATCAATAACACAAGTTCATAATTTCAATCATATCAAAACTAGGGATCATTTGTATTTCTTAAATGTTATCATTAGCACTAAACACATTATTTTCTCAACAATCACCCCTTTTAATAATAACAAAATTAGGTCTTGTAAGACATTTGTTGAAAGAAAATAAAGCATGATAACAGTGCCATATACCTTAATGTATTTCAAGATCCTTCTTTTACAACCTTTCTTCTAGTTAATTTTCTCCTTAAAGTTGAACTTTTCTCAACCAGCTTTACTTCACCAACTTTAATTTTTATCTTATCTTTATTTTCACAAGTCATACTAGATATCTCATAAAACTTTTACTTTACCTTCGTAAGTTAGTTAATGAAATTTTCACCTTCACAAGTTCTCAACTTCTCAACTTCTCTATAATCTCTCCTCTTTTTAATTATAAAAAAGAGTAGCCCCTAACTTTAAGCTCTTCCTTTAAATGTGCTTCCTTTTCAACTATACTTGTTTGTGAAAGGATAAGCTTTTCCATGCAAAAAACTAGTTAGTATCACAAATATATATAACCGGGCCTTTTTCACCCTATTGGTTCCCCAAGTATCTCATCTTCAACAACTCCCACCTCTTTTGCCATTTTCTTCTTCGAAACTTAAAGCTTAACCTTCTCCGGTGTCGCTTGAAATAAGAAGGCTCGTGCAAGTTTACTTTTCTTCTTATCCTCTACATCACCAACTTTTGGTTTGATGGACTCGTAAATGCCTTGAGCATCTATAATTGTTTCCATTTTGATCGCCCATGTTGTGTAATTCATGGTGGTCATGATCGGACATTGCATCTAAGCAACTCTGATGTCTTTCGATGTGTTTAATGTGGTGGTTACGGTCAACATGGGTTTGAATCGTGGGTTTTTGGGCATTCACGGAACTAACCTTGAAGCTTTTATACCAAATATTGGCAATCATAGAAGGACGATCAAGAATATAAGACACTGTATGAGACAATTTTCTGGGTTAATTGTCAAACTGAAATAAGATTACACGGATAGAAACTACTGCTAACATAGCTGTGTATTTAAAAACAAAACAGAAAACTAGGAAACTCTTGGTCCACGTTGCATTCGATACTTCCATGATTTTGCCCCACCTTTTCTGCTCCCTATTACTCGGTGAGACACTCATCGAGTCAAGACACGTGACCATGTCACATTAGACTACACAGTATGGGGAACGTCCCCCCACCTGTCCCGGATCGGCGCCGTTCCAAACACCCCCCCCCCCCCGTCTTCGTCATCTTTGTCCCTTTGGAGACGTTGGGGACGCTCCACAAAAGGACAAAAACATGTCCCTTTCCAATACAATTTGACCGTTTAAAAATAATAATAATTAATTTCCAAATTAAAAAACTAACGGCCACTTTTTAAAAATACCCCAATATAACAACCTTAAAGAAAACCGACACCCTCAAATTATTTTCCGACACCCTAATATATTTTAAAATATCTCAATACGTCCAAAAATACACCCCATACGCGAAAACGGACCCCGAATACCCTAAATAATATTAAAAATAATTAAAAATAATGTTTTTGAGTTTGTCGCGGGCCGCGTAGACCTCTTAAAGGTCTTACGCGGGCCACTAGAGATCGAGAAATGTGGCGCAGCCCGGTGATGACATGTGTCATCATCGTGCCAAGTCTAGTCGCTGATCCGGACAAGCTACGCGTTGACAGGGTTTGACGCGGGCCGCGTATGCCCTTGTCTACATTTACGCGGGCCATGTAAAAGTGAAAGTCAGGCACTATATATAGAATGCATCGGATCTTCAGTCGAACTCGCTCACAACTATTTTCTTTCTCTCAAATCTGAATTGTAGGCATAATCTACGGGTATTATACCCCCCCTAAATAGCGAAGTTCTGCTCCGTTGTAAGTATCATAACCCCTAGATACGTATTAGATATGCTGCCCGATTGATCTAGGGTTCCGTAACGGTTGTCGTGGTTCTGCCCGACATAGTCGTTGGAATGCCGTCTCGGGGAGGGTATTACTAATGTTAAAATGGGTTATTATACTAATGCGTGTGTATTTGTGTAAATTATAGATTGTCACCAGAAAACCCTAAAGGATAATCTAAGACAACAATGTGAGTTTATCCTCTTTTTGTAAACCTTTTTGCAAATTGTTTTTACAAAACCTCATACAATTAAATGTATATTAAGTAGTTATTGAGTATTTGTAAAAATACAATTATCATGAGTATGTTGGGGTTTTGTATACAAAATTTGTTACCACCTGGTCAAGGAGTAACATTTCCATAAGTCAGGTCTGACAGTACCATGGATGTTAATTGTTATAACTTGGAAACAAATGTAATTGCGAGATCGCCCTCAATACTGTACAATGGGTTTTATTTAAACTTGATTAAACTGGGATTCACTCACCAGTATTTCCCATTGACAAATGTTTTTAAAACGCGTTTCAGGTAACAAACTGTGACAGCCAAATAGAAGCCGGCTGGACAGCACTGAAGGCTTGGAAAAGTGGCAATAAAGTTACCTAAAATAAAATAGATGTTTTTATTAAATAAAATAGGATTTATTCCTATGAAAATGTGTGTATTGCAAACTTGGTTTTTATCCCATGTGTTTAATATTATGAAAATGTGGTATTTTACTCTGATCCAATATTTCCTAACTACGGTCCTGATGAAAAATTCCGCTGCCAAATTAGACAACATGCGATACCACCGAAACTGGCTCGCGACCGCCCGTTCCCGGAGATTAGGGATCGGGGGTTGCGACAGAAGGTGGTATCAGAGCCATGCCACTAATTCAGCCACAGAAGCGTTCTGCTGACGTCAAAATTCAATCTGTTAGGAAATAAATCACGGGAATACGTGCATAACTGTATTTATTGTTATGTGTTATTTGACTATTTGTTAGTTTACAGTATGAGCGACCAAGGACCATCTGACGCGTATCGTCAATTGTCTGGTTCGCCTAGAAGCGAAGGCACCTCCTCTTCTCAGCCTGCCCTCTCAGGGTACTCTGCTGATACGGAAGAAGAAATCTTTATGTTTAAGGCTCAGTCAGAAGAGCCATTTCCTCAGAAAAAGAGGGGATGGTTTAGTCGAGGGGCACACGAGCGTAGAAAGCGTATGAAAAAGTTACAAGACCAGAGAGCACTAGCAGGAGCTAAGAGAGAGACTGATACCTATGCCCAGGATATGATTAATAGGGGTATAGCCAACATCCACATCCTAGCCACCACTGCAGCTGACCCTAATCTGGAGCAAATGATAGCACTCCAACCACAACCACAACCACAACTACCAATCCCTAACCAACCCATGGAGATAGAAAACCATGAAAATCAAATAGAAATGCATGACTTCAATCCGGAGGAAATACCTAGGGTACCAGCACCAAACCCCCTAGACCCAAATTACGACCCCTGGTGGGACGATAATAGAGACTATGTGCAACGTTACCCGATACATGAAGACATGCCCATGCCAACTCTAGGAGCCTACCCAGGTTTGGATCCTTTAGATCCCTATTACCACGATGAATACATTAGGGAGATTTTAGAAGATCCTTACCGATTCCAGGCCCCTACACCCCCATATCAAGAACCCGCACCCTAGATTCCGAACCCAGTCCTAGAACCTGCACCCCCAATGAGTGCAGAAAACGTACAAGAACTTAGGACATTTGGTGAGGAAATTTTAGAAAGTAGTGAACGAATGCGACAGGTGGGAGAGCGACTCGTCTGGAAGTATGACGAGAGCAATATGGATTTTTGGATGAATCCATACCCGTGAATGTGATGGTGGATACGGTAGTAGTAATAATAATATAATAAAATAAATAATAAAATAATAATAAAATATGTGTGTACGGATGCCTACTATTATTAGTGTAATTTTATTTCAGTTGGTATTGTAATTTTAATTTCAGTACTGGTGTGTAATAGATACATAGTATATGAATAGAGTAAAGTCGCAATGATCGACGCTTTTGACCAAAATGCGTGTCATGTGATTGACTATATTAAATAATATTTTGTGATATTAATACGGGGTAATTGTTTAAAATTCAGATGGCCGATGAAGAAAATCAAGGAAATCTGAATAATGATAACCAGAGTAACATTAACGCGGTTAATGAGAACCCGAGCATCAATAACAATGGAAACCAAGTGGATAATAGTGTTATCCAACACATAGTGGCACAAGGAATCATAGATGCAATGCCATTTATTATTCAAACGGTTTAAGAAGCGAATAATAAAAGTAAACATAACAGTAAACGACCAGTTGAACCAGAACACAGCGTGAACAATGGACCCGTACTTCAGGTGCCCATTCCCAAAAGAAGAAGAACCATGCCTTATGGTTGTTCTTATAAGGAATTTTGGTCCTGCAAACCAATAGAATTCTCGGGCAATGAAGGACCCATTGCAGCTCTACACTGGATAGAAAAGACTGAGGCTGTTTTAAAAATAAGCAAGTGTGCTGAAAAAGACAAAATAATGTTTGCTTCGAATATGTTTAAGAACTCAGCCTTAGAATGGTGGAACACTATCCTCCAATCAAGAGGAAGTGATAGGGTATACAACATGGAATGGGAAGAATTTAAAAATATGGTAGAAAGGAAATTCTGCCCTCCCAATGAAAAGGAACAGATAGTTAATAAGTTTCTAAACTTAAGAATGACCGGGGTAGATAGTAAGGGTTATACTACCACATTCTTTGAATATGCTAGAATAGTACCAACCCTTGCATCACCTGAACCAGTGCTAATCTCCTGTTACATATGGGGATTAATTGGAGAGATTAGACATGTAGTTAAGGCAGCTAGACCCCAAACTATAGAAGAAGCTGTAGAACTAGCCAACACCTTGACAGATGAATTACTCCGTACTAGAGAAGAAGACCAGAGGAGAAACCTAACCCAAAGGCTTACACAAGAATTCCATTCTGGGAATTACAATCGTATGAATATGGGTTCTACCTCTGCACCATTCTGCAAGGTCTGTAAGAAAAAGCATTCGGGAAAATGCTCCACTCTTTGTAATTTCTGCAAGATGCCAGGACATCAGGAAGAAGATTGTAGGAGAAAATCCAGTAATGGACTATGCTTCAACTGTGGAGAAAAAAGGTTACATCAAACCGAACTGTCCAAAATTAGCTCCAGCCGCGAACAATAAGAACACTAAAAATGCTGGAGCATTTGTTCTAACTGCAGATGAAGCCAAAATGATTCCAGACGTGATAGCTGGTACGTTTTTAGTTAATGATGTTTTTACTAAAGTATTATTTGACTCTGGTGCAAACCAAAGTTTTATTAATACTTCGTTTTGTAAACTTCTAAATCAGTCATTAACTAAACTACCACAAGAATGTCTCATAGAGACAGCTAATGGAGAAACTGTTAGGATTTCTGAAATCTTGCAGGGAGCAAGAATATAAATTTTAAATCAAAAGTTTAGGGCAAACCTCTATCCCATGAATCTGGCAGGATTTGATGTCGTTTTAGGAATGGATTGGTTAATAGCCAATAAAGCCAGTATTTTATGTGATCAAAAGTCTATTCAAGTAAATTCACCAAAGGGTGAAAAGATCACAATTAAAGGAGATAAACCATCTAGATCCACGAAATTCATCTATGTGATGAAAACTGCAAGTTATATAAGAAAAGGGTCTATAGTGTATTTGATTTCTATAATCACTAACACTAAAGGAAAAGAACTAAAAGGCATTCCAGTAGTGTCTCAGTTTTCAGATGTGTTTCCAGAAGAATTACCAGGACTACCACCAGACAGAGAAGTCGAGTTCAGAATCCATCTACTACCTGGAACAGCACCAATTGCCAAAGCACCCTACCGTTTGGCACCCGCAGAAATGCAGGAATTAAAGAAAAAATTAGATGAATTATTAGAGAAAGGATTCATACAGCCAAGTTCATCGCCATGGGGAGTGCCAATATTATTCGTTAAAAAGAAGGACGGATCGATGCGCATGTGCATTGATTACCGTGAATTAAACAAGGTCACGATCAAGAACTGGTACCCATTACCGAGAATCGATGATCTGTTCGATCAACTGCAAGGAGCTCGATTTTTCTCTAAAATCGATCTAAGGTCAGGATATCATCAATTAAAGGTACAGGAAGAGGACATTCCTAAAACCGCGTTTAGAACAAGGTATGACCATTATGAATTTACTGTCATGCCATTTGGTTTAACCAATGCCCCAACTACATTTATGGACATGATGAACCGAATATGTAAGCCATATTTGGATAAATTCATAATTGTTTTTATAGATGATATTCTAATCTATTCTAAAAGTAAAGAGGAACATGCAAAGTATTTACACGCACTTTTAAGTCTATTAAGAAAGGAAAAGCCTTACGCTAAATTTTCAAAGTGCGAGTTTTGGTTAGAGCAAGTACAGTTTCTTGGACATTTAGTTAATCATGAAGGAATTCATGTGGATCCAACAAAAATCGAGGCAATTACTAAATGGAAAACACCTAAATCACCAACCGAGGTTAGAAGTTTCTTAGGATTGGCCGGTTATTATAGAAGATTTATTCAAGATTTTTCTAGAATAGCCATTCCTTTAACTAAGTTAACATGTAAATCCATTAAGTTTGAATGGGGACCAAAACAGGAAGAAACATTTAGAATTCTTAAGCAAAGATTAACCCATACACCCATACTAGCGTTACCAAGAGGAACTGAAGACTTTGTAATCTATTGTGACGCTTCTAAGTTAGGTTATGGATGTGTATTAATGCAACGCCAAAAGTTTATAGCTTACGCCTCTAGACAACTAAAGAATCATGAAGAGAATTATTCAACCCATGATCTAGAGTTAGGAGCTATAATTTTTGCCCTTAAGATTTGGAGACATTACCTTTATGGTAGTAAGTTTACCATATTCACTGATCATAAGAGTTTAAGATATGTTTTTGGGCAAAAAGAATTAAATATGAGACAAAGACGCTGGATGGAGATGCTTAGTGATTATGATTGTGATATCCAGTATCATGAAGGAAAAGCAAATATAGTGGCAGATGCTTTAAGCCGAAAGTATCACGAAAAGCCAAAAAGAGTACGTTCTCTCAAATTAAATATACAAGTAGATTTAAATGATCAAATTAGAAAAGCACAAGAATCAGTAATCAAGGATGATACTGAAAAACTAAAAGGTATGATTAAGGAATTAGAACAAGGAACAGATGGAATTTGGAGATTCCATGAAAAGAGAATGTGGATACCTAAATTAGGAAACCTACGTCACCGTATATTAGAAGAAGCCCATAAGTCTAAGTATACGATGCATCCAGGAAGTGATAAAATGTATCAGGATTTAAGAAAGAATTTCTAGTGGATAGGAATGAAAAAGGACATAGCGGCCTATGTTTCTAAATGTTTAACTTGTTCACAAGTTAAAGCTGAACACCAGAAACCCTCAGGTTTGTTACAACAATTATAAATGCCAGTGTGGAAATGGGAATTGATAACAATGGATTTTGATACCAAATTACCCAAAACAAGAAAAGGTAATGATACAATCTGGGTGATTGTAGATAGGCTAACCAAGTCCGCTCATTTCCTACCCATGAAAGAAACTTTTAGTATGGAACAATTAGCCAAATTGTATGTAAATGAAATTGTTTCATTACATGGAATTCCTTTATCAATTGTTTCTGATAGAGATAGCCTCTTTACCTCTCATTTTTGGTCAAGTTTCCAAAAAGCCATGGGAACTAAGTTAAATCTGAGCACATCTTATCATCCTCAAACAGACGGACAAAGCGAAAGGACGATTCAGACAATGGAAGACGTGCTTAGAGCTTGTGTAATTGATTTCGGAGGTAATTGGGACGATCACTTACCTTTAATAGAATTTTCTTATAATAATAGTTATCACACAAGTATCAATGCTGCACCATTCGAAGCACTTTATGGACGAAAGTGCCGAACCCAAGTCTGTTGGGCAGAAATTGGGGAAAAGCAACTATCTGGACCTGAGATAGTACAAGAAACAACTGACAAGATTATGCAAGTCAAGGAATGACTGAAAGCAGCACGTGATCGACAAAAGAGCTATGCTGATAATCGACGCAAACCCTTGGAATTTCAAGTAGGAGGTAAAGTATTTTTAAAAGTCTCTCCTTGGAAAGGAGTGGTAAGATTCATCCAAAGAGGAAAGCTAAGTCTCAGGTATGTTGGACCTTTTGAGATTATTAGAAGAATAGGACATGTAGCCTATCAGCTAAAACTGCCAGAGGAAATGGCAGGAATACATGATGTATTTCATGTGTCAAATCTCAAAAAATGCTTAGCCGATGAATCGCTGATGGTACCTCTTAAGGATATAGAGGTAAATGAAAAACTCAAGTTTGTAGAAAGGCCTCTACAGATTGAAGACAGGAAAGTCAAAAATCTCAAGCACAAGAGATTGGTTCTGGTCAAAGTGAAGTGGGACTCTAAAAGATGACCTGAGTATACATGTGAGCTTGAATATGAAATGCAACGGAAATATCCACACTTGTTCCAGCAGATCTCGACGACGAGCTCTAAAACAAGGTGGGGAGGATATAACAACCTTAAAGAAAACCGACACCCTCGAATTATTTTCTGACACCCTAATATATTTTTAAATATCTCAATACGTCCAAAAATACACCCCATACGCGAAAACGGACCCCGAATACCCTAAATATTATTAAAAATAATTAAAAATAATGTTTTAGGGTTTGTCGCGGGCCGCGTAGACCTCTTAAAGGTCTTACGCGGGCCGCTAGAGATCGAGAAATGTGGCGCAGCTCGGTGATGACACGTGTCATCATCGTGGAAAGTCTAGTCGCTGATCCGGACAAGCTACGCTTTGACCGGGTTTGACGCGGGCCGCGTAGGCAATTGTCTACATTTACGCGGGCCGCGTAAAAGTGAAAGTCAGGCACTATATATAGAATGCATCGGATCTTCAGTCGAACTCGCTCACAACTATTTTCTTTCTCTCAAATCTGAATTGTATGCATAATCTACGGGTATTATACCCCCTAAATAGCGAAGTTCTGCTCCGTTGTAAGTATCATAACCCCTGGATACGTATTAGATACGCTGCCCGATTGATCTAAGGTTCCGTAACGGCTGTCGTGGTTCTGCCCGACGTAGTCGTTGGAATGCCGTCTCGGGGAGGGTATTACTAATGTTAAAATGGGTTATTATACTAACGCGTGTGCATTTGTGTAAATTATAGATTGTCACCAGAAAACCCTAAAGGATAATCTAAGACAGCAATGTGAGTTTATCCTCTTTTTGTAAACCTTTTTGCAAATTGTTTTTACAAAACCTCATACAATTAAATGTATATTAAGCAGTTATTGAGTATTTGTAAGAATACAATTATCATGAGTATGTTGGGGTTTTGTATACAAAATTTGTTACCACCTGGTCAAGGAGTAACATTTCCACAAGTCAGGTCTGACAGTACCATGGATGTTAATTGTTATAACTTGGAAACAAATGTAATTGCGAGATCGCCCTCAATACTGTACAATGGGTTTTATTTAAACTTGATTAAATTGGGATTCACTCACCAGTATTTCCCACTGACAAATGTTTTAAATAAAATAGGATTTATTCCTATGAAAATGTGTGTATTGCAAACTTGGTTTTTATCCCATGTGTTTAATATTATGAAAATGTGGTATTTTACTCTGATCCAATATTTCCTAACTACGGTCCTGATGAAAAATTTCGCTGCCAAATTAGACAACACGCGATACCACCGAAACTGGCTCGCGGCCGCCCGTCCCGGGGATTAGGGATCGGGGGTTGCGACACCCAAAATCCAACCAAAATTTATATAAATTCAACACTTTTACACCACTTTTCACTCACTACAACCTCATTTCTCTCTCAATTTTTTAAACCTTCTTCCATTTTTATAAAACATTCTTCTGCAATGGATCCATTCAACCCGAACAACCCTAATGTATTTTCGGTGCCAGGCTACTATCCCACAATGGAACCGAACCCTTTCGGTTAATTTTCCGCCACCGCTTTTGCGGGTTTCCAAAACTCTCCAAATGTTTTTGCGAGTACGCAACAAACTCAAGCCTTATAAAACTTGATGATGCGTAACCCTTTTAACATGCAACCCGTTCAACCTTCCCAACCATCGCAACCCATTCGAACTTCTCAACCAATAGTTCCCGATGAAGATGTCGTTGAAGTTTATGTTTTTTTTAAGTTTATGTTATGTTTTCTAATATTAATGAAATTATATTCCTATTTTATTTGTTAAATGTTAAAAAAAGTGGATGATTTAAAAAAAAAACTAGTCGCCGAACCCAACACCGTGCCCCCCCCCCCCCCGGTCCTCGTCGAGACCGTCGAGATTCAGACGTTTGAGACGGGCCATGTCAAGACAAAAAGGTCCCCCTTTTGATGCATGTTACCGTTAAAAAAAAACAAATTTCCAAATTCAAATTCAAAACAAACGATAATATTCTAAAATTTTTTTTACCAAAATATCCCCTAAAACTATATAAAACCCTCCTTTTTTACACCATTTTTCTCACTTTTCATCTACCTCAACTCATCTCTCTCTCTCATTTTTTATAAACATCTTCCCCTTTTTTAAAATTATATTCTACCATGGATCCCTTAAACAACCCGAACAACCCGAACGTCCCCAACAACCCGACCCAACCGAACATCCCGAATGTTTTCTCGGTTCCGGGATACTATCCGGCGATAGAACCGAACCAATTCTCTCAATATTCCTCAAACGCCTTTGCCGCATTCCAAAACTCACCGAACGTTTTTGCTCAACCGCAACAAAGTCAAGCCATACAACAATTGATGATGCGGGGTGCTTTTAATATCCAACCCGTGCAACCCTTTCAACCCGAACCGAACCGAACCCAACGCAACCCACCCGATCCGAACCCGCCGAGGATGTCGAAGTTGTTCCCAAGACCCAACCGCAAAAAGGCAAACGAAGAAAAGGAAAACGAAGAAAAGGCAAGCAAGTTGTGGGTGAGCAACCGTCCAAAGCAAAGGCGAAACCGTGGACGCAACTAGAGGAAGAAGCCTTAGCGAAGGCTTACGTAGGCACGTCGACACACCCGATAAAAGGTTCGTAAAAATAACTTTTTTTTAAGTTTATATTTTGTAGTATTAGTTTTATATTTTTTTGTAACATATTTTATATGTAATAATTAAACGGGTGAGGGGTTTTGGAAGGCGGTTTGGCGATGTTCCTTGAGCTAATGGACCAAGGCCCGTATCGAGATGTCGACTCGGAGTCATCTAAGTGGCGAAAAATGAGCGGGTTCGTCAATAAGTTTTGCGAAGAATATAATAAAGTATGTGGAAGTGGGCGTCATAGCGGGATGAGCGACAATGATGTGTTCAAAAAGGCGTTGGATCTTTACAAGTCGAACAATAGTACCACGTTTGGACACGTTCAGGCGTGGGAAATTATGTGAACACACCCAAAATGGGTGCCGATCCCGAACGGGGTGGAGATGGCGTAGCGGCAAAGGACATCGGAATCCGGTAGTTATAGCGCTGGCGGCTCGGACGCGAGATGTCACATAAACTAAACGATGACGCCGAGTTCGACGAAGAAGAATATGCCGTACATGAAGCGGAGCGTCCCCAGGGCCGGGACAAATCAAAGAAGGAGCGGGCGAAGGAGAAAGAAAAGCAAAAGGTCGACCCGAAGATGGACGAGTTTATGACCCAATTTAAAACGTACACCGAAGTCACGGCCCAAAAGGCGAGGGCGAAGGAGCGGGCCATCAAAGAAAAGTCACGTATGGCGGGAGAAAAGTTACATGTGGCGGGAGAAAAGATTTGATTGTCCGATGAAAAGATTCGGCTCAAGTAATGGGAAATATTAACGATGGATGTTGATAGTTATCCCGAGCCGAAACATTCGATTTTGATAAAACTACAAGACGACATCATGAAGAAGCATCAAAGTGCTTGATTTATTTTTAAGTTTAAGTTTTTTTAATTTATTAGGATTTTTTTAAGTTTATGTTTTTTTTAGTTTATGTATTGTTTTTTAATATTAATGAAAATATTTTCTTAATTTTTTTTGTTAAATGTTAAAAAATAGTGGAAGATGAAAAAAAATAGTAAAAAAGTGGTGGGGTAGGATCATCGAGGATCATCCTCCCATTTCCACTAGTTTTGGTGGGATGGACCATCCTCCCAAGGATGGTGATGTGGCGATGAAGTGGCAGATCATCCTCCCTTGGAGGATCATCCCCATACCATGTAGCCTTAGTGTCTTGGACCATCCTCAAAAGTACTATGATGTGACGCCTAGGTGGCGGATCATCCCCCAAGGGAGGATGAGCACCATACCATGAGCCTTATCCAACAACAAATGCATTACAAAGTCAAGTTCATGTAATATATTTCAGTTTTTTAAAGTTCCAACATTTTTTTGGCAAGTTTCGATAACATGTCAAATTTAATTTTCCCTTCAAACTAATGAATAAAGCACAATCTTGATATGATCTTAGAAGCAGTTTAATTCAACACCAGGCAAGAAAAAACAGTTTAATAATTCAACATCGAGTCAAGAAATTTGAAACTAATGTGATATACAAAGAATTCCAAAATGGGGTTCAAGAAAGAGCAGCGGCTAGAAGTTGGTTCCATATGTCTGGAACACCGGAAACACACCAATGTGTGCAATCCATTCCTCTGAAGGCATTAAAATTGCTTACATGTCCATCTTTTCTCAGCTGAGATAATTTTGTTATGTTGAGCAATGACACTGGTTTTCTAACACCACTCAAAACTTGCTCCACCACCTTCTCTGCAGGTGGTATGCCGCCAAAATACATTGATCCGTCTATCGGAAGCTTTTCTTTGCCACAATTCGTCACACCCGGCATATTCCAGTCTGCCCCTCTACACAAAAGTATATTTAAAGAATCTAAATACACAGTCTATTAAAGCATGTCCTTCAAAGTTAGACTCATGAATTATAATATTAAGAAACCGGTTTTCTTTATAATTCTTCAGATTGTTTATATATATATATATATATATATAGGGGACCGCTAAAATGAGAACGACCTCCAATTGTAAGAACCGTGAGAACTTTTTGATCCGGGGCGAGTTGGACCAAAATTTTTTTTCATAAACGTAGGTGCTTGTATTATAAACACATTTGTAAAAAAATTTAAAAAAAATGTCGTGTGTGTAGTTTTGAACACCACAAGTTTGTGTTTACGGGTACCGTAAATTTTAAATAAAATTTATGGGTCCCGTAAACGCAAACTTTGGGTGCTCAAAACTACACACCCGACATTTTTTTTTTTAATTTTTTTTACAAATGTGTTTATAATACATGCATCTACGTATATGAAAAAAAATTGGTCCACCTCGCCCCGTACGGTGTAGTTCTCACGGTTCTTACAACTGGAGGTGGTTCTCATTTTAGCGGTCCCATATATATATATAGAGAGAGAGAGAGAGAGAGTTAGGATCCTGTAAAAAAGGCCCAAAGTGTGAGAAAGATAAGAAAAAATCTCAGCCATTAGATCTTTTGATCTAATGGTTGAGATCAATAGGGACCAAAATGTAAAATATTTTTATTAATTTGGATTGAATTGAAATATCTAGGGGCAATTGTGTCTTTTTATCTTCATTTTGTAAATCAAAATCCCTGCAATTTCGTTCTCTCTCTATCATACGTTCCTAATTTCTCTCTTTCTTCTTCCATATTCAGAACAGAATCCCTGCAAACAGAAAACGTAGATAGCATCAGACGGAAATAGTTGTGGCCCATTTCAACCGCTACGAGAAGGATCCGCAGGAGACATTCCAATCGGAAGATCCAACAGCACAACTCCAAGACCACCACGAATCGGAAGATCAAACATCAATCGGAAGCGGACCGGCAGTGGTGGTCGACGACGGCGGTGGCGGACCGGCAGTGGTTGGGTTCGACGACGGCGGGTGGTTGGGTTCGACGACGGCGGGGGTTGGGAACCATGAGATTTTACTGTCGAGTGGTTGTGTTCGATGACGGCGGTGGCGGACCGGCAGTGGTGGTGCCGGGAGCGGAGAAGAAGATGATACAGAGATGTAAGGATTATTGAATGGTGTTATTTTCTTCTCTGAATGGTGTTATTTTTCTTCTCTGAATGGTGTTATTTTTCTTTTCATTAATGGTGTTATTTTTCTTTCTTAATGGTGTTTTTTTCTTTTCTGAATGGTGTTATTTTTCTTTTCTTAATGATGTTTTTTTCTTTTCTGAATGGTGTTTTTTTCTTTTTCTGAATGGTGTTATATTTCTTTTACTGAATGGTGTTATATTCTTGAACTGAATGGTGTTTATTTTATTTACTGCTGAATGGTGTTTTTTTTGTGCTGAATGATGTTATGTTTGTGATGAATGATGTTATTTTTTGTGTGAATGGTGTTTTTTTTTTGTGCTGAATGGTGTTATATTTTGTGCTGAATGATGTTATTTTTGTGTGAATGGTGTTTTTTTTTTGTGCTGAATGGTGTTATGTTTGTGCTAAATGATGTTATTTTTGTGTGAATGGTGTTTTTTTTGTGCTGAATGGTGTTATATTGTGCTGAATGGTGTTATATTTAAAACACCATGTATGAACATGCTCTGAATGGTGTTATATATATGGAGGGTTATAAGTCCTTAAATCAAGGATTTTCTCTCTCCAAATACTTAAATCAAGGATTACCATATTTGAATTTGTTAATGTATTTACAATTATACCCTTTTCAATTAATTTAGATCTAATGGTTGAGATTCTTTCTTACCTTTCTCACACTTTTGGTCTTTTTTACAATAACTTCACCCTATATATATATAGGGAGCCGCTAGAATGAGAACCACCACGAGTTATGAGAACCACGAGAACCGCGCCCCGCGGGTGGCCGTTGACCACGAAATTTTTTTTACACCTAGATCCGTATATTTTAAGACCGGGTGTAAATTTTGGGTTCAAACGGCGCGCCCGAGGGGGTAGTTTTTTACGCCCAAAGTTTGGGTTTTTTTAATTTTTTTAATATTTCTTTTTTTTTTAACCAAACTTTGTGCGTAAAAAACTACCCCCTCGGGCGCGCCGTTTGAACCCAAAATTTACACCCGGTCTTAAAATATACGGATCTAGGTGTAAAAAAAATTTCGTGGTCAACGGCCACCCGCGGGGCGCGGTTCTCGTGGTTCTCATAACTCGTGGTGGTTCTCATTCTAGCGGCCCCCTATATATATATATAGAGGAGAGTTTAAACAAGAACGCTAAATATCGCGAGAACCGTGAGAACGAATATAAAAACCGCGAGAACTTGGTCAAAAACAATTCAAATTCAAAATGTTTTTTACACTTATCATTATTATTCGAATACAATGTTAGAAATTTAATTTACACGTTTAAATTAACATGAATTTGTAAATAAAGAAAATTTACATATATGTAAGTTTGCCATTTACACATGTGTAAATTTGTTATATTTACACATGTGTAAAAATCTAATAAGAGTGATTTTGAGAGAAGAAATGAATTATTTGATGTTGTAAATTCTTTTTTTTGATTTTGTATTTTAATTACAACAAGGTTTGTATTTAAAAAAAAAATGGTTTTGATTGTTTTTTCATTCGTTCTCACGGTTCTCGCAGTATTTAGCGTTCTCAAGATAACCCTCCCCTATATATATATATATATATATAAGGTTAGGATCGTGTGAGAAGTACTAGACTAATTAAGAAACTTAAGAAACAAAATACAAAAAAATGAAGAAAAAAAAAGCAAAAGTTTTTTTTTTTTTTTTTGAAAAATCAGAGCTTTTTTTATCAGTTTTTTAGGGGGATTTATACACATATGTATATTGTCAATATTTAACTATATATATATGTGTATATTGTCAATCTTTTAACTATACATATATGTATATACATGCTTAAATTTGAAAAATAAGATAGTACATCTATGATTGAGGTGAATGATTTAGTTTTAACTTTAGGGTTTATGATTTAGCATTTGTATTT
Source organism: Helianthus tuberosus (assembly GCA_030545235.1). Classification (NCBI taxonomy): domain Eukaryota; kingdom Viridiplantae; phylum Streptophyta; class Magnoliopsida; order Asterales; family Asteraceae; genus Helianthus; species Helianthus tuberosus. The sequence continues at coordinate 167,458,187 of CM060448.1, read as the reverse complement.
AGGGTTTAGCTTTAGGGTTTAATATTGGGGTTTAGCTTTAAGGTTTAATTTTTAGGTTTTAGCATAGGGTTTAGCTTTAGGGTTTAGAGATTTTTGTTCAATGAGTCAGTCTCAATGCTGTTGGGGTGAACTCAATCGGCATTCGTTTGACCAGGTTTCCTCCACTTCTTAGGTTAAGAATACATATTTTTCATAATATACAAGTTTAAAAATTGACTATATACACATGTATATAATTCAAAGAGTTAATTACAAAGATATACTATGTGGTTTATAGCTAGTTTCGCCTTTGGGTACTAACTTTTTTTAATAGGTTCAGGTTTCATGGTTTCAATTTTGTATCACCTCTAGGTACTAACACCAAACATAGATAAATTTTATGTTAAATTTCAGTAAAATGACTAAAATACCTACCCATTTTAAAAGGACCATTTATGTCATTACTCAATTTTAAATTCCAAGGACTGTGTTATTACTCCAATCAATATACTCTTTTAAAAAATGTGTTCCAAGGGTTCTTTTTTTTATGAAGCAAACGAAACTCGAACCCGAACTCCAACCCTGACAAGCGAGGTAGGCGGGTCAGGAGATGGAGTATCCGTATCAGTATGGGGCGGGTCGAGAACGCTTTTTCCCTCTTTAAAACCCCAAGAACACGTTTTTTTTTTGGATGTCAAACCCCATTCTTCTGCAAGAGCATCGACTTTGCAAAATCCACATAATAATTGTACACTAATTCCTCCATCTTTCCCCATTTTCCTTTGAATTGGTAAAGTTATTCTTATATCTTCCAACGAAAGTGTTCATCCCTCAGTTACTAATTACTAAATCATTGTTAGTTTGCACTTAATCTTCTCTATTTCTTGAATGTTTTAACTCACCGTATCGTTTTGTGTCGATTGTTGATGCTTATTTCCAGAATCTTGCATTAGTTCTCTTTTTTAGTTTATACATCATCTCAACGGCGTTTAGCTTTATATCTCATGTGAGAATGTTGTTTTTTTTTGGCAAATTGGATTTAAATAATCCCAACTCACTGTCATTGGCCAATAATAATCCCAACTCATTTAATCATCAATAATAATCCGAACTATTCACTTTTGTTTGTAAAATACTCCCAGTTAAAAAAAACACTAACTAGGTTAAAAAATTGCTGATGTGGCCCTTTTAGCTGATGTGTCATATGACGTGGCAGTTGATGTGGCATTTTTTGATGACGTGGAAGTCTACATGGCATTTTTCAATGACGTGGCAGCTGATGTGGCAGTCTACGTGGCATTTTTCGATTACGTGGCAACTGATGTGGCAGGTGACGTGACAAGCCACATCAGCAATTTTTTAACCTAGTTAGTGTTTTTTTAACTGGGAGTATTTTACAAACAAAAGTGAATAGTTCGGATTATTATTGGTGATTAAATGAGTTGGGATTATTATTGGCCAATAACAGTGAGTTGGGATTATTTAAATCCAATTTGCCTTTTTTTTTTACAATAATATATAATTAGTTGTGTTAATGAACGTAGATTAGTTCATTTAACTTGTAATAGTCTTTGAATTATAGATGTTTATATATGATAACGGGTACTTGTTATGGAGCTACAAAATCATAACGGGTCAGTTTTCTTTTAAATAGAGTAATAACACAAATGGTCTTTGGAATTAAAAATTGAGTAAAGACATAAATGGTCCTTTTAAAATAGAAGAGTATTTTAGTTATTTTACTGAAATTTAACATAAAAATTAACTAAGTTTAGTGTTAGTAACCAAAGGTGTTACAAAATTGAAACCATGAAACCTAAACCTGTTAAAAAAAGTTAGTACCTAAAGGCGAAACTAGCTATAAACCACATGATCCATCTGTGTACAAGAACAACAACCATACCCAGTAAATCCCACTTATAGCAAAGCTATCAGTAGGGTCTGGGGATGGTGAGATGTAGGCAAGCCTTACCTCTATCCCAAGGGATAAAGAGGCTGCTTTCGGTGAGACCCCCAGCTCCAACGAAATATCCAGACATCAAAGTTACATCAAAACATACAAGGCACATAGCTACTAAAAAAACAACATAAACATACTGCACTAAAGATATTTTTAGCAGGCTACCAAATATACAATTAGTGACATACAACACAACATAAAAACACAGACAAGCAATAACATGAAAAGACCCCCAAAGCACATCAACACGCTAATCTCCTTAGAAAAGACCAACATCCTAAGCTCCTAAAGAACGAGTTTAATGTTAAACCAAAGTATCGTCCTAAAAGTCCTTAACCTTAATCTTACATCTCCATAAACTCCTATCCTGGACTATGTCCTTAGAGATGTGCAATTCTAGCAATTCTTGTCTAATCCACTCCTCCCACGTTAGCTTTGGCCTATCTCTTCTCCTCCTCCCCTCCACATTGAGATTTTCTACGCTTCTAACTGTGGCTGCCATTTGTCTCATCCTAACATGCCCAAACCATCTCAACCTCCCCTCCTTTATTTTATCTGATATACTAGCTACCCCTAATCTATCCCTAAAACTCTTATTTCTTATCTTGTCTAGGCTAGTGTGTCCACACATCCACCTCAACATCCTCATCTCTGCTACCTCCAGCTTACGCGCCTGCGACTTCTTGATAGCCCAACAGTCTGTTCCATATAACATGGCCAGTCTAATTGCAACCCTATAAAACTCCCCCTTTAGTTTAACTGGGAACCTCTTATTGCACAATACACCACTGGCTACTTTCCACTATTACATCATCCAACTTGGATGTGATGGACTACGTCATTACCTATCTCCCCATCACTTTGTACAAACCACCCTAGATATATGTATATATGAAAAAAAAAAACTCTCTTAAAAATAAGGGATTAGAAGTAAAAATAAATGGTTTAGAAAAATGTGTGGTTCATAATGTTTGTCAAATATGATGCTTTTCTCTTAGGACCCCTACTATGTATGTATGTCTTGGTTTTAAATAAGTAGTGTTCACGAGTTGATGGATTTAACCTAACACAAACTCAAACACGGTATAAACTCGCACAAATAGTCCTTTTTAACATGAGTTTGTGTGTGTGTGTGTGTGTTTTTTTTTTTTTGTCTTAATAAAGTTAAATAATAAAAGAGGGAAGTGCCACTTACAACGAAGTTTAAACTATGAAAACCTAGTTCTCATTTTACATTTTAAATTTTGACATAAAATCTTAATTCTCATTTATAGATATTAAATCTTTAAATTCTGATATAAATCATTGATTAGATTATGTTATGACATAATCTAGCCATTATCTACTACTTAGTAAATATAGATCAATCAACCAAAACATGACATGTTTAGCTAAACGTATTTATGGGTCGATCCAAAACTAACCCAGATCTGTTTAGACTAATCCAAACCCATGATTTCATGTTATATTTGTGTCATGTTACAATTCCACATCTCCAAATTCTTTTCGGGTTGATAACTTTATGTTGGAATTTAGGAAAACATTTTTTTTCTTATTAATAACAAATACGGGAACACTTAACTTTTTACTAGGTACTCACATACTTTAAAATAATATATTTGACGAATTGTTAATGTCAAAAAACATCGAAGTTAAATAAAAAAATGATTGAAATCTTTTAAGGTTAAATGTGTGTATAGAAACTACAGATTTTTTAAATATTATTTTCAAACGTTAAAATGAGAAGGGAGATGGATACTGATCTAGTTATGTGTTTGCATGATCCTTGTATCATTCTTTGATGTAAAACTTATAAAAAAACATTTCATTTTCAATGATAACAAGAGGGAAATTGCATGGTGTGAACTATCTAATGCATAAAAAATATTAAGAAAACATTACTTGTAATGAAACGGAGAAACCCCTTGGAAAAACACCTTTGTTCTCTTGGTGTTTACATTCTTATTGACCCAATTTGCCCAAGTCTTTAAAGCCGCACGAAATGCAACCATCCGATCCATGTCCTTCGTTATCTTCCTCCTACCTATTTGGATATAATCCCAACTGCATCAAATCATAATGTGAGTACACTATCAACGGTTATAATAGTCACATGTAACGAATGTATAAGTATACACCCACGGTTGTTTTTTTCCACGGCGATACCACCAAAGCCACGTATTAAAGATCAAAACATTGTTTTGCTTCCACACATCTCCATTTGTAATCGAATCTAGTTTCAAAACCCGACCAAATTTCCCTTTGACAATGTCAACCAAGTAGTTAGACAAGAAGATTGAAACTGAAACTCCAAAATCCTACAAATCCACATTATCGTTAGCTTTTCTTAAAAAAAATGCGTAACGAAATGATGTATAAATAATGTTTGGAAAGATGGAGTTGATAACCTTAAAGGTGATGGTTGTAGTCGAGTTAACGTATTCTGTTGTGACCACGGAATGGGGTGGCAAGGCAGCATGAAGAAGGCACACCATCGATTGCCACTGGTTTAAGCTGATCGAATCTCCGATGTACATTATTTTCTTGCCTCTCATTTTTCTTAAGAAATTTCGGGCGTTAAATCTGCAAGTATAACTGAGTAAATTAATATTTTGTGTTTTGTTACAAGTTCATGAAATAAGCAAGAATGTGAAAGGGTATGGTCCCAAATCATGCACCGACTTACACAATGCTAAGCATGGGCCGCGCGCAAGAACCATACCCAAATCAGATGTATTTAATACTTAGGCCATTTTTAGTAAGATGGCGAAAGCCTAAGCAGCGCAAGCCTCAAGCTGCCAGTAAGGCATAGCTCAAATAGAATTAGTACGAATGTCAAAGCATGTGGTCAATAGGTGCACGCCAGGCTGTGTCCAACAGTGCCTCACCATGAACAATCGTGCATGAGACAAGAAGTACACAAGGACATTGACGTGTCACCAATCACAGCGCGCCGGCCACTGCTCCACGATCTCCATTTAAACGCTGATGACAGACCCAACAACAAGGACAACTAACAGGCCACGTGGATTCATTCAGCGTGCGCCAACTTCCCTTTCGCCTGCAAACACTAACGGTCGTGTTTAAAGGGACAAACAAGATATTCCTTGTTGTCGACATCAGACCCATCAGCCCATCTCCTTGGTCATTCTCTTCGGCTATAAATAGAGGACTTCACCCTCAGGTTTAAGTATCGCTTTCTTCCTCTCTCATTTAATACACACACTTATTATCCTCAAAGCAAGGGGAACTCCCCAATCCTCCTCCTTGTAACGAGCTTCACGGTGTTATGTTGTTTTGTAGGATCTCATAACAATTAAACGAGGAACAAAGAATATTAACCTTTATTTGACGAGACAAATCCCACAAATTAACCTCTGGATTAACTTGGTGTTTGGTATGTAAACTCATTATGTATAAGATACTAGTCTACTACTATTTAAAATATACTGTATGCATAAATGGCTACTCATATATATTTAGCTATATTACATATTTATTCATTTTTCGAAGTATACAGTGAGGTGTAAATTTCATTAAATTTACATTTGAGTACGGGCTAGGAATTGGACGAACATACATTTAAATATGTGTGATAGGTGGAGGAACATACATTTAAATATGTGTGTGATAGGTTGACAAAGAAATATTTATCGGTCCTTTGAGGTAGTAATTAAATGTACGGTTGGGTCACGGTTTTATTTCATGTAGTAAAGGCAAAGAGTTTCATTTTATGACATCGTCAGTGGTTAGGGAAGCAAGTTAATTAAGACTAATAGCAAGTATCTACAATATGCATATCTATATACTTGTAGATTGTTTATTTTTCTTTATAATTGTCTTACAAAAGAATATCAATAAAACGATATTTTTAATGAACATTTATTGGAGTTACTAGACAAAGAAAAGGGAAAATCACAATTATATCGACCCTTACCAATAAAATTAACAAAATAGTTTTGAATTGCTAAAATTAATGATCAATCCAAGCGCGACGAATGTTTTTTTGGCACAACAGAAATGAGCCGGCATATTTGATCATTATAACGCAATATATTCATCTTGGTGCAACGAATCCATAAGATTGCTCCAAAGGCCCCACAAATAAAAAAATGACTTTTTATTTAAATTAATTGTGGCTCAATAGATTTAGGGCCAAACTATCTACACACCAAGTGTGTAGATAGCCATCCTTAAAAGGTGTTTTTTGTCCTTATATGCACACCTTGCAGTGTCGAACTGTGGCCAAAACGCGGCGTTTTGGTCCGGTTAACCAGACAAAAACTGACGGGTGTCTGACGGGTCTGTTGACCGGACCAAAACGCCGAGATTTGGCTGCGTTTTGGTCCTGTCAACCAGATCGGGTGTCAGTCTTTTGTCTGGTTGATAGGACCAAAACGCGGCCAAAGCGCGGCGTTTTGCTCCGGTCAACACACCCGTCAGTTTTTGTCTGGTTAACCGGACCAAAACGCCGCGTTTTGGCCACAGTTCGACACTGCAGGGTGTGCATATAAGGACAAAAAACACATTTTTTAGTGTGTAAATAGGCAAAATGGTGTGTAGATAGGTACACTCTAGATTTAATCGAGGATTTAGAGTAAAATGCACGGATAGTCCCTGTGGTTTTGTGAAATTTCACCTTTAGTCCACAACTTTTCAGAATTACACTCTTAGTCCCTGTGGTTTGACAAGTTGATACTCGGATAGTCTATGTCGTTTGACAAGTTGTTACTCGGATAGTCCTTGTCATGTCACACCCACTTCACCAGAAAAACTAACCTCCATCCGCTTTGGGGACTATTCGAGTAACAACTTGTTAAACCACAAAGACTAAGAGTGTAATTTTGAAAAGTTAGGGACTAAAGGTGAAATTCCACCAAACCACAGGGACTATTCGTCCATTTTACTCGAGGATTTATGTTTTGAGTGATTGATGACACACAACCTCTTATAATTGGTGGAAATTATTTGAAGCTATAAATAAATAAAAATAGTAAATTGGGTATCTTTATAATTTAAAAAGTCAAGTTTATTTTATTAATTTTTTTACTCAAATGAATACTTTCATGATTTAAAAAATTCCATACTCTACTAAGTAGTGCGAACTAGTGAAATTCCCCGCGCTATGCGGCGGAGAATTTGAATGTTATCGATTTGTTTCGTTTTGTAACGGGATGAGCACGGTACCCGTCGGTACGTTACTTACCGGTGTTTTACTCGTAAATATCGATACCGTACCGGTTGGTTATAAAAATTACAAATTTAGAAGCAGATAAAACAACATAAAAGTGAAAAAAGAATAAGGAATAAATCATGAAAAATATTATTAAAAATAATAGACAAAGAAAAAAACGATGGCAAAAATGTAAATTTAAATTGAAGAGAAAATCGTAATTTGGCTGGGAGTAGAAAAACAAAACTAACTACAAAACTATAAATTTAAACGAGGCAAAATCAAAATTTTTAAGCGGGAGCAAAATTGTTATTTTTAGTTGTGGGCAAAAGCATAATTTTATTTTGAACCGGGGGTAAAAACGTAACTTTGAACTGATGGCAAAATCGTAATTTTAAAGCGGAGATAAAATTGTAAATTGGTTGGGCCAATGGGGGAGTTACAGGCGGCTACCTGGCACTATTCCCCCATCTTGTGTGTGTAACTATACACTGGGGGCAAAATCGTAATTTAATCGGGAAAGCAAACAAAACCGATGAGTAAAATGTAAATTTAAATAGAGGGCAAAAGCGTAATTTACCTGGGAGAAAGATAACAAACTAATGGCGAAACTGTAAATTTAAATAGGGCAAAATCCTAAATTTGAACCGAGGGCAAAATTGTAATTTTTCACTAGGGGCAAAAGCGTAATTTTATTTTGAACAGGAGGAAACACGTAATTTTAAACTGATGGCAAAATCGTAATTTTAAAGCGGGACAAAATTATGAATTGGTTTGACCCAAATTTCATAACTAAAGACAAACTTGTAATTTTAATCTTTAAAATAATATATATTCACTGTCCATGACATTTCGAAAATGTTATAGAGTAAATGTTGGATTAAAATGCCTTGGCGTTACCATTTCTGTAACAAGAAACTCTTTCTGTCTCATTTTATAACCAAAGACTAGATCTCATTCATTTGGTCAAATATTAAAAAAACATACACACACAATGATCTTTTTACTTCGTAAAAAATCCATAATATACCAAAAATCTTATATATATACAACACCTTACATGAACGTGTAATCTACAAGAAAATTTCTACACATGTGAAAAAATTTTAGATCTCACATCTTAGTCTCAACACGAATTCTGTATATCTATATATGTTTGTTTGCATGCATGTAGGTGTACATGTATGCAGTGGCGGACCCAGGATTTTGGAACAATGGGGTCCAATTTTTCCGGTGTTCAAATTTTCCAGGTTTAAAAAAAAACACAAAAAAATGAAACAAATGGGTATCGAACCTATGATCTTTTGTTTGTAAACAAGGGGTTTTACCACTACACCAAGCTCACTTTCATTGTTAGGGGTCCAACTTAATAATTTTATGGGGTCCATAGCAAATTTTATATACCGCTTCTACTACTTTTTAAAAAAAGATTGGGGTCCGGGGACCCTGTTCCGCTATACATGGGTCCGCCCCTGCATGTATGTTTGAGAGAAGGGGATATATTTATCTATATCTATATATATATACACACACATACCTCGGCAAGTTGCAATGGTCAGGCTGCCATCTGAACTTTAGGTAGCTTCGATCAGGGCGTCCGTACTTGATGCAGTCGAATTCCTTTCGAATGTGTGGACATTTTGATGAATCATACAAAGGATACGACGCATCATACACCCACCGTCCTTGGTACAAATCGCACTTATGACCACCATTTGATGTTGCTCTTGACACAAATGCACATAAAATAACTAGTGCACACCAACATCCTCCTTCAATCCTATAACCCATCACCGATTACAAACACAAAAATATATATGGATGTGTGTGTGTGTATATATATATATATATACAGATAGAAAGTGAGAGAGATTGACTTTGTTTGAAAGAGGGAGCAATGTGATCTGGATTGCCAACAGCTGAACGAGGGCTTGATCAATAATTTGGCGAAGTCAATTCTACAATTAATGCAGATCAAATGTATAAAAATACTTTGTAATAACGATATTATATTCTTAAGAAAGCATATGAATCACATGAATCAATCTTATTATAATGTACATAGAGTATTATATATTTTCCTGCACAAGGAATCCTACATTTGATATAGTAAACTCGTATTGTTACGTTACAAGTGAACATGGGTTAATTAATTTAGCTATTCCCTTTTGAGAGTCTAGATTAATTATTAGGTTTTTATATGTTAGTAAGGCTATATTGTAAGCCACTTAAAGCTTGTTTTTAGTTTGAATGATTAATTTCAGAAAATTCTCTAACGTTGGTCACAGCGTCCGGTGTCACGGCTCGTTCCTTGCATTTCAAAAAAAAAAAATTGTTTAGTGTTATCAACTCATCTAAGCCGTACTATGTTATTTTAGGAAATAATAGGTGTGGATATGTTTGATTACTGTTTTCATATATAAAATGCTCTAATTTACAACAAAATAAACTTCTTGATTAAACTATATTTGCTTCTAATGCAAACGATTTCTTCAGATATAGTGCTATAAAAAATAATATTAATCACAAGTTTTTCGTTCAATTGTATTTCGTTCGAAATCATAAGCAAGTAAAAGTTACAACATTCATTTTTTCGGTCTTTAAAATTATGATGTAACCGTTAATTGCATATGTAGTAAGGTGTCATTATGTGATAAACTAGTAAATTAACTCATACGTTGCGGTGGCGTCCAAACATAAAGTAACTCGAATTTATACCGTCTAATAAAAACGTATTACATTTGACCTAACTCGTTTCCGAACAAAATTTACGTCAAAAGGTAGACCAACTAAAAACGTAATAAAAATAAGCACAAAATCGTATCATATGTAATCACCCGACTTATTTGTGAAAGAAATTTACGTCGAAACATAAACCAATTTGAATTTATCGACATGTATATACTAAATAAGCGCGTAAGGAAATAACGTTTTTAAGTAAAAGAGTGGTATTTAGGTATTGCAACACACACACACAAACACGAACAAACTGCAAGAGAAAAATAAAACGAAGATGACACGTGAGAATTATGCGGTTCGGTCTGCTGACCTACGTCCACGAGCTGCAACTAAGATACTTTAATTATTTCTTTCTGCCTCACTAGTGTTACAAGTAAAAGATATAATATATAGAGAGACTAGTGTAGGGTTCACAACTTGTTGAACAAGAAAATATAAACAGACTATGATAAAGAGATATTGGGTCATCCCAAAGCCTCCCATGTCTTCAATCTTCATTAAACCAAGTAACAAGTCTTCAACTAATAACCCAAGCCCAAATCAAGACTCCAAAACCCAACAACATTGTGACGACATCAACACGTGAAGTAACTCGAATTTATACTGTCAATCTTGGAAATTTATTGAATCTTGAGGCTCCTCGTACATCGACTGAGGGTTCGTGATAGTAGTCGACATACTCCTCTCGGTAGCTTGAGAAATGTGTCATCTCGGGTTCACAATTATTGTAATCTCAATCTTTATTGTAGTGGTAATCCATTTTTGGATAGCAACATTCTTGATAATTTGGTGGTGGATGTTTTTCAAAGTGTGGATAATATGAGGATGTATCTTTAAAGTCTTCATAATCCGCCATCAAATTTCCTTGCCTTCCATCGATGCAACCTTCACGTTCTCTATATGATTGAACTCTTTTATGGAACAATGGACATTTTGCAATAGATGATACCAATCACATGGGTCATTAGGCATGTAATTGAACCGAACGTTCATGAACTTGTTCGGCGGGAAGTTCGTTTATATTCGTTTATTTAATAAACAAACGAACACGAACAAAAAAATTTGTTCGTTTAATTGTTTAATTAAATGAACGAACATGAACACACCTTGTGTTCGTTCATTTATGTTCATGAACGTTCGTTTATGTTCATTCATGAACGTTCGTTTAAATTTTAGTAAATACATAAATAGTTAGATTTATATAAATATTAGGTTTTTTAGCTACTTATATTAATATGACTAATTAGTATATTTATGAACTTTAATTTAGTTATGTTTTCGGATGAATTGTAATATATTAGACTTGTTTGTTCAATCATGTTAATTTATGTTTGTTTATGTTTATTCAAATATGTTTAGTTAATTTTTTTTTTTTGCTTATGTTCGTTTGTGTTCGTTAATGTTCGTGAACTGTTCGTTTAGGCTTTAAATGAACGAACACGAACATGAACGATTTCTTAATGAATGAACACGAACAAAAAAATGTGTTCACTTATATGTTCGTGTGTGTGTTCGTGTTCGGCTAAAGTTAAATGAACGAACACGAACATGCCTATGTTCGTGTTCGTTTACAGGCCTATGGGTCATCATCTACCCAATTCATGATGAAATCAGTTGCATGCAAAACATGAACCTGCACAGACAAACTCGACTACCCAAGGTAAAAGGAAATAGATAAAGGAGAGAAAACTAAAAACTATTTTAATTATTATTATTATTTTGATTTTTAGGATTTTAAAACCACTCAATATACACAAAATCAAACAAGTAATGCAATACCAAGTGCATTAGCTCCCCGACAAATAGGGTCGGATGTCGAGGTCCGATCAAAGTAAAAATTAAAAGAGTGTTCCTAATTACCTCAAGTTATATAGTCAGTGGCAACAAGGATGTCGAATCACGAAGATTTTGTAGTCGATGTTTAAACTTAGTTGATTAAGGTGGATTATGAAGTTTAGAATGGTTATGATGCTTGCTATGTTTTCTTTTAAAGTTATTTGGAAAGATAAACCACAATATGATTCTAGTGATTGTGTTAAAACAATGATTTTATCTAACTTAATGGCTAACAAAATGATCAATTATCTTGAATGTAAACAATATTTGAGAAGTAATTACACCTGAGTTTCAGATTAACAAGTATCTAGGGTTATTTCACAAGAATGGTTTGACCAAGTTAAAATCAGCAATGATTTCTTGAGTTTGTTAAAATTGAAACATTAACCTTAGACATCAACAATCATTGATCAAAAGACAAAAGTATATATCATCAATCAAGAACAACCCAACAGAACTCAACTAGAGAAATGGGAATTTACGACCACACACCGTCATCACATCCACTATAATGATACCGATACCGAGAAGATTAACATTAGCAATTGTAACACCCAAGGTAAATCCAACATCGGCCGTAGCCAAAAGAGATTCTTGGTTCATAAGACATGCCCCGTCTCTTAAATCACTAATGCATTTTGGGCTTGGTCGTAGAGCACATGAAAACTCCATAGTTAAGCATGCTCGGATGGGAGTAGTACTAGGATGGGTGAGCTACTGTGAAGTCTCTACTGGGACAACCAAAAACAAATCTCTGAGTTCTTGATGGGCAACTCAACAGGAGCATAGCGTACAATATTGGTGGTAAAGAGGCAGGATGTTACATCCACCAACCCCACCATGGCCCCGACACCTTTACCCCCATGCCACCGCCACCACCACCAACATCACCGCCCTCACCACCAGCAACCCCACCAATATCTTCCTTGTTGTTCCTCTTTCCATTGTTTTCGTTATGCTTCTCTCATATCTTCGCAACCATTGCTGCAAGCCCACCACCAAACAATTGTCATTGTCGCCAATGTTGGCACCACCACCACCACCCCATTGTCATCATCGCCAACGTCACAACCCTTTATTCGCCCACGGCTGTCATTGCCACTCTCTTCTTCATTGTTACCCTCACTACATCTATCTTCCACGGTGGACGGTGGTTGTGGTGACAACCAAAGGGTGGCGATGGCGGTGGCTAGGGCTGTTCATTTTTATCCAAAACCTGAAACCCTACCCGAATTCAAAGCCACCCGAACCCAAATTAGCGAATATCCGAAAAACCCGAACCCGAGAAACCTGAATCCGACCAACCCGAACTTTAAATGGTTCGGTTATCGGGTCACTTTTTCCCTACCAAAAACCCGAACAACTCAACCCGAAAAACCCGAAACATGAAACCTAAAAAAAAACCTGAACATTTATTGTTTTTTTCTTATATAAGTGTTTTGGTTTGGAGTCTTTAATATATGAAACATTAAATTTTGGGACTTTTAAATATTATAATAGCATATTGTCAAATAATTTTTGAACTTTGATTATATTTTTAAAGTGACAATATGAATTTTGATGATATCTTGTAAAAAAACATTAATTTTTCATTTTACATCTAAACCCGAAAACCGAACAACCCGAACCCAAATAACCCAAAACCGACTAACCCGAACTTTAAATGGGTCGTTATCTGGTCAATTTTTCCTAGACAAAAACCCAAACAACCCGACCCAAAAAAACCCGAAACCCGATGAAAACCCCTAGCGGTGGCACCTGGTAGGTCGTGAGTGGCGGTGAAGTCGGTTGTGCGAGGGACGACATCATTTAATAGTTTTAATTTCCTTAAATTCCAAAGCTTTTTTGAAAATTTCATTTCCAAATATTTCATATTCCAATTATTTGACAAATTCTATTTCTTATTAAAAATAGTTCCATGAAGAAAACTTATTTGTATAACTCCTCTCGAATATCGTCATATAGGGTAAATCTTGAAACTAGGCGAGTTGGCTAAGAAAAATAGTAAATTAGGCATTGAATTTGTGGACTTGTAAAATAAGCAATCCAAAACAACAAAAAAGTGGATAAATAAGCAGGGCTAGGGATGAGCTTGGTACCGGTACCAAAAGTATCGATTCTCGAAAATTGCCAAAGTGGGTACTGGTATCGAAAATATTTGGTACGGTATAGCCTTCAAATACCGGTACTGTACCAAAACAAAAGTACCGATCCTGAAAACGCTAAAATGTGGGTACTGAATTGGTATCGAAAATGCTTCGATGCGGTAAATTCAGCACCAATTCGATTTCGGGATTTGGTACCATTTGCTCACCCCTACTCCATAGCCTAGACTCCAATAAATCGGCACCCCCATAACGCACATTTTGATTAAGTTGGCACCTCCATGGCCCACACTCTAAAATGTCAGCACCTCCATATCCCATACTCTAATACGCCAGCACCTCCATAATGTTGGGTTAATCGACTTTGTTCACGGGTCAACGGGCCGGATCAGAATTAGGTCAGACATAAACGGGTCTGAACCAAGTGTGTATAACTAGGGTCTGAACCAACACATACCCCACATTCCGATAAGTCCGCACCTCCATAGGCCACACATTTAAAAGTGAATGCGTATATTGATAACTTACTTGGTCAACTTGTCTATTTTCATGATTTTCCAATTTGTATACCGTATACCTTACAAATTCTATTGAATGAGAAAGCTACCATATTTCCCTTTTATCCCAAATATCAAATTTAGTTTTCCTTTCAACCTAACGAACAAAGCACAATCGTGATATGATCATAGAAGTTGTTCAATGCTTCAACATTTGATATACAAAGCATCCAAAAGAGGGGGTTCAAACAAGAGCAGCAGCTAGAAGTTGGTTCCATGTGTCTGGAACACCGGAAACACACCAATGTGTGCAATCCATTCCTCTGAATGCATTGAAACTGCTTGGATGTGCATCTTTTCTCAATTGCGACAATCTGGTGATGTTGAGCAATGACACTTGTTTTCTAACACCACTCAAAACTTGCTCTACCACCTTCTCCGCTCGCGGTATGCCACCGGAGTACATTGATCCTTTTATGGGAAGCATTTCTTTGGCACAGTTTGTCACACCAGCCATGTTCCAATCTGCCCCACTGCACAAGTTTTGATTTAACTCATCAATATTTCCATAAACACTTAGTGTAAGGAAACAAGCAATACTATGATTGAAAATAAAACGTAGATGTAAGCATAGCCAACTTTATAAATATTGGTTGATTTAATTTTTTTACCTTTAATAGATTAAACGAGTGGTAATATTGTAAAAATAAGAAACTTCATTTCTTTAGTTTCTTTTAGCTATTCATCAAATTTCGTAATTAACTTTTTGTTGTGTATATCTTTTCGAATGGTATTAAATGGATCGTGATTGATGGTTGAGGAGTTGAACCCAATAAAAACTCATATATGACATGATATTTCGTGGATGACACATGAACTTAAACTTGAACATGACACATGTTTTTTGTCAATTCACACAAATACGACTTTTTAACCTTATTTTTTTTAAATTGTATTAATACTTTAAAATATACGAAATAAAAAAAACACAATTTATGAATAATGAATTCACAGTTTCACACTAGGCCAGCAGCTTTCCAAGGGGGAATGCTCTATTTTAAGTATGAAAATTAATATTTATTTATATCACATAAGACTCAATTAGGTTACACTATAACATAACTTTGGACTATGTACTCATATACATGAAAATATAATATACGAATTGTTATAATTTTTTTAATTAGGAATAAATCCACACATAACATACCGGCCTAGTATTAACTTCTAATATGCTTAAAAAACATTCAAATTTAAAAAAAAAAATCAAAAAGTGAAAGAATCTTTTAATTAGGAATAAATCTAAAACATAACATACCTGCCTAGTATAAACTTCTAATGTGCTTAAAAAACATTCAAAGTTAAATCAAAAAGTGAAAGAATGACGGAAATTTTAAAAGGTTACTTTATGTGTGTGTAAACTAGCATTCTTTGATGCAGATTTTTTATTAAAAAGTTTATATTTAAAATGTTATTTTCAATGATAATGATGGGGAATTGAAGTTGCATAGTCTGAACTATCTATTGTATAAAAGAGTTAGAAAACGTTACTTGTAATGAGAAGGGGAGACTCCTTGAAAAAACACCTTCGTTCTCTCAGTGTTCACATCCAAATTGACCCAATTCGCCCAAGTTTTTAAAGCCTCACGAAATGCAACCATCCGATCCATGTCCTTCATTATACGCGTGCCTATTTTTATATAATCCCATCTACATCAAATCATAATGCATGTGAGTAAACTATATATTGTTATAACTGTAATCACATGTCATATAAACATACGGTTGTTTTTCTCCAACGCGGTACCACCAAAGCCACGTATTAAAGATTAAAACATCGCTTTGCTTCCATACATCTCCATCTGTAATCGAATCCAGTTTCAAAACCCGACCATATTTCTCCTCGACAATGTCAACCAAGTAGTGAGACAAGAACATCGAAATTGAAACTCCAAAATCCTACAATTCAACATTATTGCATGTTCATTAACATTCTAAAACGCGCATTTTTAATAAACAATGATTAGAAGTTACATCGATATGGTAACTAACCTCAAACTTGACAGTTGTAGTCGAGTTAACAGTTTCTGTTGTGATAATGGATTGTGGTGGCAAGGCAGCATGAAGAAGGCACACCATCGATTGCCACTGGTTTAAGCTTATCGAATCTCCGATATACATAATTTTCTTGCCGCTCATCTTTCTTAGAAAATTTTGGGCATCAAATCTGCAAGTAAAATTGAGTAAATCAATAAGTTGTGTTTTGTAAGTAGTTCTAAGCCTTACATTTTCGTACTTATGTCAAACCTAAGTTAATTGCAAAATAAAATCATTCACATCATGAAATGTTATCACCACCCACATAAATGTTTGTATTTGTTAAAGCTCGCACCCCATATATGGTACCGAAGATTCGCCGCTTATATGGTTTGTCTTGGGTTTTGAAACAACCTAATAATCTATATAACTCATACCTATTTGTCCATAGACATGGTCCCGATACAACTTTTTGAGTGTTAACATGAGTGATCATATCATTCTTGATTACCCCTCAAATGATATGCTTCGTCATACTATCACGACTCTTATCTCTAAGTTTTGAAGGACCTATTTAGAACAATTATAGGTGCATTGTATCACAAACAAAGTATACTGTACACTAGACTGAGCATATATATACGTCCAACTTGGGATGACAAAAAGAACTTAAACCAAACAATGAAAACCAAAAACAACACATTCAGGTCGGGACTAGGTCGGGTTTTTTGGTACAGGACTCGTATGGGGTTTTATTGAAGGATCGGCTTTGGAACATGCCTATGTACGGTCTCTCCACTAAGCTTTGATCTACGCGCGCTAGCTTTCTCGGCGACTAATACCCTTCCGCGGGTCTTTCGTTCATTGCCTATGATCTCCGGTAAGTTGTCTATGGTTCACTTTCGTCTATGGCCCTGCTCTCTCTTCAACTTAGTTATTAGTACTTCGGAGTGGTGCTGACTCTCCCGCTTGGTTATTGAATGAATCTTATGCTTGTCAGGTCCACACTTGGGTCTTCTCTTGCCTATCGTCCACTTCGGTGACTCCAACCCAGAAACATGAACTTCCGGAGTCCCTATCTAATAGTTACCCCTCGCTTACTGACTAAGGCTAAGGTGGTGTCAACCAAAGGCGCAAGAAGTTCTCACATAAATGGATGTTTGAATATTAGCTCAGTAACATCATTTTCTTATGCCAGCTCTACCTCAATTCCCTTCTTAGCCTCAACAGCTAAAGCATCCCTTTCTGCAGCTCTAGGAACAGCAGAAGAATCTGGAGTTTATGATTCCGGCAGGAGAGGTTCTTTTATAGCTCAGCAGGAGTGGTTTATGCTACTATTTTCAGTTACTGAGAAACCTTTCTAGTTGAATTAAGAGGACATTCCTATACTGCAACTAAAGAAAGAAAAGCTGGTGAATGCCAAAAATTGTCAATTTAAATTTGACGACGGTGCCAGGTGATCCTCAAATCGCTTAACTAAAACAAATACCAAACTCGTTTACCCACACCAAAACTAAATATATGATTATAATAGATAGACAATGCTTAACAATTTACTAAGTAATTAAACACGAATATTCGTGTCTTTTTAGTTTCCTTTGTGGTTCTAAATCTATCATAACTTAATGCTTTGTACCTCATTCTTCCTGATCCATCCACATTCCTTGACCGAGAACTTTTTTTGGGCCCGAGGAACACGGGCTGTTGTTCCCTAGTGTTATCGCTCAACCTGGCCAGCATCATGCAAGGAGTGCACTTTGTACCATAGTCACATGGATCGTGGTACGCTCCGGTACGGGAACGTGGAACGGGATCGCAATTCGCTAGGTCCCTAGAATTCGATACGAGGGAGGGTAGGCTCATTTCGGATCGCTCCGGTACGATGTACCATATAATGTGGTACGATGTACCGTACCGGTTAAACTACGTGCTATTTTTATAAATTTATAAGCTAAAGGACTAAACGTAAACTAATCAAGATAAAGGGGTTAATGGAGAAATAGCAACTTTTTACTAAACTCTTATTATAAATTAGTTCTAAAAGTATAATGAAGGAAACAAGAGGGTGTAAAGTGACAAAAAAGTAAAGTTGATTTAAAACCCTAAAAATATAAAACGATGAGAGCGGCGCTGCACATTCTTTCTCCCTTCTCATCTTCCATAAGTGATTAAGTGTAACCAGAGCTTCCGTTGCTCCTGCCAGTTATTCTGGCAACAACGAAAGCGGTTCATGGCTGCATCTTGGGCAAAGACGACACTGCCAACTTTCCAATTCTAGTTCGGTTCGATGTTCCAATGGATTTTCATACGTGTTTCGAATTCTGGAAGATCGCGATCCCAATAGCATGTAATACGATTGAATTTTGGAGGTGGGAACGCCAATTTCAACTTCGAAATCGCGATCCGGGTCGATCCGGGATCGTGAATGTACCGCGAATGGGATCGTGCAAACTGGATCGTAGATCATGGGTAACCTAGCGAATTATGTGACTATGCTTTGTACACCCTTAGGAAAAAAGTTGATATAAGTCAGCTTCAAACCCTTTATGTTACATTTGTTGAAAAAATACGTGGAATGGATGAGTTTTGTTTTCACATGTGACGGTTTGTTAGAAATTTATGTGAAAAAAATATAAACTTAGAATTCTTTTTATTCATAAGTCTAGTTGTATTCATATTGGAAGGTGTTTTAGCAAGGGCGGACCCAAGCTTTGGCTTGGGTGGGTGGGCGCCCCTTTTGAAAAAAAAATAGTGTATTTTCAAGGTAAATATCCCGACTGCACCCCTTGAAAATTTGATTGAACTCTTCGTTCGCACCCCTAGAAAATAATTCATGGATCCGTCACTGTATTTTAGTAAAAAAATATTAGATGAAACACAAAAGTTGGATACTTCAAAATCCATTTAACAAAACAATAAAGTTGGGTCTTTTAGTTAAAATACTTAAAGGTTTTGGCTTATGGAGAATGAGGTGTTTCAACTCACAGGTTTATGGAGAATAAGGTGTTTTAACTCATTTTCAAGTATATATACTAAAGTGAGCCAAACAACACCAACTCTCTAGAGTTCCCAACTTTCTCTCCAAATAATTTCTAACAATTCTTTGATCAATCTTCTTCTCTTTTCTTTTGGATAAAATCCGAGTTTGTGAGCCATCTTTGGCAGTACATATTACTCTGGTTGTTTTACCCTTTAGACAAATGTGTTTGCGCAAGAGAAGACACGAAATTTGTTTTTAAGGGGCCCGTATTGAACACCAGCCACAACCGTTCAAGGATTAGTTTGCTCGTTTTGTAGTCAAGAACACCTTCCATTATGAATTTAAAGTTGAGAGAACTAAAGTTGAATAAAAAGAATTCTAAGTTTATATTTTTTCTCACATAAATGAATTCTTCATAAATGCTATTTGTCATCTATGTTTAATGATTTCTGCTACATTTTGAATGTATAATCTCTTCCCATTTCAACTACGGCGGTGGACTAGCTATAGTATACCAAATATAATAGTATATCCCTATCCCATTTGCTTAACACGCCCTAAAATTTTGGTGTATCATTGTTTATTTATGTCTTGTTTATACTCATTCAAGACGAAAACTATACAAAAGATTTTTAGTATAACCATCACACATGAACATATTGTGACATTCCAAACAAGGCGTAAAGAAAAGCAAAGTTACTTGTACGTTTAAATTAGGACTAATAACAAACGTCTAAACTACACGTATCTACTTTTATAACGTCTAAACTACACCTATCTATTTACTTTTATAGATTGTTTGTTTCTCTTAAAACATTTTTAAGGAAAATTTACTATAGTTACCTTATAAATTAAACAATTTGTTCAAAACAAATTGGGTACTTTACCATATAAATGAGAATATTAGTTCCTGCTTGAAACTCTAAAAGTTCAGGCGATTTGCAAACAAAAAACCTAAAGTAAATAGTAAGCTGAGACGGCACGGGTTTAGGTCTTTCCTTACCAGAAAAGAAGGGAGTTAAATGAAAGAAATTCAAGATCGGGAACATCTGCTAGAGCTCGCAATTGGCATTTCTCACTAGGTAGAATATTACCGGGAGTTGAAGACCGACTGACTAATAGGCTTCAGACCAGCAGAGTTGGTTTAAGCGGATGTCCTAAGGCTCTCTTCGGAATGGATGGTAGGGGCTGTTTGACTAAGCTTATTTTTTTGACTTATTTACTTATTTGCTTTTTGAAAAGTTAAAAGGTGTTTGGGTTAGCTTATAATGTGAGAGGAATAAGTAAATAAGTCATTCCATTATGACTTATTTGCTTTTCAAATAAGCAAATAAGTAAATAAGTCAAAACAATAAGCTTAGCCAAACAGCCCCTAAATACCTTGACGTTATCATTTCTTTAATAAGGAAATCTTTTTGTCCAGTTTCGTTACCATTCACATGGTCTAATTTAGTGATCTTTTTACTTGGTAAACTTGGTCGAATATTAAAAAACAGTGATCTTTTTACTTGGTAAAAAAACACACATAACATGCAAAAAAGGGCAATCTTCTATATAAAGTTATAAACACCTTAAGCACATGAATACACGGCGAAACTAGGGCTCCGCTAACTCTCCGGCCATTGAAATTCGACCCTACGACCACCTCGTAAGAATTTAGTGTAGAAAAGCCGGTGGTCTTTTTTATGTAAAAACTTAAATAGTAGTCAACAAGAAAAAAAAAACTTATGTTAAATAAATTCTAGATCTCATGAGTAACACAACTAAAAAGTTGATATTCCGTATACTTATGTTTGTTTGCCTCAACACAATTCCTTATGTTTATGTTTGTTTGCATAATTGCATGTAGTTGTATACGTACCTTGGCAAGTTGCAATGGTCGGGCTGCCATCTGAAATTTAGGTAGCTTCGATCCGGGCGTCCATATTTGATGCAGTCGTATTCCTTTCGAATGTGCGGACATTTGGAGGAATCATACATAGGATACGACTCATCATACACCCATCTTCCTTGGTACAACTCGCACTTATCACCACCATTTGATGTTGCTGATCCGGACACAAGTGCACACAAAATAACAATTGCACACCAACATCCTCCTTCGATCCCACCACCCATCACCTATCACACACACAAAAAAATATACGTATACGGAGAGAAAGTGAGATTTAGAGAGAGACAGACTTTTGTTTGAAAATGTGATCTAGATTACCTGGACGACCACTTGAATGAATTATTCGGGGAGGTCAAATCTGCGATTTAATTATGTAACTTTTTTGTCTTTAATGCAGATCAACTACATTAAAGTACTTTCTAAATAAATAATTCTAAGAATTTATGACTCACGAGCATTTCCCTATTAATATTACTAGTGAATGAAAAAGAAATTTGGGTAAGAATACATTTTTTTTAGTGGTGGAGTGGTAGAGGAAAGAATTGGTGGTTTTTGTGACTCAGGTTAAATTCCCACTCTCCTCGTTATTTTCTACAGATTCCAGGTGAAGAGCGAATACGGGTGGCGCCGGTTCGACTTGGATGGGAGGCGAGATTTTACCGATTATTCCACTGTCGTGCCTTCGGGCGGGTGGAGGTCGGGTTTCCGCGCATCGGGGAGAGCCAAGGGGCTGGCGGCGGTCGAGTAGTCGACCTTGGCCACAGCGCCCGGTGTCACGGTGATTGACACGTCGTTCCTTGCCGTTCAAAAAAATACACTTTGACAAAAAAAATAGGGTTGTTGATGTGTGTAAAATGCAACATATAAATTACATCAAATGAGGCATAAAACTAACCCTTTTTAGTACTAATGTTGGAAAAAGTGTGCTTTTGTCTTCCTTTTGTATTTTCAGGATTAAATGAGCGTAAATGAACAAAAGAAGCAATTATGCAGCAAAATCTAACATAATTACAAGAAAAAGGAATAAACATGGCATGCCCGACCCCTCGACAGCATCTTCCCAAGCAAAAACAAGTGAACAAAAGGCTGACCACGGCCCCGTGCCCAGCGGACACGGGGGCATGGCCAGGTGTCTACAGAAAGGACAAAGCTATAGAAGCTTCTATTTCCCGACACGGGGGCGTGCCCAGCTCAACACGGCCGTGGTCAACGCTAAGATTCGTAGAATCCAAGCAAATCTTGATAGTACGGATACCCTTTCTGCACACGGGGCCGTGCCCAGCGGGCACGGGGGCGTGTGGAGCTAATACAGACAAATTGCAATTAATGAAGAAAGAGAAAGTGGATGGACACGGGGTCGTGTCCGGGCTTCTGTGCAGGCTATAAATAGAGGTGCTTGGTTCACTTCAAAGGTATCCCTTGGAAAACCACCTCTCTCACACTTCACCCACTCTCCACCACCACTACATCCCACATCCACCACCATCATCTATCATCCATCATAGAGTGTGTGTAGTAGTCTCGGGATCCAAGATTGATAGTAAGAGTTCTTGACAATCAAAGGTCATGTTTGCCTAAGTCTCTTACATCACTTGGTGAAGACAAGCATTTAGTGTTATACTTTTGATTTTTAATCTTTTCGCACTTTTTATTTGGTTTTGTATTAATGACTTTAATAACTAGTTTCTTATGTTGAAGGTGAAACTTCCTTATCATTTGTCTGTGGTGTCTTGGCGTTATTTTACTGTCTATATAAAATAAAAGATTTACACCATTCATATCTCTACGGTCTATATAGAGATATGTTGGCTACCTGGTCGGGGGTTAAAGGAATGGTTTGGTAAGGTTCTTGCCTTGTTCAGTGTATAGATCCTGCAAGGACCTGGGTCAAGCTTACTAGGACCTCCTTCAATACCCACTAGTTTTGGATGACGGGGGTGCGAATGGCTTGATCCCCTCATATGTAAACTACTATTAATATATTAACCCGGCTACTTGGGATTGTATCCCTGCTGACTCAAACCACTTAGCCGAGGGTAACGTCACCTTCAAAAGAGGGGCCTACCACATTACGCATTAATAACTTAATTAATTATCTTTCAATATTCCGACCCTTTAGGATTGTATCCTTGCTGACTCAAACTACTGGGTTGAGGGTAACGTCACCTTCAAAAGAGGGGCCTACTACTATAACTAAGATAATCTCTTAAAAAGTGTAAAAGTGCGGAAATCATCAAAGCTTACACTAAAAGCGAGTCGGATCCAAGTGATTCATCTTGTTTATCTGTTTTATTTTTATTTTTATTTTTCAGCATTATTAGGTTTTATTTTCATGTTTAAAACTTTTTCTAAACTTTTGATTTGATTAGACGTTGAGGATAAACCGGTACTAAAAGCTCTTGTGTACTTGGACGACCTCGGTATCTTACCAACGCTATACTAAGCTCACGATGGGTGCACTTGCCCATATGTGTGTTTAGTGTTAGTAAAATATCGTGTTTTATAAATTTAAAAATTTACTAAAGTGTTAAAAAGGGCTTAAAATATAACTAAAATGTTGGTGCATTTATGTCTATCGCCTCCGTCAATCTAAAACCGTAGCTGAAACTGAAGAAATCTAGACTTATAGTGTTATATTTTAATAGAAAAGGCAAGGTGGCATTTCTGTAAATAAGGAAACCTTCCTTATATCCTTGGCCTATAAATAGGGAGCTATAGTGTTAGATTTAAGACTTTTTGCTTATTTGACATTTTGGAGAGCTAAGCTTAGAGAGAGAAAGTCTAGAGAGAGAAAGTCCTCAAACGTGATTCTCGGTGCATTGTACTCGTCATATTATTCAATAAGAATCACGGTTATAGTAAGTTATCGTGTGTTTGGTCACGTTCGTGTACGGATTCCGCACGTCACACGTTCGTTTTGCAATCGTTCGGAGTGAAAACCGATCCAACAAGTGGTATCAGAGCTCAGGAAGAAAAGTTTATACCAATTCAGCTTGTTTTCATCACTTCTACTCCTTCTTTTCAAAATTAAACGAGATTTAACGGAAAAAATGGTTTAATTTTCTAACATTACACGTGAAACACTGTTTTAGTGAATCCTTGAAAGAATTGGACCAAAATTCGAACAAAAACCGGATCAATTTGACAAAATGGTGGCCGAAATGATGATGTCATCATAATTTCGCTCGAAATAGCACTTGTGATTTCGCACAGAATTAGCTTTTGTGGTTAATTTCGCTTGAGATTGTTGTTTGATTTCACACGAAATCAAATTCTGTTTGAAAGTGTTGTTCGATTTCACACGAAATCAGATTCCGTTTGAGCGTTCCACACGAAATCAGCTATTTCGCACCAAAGTGACTTGATTTCGTTTGAAACCAAGCTAATTCCGCACGAAATTAGATTTCGCTTGGTGATTTCGTTTGGAAACACTATTCCATGTGAAAACCCTAATTTCATGTGAACTAATTTCTCTTGAAGTGAATTCGTTTGAAGTGATTCCGTTTGAACTAATTTTGCTTGAAATTGTTTTTGTTAAAAATCAAAAATTTTCCAAGTGTTTATTGATTGTTTCAGATACTTGAAGATGGATGAGTTTATGAATCCGTTTAGTGACATGTTTGCTTTCACGGGAAACACCGGAGATGATACATCAAACAACACCAATGAAAATGTTCCTAATCCGAGTGCAAAGAAAACTCTTTCTGATGCTTTGAGTGTAGAGAGTGCTTATGGGACATACAACAAACCTCCCAAACTGATGGCGATTGAAGAATACAATAGATGGGCTAAAAGGTTTGAGGAGTGGCTAAAAGCGTTTGCATACCCAAGCTGAAAGAGTTTGAAGAATGGTTTTAATATCGGAAGATCAGATTATGAAAATTTAGAAGGCAATGATCATGTAGAAAGTTTTGTTGCAGAACAAAAGTGCATTGCATTGCTTCATCAGTCTGTGAGAGACGACATAATATCGTTGATTGAGTACACAAATGCAAAAGATCTATGGGAGAAACTAAGAGTGAAATGTGTGGGTAGTGCTGAGATAGTTAAAAACAAAAAGAAGTTGTTAAGAAAATAATTTGATTTGTTTGGATGTTTGAAAAACGAATCTGTGCCGAAGATGGTTGAAAGATTTGGGCATTTGAAGCTGGAACTTGCAAGACACGGAATCGTGTACACTCAAGAAGAATTGGTTGACAAACTGTTTGACTCGCTGCTTGATGATAAAGACTGGCAGTATTTTGCTTTGATGCTGAAAAACACAGTTGAACCAACCAAACTGACGGTTGATCTGTTAATCGAAAGATTGGAGAGTCATGAATTGGAGATCAAGAAATCAAACAAAGTCAATCATTCCTTATATCAGCAAAATGTTGAGCTGTATTACAGAGGAAGTATGATCCCGAAATCTGTGTCACCAAAAACAGCATTTTCAGCAGAAAATTCAAACACGGTGAATCAAGAAACTCCAAACAGTGGATATCATGGAGGTTCAACTTCAACTGCTCAAAGTCAATCAGTTCCAAAGAATTTGTTTCAATGCAACATTGCTGTGGATCTAAAGAATGCTCAAAATTTCAGTGAAGAATCTGCAAAGCAGCAGATGGTGTTCTTAGCTTCTGTTTTAGAGTCATACGAGAGTCTTGTTGCAGGAAAGATTGGAAACACTAACCTCACCAAGGAGGATTATGACCAGATCGATCCAGAAGAGATGGAGTTGGTCGATATCAGATGGTGTATGGCTAGTGCAGTCAGACAAGCACAAAGGTTCATGGAGATTACAGGCAGACATTCGATTGGCGGACCTTCCACAAAACTTGGTTTTGATAAATCAAAAGTCACGTGCTTTAAATGTAAACAAAAAGGTCATTTTAAAAGAGAATGTCGAAATGCATACGCTGATGATACTGCAAATCCATTCAGAGAGGATAATTATTAAAGAGCAATCTATCATCAGAACAAATCTGAACCTCCCAGAATGAAGCAGCTAGAAGATAACCCCAAAGAAAAATCAAAAGCACTTGCTGTTATCCATGACGATGAGGGATATGATTGGAGTGATGTGTTACCAGAAGAAGACGCAGTGGACTATGCGTTTGTGACAAAGATTGTTCCTTTCAAAGATTCCAGAACAGAAGAAGTGAAATACATCAACAGAAAGATGCTAGCTCAGAACAGGATGATTAGAATTTCTCGAACATACAAAGAAGCAAAAATGGCGAAAAGATGGAATGTTGATAGAGAATGTTACCTAGATCCAAATGGTAATATAGCAGTTGATCCAGCTACTGTTGATGTTGAAACGCTCACCAAACAAATTGCTGATGAAGAAGAAGCCAGACAGAGAGAGTGGTGGGGAGGTGGAGAAGCTGAAGAAAAAGCTGATGAAAAAGTCAAAGATAAGGAGAAAGAGCAGCAGTCAAAGAAAATTGATGACGGGATTATTGACACGTCACAAGAATTTACTGCAGAAAATTTGAAGAAGATGGCTGACAAAGTGTTTGCTGCGAAAGAACTAGAGTTAGTTTCTGGTTCTGGCACTGAGTCTAAAAGCAAGGTCAGTCAGAATGATGCAATCAATGAGTCAGGTAAGAAAGCTAAAACTGAGAGCGACTGCAAAAATTGCATGAAAGACTGCAAGGTTTGTAGTACATTTGCTTACCTCAACGGTGAAAAGACCGCAGCACTGACAAAAAGAGTCAATGATGTTGAAGATCAGATCTTAAACCGTGACAAAATGTTAAAAGCTCCAAATGATCGATTAAAAGAATTAACCGAGAAAATCAAAAAAGATAAAAGTGATGTAGAAAGAATTAGGAAAGAAAACGAAAAGCTAATTCATGAAAATCGTCAACTTTCAGAAAATTTTGAGAAGCTAAAACGAACGGTAAAAGATTCTGATGAAAGAAATGGTAAAACAACCAAAGAAAATGTTCAATTATCAGGAGTTCTTAGGGTAAAAGAAGAGTTAATCAATCAACAACTGGATGAAATTGCTAAGTTGAAGCTTCAATTTCAAGAAGCTAAAATTGAAAATGAACGTATCCAGTTGAAACTGAACAGTTACAACTCCGCAAGTTTTGTTCTTCAACATATAGTTCCTAAACCAATTGGAAAGAACAAAGCAGGAGAAGATGTATACTTTGATGGAACCGGGGTTGAGCTTAAAATATAACTAAAATGTCTATCGCCTCCGTCAATGTAAAACCGTAGCTGAAACTGAAGAAATCTAGGCTTATAGTGTTATATTTTAATAGAAAAGGCAAGGTGGCATTTCTGTAAATAAGGAAACCTTCCTTATATCCTTGGCCTATAAATAGGGAGCTATAGTGTTAGATTTAAGACTTTTTGCTTATTTGACATTTTGGAGAGCTAAGCTTAGAGAGAGAAAGTCTAGAGAGAGAAAGTCCTCAAACGTGATTCTCGGTGCATTGTACAAGTCATATTATTCAATAAGAATCACGGTTATAGTACGTTCTCGTGTGTTTGGTCACGTTCGTGTATGGATTCCCCACGTCACACGTTCGTTTTGCAATCGTTCGGAGTGAAAACCGATCCTACATAAAAAAATATAACACACAACACGCATCAGTTGTAAACAAATATGAATTGAGAATATTCGTCTCATTCCTTTAACAAAGTGAATATGTTCGTGTTCATTAATGGCAAAAAAAGATGGTTAACGAACACAAATAGTCAAAGGTGAACGAATATAATAGAACATAAATGAACAAATATAAACGAACATAATTGAGCGAACACCAACGAAAAGTAAACTTGAACATTAATTATATAACAAACTAGTAAAACTAGACTATGTTGTATTTGATGGTATTTTAATTTCATGAGACTAAATTTTGACTGTATTTTAATTTCATGAGACTCAATATAACATTCCAAGTAAATCGTGCTAATATATTGTCCGGTTTTGTTTTTATCGACGAGTTGCTCGTCCAGACAAAACGCGTCTTGGTAGACAATATTTTTACCCCCTTTATAAGGAAGGCTTTGTTCTCCTCCTCAGCTGATGTGTGACTTACATCTCCACCCTCTCTTAGGGAGCGCAACGTCCTCGCTGGCACACCGGCCCGGCCCCTGGCTCTGATACCATTTGTAACATCCCAATTAAACCATACCAATATATTGTCTGTTGTGCCCCCGATGGATTGCCCAACTAGAAACTTACAGTTTTGTTTTTACCCGACAAGTTGCTCGCCCAGGCAAAAGGCATCTTGTAGAGAAGGTTTCCACCCCCCCCCCCCCCTTATAAGGATGACTTCGTTCTCCTCCTCAACCGATGTGAGACTTACACTAAATTGTAATGACCTAAAATATTTTCAAAATATAAAAACAAATGTTTACAAACAAAGTTAAACAAATATAAACTAGCGAACATAAATAAACGTAAACAAACATAAATAAATGAATGAATATAAACAAGCAAAAGATATATATGTTCATGTTGATTTGTTTAAAAAATAAATAAAATGTTTTCCGCATGTTCGTTCACTACAAGGAAACGAACTTGTGGCGACGAGGCTTATAGCGACACAAATGTCGTCAACCCAGCTCCACCTATGGTCACGACATGTCATTAGAGCACCAACAATCAGCAGTCTGCTCGGTTGGTCCGCTCAAGAAACCAGCACACAAGCAAACCTCTTTGTTGGAGGAGGAAGTCCAGTGGAAGGAAGTTTGCTCAAGCGGACAGGGATGGTTTGGAAGGAGTTGGGACCAGCCACTCACAATATTTTTTTTTTTGTGTGTAAAAAGTGGGGTGTGATGTGGAGGTTTGAATTGATTTATTGTTAGAGGAAAAAGTAGGGGTTTAGAGTGGTGGTGGTTTGGAATGATGTGGCATACTGATTAGGCAGTCTATTGTATGAACTTGGTCTATTGTTGTGGGTGCTCTTACATGTGTAAAAAATTTAGGGTTTCCTTAACGTATGGGGACAACAAGTATTGATTAAACTGATTTGTAAAGCTAACCTTGTTTATGTAGTAACTAGGTGTTCACCCAGGACTGCTTCCCGGACTCGAGAAAGTTTTTTATATTCTAATTTTATGAGTAACATCGTATTTAAAATAATACAATAAGTTATCTATAAACGAAGTTTAAAGTTTTGGTATAATTGAACATGGGTTTTGAACATGTAGTACAATGTTAAAATCGTACAAATGACTTATGATAATAATAATAAAAAAAAGACAAATGATAATGTTCAAATATTTCAACCAACTAATAAACACACAATACTGAATATAAAAAAAACAATGTTATGCGAAGATGATTTTGATAAACACGATTTTATGAAATATTAAAGGTCACGATCTATTGCAAGGAAAATCTTTCCTTGGCTCGTTGACCATTTGAATATACCCATCTTGCCCCATGAAACTCTCCCTTATTTTATCAAATCATTCCAACCTACAACAATATACCTGTAACAAACAACAATTATTAAATGTAGATATGAAAATAAAAAAAAAAAACAATGTTGTATATTATAATTAGATTATAAACCTTATGAATTTCCATTCAAATCCACCAATCATCTTTATAATTATTTTGGAATTATTGTGTAAATCAGCGAAAATTATGATGTGTTCAGATAGCCACTACAAAATAAGAACAAATTGTTAGTAATATTAGAATGTAAATTGTTAAAAAGTTAATAACACAATAAAAAATAATAATGCAATAGAGTCATTAACCAATGTATCGACTATACAACTTTCAAAAACATGATACTTTGAATCATTAGGAAGCTCAATGAGATCAATGGCACCTGAGGTTGAGTTCCTCAATAATATCTCACAACCATCTTTATTAAAAATTGTAGTTTTAAAAAATATCTTATTTTGTATTTGGAAACAGAAAGTATCACCAGATGCCAACTTAATTTCATACACAAAATTGCTTCAGCCATATGTGAAACAAAAGTAATTGCCACACTTATTTTTTAAAAATTTGGTATGATATAAATCTTTACTAGCCTAAGACCCCGCGAGCTTCGCGGGTGGCTAAACACCAACTAAACACATAAAATAATTTAAACATAGAAGCGTTAAAGTGTGATCTGTGAAGCCTAATATTTTGAGAGATTTGATCACGTCCCAATAGTACATCTACATGATGTTCGTTACACATTAAGTTTTTGTATATGAAACCTTCATTATGATGTTTTCATGCCTTTTGTCAAAATAACTTGCACCGGCAGTGTGAACATAAAAAATACATTAAGAAATGAAGGTAGAGTAATACATAATACAAATGAATTCATCTACGTAAAGGTACTAACGAACATTGTGTCACAAAAGTTGTAAACGAAATGCGTTAATGCTATGCATGATATGATTAATATTTAGTAGAAAGCAATTTTAGGGAAAAAAGTAAAAACAAAAACAAAAGAGTCTGAAGTGAGATTAAGATAACAAAACATATATAGTAATAATAGTCTAAGATCCCGCGAGTTTCGCGGGTGGCTTAACACAAACATATAATATCTACTGCCATTGAGATGAACTTTGTAATGATTTTTTTTTCAATATAAACGTATAAAAATGATACTGAAATAAAAAAAAATATAGATAAATGAGTAGCCCAAGCCTACTATCAAAAGGCCGCCCGAAGGCCCACTAACGGGTCATAAAACAATCAGATTTAGTGGGCGATAGTATGGAACTGCCACATGAGAAAAGCCGCGCAAATGACTTCAAATTTAATGGAATAAAATTTGGGACAACATATTATCCCTCACCCCAGATACAAACAGTGTGAACAAATAACCAAAGTCACAACAATTTCAATGAAACATGCTCCTTTTTTCCCAAGACAAAGCCTGCGCCTTTGATCGTTTTTTATCCAAAGGTACCCCAACCTTTTTAGCTCCTCTACAGCACTCCCCAGATTCGGATTCTTCTGGTTGAATGCTAAGTTGTTTCAACGTCATATACTCCACATTCTAGTCTGCATTATAGTGTACACCATTTTTTTCATTTCGTCGACCCACTCGCACGGCAATGATATCCGACCAAATCTTTGCTTTCAAACATATACAGCCCAGTTAGACGACACCAGCTTGCAACCCGGTCCCAAACACCTTGAGGCGAAGTGGCAAGACACGAAGAGATGGTCAACCCCTCCTACGACCCGCATATCAAACATCAAATTAAGTAGTTCAGCATGTAGTATTGTCATAAATACATCAAATTAATATGCATCGGTAACTTTTTAACCTTAAAATAATATATATTAACAACTTAACAGAGAAATAAACTATTTTGGGGAAGATTTTGCTTAGTGTATCATGGTAAAGAAAGGTGCATACAACCTTAATCCAGTGGCAAATGACTATAGCCAGTTTCCTTCTTTTTTTGTCAGACCCAACCAACCTTATTCAGATTCCAAAAAACTAAACCATAGAAAAGTTAAATCAAAAATATTAAAAAAATTACATTAAAAAGTAACTTACTTTGCCAAATGAAGGAACCATATAAGATAAAAATTTGATAGGTTTAACTGAACCTGAAGTGCTCGCAAATTTAAAAGCTTTCAATTTTTAACCAACTTATTTGGATTTAATATACTGAGTTGCATCCACACATGATAACTAAACTTTTAGAGTTGCAAAAGAAATAATAAGCATTTACCTGAGAAGCAGCTTTCATGCCGTTGACCAAGTCAAAGGAGATGCAAATCAGATGAAAGTTGGAATTTTTAGCTTATGTATGTTATACATTCCTATCTGTATGGAAATGGGTTAAAATTTCCACATAAAGGTAAAATATATAGCACTTACTTCCCGAGTTACAGGAGCATGCAACTTAATTATATGACACCGGGTTTTCACTTATTCAAGAATCTCAACATCACCTTGACAACAAAGAACCGATTTACAAACATCTTAATAGCATTCCATAATCAACATTATTAACTTCTGAATGCACTAACCGGTTTGTCAACATCATAAAGGATCATGACTATATTAAAAAAATGAAAAAGAAAAGTCAAAACCTACCTCGAGTGTTTTACAACCAGCTCTAAGTCTCCCATAACCTCACCTCTGTAGAATTAAAAGTGAAATAGACCATATTATGATTATTTTATAATTCGAGTGTCAAATAACAAAATTTATATAACGTTGTTTGTTCTGAGACACAGTTTGGGCGTAATTCCAAGTCCAAAATATATCGACTCCTATATGCTATTTCTTTATAACAACTGGCCCGCACTAAAATTTATCCATTTAGATTTAAAATAATAGGCATCACGTAAAGAAGATAAGGTACACGTTCTACAAAATGATTGTTCTCTAAATATTAAAATAGGTTAGTACTATACAATGATGGAAATTTACAACACATAGCATGACTTATTCACACAAGATCCAATTGAATGAAACCCTAACTTGGAACATGATTTGTAGACGTAGAGAGACCTGCATAACTGAGACCCAGAAGCACCTGGATTTAGAATAACCCCATCTTTATTGACAAAATAAAAACCAACAATAGTGGTGAAAAATATATCAAAAGTGAGTACAATGGTTACCTTCATTGCCAAGCAAGACGTATGGTGTTGGGTTGCCGGTTAAACTGAGGGATGGTTTGATGGTTAGCCCTAAAATATAAAGATCCTCAATATACTTTATCTCTGAAAGTTTCTAATAAGATATACATTAATATAAAGAACCCGTCAAATAAATAATATATTATATTAATGTATAACATACGACATTAACTATATGATGAAATGTGTGTGTAAACAAATAACCAGTTGACTTTTTGAAACCAAAATTAACCTGATTAATAAAAAATTCAATAGAAACCAAAATTAACCTAATCAATAGAAACCAAGTATAAAAAATTATGGGCCCGGGCCAAGTAAAAAATTATGCTAACCTAACCAACAGTTGGTTGTGTTCAATGGTCTCCTCCCCTAGTACAGCACCAATAGCTTTGTCAATCCCTCTCAAATCATCCTTTATGTTTTCAGAGCAACCTGCAGTAGCCAAAAACAAACAAAATCTAAGTAATCTATATCAAAAGAAATATAAAAAAAATCAACCTTGCTTTTGTAACTAACATTTTATCCACTTCACAAGGGATGGAAAAAATTTTGAACTTTATGGACTAAAAAAACTGTTTGGTTTTGCTAGAATGGGAAGAGCACAGTATAAACTTTATACACTCATTCATAAAAGCTAAATCCAACAAAACCGCATTAAAAAGCCAATTGAGATTATTAATAATGAAAATTTTAATTTTAAGATTATATTAATCAATCGAGTTAAAATGTAATTTTCTCTCAATTCCGTGATGGAATGAAAAATATAATCGGCCCATCGCCCGACACCCTCAACTGGTGTGTTTTTTTTGTTGACAAAAAACAGCCTTAATATTTCCGCAGTAAGATAATGTTTCTATATTAGGATCTAAATTCTAGCACTATCATTACTCGAAAGTCCTATGAGATGTGCTTACATGTTGCCTTGTCTCCTCCAGTTTCACACTGTCATCATTTCTGTATACTTGCATGCCTTTTTAGTAAAGTCGTAATGCATTATATCTGAAATTTTAGTCCACCGAGAGAAAATTAGAACCTGCTTACCAAAAAATCAATAGCGCGTTGAAAAATCAAAAGAAACAATAAAAAGATAATAACTTTAACATCTAATATGTCTAAATGTTGATGTTTTATGTGCCATAGTTTGTGTTTGCGAGGAAGAAAGCAACTTTTGTGCTAAGCGCTAAACGAATGACACTAAGGTTTAGACTTTACATATATGGATCTGAAAAGGACCCGTGCGTTGTGTATTCCTGTCATTACTCCACAAGACAACCATCGTCTGTAGCTTAGCTTACCTTGACCAGTCTTTTTGTTTTTTAGTATCAGCTCATAAATACATACACTAATCTAATCAACTCGTATACAGTTGTTCACTTTCAGGGTTTCCTACATCATTTTTATCTAGAAATGAAAAGGCACCTACTACTAAATTTATCGACATTCAATGATCAATCATGAGGACACTAATCTAAACCCGCATATGCTTGAAAAAATAATCAATTATCTCAAACGAATTGAGCATACCCATTTTAATAGAATTTACATGTAAACGTAATACCTTCTGGAAATGGGAACATTTAGACTGTTAAGATCAGTTTCTGATTACCGAGACCAAAACCGGCTTGAACAACCTGACCTTGAACTACCGCCTCTAAATCTAGTTAGATTATGATGTTAGAGAGGTTGTGGACAACTGAATGAGAACCCAAACACACTTACTACTATCGATCTACACGAAAATAGAACATGCATCTTGAAATACTTAGTGGAATAAGTCGTTGGAACCCTAACACCTTACCGCCATGTAATAATAAGTAATGCATTTCCCTAAAGACAACACAAAAAATCCCAAAAGCATATAATACTTAATTTCCAATCACTGAGATTCTATTTTTATGCATAATCCTTGAAAACACTCGGACAAAACACATCATTTAGATTACTCACTTCAAGACATGAAAACATGTACACTTTCGGTCCCTGATGTCTGACAAATAGGTCAACTCAACCCATCCATGTTTGACCCGTTCGACTTTTCTATAACCCAAATTGATCCTCATAAGTAAACGGGTGAAATTGCAAAAGGGATTTACCTGAACTTTAATATTAGCAACAATCGCCAAACTACTTTACAGCTGCAATTCATTCGCAGGTTGCGCCATATGAGATAGCGACATTGGCCTCATTTGGTGCACGCCCATGAATGGCTCGTCCTCGTGGGGCCAATTAGGCCGCTCTCATTTACGCATTTACGCATAAATTAAAATTGTGACATCTCATTTACGCATTTCAACAAATAATATCTATGCATGGTATAATACAGCATGAATACCTTCATCAAATGTGAGGTTTCGGGTAATCCGGCCGAGATTGGGGGATACCTTCTAATCTTGAAGGCGCATGAAACCCAAATCAGAGTGACCGCGTTTACTCCCCGAATATCGAATCTTGGAACCCAAAACAACGGTTTTGTGACTGCATTTAATGGTATTCATTCATCATAAACAGATAGATAAGAACATATTATCATCAAAACATTAGTTTTTATAAAAATAATAATAATAATAATAATAATAAACACAATATTATAAAACCCAGTCGTTTCCAACCCATTCACAATATTAAAAAGTGTTTGGCTTAGTTAAAGTTGTTCCTTTATTACAATATAACTAAAACAATGACATTAAACATAGAGTTCCAATAAATACACTATACTGAGAGAAAGACTAAAACTACCGAATATACCAAACATATTACATTAATTTAATAAAACCTAAGAGCATTTGGTGGGTACATTTGATATTACGCAAGTTTTTGAGTGGAAAATATGAAATCGCCGAAAAAGAAAGTTGTTAAACATAACCCTTGATTAGCAGTAGCATTATGGTTATTTTTTTACTTGCCAAAACTTTAACTTATAGAACTATATGATAAAAAAGAGTGATAATTCAGGGAGATTAGTTCAAAACCACATAGGACCATATAGGTAGTTGACCCGACATACCTTTATCAATCTGTGGAGTTCGAACACTTGAATAGCAAACACTCTTTCTTGATTATTAACAAACCGAAGGTTCTGGTCCAATTTGAAGAACTTATATGTAAGGTAACCAACAGTCAAATATTTCAATTTAAGGTCAAATGACCCGTTAACCAGTCAAAAATAATGAGGGGACAGTTGACTTGTCCGTAACTTTTGGCCATGTGAACTTTCTTGCGCAAGGATGGCACCTGAAAAACCGATAATTTTAGGTAAATTACCTTAGATCAAAATTTGATGGTTTTTTAAGGTTTATATTAATTAAGTTAGTTATCTAGATTGAAATCAAAATACAGAGCCTTAAACCAAAAAAGAGATAATACAAATCAAAGTCTAATGCAAGGTAACACAAAATAAGAAGCAAGACTCAAATACACTTACCTAGGAGCTAAATTAAAACATGAAAATGAAGTCGATACTGGTGATTCAGGATCACCGATGGCAACGGTGCCATTAAAATACTGAAGCATCATAGTCTTTGTCCGCCACTACTACCCTCTTCTCGCAATTGCGCCCTCAATTTTTCTCGCTATAGTAATTTACGGCTGGTCCCCGATCTTTAACTCATCTTTTTTCTTTCTATAGCAATTTACTAAAGGTTTGCTTCCACGGTTTGACTTTACTGAGTCCTCATATACAATATATAAAATTGAAATGGAAGAAAGCATGTTAAACAATCTTTTTGACATCTCATATAAAATGATAAATTAAAATGAGAATAAAGTCGAATAGTGCTACAACCTTGAAGTGAGCCTTAGAGTTGGAAACCGGAATAAAATGTTAAATCTTAAACCAGATTATCTGATGACCTACTGCAATTTACATTGCTACACTACATTTTAGAAATCTATAGTCATACAAATTATTATCCTTTTACTAAATATCATAAAGGATATAAATAATCAAATACATATGATATAAAATATTTAAAAAGTTAGTATGTATTAAAATCTTGCAGCCCGGTTCAGTTTTATCCGGTTTAAAATTTTTGAAACCGCAAACCAAACCGTTTATTAGTGTTTGAGAACTTCGAAACCGATTGACCGAAAGATATTAAAAACCGATCGTGAAACCAAACCGATGACCGGTTTGGACGGTTTCACGGCTTTAAACCAAACCGTGAACATCTCAACACCTAGTTCCAAGTAAACGTATCCCTATACCTCTAAACAGAAACGTTAAAAAAGGTAAACTTCCAACAAAAAAAATACATAAACATGACACCGGTATCTACACACATAATCAACAGCCAAACAACATCAATAAAAACCAAACGCTTAAAAAGACAGCAACATTAGTCTAACTAAACTTTACACAACAAAAAATCAATGTATGTTATGGAAAGCCTACAACCAAGTAAACTTTCTGAACATTTTTCTTGTTCCCAAAATTCCATCATTGATATAAATAAAAAAAAAGATATTAAGAAAACTACTTTTGCTCGATGAAATAGGGACTCAAAACTTTAAAAATTTACCTGCTTAACAATTGCCATAACTAAAATATGCTGAGCAACCTCCTCAAATAATGCCTCCTTAAACATCGCTAGTTAAACCTGGAAAAAAATAAAAAAAACCCAAGAAAGTATTAAGGTGCTGTTTGTTTTTTCTGCGGGAAAAGGTCTGCAGTCTGCGGACCACATCTGCAGACATCTGCAGAAGAAGAGGTGGACCAAATGTCTACAGTCTGCAAGGAGAAGAGGGTTTGTTTTTTTTTTTCTTCTACAAAACCACTTTTCACACACACACAACACACACATCTGACCTCAACTCTCTCTCTCTACTCTCTCTCTACAATCTGCCGACTACCACCGCCCATAGCACCACCACCACCGCACCACCTCCGCCGTGACACCACCGCCATCATCTTCGTCGTTCAACCACCATCACCGCCTTTGTCAGTTCGTCGTTCAACCACCACCACCGCACCACTTCAGCCGCCGTCACCAAGAAATTAGGGTTTCGATTTGGGGGTTTGGGGGTTTCTGATCGATGCAGATGATGACGATTTGGGGGTTCCGAAACCCTAATTTCACCATCTTCAGAGAGAGAGAGAGAGATCTAGAGAGAGAGAGTACGAGGAGAGATTGGGGTTTCTGGTCGATGAAGATGATGACGATTTGGGGGTTTCTGGTCGATGAAGATGATGACGATGATGTTTGATGACGGCGATTTTGATGGTGGAGGTGATTGGGGGTGTCGGGTGGAGGAGATGGGTGAACGTGGGGGTGGCGGGGGTGGCGGTGGTGGCGGAGATGTGGTGGTGGAGGTGGTGGCGGGGATGGTCTGTGCCAGAAGAGGTAAACCTCTGTGCCAAGAAGACTTGGGTCCATGTCTGTGCCAAGAAGAGGTCTCACAGACCTTTTTTAATGAAAGGTCTGCGAGAAAACAAACAAGCTGCAGACATGAAACGTCTGCGCGCGTCTGCGCGACGCAGACATAAGTGGCCAGAAGTGCTTCTGGCCAAAAAACAAACACCACCTAACACAAATCGTGGAAAAATCAGGCACCAAACAAATACACACAGAAATAGATAGTAACCAAATTTCACACATACCTGGAAAATCACGAAGACAATGGCGAAGACGAAATCAAACCAAATCGCAAGAACTTACACAAAAACATCTTTAAAGACGAAATAGCTACATCAAAAGCAAAAAAATTAGAAACAAATTCATATGCTACTAACCAAATGTTACAGTGAAATCTTTCCAGCGTTACCGCACTTACCCTCACTATCTTTCTTCACTTTCCTCATATCCCCAATAGTAGAACCCTCCAACAGCTGCAAAAACCGCCAATCATCTATATAAATTCTTGTAGGGTATTCTTCAATGGGCTTCATGCTGAACTATTGCAGCAGATGACCAAGGAATTAACAATTGCAGTAGAGCCCTGCAACACAGCAGAGCCTGCAACTCAGCAGAGCCTACAACTCAGCAGAGCCTGCAACTGATGCACCAAAATTAAACCTCGTTAAAAATATGTAACCTTGAATTAAAGAACACTGAATCACCAAAATCAAACTTTCGTTTTAACATATCAAACACTAAACTTAATAACACTGAATCACTGAGTGAAACTTTATTTAAAATATTATACCCTAAATTAAAGAACTCATAATCAAAAGAAGTTAGCATTGATCAATTAGAAAAAAAAAACTAATTAAATTACCTCTCTATTCTAGCTTCATTCCCCTCCGATTTTAAGAGAAACAAAACAAAAAGAAACCCTAATTTTTCCTCCGATTTAAGAGAAATCAAATTATAAAATACATAATCAACAGTTTTGAGGCGAACAAATCGCTCACTTCATAAACCTTAGGTCAAAAATCAATCTACCGATTCAGTTACTCTAACCAATTTGATAGAAAAAAGAACACATACATCAAATTATTGTTCAAGATCTAGATGAAATCGAATAATGAAAGCGTACCTTTGTAATCGCCCAAGTAGAATAAGGAGAGATTTAGGGTTCTTGATTAGAAGAAGCTTCAATTTCAATTAAATAGGAGAATAAAAAGGAAACTCAGAGGACGACCGCGTGAATGAAAAAGAGGAGAAATGAAAATCCCGCTCAAAACCAATTATCAGCCTTTAGAGCATGTCCACGTCATCAAAATGATTGGCTAAGAATAGCTCTTGTGGCCTAAGAGAATTCATTTAGTATAATAGATAGATTAATGTTTAAACACTTATTTTTTTATAAGTTATTTAATTTCTTATGAGATTAGATACATGGAATCATTTATACAATAATTTATCATTTAATCTTTTATTATAATGGGTTACAAAATTCGTAAAAAAAATAAGTACTACACAATAATTAGTGACATAGAAAACGGCACCCTAAAAAAAGTACATAAAAACATGTTATATAAGCAAACAATTTGTATTATTAAAATAAATTTATTCAGAAATACTAAAGATGATAAATGTCAATAAATCATGTCAAAAAACATAAACAAAGAACGTAAATGGTTGCCTTGATTATGAATTTTTGAATACTTTCATTTCAAGTTAGTGATTTGAAATTCAAATTATCGAAAATTACTATGGTTACCTTTCAAATTATATTTATTTTTGGAATGTGATTATTGTTTTATTATTTAAATAGTTTTTTTAGGATTGGTTATGGCTGGATATCTACCAAAACAATTGCGTATATCATTTTAAAATTTATAAGTATTAGAATTTTAAAATATTTAAAAAAGTTTACGTAAACATATAATGAATATTGATTAACAATTTTGGTTTTAATTTTAAATATATTATATAGACATATTGCTCAATTAGTGTGTAATCGATTGTACAATAATAAAGGAAAGTATAATTGTGAAATTGATTTAAAAAAATTCGGTCACAATCTAAATTTTAAAGATACAAATGAATTATACCATAAATTAAAAAATCATATAGGGAAAAGTTGTAAACGAAAACTAAAAAATGAAATAATCCTAATTGTAAACGAAAATTAAAAAATATATATATTGTAAAAATTAGCGACTTTTAAAATTTGAAAAAATTAAATATGCAATTACTTTTCTTTAAATAATGTCTGATTATTTTCCCGCCAAAAAACAAATCTAGAGCCCCTAAAAATATGATATGTGTCTCACACTTGTTTTCATTTGTTATATATAACTAGCGGTAAGACCCGTGTTCAAACACGGGTCGTTTCTTAGAAAACCATGCATAACACATATTTATAGAACATATAGATATGTGTATAGATATTGTACCAAAATGTGTTATCTATTATAGCTAAAAGACAACTATTGACATGCATCATCGGTTAATATATAAGATACATATGAGTATTTCCATTGTCCTATCCACAAAAAAAAGTAGCACCCACCCATTGACAATGAAACTTGTTTATAGACATAACTACATATAGAACATGTCTAAGAAGCAAAATTAGTACCACCAACGAACCAAATGTACAACCACAAACAATCATGACATGAAACTAAGAAGACTTTATCTTTGTCACGATATGCACAACTTTTTTTAACTTCAGCAATTGAGTAGACTTGAGAAACTCTAACGAAAGTTCATCACCAAAAGCAATATTGCAAGATCTCATATAAGAAGACCATCCAACAACAGCATAGTTGAATCCAGTATTGGTTTTTTGAGATGTTGTAAACAGTTCCTGGACTTCACATTTGAGATTCTGGATCTTGATAGGATTAGGATTATCAGTATGCAGATCCAACGCAGAAGATACATCTGATGGCAGATGCTAAAAAACAGAAAATTGAATAGTGAATTTTAAAATATTGATATATAACTGAAATTGTTGAAATAACGAAACAAAGCAACGACTGCAAAAGCTTACAAGCCTGTCTTCAGCATGTGTGGTGAAGTGTAAGAGTGATTCTGAAGTGGATGATACTAAACAAACCTTTTGAACTTTACACGGTCTATCAACAGCTTGGTTATCCTCTACAATTGTCTTGCCACGAAGTTTGTGCATCTTTTCCACCTAAGTAAATTAATTTAGAATATAACAACTCTAAATTCTTGAAATTTTATAACTTTCTTTATCAACACAAACTATCTTCTCAACTCAGCTTTGAAGTTTAAGACTCAATCATACAGAAGAATATCAATATATTGAGACAATAATAAAATAGATAGTATAAAACTAATAAACACTTACATTAGATACAACACTTGAAGAGGCAGAAATGTCACGATCAGGAAAATCTTTAGACTGTAGTTGAGGATCGTTAACATCATCAGCTATTTTTACAGAATGATCTTCAGGCTACAACAAAATTTAAAAAAAAAACTTCTTATACTTATTATACAATAAAATATATGCGTAGGAAATTATAAATTTACAGCATTTTTAACATCTGACTCATCAACCAGACGCGCAATCTTTGAATCAAATAGCCCATCATCAGCAAACTATATTTATAAGAAGGATCATATATAAGAAACCATATTTTAAATCATAATAATATATAAATATTACATGTGTATATATACATTAAAAATACCCTCAAACTCGTAAACTGCTTAGAATTACCAACCGAAGCTCCAGTATCCTCATCATCTAAAGCAACTTCCCCGGAATCCAGAACCTGTTTGTGTTTAGCCTACAAAATGAGATTTCAAAAGTTATTAGCATAATATAATAAAAGTTACTTATCACCGTCATCTTATCAAACAATGTATTTTATCATCAAAATTTTATACCGCAGCCAATAAATCAAACCCGTCATCTCCATAAACTGAATCATCCAAAACAACTACATCAGCTTTCTTGAAGGAAACCTCAGTTCCAGTCTCAGAATGGAAAACGGAAAGCTCAAACGTTTTAGATGCAATCATGGTGAAAACCAACCAAGATTCAACTGCTATGGGAACTTCTTCAATCAATTTTAACCATCCATCAGTAAATCCGCATCCATCAGTCCATCCTTTCATCATCACATTCCAAAACCTTTCGCCAACATAGATAGTTGCCATCCCATACTCGTAATTTTTACCATAGAATTGTTTCCAAAATTTGTCAGCAATTAGCTATAGAAGAAGCAAAGGAATATTTAGTGCAGACTTACAAATTTGATATGAACTAATGAGCAACAGAAGTCACAACGGATTAGTCAACAAAAGTTAAAATAAGAATTACTCAACAGGGTTAGTCAACAGTAGTTACAATATTTACACACAACCTAACCACTGTTTGGCTATCAACTATTACATACCTCTGTTGCTATCCAACAGAGGTTTCGTAACAACTGTCATCCATTATGTCCAACAGAGGTTGCAACGTGGACATATCTTAAATATCAGATGTTAGTCAACCGAGGTTAAAAGACTTAGTCAACAGAAGTTAAAAAGGTTAGTCAACAAATGTTAAGATTATAACTTATAAGGAAACAGACGTTAAAAGGGTAAACAGATGTTAGCAAGTTGTTGAGCTAGCAAAAAATGTTTACAGTAAGTAACAAAATAATATATCGTTACTTACAGTCATGCCAAATTCAGGTCTAATATTTACTGAAATGTAAGATTTCTCGTAGACATTTTCTTTAAAACATGAGACAACGAATGACAAACGTCCAATAGCTTTTACCAATACAGCATCTTTCATTTTCAAACAACAATCTCTAACAAACTTTGTCCATCCATCCGTAAATATACAATGATCATCTATCTTCCTTACTCGTACTAACCATGATTTGTCACCATCAAGTAACTCTACAATTCTACCGTACGGGACCTCCTTGCCCCACAACAGAGTCTCAAAATTAAGTGGTATATTCTGCAACAGTAGTTAACAAACATCTTAAATCAAAAATTAACGTAGAATCCTAATAGTAGCAAGAAAGTTAAAAAACATACCAAAAATATAAAATCATCTTAATTAAGGAATTTTAAAAAGGATGGTGTTTGATTGGATAGATTCATATCTGCAATAAACAATTTAAACTTACAAGTTATAAAGATGAACAGCATCCAACAAAAGTCATAGACAGACAACATTATAAAATAGACATCACTAACATCCCTTAAACTAAATCATGTCACACCCTGACTTTTGCGGAAGCGTGATTATGTGTGACTTGCTTAATATCATTGCATTCAACCATAACAAACATCTATATGATAAAACTAAAGATGTCCATCCATTAGTTTAAGCTTTAAAACATAACAACAACATTGTTTTAGAATCCAAACACAGACTTCGAATCTGAATTACAAACCATGCAATTTGTTTTAGAGTTCCATAAGGACTCGACAAAAGATACTTCTAAAAACTAGGTTTTGAAATATGTATCATATCTAGGATAGGATACACACTCCAAACCACTCGATACCGGATGACATCTTTTATTCCTAACAACGCTTGAAACCTTCAATGCCCGCCAGATCCATACTCAGTTTCCTGAAATACATGTAGTTTGAAAACATCAACAAAAGTTGAGCGAGTTAATGTGTTTGGTATGTGTGCGCGAACAACCTTGAAAACATTTGTAAGTATGTATGTATGTATGTACTTGTAAACTGGTATGAAGCAACAAGGAACATATCAATTAATGTGTAGCTAGTACATTAACATGTGTGAACTGGTGCAGGAAGGCTCAAACCTAGCAGATTTGTACCGAGCCTCCGGTTGTAAGACATAGTCACCTCATGGGCCAAACCCCGGTCCACGTGGGTGTGGACTCGCTACACCCAAATAGATCTATCACTCATGTCCCTCGGTCCTAACACGAGGATTAATGGTCTTAAGAGTGCGCCTACCCATTCACATGATCTAACAGTATTTTCCTTAGCTAACAATACCATTTGTAATTGTTTGTAAACATTTAGTAACATGTACTTCACCCCCGAAGCTATAAAACTGAAAACAGTTAAAAGAAAAGGGGGACATGAACTCACGATTTTGCGTTCTTCATAATCAACTGTAACTCAAAGCTTCTCCTGGTGCACACGACTACCTACAATGTGCTACGGTCTATTAGACAAGCGGGTCGTGCCTTGACTTAGTATTAATTAGTGTCTTTGAGTTACGTTTCATTGTATCTTCAATAATATTCCAAGTTATATAATTATTTGTTAAAATAATAAATATTTTAACTGAAATTATATTTGTTAAATTTTTGGAATAATAGTTAAAATAATATATTTTAACCTGTTACATTTATGTATTTATACATGTATATCCTTCCCAATGATGGGTGTATTTGTATTTTTATACTTGTATATTTTTGCCAAGTTTCAGTGGCGTATTCCGGTATGTATTTATACGTACGAGAATACGTATTTTCTTGTAATTGTTAAGTATTCTTATACTTAATTTTGTATTAATTTTTCCGGAATAATATCTTTAATAAGAATACATCAA
Source organism: Helianthus tuberosus (assembly GCA_030545235.1). Lineage (NCBI taxonomy): Eukaryota > Viridiplantae > Streptophyta > Magnoliopsida > Asterales > Asteraceae > Helianthus > Helianthus tuberosus. The sequence continues at coordinate 167,413,505 of CM060448.1, read as the reverse complement.
TATATATATATATATATATATATATATATATATATATATATTGAGAAATATCCCTTAGAAAAATTATTCATAATTTTTCCTTTGGCAAAAATACTTACAAATCTCATACAAGTCTCAAAAATAATATATTTCCAAGTCTAACTTAGAAGATATATATAAACTTATTTTTCACTCAAAAATAATATATTTCAAGTTTATTTAAGAAAATTACATTTTCTCCCAAAAATAATGTATTTCGTGTTTGTTTGAGAAAATATATATTTTTTCTTCCAAAGATAATACATCTTCTAATAATTTCAAGAAAATGTATATTTTATTCACCCAAAAATAATATATTTTCTTATGGTCAAAATATGATATAACTTTGTACTAATTGTAAAGATCACATTTTCATTCTCTTAGTGCCCAAAATATTAATTACCAAAATATACTTGTGAGTAAAATTTCTGGAATATTTTTGTGAGTTATATTCCTTTGTTCGGTTTCACCAATATTTTGGGTGTTCTTTGTATATTCATTCTCTTGGAATTTTGGTAATATTTTGGATTGTAATTTTTGGTATTTTAATGAGTTATATTATTTCAAGTCCTAAAATAATATAACTAATACACTTTATATACAAATAATCACACACACGGTGACTTCTAAATATATATTTCCTAAATACATATTTAGTCGCTTTTACTTATAAAATCCAACCTCCAATATTTATAATTTTTATAACAAATTTATGGAAAACTTTATGTAAAAATTCATGGTTTGAAATATACTTGTAAATATTTGTTTAGAAATATTTTTCTAAGTGTTTAATTTTTAGAAAAAATTTGCCATAGTTTCCCTTAAAAATGGAGGCTTCCATGCCTTCAAGGCATATCATTTTCTTTTGTAAATCAACACAATCATTCAACAAATCAATTTATACTTACCATCTTGCCAAAAACAAGCATAAACTACTACTTCATGAACTTGAAAATTTATAAAAATGTGTAGTAACTTACTAGTGTATTTAGTAAGCTTAGTTACCTTTTAAAGTGTGGTTGTTTATTTAAAAACATCATTTTTGAAGAATCTAGATCTTTACAACTTGTAATCACATTTTCTAAACATGTTTCTTCTTGGATTTTTCTTGTTACATATATATTTCTACACATATTTAACCTCTAAAAACATGGTTGATTTCTTTAAGAACCAAGATTAAGTAGACTTTGTATTTTTAACTTGGTTTCTTGAAAAATCATTCTTGAAATCTTAGATTTACAAGACTTACATCTTACTTTGATCATCATTTTACAAGAAATCAACTTATTCTTTCAAGTTCATGTCTTTCATGAGGATGATCTATTAATCTCTAACACTTTCATCCTCTCATCTTGCTAGATGATGTTTTTAATCATTATCTAGCAAGATCATATGATGATCTACATCATTAACATAAGTAAACAACAATCAACAAGCATAATAACACATAAACATCAAGATTTCTTATGATTTTAAGCATATGTTCATGTTTCATCTTCTTGATTCTTAGTGTTCTTCAAGATTAACATCATGTACCTTCTTTTAACCACTTAAACAAGATGTAAAATGAAGAGTATAGTGTTCTTGCCACTAGCTCAAGGCTAGGGATGATCAAGAGAAGAAAAGAAGCGGATAAAAGCAAATGGTGAAGGTTCTTCAACTTCCGAAAGCTCCAAGCTTCCTTACTATGCTTCTAACACCCTTGTATGTATATGGAATGAATGAAACTTGATTGAATGATGGTGGTGTGTGGGTTGATGGTTTCGGCCGAGAAGAAGGGAAGGAAGAAGAAAGAAATGGTGTTGGTGATATTGGGTGAACAATGAAGGTTATGGAACTTTTGGTCTAACTTATAATCTTTCATAACAAATTTAACTAGTGTGTAATGTGTTTCAAAAGGTGAAACATGATCTATTATAATAAGCAAATAAAATCTTAAGTGGGCCATGCTTGTCTAGCCGATTATAGGTGGGGGGTCTAGGCATAGGTTGAAACTAGTTAGTTAGTTCATAGTAAATACTCAAGTATTCTAGTTAGGGATTTAGTTACTAGTTGTTATGTGATGTGTTATGATGTTCGGGGACCATAACTAGCTTGGTAATGTTAAAACAATGCTTCTAGTGAAAATTTGGTGTTTCGGGTAGTGTCCGGTTGTTCGGTTGGTTACCGGTTCGTTAAGGTGCTAAACTATGCAGTTTAGTGTGCTTTATGTTACCTTTTGTGACAGTTTTATTTCCCGACACTTAGGAAAGCATTCAGGACCATTTAACCATATTTCTGTGTGATATTAGTGTGTTTAAATGCTGATTTTCTGCGGAATTCTGCAGTTTATGTGAGTTTTAGGCACTTTCTAGCACTTAAACTATCACTAGGAAGGCAGTTTTGTGATCCTTACTTTCCTACACACTATACTAGTGTAACTCTTGGTTTCTGGCTCATTCTGCATCTCAATACCATATATGTCTATGTACTGAACTCCGTCAGCATTTTTCTTATTTGTCTGATAACTGTGCTATCTTTGTTTCGTGCACCATTTGAATCAATAAAGTTGACATGCAGTAATGTTATGTCATTTGCAATATATGGTGCACATGTATGTATAATGATAATGATCAAAAAGAAATTCATGTAATTAATTGCAATTCAGCACAGTCATTAATCACTAATCATTGTTTAATAATTGTACGGATGGATGCAAATTTGACAGTTGTCACAAATCAGCACTTAAAAAAAGTACCAAATATTAACCGGACTATTTGTATAATCACACACTTAAGGTATTATAAAAACAAAGCATAAAATGAAAATCATCATCTCTTACAACAGTTAAGCAAATGAGCATCAACCAAAAACTATATGGTTAATTTATCAATCATAATGTAGAAGACAACATCACGAAGATGCATGCACAAATTGTGAGAGAGAATGCTATCAGTAACTTCATTTAAGTTAATGCAGTACTTAATCGATAAAAATACACCGGATTACAGCAACTATTATTTGCTTCAAGAAAGAATATGAAACGCCGTCAGTGACAAATACATACTCATAACATCAAATAATGATTAATCTAACATTTATAATACAAACAATAAATTCAAAGAAACAATACTTGGTTTTATAGCTTGTAATCTATATTATGCAATAGAACCTTGCCGATTTTGATAAGAAAGTTATTTGAGAAAACTTCTGAATATGTTTTCTGGAGCTTATATTCAATAATGGAGATGAAAAGTATATTAAATGGAGTTAATACAGATGTTACGTTTACACTGGTTGGTTGAAATTAAGTTTTGTAAAATTTATACTTACCCCCTTTTACATTAAAACAGGGCAATTTTTGCACAGCAGTAACCACTGCTTGACTATAAATTTAAAATGTTAAATACGAAAAACTTATCTATTAATTTAATATATTTATATAAATAAAAATAGTTTTTAAATCCCGATATTAAAGATTATTATAAGTTAAATAAATAAACAATTACAAGTTAATAGATAAATATCTTATTTTCAACAATCCCAATACAATCTCACATCTTCTTCTCCGGCGAAAAAACTCTACAGTTTCTTCTTCTTCAGACTTGACGATTAGAAGTTTAAAGTTTTAGATCAGGTATTTTTTTTTTGTTCTCTTGTGTATTTTACAGGTATGCTTTGACATGTTCCTTTCAGTTTCCTCATTTCAAATTATATAAACATCAAAATCATAATCTACTGATGTTAAAATAGATAAACTTATATGAACTTGTTTTCTTTATTTTATAATAAGATTTATATCAACCTATTTAGTTACATTTTGATTCATTCCATCTAAATAACAATCTGAAATATTATTGTTTCATAAATATTTGGTTGTAAATTTTACGAATGGTTTTAGAATTATTGTATGAACTGCCATGTAGTGTTGATACATTTCTTCTATCAATATTAATTTTGATAAAATATTCTGCAATCAGTTTATAGTACTCATATGTCTGATTTGTAAGTGAATATAGCCTTGTCTGCTGAAAAAAACTGAAGTTTGAAGTTGACACAAACATGGATATTTGAAAACTTTATTGCCATATAATACTTTTTTATTATACAAGAATATAAATTTGATCTTACACAGTGTTAGATTCATATTGTTGGTTGCAGGGACCATTTGAAGTACACAACATATAAGTTTGGTCCTACAGAGTGTTGGATATTTTTTTATACCTTAAATAGAATGTTTTTCAGATGCAATTGATTTTATGTTTTAGTATTTAACTGTTATTGTATTTTTTACTTTCAGATGGAGTTTATGATAATTATCAATGTCTCTGAATTGACAGACCTAAACGAGGGATTGGTAAGCTATATTCTTAGAACAAATTGGCTCAAATCACAATTGTATGCTAAAAACTGTATTTATAAAATTAAAGATATATTAAATGTTATATATTTTATATACATAGGTATTTCCAAGGATAATGAATAACCAATTACCAAGCAAGTGTGAAGTAATAAAGTTGGTTGATTATACGGGTTTTAAGTATAAGATTGCAGTACATAGCATTGGTCATAAAAGTAAGAGGATAAACGGGCCAGAATGGACTTGGTTTGTTGAAACTTATAGAAATAACAACATAGACAAGCTGTGTTTAAAAAATTGAAGGAAGCAAAATTTGAGATAAATGTTTTGAACAATGAGGGATTGGAGATTAGAAACGATGGCTCGAACAGAGATTATGTTCATGGTTGCTTGATACAGGCTGAAGAAGAAACATACTGCAAGCAGGTTAAAAATTGCTACCTTATTTTTATATATTGCCAGTGTATCTTTTGGACTATTAGAAAAACTTCTAATTTATATTTTGTATCCTATATAAAATCTAATATGACATTTCTGAAATGTATGAAAATTATAGCATTTACCACACGATTTGCTGAAGCTGTTGTCGCAGAGGAGATTAAAAATTGATAACTTGGTTGCAAAAGTACATGGACCAAAGCAGAGTAGTAAAGTTGATGTGTATTATGTTTTCTCTCCTGAAAACAAAAAGGGATTGGTTGTTGGTTTTATGGGACCAGTACGGACAACTTTGTGCTTCGAAAATGACATTGAGGAAAGCTGCCAACTGTTGTTTCAATGGATGGGAAGTACTCCTGAAGACAACTTTAACTTCATTGTGAAGGTTTTTAACAAAGACGGGATTGGACTTCACGGGGAGACTAAACATCACTGCAGCCGTACCAATCACCAACACCGCAAAAAGCGTCCACATTATAAAAAACAGTTTGAATACCATGTTTTAGAGACACACAGCTTGGTATTTACATATCTACTTTTAATATGGTTGATTTTACTTATAATGTTGGATCTATCTGTTATTACTTAAAGTATATGTTGTTTTGAATGAATAACTAAAGAAAGAATTTTCCTTTACAGGCAATCCTAAGGAACTTTGTTAGAGAACACCAGCTAAATGATTACCATAGAGTTGTGCTGTCATTTGGTCATGTGAAGTTTTTAGTACAGCTGGTTGTTAGGAGAGATCCTAGAAGACCTGACGACAACAACCATCTAGTGATGCATACAAACTGGCAGCGTATCATGGATGAAACGGGAATATCTATGGGGAAAAAGCTCAGGTTTGAGATAGTCTAAGAAAAAAGTGTAATAGGAGATAAAATACACTTTGAAGTTTGTTGACATAGTCTTTGAACATCTTTTCAGCCTTTAATAATTTATGTTTTAGTTGACATGTTTGATGGATAAATTTCTTCTTTGAAAACTAACTTAAGAATGAAGTTATGTAGTCTTAGTATATACTTTCAAAACTTTGTGGTTTTAAACGTTACTATATTTTGCATCTAAACATTACTATTTTCCATTACATTTCCCGGTCACTCAACAAAAAGAAATATAAGACTCAAAATTAATAAAATAGTATACAACTTGTAATTACAAATAACACTGTTTTAAAAATCTGCTCCTACCAAAGGGACAAACTCAACATATGTTTCGCTAAACTTTGCAAACCAAAACGTCTGTTGAAGACAACCATTGTTGAAAGAAAAGTCTGTTAAACCAAACAACCTCAGCTCATGAGCCAAACAAACTCTGCCGATTAACCAAAAGGTTTGTTAAGACAAAGACTGCTGAAGCAAAGGTTTGCTAAATAGAACCTCTGCTGTTGAAGCAAAATGTATGATGAACCTAAGTTCTGCTGTGCACCAACAGATATTACACAATTCAACAGAAGATCTATAATATAAGATCTTTAACAGATGACGATCGACAGCTCATAAGGTCTGTTGAAGCACACTATAACAGTGCTTAGCCTTTAACAAATCTTTAACAGTGCTTAGGGGTTAACAGATGTTAGCACGCTATAACAGTGCTTAGCCTCTAACAGATGTTTGTGAAAAAGATAAATCTTTTATATATAGAACAAGAGTACACAGCCTTTAAGCAAGAACACTACTCAAATAAGGTGTAATCACCGATTACAAACAGCAAAAAACAGAACAGATCATTCAACTGAATGATTCTGCACAGTAAGACGATCAGCAGCGGCTGGACACTCTCGAATAGGAGAAAGACGCCAAGACTTTGAGTCGGTGTTCTTGAGAGCAAGAGAAAGCAGGGCTGCAACTTTTTTAATGATGGACACAACAGGGGAGCGACTGAATAAAAAGGCTGAGATAACCCTAAATGAGCCCAAGAAGCGAACATCAGCAGCCCATGAGAAGCAAGAGGCCCACCCATTGGAAACAACCCATTCTTTATAAAAAGGCCCAAGAGCACCTCAATAAAAAACACAGCAACAAAAAAGAACAAAATATGAGAGAATTGAATTGAAAGAATAAAATTATTTATATATTTTAACACCCCCCTCCCCCTCAATTCAATGCTTGAAACAATCAAACATGTTAAGGAGAGAACAAACCTTTTCATGCGGACTAGTAGACAACCCTTTGGTGAAAATATCGGCAGCTTGATCCTCTGATTTGATACCCATAGTTTGAATAACGCCTTTAGAGATTTTTTCCCTTAAGAAATAAAGATTTATCTCAAAGTGTTTTGTGCGTTCATGAAATACGGGATTGGCTGCTATAGAGATAGCAGCCGTGTTGTCACAAAATAATTGAATAGGTCGGTTAACGTCAACCTTTAATTCTTTTAGCAAGTTTGAAATCCACATAACCTCACATGTCGCAGCACACATTGACCGATATTCTGCTTCAGCAGAAGACCTTGAAACGGTGGATTGCTTCTTACTTTTCCATGAAACGAGATTATTACCTAAAAAAATACAGAACCCAGTAATAGACTTCCGAGACCCTAAACATTTAGCCCAATCTGAGTCAGAGAAGGCTTTTATACCCAAAGAGTCCCCCCTTTGAAACTGAATCCCTTTACCAGGAGCACCTTTTAAGTATCTTAACAGCCTTAAAGCAATTTTAAAATGAGCTTGAGTGGGCGAATGAATAAATTGACTGAGATAATGCACAGAGTATGCAATATCTGGTCTAGTGTGGGAAAGGTAAATTAATTTTCCAACAAGTTTTTGATAAACAGTTATGTTGGTTAACAGTTGATTATCCTTTTCACACAAATGGGTCAAAACATGATTGGGTTCAATGGGGCAACTAACTGGTTTACAACCAGTCATACCAAATTCAGCAAGTAAATCTAAACAATATTTTCTTTGAGTTAGACATAAGCCAGCAGTATTTCTAATAACTTCAAGACCAAAAAAATATTGCAAATTTCCCAAGTCTTTTATTGAAAATTTTGACTTAAGTAACAATTTTATTTCATTAACTTGTTTAGGACAACTACCAGTTATAATAATATCATCTACATAGACAAGAAGAATGATAAAACTAGAGTCTTTTGTCATAGTAAACATGGAATGATCACACTTACTTTGTTCAAAACCTAGATTAAGGAGAACGGAAACGAGTTTTTCGTTCCACATCCTAGGCGCTTGTTTTAAGCCATAAAGGGACTTTTTTAATCTACAAACTTTAGTCCCATTAGATTGATCATAACCATCGGGCAAACACATATAAACTTCTTCATTGAGCTCACCATAAAGGAAAGCATTATTAATATCAAGTTGGAATATTTCCCAGTCAAAGTGGACCGCTATGGACAAAACACATCTAATAGTGACCATTTTTACGACTGGTGAGAAGGTGTCAAAGTAGTCAATGCCTTCTTTTTGGCTAAAACCTTTAGTGACAAGTCTAGCTTTATATCTTTCTATTTCACCATTAGATTTGTACTTTATTTTATATACCCACTTACATCCAATAGCTCTCCTATTAGGAGGTAAGTCAACAATTTCCCATGTGTTATTTTTATGTAAAGCTTCTATCTCTAAGTTCATAGCATCAACCCAGTTACTATCAGTTTTAGCTTCAAAATGGTTTTTTGGTTCATAGCTTTTGTTAAGGACAGCAGCAAAACACATCCCTTCAGGTGATAATTTAGCATAGTTTAGGACCTTTTCTAGACCATATTTAACCTTCCCATCTACCACAAAATCATCAAGTTTAGAAGGAAATTTGATATTTCTAGAAGATCTCCTAAGAGTAGTGCTTGGTTGATCTTGAATTCCTCCCTCAGAATTGTTGTTGTCCTCATATTCAGTGTCATGCTCAGCCCTGTCTTGTCCTGATTCTTCACTACTGGGTTGCTGATTATCAGCCATCCCTAAAGTAATACTTGAATCAGTCGACTGCTCAGACCCATGTCCTGATGAGGTGCTTGTTTGAATATTCTCATCATTGGGAGTTTGGTCAACATTAGGGTTTTGGGTGTAGTTAAAATCGGATAAATCAAAAAAGTTTAGAGTATTAGTCTCAGGAATATCAAGATCAATAGACGTTTTCTTTTCTTTAAAAGGAAAAACGGTTTCATAGAACCTGACATCCCTAGAATAAAACATCAATTTTTGATCAAGACTCCAAAGTTTATACCCCTTTTTCTCATTTGAATATCCAATCATGACACATTTTTCAGCATGTATGTCAAATTTATCAGGGTTATTTAACACAATGCTAAAACAAAGACACCCTACCACCCTAAGTTGACTTAAGACAGGAGCAAAACCAAACACTAGATCATACGGAGACTTCCCATTTAAAACAGACGAAGGGGTCCTGTTAATCAGATAAGCAGCAGTTAGAACACATTCAGACCAGAATTTGAGAGGAAAACCTCCTTGAAAAGGTAATGTTCTAGCAACATTTAATAGATGTCTATGTCTTCTTTCAACAATCCCATTTTGTTGTGGGGTATAAACACATGAAGTTTGATGTAGGATACCATTTTCATAGCAGAAATTATTCATTTGTTTATTAATGAATTTTGTTCCGTTGTCACTCCTGAATATTTTAACAGGTTTACTAAATTGAGTTTTAGCATATTATAAAAGCCTATAATATAGTAAAAAACTTCATCCTTTGACTTCATGAGATATACCCACACAGCTCTAGTAAAGTCATCCACAATAGTAAGAAAGTATCTAAAACCATCCCTACTTGGAACTCTATAGGGACCCCAAACGTCTAGGTGAACTAGATCACCTAAGAATTTTGATTTGTGGTCACTTAAGGGAAATGGTTCTCTATGTTGTTTAGCCCTATGACAAGTTTCACAAGGTGCTAGCTTAGAGCTGGTTTTAATATTTAATTTATTTCTTAAAACATGCAGAACTGGTTGAGCAGGATGTCCTAACCTAGCATGCCAGAGATTAACATCACAATTAGCATTACACACCTTATTCGAAACAGAAGAACTACCACAGAAGTAAAGACCATCAAACTGATTACCAGTCACCAGGACTTTCTTTAGATGAGAATCCTGAATATAACAGTTATTTTCATCAAAAGAAACAGTAAGTTTACAATCTCTAGCAAGTTTATGAACAAAGATTAAGTTAACACAATAATTGGGAACAACGAACACATCATAGAGAATGACCTTGTCACTCAATTTTATATCACCAATTTTAGTTACCAAAGCACTTGTGCCATTAGGGTGTTTAACTTTGATGTTGAATTCAGTGACATCCTTTTGATTAATAAGGCAATCATCAGTCATAACCATATGCTGATTAGCACCAGAGTCAATTATCCAGCCAACCTTTTCCCCATTGTTTATAAAGTTTGAAAAACAATAGATAGGTTTAAAGTCACAAGTGGGTTTAGATGTAATAAAGCTATTTAGACATATAGAATTTGCACACATACCAGCAAAGTTACTATTCTGAGTGTCACCCTTAGTTTTATCATTCAAGAGACTAAGCAACTGAGCTACCTGGTCATTAGTTAATGAACTCGCAACAGAAGATGAATCAGTAGTATCAGTAGTGACATTATTACCAACCCTGTTACCCTTGTTCCCACCAGGTTTTGAGTTCATCCAAGAGGGATACCCAACAAGTTTGAAACACCTCTCAATAGTGTGTCCAGTCTTATTACAATGAGAACATTTGAGATTAGGGTTAGGAGTTCTATTATTCTTTTTTCTGGAATCAATAACTTGACCAGTTTTAACAGAAAAACCAACAGGGTTATTAGGGGTTTTATCAAAAATATTTTTAGACTGAAGGTGAGATTCTTCTCTAGAGATGACTGAAAAAGCATCCTTCACAGAAGGAAGAGTTTCTCTAGTTAATAAATTTGTTCTCACAGACTGGTAGGAACTATCAAGACCCATTAAGAACTGCATAAGTTTAATAAGATGGTTAAAGTCATTAAATTGTTTTGATGCATAACAAGAGCAAGCAGGCAAAGCAAGTAACTGGTCTAATTGCTTCCACATACAGTTTAACTTATGATAATATTCAGAAACAGGCATGCCATTTTGACTAAAGGAGTTAATCTTTTGATACAGATTAAACAAAACAGACCCATCTATCTTATCATAAGTATCCTTTAAGTCTTTCCACACATCCGAAGCAATTTTAGAATAAACAAGACCAAGATATAATTCCTCAGATACGGAGTTAAGAATCCAAGTAATCACAACAGAATTGCACCTATCCCATTGCCTACCCAAGACCTCATCAGTTTTTGACCTAGGTGTAACACCCCGAAAACGGGTTTGGTAATCAAGCTCCGTTAATACTAAAAGACGGGTAAAGTACCGTTAGTAGTAAAAAAATTACCTGGTAAATATTTGGATTTAAATAAAAAATCCTAATATTAAATACAAGCGAATAAAAGTTTTGAGGAATCGAGTTTATAAGAGCCCGAGTTAACGGGACTTAAAATAAAACTGGTTATAACTCCCGGGACCCACTAAGTAACTAGGAATATCAACCAAGTTAGTTAAGTGTTGTAAAACAATGAAGAAAACATGGGTGATAACCCTTTTTATAAGGTTACAAACTAGAGGGGCTAAAAATGAAAGATTGTAACTTAATTTATAAAAAAAAAAATAAACACTACACACACACTAGAAGTGTATGCGTGTAATCGATCATAGGAAGGAGCTAGGAACTCAAACCCTAGCTCATCTCAATTTCAACAAATTGAAGGTCAAATCCAACTCAAATCAAATGCATGAATACGTATAAACGATCACCAAGTCGTGGGGATCATAAGGTATGTAAAATCTTGATGTTTGGTGAAGTTGTAAGAATTTGATAATCATCCTAATCGCGAATTAGGCATGGATTAGAGAAGCTATGGCTAGATTAGTGATGTATACTTGCTTAGGAATGTAAATGTTTGGTCTTATAGTCCAAACGGGTCAAATGGTGATGAAACACCATTTGACAATATCGACTAATGTGATTGTCAAGTCGTATGTTATCAGGAGTGATTAGCAATTTAGATAATTGCGACGCCATAGAATGTTGGTTAATTAACGCGAGGTATAAAACGGGTCTATACGTTGACTCGAGCCAGGTATGCATATATATAGATTTATGGTTAAAAATGCAATGTTGGTCAAATACCTTAGCAAAGAGACCAATGTCGTAAAAGGAGGAAATAAGTTGACGAAAATGCCCTTGATAGGTAAATCGGGCATTATCATCATGTAACTCTTAGACACACGTAAGAGTTGTAGGCATCAACTTTGGGGGTCAAATGCCTATGAACGGGTAAATCACATAAAATGACTATCCTAATAATAAAAATTAGGAATGTGGTTCATTATATTAAATCCACCACAAAAATAGTTGTGGTGGAATATAAGAGGCTATTTAGAAGTGAGAATACGAAGTGTAGAAAGAGAAGAGAGAGTTTGATGCTTAAATGTACATAATTCGCTCTAAACGGGTCAAAATAAGAACTTGAGCGTAAACGGGTTTTAATCATGTAAGAATCCCGTGATTTGAAATTAATATGATAGGAGATATGGAAATTATGAATTTCATGAGTTTAAGGATCAAATAAACATGTTTGTTTGATAAAAATCGAACGGGTCAAAATTTGGTAAAAAGGGTAATAAGCCGAAGACTTAAAAGTCTGAAATTTTGTTTAATCGGATGTTGGATTTTAACTCCATAAGGTGGAGATTCAAATTACAATTACGTAGGAAGAAACGGTAGGTCAAACGGACAAGCGGATTGAAAGATACGAAAGTTTTCGTGTCAAAAACGGCAAAATGGGAGTTCTGATACAGGTGCCACCGTAACTTACGGTGCCCACCGTAAGTTACGGTGGAGCTGAAAGCTTTATGGCAGCTGCCTACGGATTTACGGTAGGGGCATGTTTTACCAGGGGCCACCGTAACTTACGGTGACCACCGTAAGTTACGGTGGAGGCCAGAATTGAATCCTTGCTTCTAGGATCAAGGGATTTATAATGGGATTTTCCTGATTTTCTTTAATTCTATGATTCAACCCATATACATTTAATTATCAAAACTAACTCTTGAGTTGGTTTTGAATACAGATGATTGTCGAGAGCCCCGGATGAAGATCAAGCGTCGAGCAAGAACCGAACACGCGTTAAATGAAGCTTCCGCAAGTTGTTTCGTCGTTATTCTAAAACGATGAATTAAATTACATTATGTTGTTTTGCTTTTAAGTTTAGTAAAGTTTTAATAAACTCGTATTTGAGAGAGCATGAATGTTTAAATATAATTACTCAGTAATTGTGATTATTTACGGAAAACGAATAAATAAATTTACGGTTGTTACAAGTTGGTATCAGAGCCTTGGTTTAAGAGATTCAAGTATGGTGGGAAAACTATGCTTGGACTTAAACCCTATGCTCTTGATAAATATTGGTGTTCGGTTCGAGGCTTGATCGCAAATCCGGTAAGTACATGTATGTTAATAGTTTAGCATGCTAAAGTGTTGTAAACAACACATAGGGCTATCGTGTGATACACGTTACCCCAATTAAAAGGATTGATATGGTTGATGAAAATACACGCGTTGACGCGTATGGTAGAAAAAGCCTTGTATTATAATACGGGCGATTATTGAAGTTGACATTACTAACTCTTGTGAATGTTTTGATTGAAGGACACTCGCATATGAAGATAGCGAGAGTTTAACAAATCGTGGAATTGATAGAGGAACGGTCCAAAGTACAACAAATAGAGCACGCTCACAAAGGACCTAAATCGCGCAACGATTGCGAATAAGTTAATGGCAAGGAGAGCCTGTTAGAGCAAGCATTATCAGGTGCACGTTTTAAATTTATGCATAAATAGTAATATGCAACAAATACATAGAGATTGAAAGTTGCAAATGAAGATTGAAAACTTGGAAAAACCTGAATAGAAAACCTATCCGGGATATTATTTCCAAGAAAAATAAATAGAGGTGTTACTTACATGGGGTGTGATGTGAAAGTTATAAAAGGGTCATGTATGTCATGTGTCGATCGCCTACTCTGGCCAAGTAGGTAGTGAACACATGATACCATGAACTTTTTATGATGGACATGCTTACATCCGATGTAGTAAGGACGGGGTGAGTGGGACAAATTAAAAAGTACCCAAATGAACCAGACAAGCAAAATATTTGATCATAATGTAAACGCACAGCCGAGTGACGGAAGCGTATTATATTAGGATAATGAGCCCGAGAGAAGGGACAAAGAAACATGTAAAACGATTAAGATATGCACTGGGAGGGGGTGTACTTACACTCGAACCCAGAGAATGAAAACATGTAAAATGATTAGGATATGCATTGGGAGGGAGTGTACTTACACTCGAACCCGGAAATTGCAAATATGCCTCTTAACGGGCCGTTTTTGTAAAACGCCAAACTTGAGGACAAAGTCGGAATATAAAAATGAAGCGAGGTCTTAATGCATACCGGGAGGGTTGCGATAATAACGACTTCGGTTAAACGCCCGGGTGATGGGTGAGAATTAAACACATGTGTAGACCGAGAAAAGGGAACTCGGATGGAAAGTTAAAAGACTCGGGTTTTGAGTCATAACTAAGAGACGACAAGATGAAGTAAATAGAAATTTTGAATAAATATGTTCAATTATTCAAGGTCGAACGGGTTGAATAAAGAATAAAGTTGGTGGCTTATAAGTGATGGATTTCACATTAATAGATCAAACAGGATGAATACAATATAATGTCGGATGGCACAAATAAGAGCTAGCCAGATAAAGGTAGCGTTAAATGCAAAAGAGTAATGAGCCCGGTAATGGGACATAACCGAATAAGAATATATGCAAATCAAATAACAGTAAGTATAAGAAGAACTGACGCATAACTGACGTGAGAAGTCATAAAGTCAGAAAATTTTCCGAAATAAAACAATTGTAGCCACGAAACTACAATCTAGGTTAACGGAATCTAAGCTTGAAACCAAAAGATTCCTCGAACAAAAACAGGGTGCCTTGACACCAAACATGTATATTAAGAATGACATGGGTAAGGAGTGATCTACGGGATCAACATAACCTTTAAGGATATAAACAAATGAAAGGTCTACGAGACTAAAACGACCCACGGGTCATGATTAGAAAGAAATTATAAGGACTTCGCCCTAAAGAGGTGAAAGTCTAATCAAAATAGCCCATAAGGCTAAGTGATAAAACCTATGGGTTAATTAGATAAAGCGAGGGAATCAATTGATAATCCCCGCATAAAACTAAGACTGTAAAAGAATAAATTATGTACTATCAATATCCTGGTATGGATAATTGACAAAAGTTAAAGAGAAGATCCTAAAAACTAAAACTTTGGTTTTAGTAAGAAATAACATTTTTACAAATATAAATTCTGATAGGAATTTAAATAGTAAACATGAAAGATACAAGTCTTGACACTGATAGGCGCAAGACGATATATTTGAAAAGTGATATTTTCGAAAATGAAAGGTTGATATAAATTAAACATGAGGTGACACGATCACGGTCAAGAAATGCAACGTGAAGTAGAATCACATTATAACCAAGCGAGCGGTAAAAAGTAACTGGACTAATAAGTCTAGTTAGTGAGACCGGTTAAGGTCAGCAATTCAAATTAAGAAATTTGGTTGGCTTGTAAGCGGTGGATCCGGTATAACTGAACCGAATAAATAAATTTGAAAACAAAAGAATTTGTTGCTAAAAGTGAAAGAATTCACTAAAGACCTTTAAACGGGTTAAAGTAATGGATTCATAAATAATTTGATAGTATATGAAAGCGATGAATATCGCTAAGTTAACTAAACTAGTGGAAATAACGAGATTACGTTATTTCAAGTTACACCATGTCGTATGAGATACGTAGAAAATTAGTAACCAAAAAGATGTTACCATACTTATCTAGTAATACTAACAATTGGTTAAAAGTATAAGTAATGTTTAAAAGATTTATCGGATCAAATACATTGAGTTTAAACTCAATGAATTATGTAAGAAAAAGTTTCGAGGACAAAACCTCTTTAAGGGGGGTAGACTTGTAACACCCCAAAAACGGGTTTGGTAATCAAGCTCCGTTAATACTAAAAGACGGGTAAAGTACCGTTAGTAGTAAAAAAAATAACCCGGTAAATATTTGGATTTAAATAAGAAATCCTAATATTAAATACAAGCGAATCAAAGTTTTGAGGAATCGAGTTTATAAGAGCCCGAGTTAACGGGACTTAAAATAAAACGGGTTATAACTCCCGGGACCCACTAAGTAACTAGGAATATCAACCTAGTTAGTTAAGTGTTATAAAACAATGAAGAAAACATGGGTGATAACCCTTTTTATAAGGTTACAAACTAGAGGGGCTAAAAATGAAAGATTGTAACTTAATTTATAAAAAAAATAAACACTACACACACACTAGAAGTGTGTGTGCGTGTAATCGATCAGAGGGAGGAGCCAGGAACTCAAACCCTAGCTCATCTCAATTTCAACAAATTGAAGGTCAAATCCAACTCAAATCAAATGCATGAATACGTATAAACGATCACCAAGTCGTGGGGATCATAAGGTATGTAAAATCTTGATGTTTGGTGAAGTTGTAAGAATTTGATAATCATCTTAATCGCGAATTAGGCATGGATTAGAGAAGCTATGGCTAGATTAGTGATGTATACTTGCTTAGGAACGAAACCCTAAGTGAAAATCATACATAATATGTTATGATTTTAAGGATTTGATGAATTAACATACTTAGATAAATGGGTTTTAATGTTATGATGAAATTGATGATATAACTATGCTTAGAATCAACATGCATGATAACGAATAGAGGGTGTTTGATTAAACCATGAATTTGGGTACAAGATCATACTTCTCACGAAATGGGTTTTGTATGATATAAAAGAATTGATGATAAGATCGTGATAAAGATGCTTGAAATCATGATATCTACTAGTTGATATGTAGAACTTGATTTTATTAGGTGTTCGGACGGATGCTAGTGATATGATAAAACGGGTTTTCACTTATAAATGAGAAACCTTAGTTCTTGTGAAAATAAATAAATAAATAAGTTAGATTTAATAATCACTTGAACTAGTTGAGATATTGGAAATATAGTGAACCGGGTAAAAGATTTGTTAGACGGTGGCTTAAAAGAATGCCTACCGGGTGATTAGAGAAAGTGCCTAAACTAGTTGATAGACTCGAATATGTATTTAGTATACTAATGGGCATTTGACTTTTAAAAAGTCAAACTGACCTACAACGTGATGAATGATAATTAGATATAGAAATGCGTAAGGTGGAATAACCGTATTAAGTCATGATTTAACTAACCACCTTGTGAATGATGAATAATAGTTGGTGCTTAACAAGCTAGGTGAAGCTTGGGGAGAAAGCGGGTCAAACGAATCAAGAAGGAAAAGAAAAGTGTAGCTTGGATACGAGGTAAGTAAAACTTACACCCTTATGTAGGACACGTGTTTATTTTATAAACTATAAATGCGAAAGATGTAATACCCAAAATAAGGGTTCCGACACGACCGATACAAGTCGGAACAAGTATAAATGATAAAAACCATGGTTTATGGTAAACGGGTCAAATGGGTGAATTTGGAAATTTAAAACTATGCTTTTATTCTAATTTATGTAAATGTTTGATCTTATAGTCCAAACGGGTCAAATGGTGATGAAACACCATTTGACAATATCGACTAATGTGATTGTCAAGTCGTATGTTATCAGGAGTGATTAGCAATTTGGATAATTGCGACGCCATAGAATGTTGGTTAATTAACGTGAGGTATAAAACGGGTCTATACGTTGACTCGAGCCAGGTACGCATATATATAGATTTATGGTTAAAAATGCAATGTTGGTCAAATACCTTAGCAAAGAGACCAATGTCGTAAAAGGAGGAAATAAGTTGACGAAAATGCCCTTGATAGGTAAATCGGGCAAACAACCCTTAGAGGTCATTTAGATACTAGCATTATCATCATGTAACTCTTAGACACACGTAAGAGTTGTAGGCATCAACTTTGGGGGTCAAATGCCTATGAACGGGTAAAGCACGTAAAATGACTATCCTAAGGATAAAAATTAGGAATGTGGTTCATTATATTAAATCCACCACAAAAATAGTTGTGGTGGAATATAAGAGGCTATTTAGAAGTGAGAATACGAGGTGTAGAAAGAGAAGAGAGAGTTTGATGTTTAAATGTACATAATTCGATAGTTTTCTGACCCCTTAAGTTTTACACTGACTATGGATAAATTGGCAGAGTCACTAGGGTGAAGAAACAATGGATCACCAGCATCTATTTTACTAACCATGGTGGTACCAGGAGATGTCAAAACAGTATTATCACCAGACATAGTTGAAATCACAAAATAATCAAGAACAGTAACCAATACAAATAACAAGAAAAAGTAAGAAGCAAATAAATTCAGAAATAGATAAAAAACAGAGAGAACGATCTCACAGTGGGTGCGTGTAACAGAGACCAACAAGAACCCCTTCAATAGGCACGAGCACCAATTCTGCCGAAAGCAGATTTAAAAACACGGTCGTACAAAAAACCTGTATAATCTGCCCAACCAGTAAATCAGACACAGCGGATCAATAGGTCTATACAGCTCCGAACACAGCTGTAATACTAACAACAAAGCGCCGCAAACCAGAAACAAACACAGCTATAAAAACTGTTTTCAAAGTGTCGTAAACTAGGAACGAACACAGCAACTGACGATCAAAAACGTGGCAGCAATAAACTCTCGAATCACAGGAAATTAACGACCTTCAGATGTACTAGAAAGTAATACGAAGCAGAGAAACAGCAGCGGCAGAGATTATGAGCAGCGAGTAACAAACAACAGAATCGGAAGAACCCTAGATCCAAACGGATCTGTTTATCACTATGAAGTAGCAGCGGATTGAAACGCACAGCACAGAGCCGATTATGGCTTTGATACCATGTGAAAAAGATAAATCTTTTATAAATAGAACAAGAGTACACAGCCTTTAAGCAAGAACACTACTCAAATAAGGTGTAATCACCGATTACAAACAGCAAAAAACAGAACAGATCATTCAACTGAATGATTCTGCACAGTAAGACGATCAGCAGCGGCTGGACACTCTCGAACAGGAGAAAGACGCCAAGACTTTGAGTCGGTGTTCTTGAGAGCAAGAGAAAGCAGGGCTGCAACTTTTTTGATGATGGACACAGCAGGGGATCGACTGAATAAAAAGGCTGAGATAACCCTAAACGAGCCCAAGAAGCGAACATCAGCAGCCCATGAGAAGCAAGAGGCCTACCCATTGGAAACAACCCATTCTTTATAAAAAGGCCCAAGAGCACCTCAATAAAAAACACAGCAACAAAAAAGAACAAAATATGAGAGAATTGAATTGAAAGAATAAAATTATTTATATATTTTAACAATGTTAATGTATCTCAGACCCCAACAGTTTTCCGACTAACCAATTGATTAAATTTTCATTCATCAATCTAACAATAATATACAACCCTACTACTTATCAAGTCCATTAATATCACCAAAAATGTATATAATGTATAATAACAATATTATATAACAAACAAAAGGTTAACCTTACTTGATATTCAAACCGTAGACATTACATACCATATTCATCATTGTAGCCCTTACAAACCAAACTTTTAACCACAATTTGTTAAAACAACAGTTAACAGACATAAATAAAACCACAAGGATTCTTCAAAAATAAGTGGTTTCTACTTATCTCTCATAAGAGTTGTTTTTTCATAAGCATCTAATTGTTAAGCTTAGTCAGCTTCTTCCGGGTTCTTCTCACATTAGCGGATAGCTCACCAACGTTGACAACATCAACATCTTGAGCCATCCGCTTTCCATTGGGACTTGATCCAGAATCCTTTTCAACTTCAACGGCTGAAGAGTCGGCCGTAACAGAGACAGCATCCTTGCAACAGATCACAAAACAACTATTGATCTCATTTAATAAAATAATGAACTCTTTTTAAACATACTAAACATACTTTAAAAATAAATACTCACCCTTGAAGTTCGTTCAGCAGACACCTGGGGAGATTCTGAAAGGTTAACATCTTTAATGTCAGCTACCTCTTGAGTAACCTAAAGGATCATAATATATGATATCATATAAAAAAAAGTGCAGAATCCAGTGTTTAAAACTCAAAAGAAAAATAAATAGATTGAAAGAGTAATTTTATATGCTACCTCATCAGTATTTTCATCACCATTACCATCTCCACCAACCAACTCAGTAATTATTACTGGATCATCACATGTTTTTTGCACAGTATAAACACGATAGTCATTTTTAAGATTGAACTCTTGAAACATCAATCTTAAAAGTAGCCTTCTTATCAACCAATCGAAATATCTCATAAGGGAATCCAGTATCATTGGCCTTAACCTGCCTCTCTCTTATGTCACTCGCCGCTAATCCAAGAAGCTTCTGAACATCTCTATCAAACATAACAAAAGAAACACTACCACTACCACTCTCATCATGCACCCGCACTTGCACCTTGAACCTGAAATATACACAACTAACTAAGTAAACTGCAAAACTATATTCAAATATCAGTCTTAGAATGTTACTTATATAAATATAACGCTAAATAATCATCATTGCTTAATTTGTGGTGATCGATGTACATTCACTATGACATTTGGGACAAACCAAAGAAGTTGCAGGCAATCGAACAATATCATCTGAAACATTTTCAACATTCTGCAAGTATTCACTTTTACCCATCACCTTCTTGAAACACTTACGACAGGCAGCATAAAACCAACCATACTCTTCTTGCACAATCTTAATTGTCGCAACCACAACACAAGACAGTTCTTGTAAAAACACAAGACACTTCCTATAAAAACATGCAGGTGACAAACCAAACAAATAACCAAACTATATAAAAAGATGTGAAACCTTTTCTATCTCACTAATATCATCAACATGTTTCTTCACACCATCAGTTACAAATTCTTTATGCAATGGAAAAACACTCTGAGACGATAGTATTGTTTGAGAAGTAGAACCACTCCCTTGTCCAAACTTCAGTATAAATCTTTTGAATACCACAAATGATTAGAATTAGTACACAAATAACATGAAACCAAGTATTTGACTTGAACATCTATATACAATAGAAATTACATTGACAAATTACCTCCTCCTTCGCTTATTAACTTCATCAATTTCTTCATTCAGAAAAATTCGTGTTGCAAACTTATCACTTTGAACAGTATATTCACCTACATGGAAAAGAATATAGATATTTAATGTATACATGTCTTTATATTGCCATAAATAAACAGTATAGTTATGATTTGCAGAAAGTAACAAAAATACATTTCCATTCCTTACACTTTCCATGCTGTATAACAACCATCACATGCTCATGAGGTGGGATTTTAGAAATGAAGTCTTTAATCTGCAGAGCATAATCATTCCACACAGTACACCGCAAAACCTTGCCCCTGCATGAAAAGAATATTCATATGATGATATACTAAAGACTAATTTATGACCATTTCTTTACAAATCTCTAATATCAAAACAACAATGAATAAAAACAAAAAATCAAAGGAAAATTATGACATTTATTAAAGTAGCAAATGAGCCATAAATTAACTACCATATTCACTAAGAATAAATTGTAGACCTCATTTATTACCATGATTCAGCATTACATACAAACACTATAGATCTCATTTATTACCATTACCATGATCCCACATTAAATACCAACATTTTTCATCTTATTTATTAACATCATTAAATACAAACAATGATCAGTACATGACTGCACATGTAAACAACAACTTACTCCAAGTCTTCAATATCGAAATTCATCTTCTTAGTCTCCTTTGGAGGTCGATCAAAGATTTCAAGATCTCCACAACAAATCATAGATCCAGCAACATCTATATGATCACATTATACAAGAATATAAGTAAAACTCTCTAATATTATACAAGCAAGACATGATTACAAAAATATACACTACCAACACTCAAAGCGTTTAACGCCTCTCCTTGAAGAATATCTTCATAAGCTCTGAAGTTGAAACCATACTCAACACCTTGCCAATCTCTCACAGGAGTAACAGTTGTGCATCTATAAAAGTTGATTTTATAAGGCTGCACTACTACTTTATATAAATCTTTATTCTCACTAACACCAAATTTCGACAGAATCACAACAGCATCTTCTTGAAGCTGTCTATCAAAAACAGGTATCAGATAACTCTTAATATCTGCTTGAATCTTAGCACCCTGAAGAACATTTAAAGAAAGTATCTTCTTAGCATACACCACTACATTCTATAATAAAACGGAAAAGCAGAGATACAAATTACCTTTTCATCAATGAAGATGAGATCCATCTTGTAACCCTGATTCCATTTTCGAATAATTCTCGCTTTCATGTTCCACATATCTTTCCCAGGATTCAAATCGTTTACAAAACTAAGATTGTTACTGTCAACTGATATTGACATGCTTCTAATTCAGAATTCGGATTGTGATTAAATTTCAAATTTCAAAATCAGAGAAGATGAAAGCGTGATGAAATATGAAGAGGGAAATAAGAAGAAAAGGCTTATATAAGAAGGATGATTGACAGGAGTTTCTGAGTGACATGCATTAATTTCTAATTACTTATTCCCATGCATTTTTGAATTTGAATTTCCCAGTAATTAGCCTTAAACATCTGCTGATCTAAAAGCATTACGGAAGATAACAACAACTGCTGCTAGGTATTAAAGTAAAGTCACATATAAATGAGCAGATGTTTACCCTGGCAAAGGTTTAGACCGAATTTTAAAGTGATTTATATATTAGGCTTTATGATGTAATAATGACATAAGAAAAACATTATTGGACAGCCTCTCCTGCTGACACATCAGTTTTTCTTAGGTCATTGGGATTTCTCCTTTATAGAAAGTATAGATATAGGGTTGAGTTATTTTACAAAGGAGTATAAAAATAAGAGGTGTAAGAAGCCACTATAGAGTGTCAAGTGTCCCAAAAGAAATCAAGTGGAAAGGGTAATTTTGTCAAAGAGAATAAAAAGATTATGCACATGCAAGTCACATGCTATTCCCCCCCCCCCCCCTATTTTTTAAACGTCCATAACTTTTTTATATGTCATCTATTTAAAAAAATTATACCATAAAATTGAGCATCTTTTTATCTTTAATATGAGTACTATATTGTTATACCTAGAAAAAAAATCGAAAACCCAGTTGCGTATTACACAATGGACATAACGTAAAACACAATGAGTATCAAACTAAAAACACAATGGAAATTAGACTAAAAACACAATCGATGACAACAAATAAAAGACACAATGAACATAAAGTAAAACACAATGCGTATTAAACTAAAAACACAATGGAAAGTAGACCAAAAACACAATGAGAAAACTCAGTTGCGTAATACACAATGAACATAACATAAACCACAATGAGTATCAAACTAAAAACACAATGGAAATTAGACTAAAAACACAATCGATGACAACAGATAAAAGACACAATGGACATAACGTAAAACCCAATGAATATTAAACTAAAAACACAATGGAAATTAGACAAAAAAACACAATCGATGACAACAGATAAAGACACAATGGACATAACGTAAAATACAAAAAGTATCAAACTAAAAACACAATGGAAAGTAGACTAAAAACACAATTGATGATGACAGATAAAAGACACAATTAGTGAGAGCAAATAAAAGACACAATGGACAACGCTTTAAAACACAATAGACAACAGACTAATACACAATGAACAACAGACTAAAACACAATGAATAGCAGAATAAACACAATGACCAGAACTTATAACACAATATATAGAGTACCAAAATATAACACCATCTTTATTGTGTCATAAATTGTGTTATAAGTTTTAATAGAAATGCATTGGCATGAACCCAAATTAACATTGCGTTATAAGTTTTGATAATAACATAGTGTATATAAGCCCTACTAAAACGTAATGAACAAAACTCAGTTAAAAGACACAATGATTTGAACCTTTAACACAATGCAAATAAAACCCAGTAAAAATGAAATTTTTTATTTTATTTTTATACAGCAATATGATACTCAAATTAAAGATAAAAAAACGCTTGTTATTATAATGAAATTGTTTTTTTAATAAAATATCGTATGAAAAAGTTATGAACGTTTTAAATTAATGGGAGAATTGACATGTGTCTTGCATGTGGAGAAGTAAATTAAATATATATAGGATTCCTTTTATACCTTTCCATTATCTTATTTTCTTTAAAACTAATCTCAACCATTCAAATTTTAGATCAATGGATCAAAATCTTTCTTACCCTTCTTATCTATTTTTCTTTTGCATTCATGTTTCTACATGGGATTCATGTCCCAACCATGACCACCACACCCTTTAGCCTAATTAAACTTAATGCTAAAATATGTGTTTTAATGCAAAAGATTTCTCTAGATATATTATTGCTATCTAAATTACAAATTAGTAACTGAAATTTATTATAAATCTTGCATATAATTGTATTTATTTTGAAATTACGAGCACCATAAATTATAATATAATTTGCAATCTTTGTAATATTTTTATTCTAAAATATTAGATAGTTGTAGGCATGGTTCATTGAGAGCTCTGATGGTTAATTGTTATGATCAGCAGGTCAAAGGTCATATAAAGTTTTTATACGAAGTGTAGACAAACGATCAAATACAAATACTCTTATCATACAAAACGTACGAATAGGGTGAAAATGTAAAAAAAATGCGGTGGCATTTTCATAATTATTTACTCGTAGAGTAATTATCAAAATTATTCTACAAATGATCTTGTATGGTAATTTTGATCTTGTAGAGTAATTTTGTAAAATATCCTTATAGGGTAATTTTGATCTTATAGAGTAATTTTGATCTTGTAGGGTAATTATCAAAATTACTCTACAAGTGTATTAAAACTACTTTGCATCAAATTACTTTACAATTGTATCAAAATTACTCTGCAAGTTTATTAAACAACATACAATTCAAAATTACTCTACAAAATCATTTGTACTACAAGTGTATCTTGTAGAGTAATTTTGATCTTGTATAGTAATTATCAAAATTACTCTACAAGTATATCAAAATTACTCTGCAAGTTTATCAAACAACATACAATTCAAAATTACTCTACAAAATCATTTGTAGAGTAATTATGATACTCTATAAAATTACCTTACAAGATCAAAATTACTATATAAGATCATTTGTAGAGTACTTATGATACTCTACAAAATTACTCTACAAGATCAAAATTAGTCTACAAGATCAAAATTACCTTACAAGATCATTTGTAGAGTAATTTTGATAATTACTCTAGGAGTAAATAATTACGAAAATGTCACTGCGTTTTTTTTTTTTTTTTTTTTTTTTTTCATGCGTTTCGTACGTTTTGTATGATAAGGCACTTTGTACTTGAACTTATGTTAATGAAAATTATAAAGTTTTAAAATTTAATCAATACATTTCTATATGCACATGTTTTCAGTAAAGTTAAGAGTGAATCTAGGGGTGTGCATGGGTCGGTTTGGTTCGGTTTTTACTATTAACCATAACCATAACCGCTAGTTCGGTTATGGAGTTTTGGTAAGCATAACCGTAGCCAAACTTCGGTTACGGTTAATCGGTTATGAAGTCGGTTATGGTTCGGTTTTGGTTAATTTCGGTTAAGTAACCAAGCAAGTTTTGAAATAAATAGGGTTGTGCACGATTTGAACTTAGCTTGAACCTATTTTGTAAGATAACGGAGACTAAACTTTTTGGTTAAACTACCGATTTGGGGTTCTTTTTAATAAGGTAATTCTCAAACAAACAAAAAAATTATGACCATAACACCTTAGTTCTTTATCAAAATAAATGGCATCTACATCAAGATCATTTTGTTACTAACATACTTTTATCTTAGTAAAAACCCTCTAAATGGTTTTGTAAAACACAAATCCATTATATAAAGTCAACATTACAAGTTCAGTTAGGTTCGGTTTCGGTTATATCGGTTAAGCAAAGCTGCATAACCATAACCATAACCATAACCGATTGAGCGGTTATACAAAGTTTCATAACCATAACCATTGGTTATCGGTTATTAGTGGTTCGGTTATGTCGGTTATGGTTCGGTTATCGGTTATGGTGGTTAATTTGCTCACCCCTAAGTGAATCATAGAAGGGTTAATTTACAGCTCGAGTAGCATGATTTTATGTTAAAGAGTATTTATACAATTAATTTCACGAATATCACCTAATAAGTTAGTGGTGAAATTTGAGATTTCCGCCCGGGGGGGGGGGGGGAAGTTATCGGATCCAAAAATTTCTATAAAACAGGTAGGGCTGTAAACGAACCGAACGTTCAGCGAATAATTCGTGAACCGTTCGGCTGGAAGTTCGTTTATGTTCATTCGATTAGCTAAACGAACGAACACGAACAAAAAATTCCGTTCGATTAGCTTAGCGAACGAACACGAACACAAGTCTCGTTCGTTCGACTATGTTTGTGAACGTTCGGTAATATGTTCGGTTACGTTCGTTTGATTATATCAAAAAAATAATAAATAATAAACCATTTATCTAAACATATTGAAAACTTGAAACCCTATTTGTTTCTTTGTTAGCTAAAATTTGGACATTCTAAAACATTTTTAGGGATAATTATGTGTAAGTTAGTTAAACTTGATTCATCATTTGGTGGTGTAGTAGACTTCTTGTGTTTTGATTTGTCATTTGATGGTTGTATTTATCTAGTTATATCCAATGTTTAAGGATAACAATGTTTTTATTTTTTTTATTTTCAAGTTAAATGTTCGTTTGCGTTCGTTTGTGTACGAGACCAGTGTTCACGAACTGTTCGTGAACAACTGAATTTCCTTAACGAACGAACACAAACATAAACTTATGTTCAGTATGCGTTCGTTAACAGTTCGCGAACATGTTAATTTCCTTAACGAACGAACACGAACATGGCCTTGTTCGTGTTCGTTCGGTTCGTTTACAGCCCTAAAAACAGGGGGTCGAAAACGTATATACCCAAAAATTGCTAAATGCTAGTTCTCACAACCCCACTATATGTTACTTTAGGAATAACTGGCTCCCAATAAAAGTAGATTTTGTCATATGGAGAGTCCCTTGGATAAGATAGCCACCCGCACCAGTCTTGTTAAAAAAAAGATCAACCCACAAACATCCCTATGCTCGATGTGTCGTTGCACTGACGAAACCTCAGCCCATTTGTTCACAATATGTTGTGTGGATTTCTAACACAACTGAGCACTACTCGAAAAGGTAGAATAACGACTTAATTTCTATAGAATTAAGGATAAATTACAATATAAAGAAACTGAAATCAATACAGGATTTAAACAAATCAAAATTACAAAAGGAGATTGGAATCAGATCAGAATAGAATTGAGATGGGATAAGAATAACCAATTTACTTAACAATCTTCATGATGTTATGAATGATATTTATCACTTGATACTGGAAGTTTATGTCACACCCCAAATTTCCACGTGTCACCGGTGGGCCCGGTGGGGAGTATCGTGACGTGGTTGGCAACATAATAGTCAAACAACACAATTATATAAATGCACAGCGGAAGCAAAAGATAATTATTATTACATTCCGAATATAAAGTAATATCCAGTATTCTTCATACTGCCTTTCCAAGGCCTGTGTAACAGCGCTGTCTATGATCGCTTTTAATTCAGCACCCGTTAGATTAACTCGGGCTTCATTATTAACCTCCACTGGATGGCTATTAACTTCGTCTGAGTTAGCCATTTAAATTGAACTGTTGCAGAAGACAAGGACAATAGTTTATTTGGGAGTTTATGGAATTGTCTTTTATGGCAACTCATTAACCATGGTACAGAGACCATATTTGGTTAATTTATAAATCATATTTATTTAGGATTTCTATAATAATTTATCCTAATTATAAAACAGTAACAGTCTTATTCGTGGCACCAAAGGCCTAGTCACATGGACAATTATAAATTATATGCTAGGATTTCAGAGAATCGAAGCATTTGAGGTGTGAACCTAGTTCATTACCTTTTTCAGACAGGGAGTCATAGCTACCACTGTATTTTGGCTCATGTAGAAATGAGCAAGGCCCGTAGGCACTATATTACCACGTATGGTTACAATATGATCATCTTAATTGATGATGTAAACCCAGGATTCGGAGATCATTAAACTGGGTTAGGAATCTTTTGAAGAATCCTTAATAACGTGTGTGATTTCCAACGAATCACATCTGCCGGGAGTGTTAACATGTTTTCAGATGTTAACTGGAATACGAATCTTTTAAACAGGTCTTACCATCTTGGCCCGGTCTTATAATTGACCCGTAGGCTAGGTTTCACTCTTAAGATTCTTAGTTAATGATTTGGATCTTTTTAACAGGTCTTACCATCTTGGCCCGGTCTTATAATTGACCCGAAGGCTAGGTTTCACACTTAAGATTCTTAATTTATAATTAACGCAGAACAATTTTTAAATTGAACTGCTAACAAGGATCTAAATCTAATTGTGGAACTACCATCTTGGCCCTGTCTTAATGTGACGTATGGCTAGGTCTCGTCCTTTTTTTTTAGATTTTTTTTTCCATTTTTATTATAATGGTAGATCTTATAATATATGAATGATATTTTAAATACAATCGTTCCTTTAAAATTTAACAAGCATATGGTTGCCCTAAATGGGACTTCTGATAAAATGACTTGCCCATGCAAAGGCTAATCAGAAAAATAACAAGGAAGTAATTAAAAGACAATGAAACGAATTTGGATTTGTCTTATGTTCTTGTGTAGACTCAAGAATGTGCAATTGTGTAACTGAGATTAAACGCAAAAGGCTAGCGTTTAATTCACTCAGTGTTGGCTCTGATACCAACCTGTCACACCCCAAATTTCCACGTGTCACCGGTGGGCCCGTAAGGGCAAAATCGACAATTACCGGATTAAGCCTACGATTAATAGTTATGCTCATCCTAAAATTAATTAAAAATCTTTAAAAATCCCAAAATAATATATTACATCAGTGGGTATTAAGTTTGGTACTAAAAAGTAGGCTTAACTAGGCTATACGCTAATTACGCCATTTTATTAACATAAAGCTTTAAATTTGCGATAATGAGCATAACTCTTAATCTACAAGTCAAACTGATGTCAAACTTTGCATACAAGTTTATATATCAGTAACTAAGGTTTCTACACTTTTACATTTTCATAAATCACGTTTTAAGGTAATAAGGGCATAATGGTCAACATATGAGCAATTAACGGAAACGCGTAAACGAATGGGTCAATTAATGAACCAACCACAAAGGGTTATGCTAACATGTAGCCTGGTCCTAAGGAAGCTCTAAGGCATTTCCAAATCATACTAAAACGGGTCAGAACTGAAGTCAAAGCTTTGCGACTTTCGGTTCCGAATCGGTTCAAAACAGAAAGTTGTCGAATCAAACAAGCTTAGACAATTTCTTATGCTTATTATCAAGTTATATGAATGATAAAATAAGTTACACACCTTTTACATCGTTAATTATGCGTTAAATGAAAGATTACATTTCTGTTGACTTTTTCTAATCATCTTTGACTCGACAAATGACCTAGTTAGGATGGGAATCAGTGGATGCCCTTTTAAGGGTTTAAAGCGCACATAATTACCAACTTATCACTACCTTTGATTCGACTAATCACTGGACCATTAGTGATTAATCGCTAAGTCAACCTTTAATTACGACGGTTGACTTTTAAGCTAAACTAAGCTAAAACTTAAACTAAGGAAGGATTAGAAAACTTACTGAAGTCCTAAGCTTGATTAGGAAGATCTTGTGTCTGCTCTTAAGCTCCCAAAAGCTCCAGAATTGCACAAGTGAAGTGTGAAGAATGTGTTGCAACTTAGTCGCCTTATATAGTGTTTAGATCACCACAAATTCTTGACACACAAGTCTACAAGTGACCATAACATCTTAACAAGTGTCCCTAGATGTTTAGGGGTTGTTTAGGGGCCAAGGGTTATGAGGAAAATCGGATAAAAGGTCAAATTTCGCGTTTAACAGCAAACAGGCAATTCTGTTGGAGCTGGGCTTAGCTTGCGCACCGTAACAATTATTTGTTGCGGTGCGCAACAAATCATCAGCAGCCAAAAATCTTGTTCCTTCATGCATTCGAAAGGGCAACCTCATAATTCGACTTTGGGACCTTGTTTTGTCAGTTTAGGACCTCTATTATGGGTTTTTAACAATTACATACCCTACCATTATGTTATGTTTGCTTGGATCCTTTTCAAAAGTGCCGAACAAGAAGGTTAACCATAGAAATTTTCATAGGAACCTATCATGCACTTTGAATTCGTTTATCGTCAATGAATTTATGGATTTAGGATATATTAGATGTTTGAAAAATATAATTGGGTATTGGGATTTATAAATGAGGTCGTTCAGAGGTGAAATTTAACATGACGACACTTTTAAATCCTGCCAAAACATCTTTATTAAATCCGGGTTTACAACGCGTTTTGTCTTACATGACACGTGTCGTTATTTCATTGAACACGAATTTTCGAGGTGTTACATCCCCGCCCCCTTAAAATAAATCTCGGCCTGAGATTTACTGAAATAAATAAGGGTATTTTTCTCTCATGGTGGATTCAACCTCCCACGTATATTCGGGACCTCTACGGGCATCCCATTTGACCTTTACAATAGGTACTTGCTTCCTTCGAAGCTTCTTTACCTGTCGATCTTCAATCGACAAAAGGTTTTTTACACAAATTTTAAGCTCTCACCTATATGCACATCTGTATGCGGTATTACCAGTGATTCATCAGCGAAGCACTTCTTCAGATTGCAGATATGGAACACATTGTGAATTCCACTGAGCTCTTCAGGTAAGTTTTAACTTATAGGCAACTGACCCGACACGTTCGATAACCTCTAAAGGTCCTATGTATCTCGGGCTTAGCTTGCCTTTCTTACCAAATCGCATCACTCCCTTCTAGGGTGACACTTTAAGTAGGACTTTGTCACCTACTTCGAAGTGAAAATCTTAACGCTTAGGATCAGCGTAACTCTTCTGCCTATCCCGGGCAGCTTTGAGACGGTCTCGAATCTGGACAGCCTTGTCCGTCGTTTCAAAGATTATCTCTGGCCCTGATAATTGGACTTACCAATTCCCTATCTAACAATAGATGTTTAACATTCCATCTATACAAGGTCTCCCAAGGAGCAGCCTTAATACTTACATATCAATTATTATAGAAAAGCTTAGTTTAAGGTGAGAGGGTTATCCAACCATTGCTTAACTAATTTTAAGGAATAGCTAATCCTTGTCGTTAGTCGAACAGTTCGACGATCCTGGGTAGCTGAGGGAAATTCTTAATTGTTGTTAAAATAGGGTTAAAATAATGAGTGCATAAGCAAAATGAACCGTCTTTCTTATCTAACAACATCAAACTCTCAGAATATCGAGTTAGGCTATATGAATCTCCTATCTTAAAATTTACTTAATCAGGTTTTCGGTTTTCCCAATGATTGTACTAGCCGTCTTGGAGATTTCATAATAATATGGCCTTAATGGGATATAAATCTTAACGCTACTGCCTCTTGGGAGGTAAACATGGTAGTCTTAGGAGAAGCTAATCAAGGTACAAGGAGATTATTGAGATTCCCTTATCTCAGGCTCCATTTCACTCATCAACGCTCGTGTCTAATAAGTGACACATTTATGTTACGAGTTCACATATTTCTTTACCAGGGAATATTTATTTGGACAATTCCATTCTGGATATCTTCTTTGAATACCATTAGTTGACTTTAGTACCATATGATCATTGGGATATCTTTGTGGTCCCATGCATTAAACCTCCATACTGATCAGGCATGGAAGCAATCTATGGAACTTATTAAGATACACCAATCCTCATATAGCGCTTTTGTCATACCATTTGGTATTCGAAATCGATAGAGATTAAAGAGATATCAACTATATGTGCTTATATTTAATCAGAATGGAAATTTTCACAAACTAGGCACCTAGCTCGGTTGGCTAGGCGCGCGAAAGGGTGCGGCCTAGACCCAGGTTCGATTCCGGGGACGGCCAATTCCACCATTTTTTTTATATTAATTAATCGCACGGATACATGTGATTATGAGGGTTGTCTCATAAGGAGTCTTGATAATTAATCGCTTCTTATCACCCACAATATGGGCTTGATTTTTTTAAGGTAACCAATCGATATTTTTTTTTTCACTATATTGAGTCCTTATATTTAACGGAACTAGGATATCGAAAAACTGATTCCTAATGGATATAATAATGCTGAAGCAGTCTCTGAGGTATACAGGCTTCTTACTGAACTTACGTTGCTTTTTATTAGGCCTGTACTTGCTCTCTTTCCCAGATTTCTGGGAGTTATCCTCCTTCTTTGGTTCATCCTTCATATTTGAAGTGTGAATATAGCTCTCCTCATGAGCAATTAAACATGGTTTTTAAATGAGATTTAGAGCGAGAAGCATTCGGCTCTTTGGATTGTCTCATGACCTTTTCCCATGATCCCTCCAACTGCTGTGTCAACCACAGCCTGGAGATTAACTCCATTAGTATTGAGGTTTACGTTTGTAGTTTTTATTTACATTCGTCGCATTATCAATGGCGCGATTGACGGTTGTCTTATCCGAGTTTATCATACTCGAGATTTTGTTCCTATTGCCAAGTGAATCCTTTACTTAGTTGTAATCCAACATCTGCTATTCATTACCCTGATGGCCTTAACATATACTAACCATGGTTTCATCAAACTATACTGGCCAAAAAGGCATTATCATTCTTAATGAATGTTATTTTTAAAAATATATTAATATCACTTAGCCTAGGTCACAAAAGACCATCAATGGCATTTGAGGGTTGGACCTAGTCCACCACCTCTTTGACAAGGGATCAAAATGTCACATCTGTCTTTAATATACTGATGAATTTGGATAGTTTGAAAGTTTGCCATAAGGGTATCAGAAAAGAGTGATTTCTAATAGATATTAAATATCAATATAGGATTTGTTGGAGCATTTTCTAAAGTATCATCGGTCAATTTCTACCTCGCATTAAGTGACCGGAGTCTTAATCAGGCGGAGACAAATAGTTCTCAACATTTATCATTCATTATAGAGTCATGTGTGCCAGTATCAAATAAAATTCATGCCTAAACTGTTTGATATGAAAAGGTATCTGCTATATAGTTATCATTCTGCATCATCTCCTTGGCGTTCGTATGGAAGACTCATGCGTTTGCTTTCTTGGCCTCTTCAGTCTTCTTTGCGTACTTAGGGCAGTTGGTCTTTATGTGCCCCTTCTCATTGCAATTGTAGCAGGTGGCATCTTTAATCTTCCTGCAATCAACAGTCTTGTGTTCCTTAGACTTGCATAACCCACATGCAGGTGATTCAGACTTAGAATTGGATTCAGATCTGCACTTTCCAAAGTGGCGTCTTTGACAAGTCGTGCACTTTGGCTTCTCCTTTGTTCGCTGACTGTTCCTTCCAAACCCAGACTTCTTAGAATCAGTGTTTCCCTTGTGCTTCTTCTCTGACCCTCGTGAGTTATCATCCTCACGATTCCTCTTACTTTCTTCGGATTTCTTTAGCGACCTCAATCTGACCGCATCTAAAGTAAGGGATAAGGAAATGTCAGCTACTGATCTAAAAGTCGCTGGCCGGGAAGCTTTTACGCTTGCCTTGATCTCGGGGGCCAAACCACCGATAAAACGAGCTATCCGTTTTGGTTCCGAGGTTACCAGGTATGGAACCAACCGAGACATAGTGTTGAAGCTCGTTAGGTAAGCTTGACAGTCGAGGTTTGTCATCACCAAGGATAGAAAATCAGATTCTATCTTCTCCACTTCATGCTGAGGGCAGTAATTTTCCCTGATAAGGGCAACAAATTGATCCCACGACATATTGTACAGTGGGATTTTCCCGGTGGCTTGAATCAGAGATCTCCACCATGCTAAAGCTTCACCCTTGAAAGACTGTGACACAAACTTGACCACGAGCTCAGCGCATCCGCTGATATCAACAACCGTATCCATCTCATCCAGCCATGTCATACAATCGATGGCTCCTTCCTCCCCAGTGAAATCCCGGGGTTTGCAGGAAACGAAATATTTATAGGAGCAACCCTTAGCAAGGGGTCCTTTATTTAGTATGACCTGCTGAGATGGAGCACTGTGGTTTGAGGAGTGTCGGTCATCATTTTTCTTCGGGTCGTCGTTATTGGACGGTGGCTTTGAAGGCTATGTAGATTGGGTCCTACTACGGGTCCCACTGTACTCTTCATACTGCCTTTCCAAGGCCTGTGTAACAGCGCCGTCTATGATCGCTTTTAATTCAGCACCCGTTAGATTAACTCGGGCTTCATTATTAACCTCCACTGGATGGCTATTAACTTCGTCTGAGTTAGCCATTTAAATTGAACTGTTGCAGAAGACAAGGACAATAGTTTATTTGGGAGTTTATGGAATTGTCTTTTATGGCAACTCATTAACCATGGTACAGAGACCATATTTGGTTAATTTATAAATCATATTTATTTAGGATTTCTATAATAATTTATCCTAATTATAAAACAGTAACAGTCTTATTCGTGGCACCAAAGGCCTAGTCACATGGACAATTATAAATTATATGCTAGGATTTCAGATAATCGAAGCATTTGAGGTTTGAACCTAGTTCATTACCTTTTTCAGACAGGGAGTCATAGCTACCACTGTATTTTGGCTCATGTAGAAATGAGCAAGGCCCGTAGGCACTATATTACCACGTATGGTTACAATATGATCATCTTAATTGATGATGTAAACCCAGGATTCGGAGATCATTAAACTGGGTTAGGAATCTTTTGAAGAATCCTTAATAACGTGTGTGATTTCCAACGAATCACATCTGCCGGGAGTGTTAACATGTTTTCAGATGTTAACTGGAATACGAATCTTTTAAACAGGTCTTACCATCTTGGCCCGGTCTTATAATTGACCCGTAGGCTAGGTTTCACTCTTAAGATTCTTAGTTAATGATTTGGATCTTTTTAACAGGTCTTACCATCTTGGCCCGGTCTTATAATTGACCCGAAGGCTAGGTTTCACACTTAAGATTCTTAATTTATAATTAACGCAGAACAATTTTTAAATTGAACTGTTAACAAGGATCTAAATCTAATTGTGGAACTACCATCTTGGCCCTGTCTTAATGTGACGTATGGCTAGGTCTCGTCCTTTTTTTTTAGATTTTTTTTTCCATTTTTATTATAATGGTAGATCTTATAATATATGAATGATATTTTAAATACAATCGTTCCTTTAAAATTTAACAAGCATATGGTTGCCCTAAAAGGGACTTCTGATAAAATGACTTGCCCATGCAAAGGCTAATCAGAAAAATAACAAGGAAGTAATTAAAAGACAATGAAACGAATTTGGATTTGTCTTATGTTCTTGTCTAGACTCAAGAATGTGCAATTGTGTAACTGAGATTAAACGCAAAAGGCTAGCGTTTAATTCACTCAGTGTTGGCTCTGATACCAACCTGTCACACCCCAAATTTTCACGTGTCACCGGTGGGCCCGGTGGGGAGTATCGTGACGTGGTTGGCAACATAATAGTCAAACAACACAATTATATAAATGCACAGCGGAAGCAAAAGATAATTATTATTACATTCCGAATATAAAGTAATATCCAGTATTACAACGGAAAGTAAAGGATCCACAGGCGGATCTTAAACATATCATTTGTTCAACAGACTTTAGACGCCTAGAACTTGCAAGATTCCTTGTTAGCGCCCTGAGCTTCCAGCCAATTACGTTCAGTACCTGTCACTTAACCTTTTTGGAAAATACGTCAGTTTTCACTGGTAAATACACTCAACCGACTCATTTGAAAAGAGTTTAAGAAAATTGATTTGAATGCACGTGGCACAAAATATCTTTTATAATTTGATTAAAATGCACAGAGGCAAAATTAACCTTTTTAACTTGGAACAATTATATTTATAACCTTGTATACAGATTTACATGTTCGTTATACGTTCAGGGCCCGATGTAGAAACCGAGTCAAGATTAACAGACACACCACAAGTATAAGCCCACAAGAGAGTGAGATACCGTTTCCCTTTAAGCAACTTTCAGTGTATGCCTACACCCCGTGCTTAAGGTGTGGCCATTTTATAATACAATGATGTCAAGGATATCCGGGA
This sequence comes from Helianthus tuberosus, assembly GCA_030545235.1. Lineage (NCBI taxonomy): Eukaryota > Viridiplantae > Streptophyta > Magnoliopsida > Asterales > Asteraceae > Helianthus > Helianthus tuberosus. Next base: position 167,377,318 of record CM060448.1, on the reverse strand, counting down.
CATGGTCATTAACCCCTAAAGGCTTTTATTTCAAACAATACAAATTAAACCGGGTTACCTCAATAATTTAATCACAATCCGATTAAATATTCAATACCCGACCAAGCGGTATTATTATACCATATCCCAAGCCCGTATAGGGAAAATAAGTTAAGAGTATTTACCTGAGCTAGCTCCTGTCTTAAATAGCAAGAATCTAATAACTCAGCCGTATTCACTTAAGTAAGCGTAGGTACCATTTACCGAAATGCTCTAGTCTGGAATGATGGTATAAATAACCAATTAGAATGCTAACGGGTCTTTAGTTAAGCCGAAGCTTAGACCGGTTAGTCTTACGGGAAGATACGGTTTGTACGCACAATTAGGCGAAGACCGGAATAGAATGTGATTTAAACCCGACATGTTCAGAGACTTGTCTTATATGGGTATTTCATACACATTCTGGATTTTGAGATAAAACCGTTAAGGTTTGACCCGTTTCGGCTAATTTATGTAAACTTGTTACATAAACCGAACCGTACGCGTAATAAGCGTGACGGTTATTCATGAGAGCCATATATAGGTTTCCTAAGTTAATTATGCCTCAAATATGTTGTGACATCAGTAAGATATCTTTCATTATGCCCGAAACGTGTTTAAACACAAACTAGGCCCCGTAGGGGTAGTTTGGTCATTTTAAAGGTTATAAAAGGGTTTAAGTGCTTAACTGAGTTACAGGTCTGCTGTAATTAGTAAACATACTCAAATTTATGAGGTATAACAGTAGGATAAAGTATATATGTGAAATTTATCAATTATAACCAAACTATGCCCCGTAGGGGTATTTTGGTAATTTCACATAAGCCGAAAAGCTCAAAACTGAAGTCTGAGTTTAACAAACTTTGCTTACTGTTAATATATTATAATTTGCCTCATATATCAGTAGGTATCAACCCGGGTATGCTCGATATGATTTTAATACATACTATGCGTTAAAAACGCTAAATAAGGCGATTAAAGGCCATTTCCGGGTTTGATACTTAAATCTGATATTTTTATATTTCCAGCAGGCTTAAAATAACTTATTTAACATATGTGATCAGTAGCAAAAGGTTTGGAGTCGTTTAGATCGGTAAAACTCATTTTATGGCCCGTAAGGGCAAAATCGACAATTACCGGATTAAGCTTACGATTACTAGTTATGCTCATCCTAAAATTAATTAAAAATCTTTAAAAATACCAAAATAATATATTACATCATTGGGTATTAAGTTTGGTACTAAAAAGTAGGCTTAACTAGGTTATACGCTAATTACGCCATTTTATTAACATAAAGCTTTAAATTTACGATAATGAGCATAACTCTTAATCTACAAGTCAAACTGATGTCAAACTTTGCATACAAGTTTATATATCAGTAACTAAGGTTTCTACACTTTTACATTTTCATAAATCACGTTTTAAGGTAATAAGGGCATAATGGTCAACATATGAGCAATTAACGGAAACGCGTAAACGAATGGGTCAATTAATGAACCAACCACAGAGGGTTATGCTAACATGTAGCCTGGTCCTAAGGAAGCTCTAAGGCATTTCCAAATCATACTAAAACGGGTCAGAACTGAAGTCAAAGCAAAAGTCAAAGCTTTGCGACTTTCGGTTCCGAATCGGTTCAAAACAGAAAGTTGTCGAATCAAACAAGCTTAGACAAGTTTTTATGCTTATTATCAAGTTATATGAATGATAAAATAGGTTACACACCTTTTACATCGTTAATTATGCGTTAAACGAAAGATTACATTTCTGTTGACTTTTTCTAATCATCTTTGACTCGACAAATGACCTTGTTAGGATGGGAATCAGTGGATGCCCTTTTAAGGGTTTAAAGCCCACATAATTACCAACTTATCACTACCTTTGATTCGACTAATCACTGGACCATTAGTGATTAATCGCTAAGTCAACCTTTAATTACGACGGTTGACTTTTAAGCTAAACTAAGCTAAAACTTAAACTAAGGAAGGATTAGAAAACTTACTGAAGTCCTAAGCTTGATTAGGAAGATCTTGTGTCTGCTCTTAAGCTCCCAAAAGCTCCAAAATTGCACAAGTGAAGTGTGAAGAATGTGTTGCAACTTAGTCGCCTTATATAGTGTTTAGATCACCACAAATTCTTGACACACAAGTCTACAAGTGACCATAACATCTTAACAAGTGTCCCTATATGTTTAGGGGTTGTTTAGGGGCCAAGGGTTATGAGGAAAATCGGATAAAAGGTCAAATTTCGCGTTTAACAGCAAACAGGCAATTCTGTTGGAGCTGGGCTTAGCTTGCGCACCGTAACAATTATTTGTTGCGGTGCGCAACAAATCATCAGCAGCCAAAAATCTTGTTCCTTCATGCATTCGAAAGGGCAACCTCATAATTCGACTTTGGGACCTTGTTTTGTCAGTTTGGGACCTCTATTATGGGTTTTTAACAATTACATACCCTACCATTATGTTATGTTTGCTTGGATCCTTTTCAAAAGTGCCGAACAAGAAGGTTAACCATAGAAATTTTCATAGGAACCTATCATGCACTTTGAATTCGTTTATCGTCAATGAATTTCTGGATTTAGGATATATTAGATGTTTGAAAAATATAATTGGATATTGGGATTTATAAATGAGGTCGTTCAGAGGTGAAATTTAACATGACGACACTTTTAAATCCTGCCAAAACATCTTTATTAAATCCGGGTTTACAACGCGTTTTGTCTTACATGACACGTGTCGTTATTTCATTGAACACGAATTTTCGAGGTGTTACAGTTTACATGAAAGTCCCTGGAGGATTTAAATTATCAAAATCATGTAAATAAAGTTCTCGAGAAAAATATGATCGTTGTATACATATTCATATTTGAATACGATTGAACTCCTGATGAGTTACCTAAAGATGAATTGAAACATCTTAACGATTTAATTCTTGTGCACCAATAAAGATACATAGAAAACTTGTACATGATGATTATGATATCTCAATAAAAAGTGTACAAGCATAATACAATATGGATTTTGGAAATAAAAACAAGTATTCGTGATGAAAGAAGAGTGAATGCATATGCATATTTGGATAAGATGGGAAGAATCTCCTCATGGATTAATAATGAAAGAAGCTTTGGTATCAAAACCTCAAGAACGTACTATATCATGTTCATAAAAAAGGTATGGACTAAAATAGTCGAGTCGAGTGTTGTACAACTCGAGATATCCGCATAAAGAGGGATATAAGTTTGATTAAATTAGTCATGTTTTATCAACATTCTACTTTTAAAAGTCCACTATAATCGCAGTTTATAGTGATGATGTTTAGGCATTATCGAGAGAAACTGTCGAGCTTTAAGATGGAGATTTTTTTTAAAGACATTGGCACGGTCTAATTATTACTCGAACTGCAGTTCGAGTATATATGTAATTATATTTTATCAATCCCTCAAGTACATCTAGAAGATGATGTTGGGATATTTTAGTATGGACATGGTTGAACCTTAAAGTATGTTAAAAGTTGTTAAGTCACTTGTTATAAGAAATGCCTATTATCATCTACTACCGAAGTAGAGATTTTCATTCTAGAAGTACCATCGTTAAATGCATATGTGCATTAATATGTTTTGCTAGCTATGTATGGTTATAATATCTTTCACTTGAGCTTATTGTCATGATATAACCTTTGTCAAGCGAAGAGACATTGGAATGAGTTCAAAGAAATATTTCAGTTTTGTAGATGCATGAATGTAACTAAACACAGGCTTGGACATATGATAGTTTTTGGAAGGAGGCACCTAAAGTCTTGTTAGAAGAGTATACAACATTGCTCAACATAAAGGATTGCACATTAAGGGATCGAGCGACAAATCATTGACTACAAAAGTTTTGATCAACTTTCAAAGAGAGATGGACATACGTCCCAATGGGTTTTCTTACTAAGGTTTTTAATGAGGCAACATACCTGATCTAGAAGTATCAGGGGGAACTAATGCGCATTACACGCTGCACTCTTTTTCCCTTAGCTATGGTTTTGTCCCACCGGGTTTTCCTAGCAAGGTTTTTAACGAGGTGGCATCAAGCGTATTATGTTAATAACCAAGGGGGAGTGTTATGAATATATTTATTATGTGGTTATCAACACAAAAAAATAGATTAGCTTTCTCTGCAAGTTTTGTACACCTATATATACCACTATTGTATCTCATTGTAAATAGACCTATCAATGAAATACCAATCTCTTTCTCCATATATCTCATCTATATTGTTATGCTATTAGGCTAGTTTCATAACACATGACCTATTTTCTCAATCTCTCTTGCATTATATTTTGCGATGGTTTTTCCTTCACGGTCATAATGGGCTCCTTAAACGGGCTGCTGAGTTGGACCCATTGTGGACTAATATAGTTCATAACACAACATACCCTTTTGCCTCGACATTGTGGTCCTTTATCCTTCAATGGTGCAAGCTTACAAGCCTTACGAAAATGATAATCCGCACATTCTATCATATCCGGAGACAGTCTATAAGAAGAAGTCCCTAGCCAAAATGGTAAAGACCATTTTTCAACATCCTTATGGTGCACTTGGGAAGTAGAAATCAAAAGTCTAGTTTTGTATTGTGGATAAAAAATAGAGCTAGGTAAAATTGGTTAGATTGTCCGATGTGCAACTTTAGTGTAATTTGTCTTTGGTTGATGTACTTGTAATGGTGCTCTTTTGTGCCCATGGCTTTAGTCACTTGCTAAAAAAAAAAACCAATGAGGTAGTGGTGGAGTGATTGGGGAAAAACTTAGTGTTCCTTGTGACCCAGGTTTGACTCTCACTCTCCTCATTATTTTTTGCAGCATCTAGGTGAAGGACATATACGGGCGGCACCGGTTCATCTTGGATGGGAGGCGGGGTTTTACCGATTATTCCACTGTCGTGTCTTCGGGCGGGTGGAAGTCAAGTTTCCGCGCATCTGTGAGAGCCAAGGGGCTGGCGGCGGTCGAGTAGTTGACATTGGCCATAGCGCCCAGTGTTACGGTGGTTGGCACGTCGTTACTTACGGTTAAAAAAACATTTTAAAATTTTAAGATAGGTTATACTAATCACACACATGTGACATGACAATGTAACACATGCATTGTCGATTGTACGTCAGGCTTCAGATCCATAAGTTGACTTTTAATCTTTGACTACTTCTATCACCATCCAATTCTGCACACATCTTCGTCAAAAACATTTCTGCCAAAACCCCAATTTTCACTTCTCTCAGGTTGGTTAAATCCGTGAACTATCTATCAACAATTTTTCTGCAGAAGAATCTGCGATCTGAACTTGCAACAACGCCCATTCTGACATCCGATTTCAGGTAAAATTATTTTCACTAGCACGATCGTAGTTTCTAATTGGTTCTTTAATCGCATCCGCAATGCTACATTTATGTTTGTTTTTGATTTCCTGTGATCGTGTAGTGGTTATTGTTTAGTGTGATGCGTTTTGAACTGTTTTCTCAAATTAGGTTAAATATCAAACATCTTTTTTTTCCAATTTAGATGTGGAATTTAAGTTTTTTACTTGATCTTTCATGTTAATTGGCATTTGATTACGATTTTACTGTTGGTTTTATAAAAATGTATGTGGTAGCTGTTGTTGATTTCGATTATGTTGGCTTACTTGAAAGGGGGAAATGCATACAACTGATTTATTATTATGTAATTGTTTAAGTTAAAAGGTAATTAATGCTTTTGATGCATACAACACTTTTTAAGAGAAAGTTGATAAACTAATTTTGAAAGGTATTGCTTGAATTAATGAATTCTGCTATTCAAGCATTTTTTAGTAAAAAAACACAATCAATTTGGGGACAGACAGTCAAACTCAAAACCGGGTCTGTAGACGAGGGAATATGGGTTCAAAAGTCGAGCAAATCGCCTATTTCTGTTTGTCACAACATTGGGCTTTTTGTTACACAGTTTTTGTCCGTATTTTACGGCTCGTAACTCCAGACAGATCAAAAGTTATGTTCGTTTTAAGTTGGGTCATTTTCTAAGTTCTAACCCACTTGGTTTAATTAGGTTGCTCCAAGTATGAGTCTGCCAAGTTCTTAGATAAGCTCTCAATGTCAAAATGTAGCTTGTAACTTCATATCAATTTAAACACCAGTCTGTAGTAGTTTTTAGCATCATAAAACATAATATAATATTTTGGCCTGTAATGTAGGGGCATAAAATCTTGAATTATTTGCTTGACCTTTGATATCTGAATGTTCGATGTGATAATTGAAAGGAGTAACATGTTACCTTTGTAGCTCATTGTAGTTGAAAAGATCAAACAGAAGAACAGCTGTTATTAAATTTTTAAATAGAATCATGATGTTGGAAAGAAGGGAAGCATCTTGGTGCTCCTAAATTACCTTTTCGGAATATAGCTATAGATGTGAACCAATTGATCTTATGAATCATAAATAATAACTGGACTAACACCCTTCGGTTTATTATTTAACAGCTATAAATTTCCATAAAAGAGTCAATTCAGTCTGTTTTTTAATGCACTGCCTATGTTAAATTATCATCAATGTAAATCCTGAAAAGGCCTAACTTAAAACGGGCATAACTCTTGATTCGTATGGAGTTACAAGACCTGTAAAATATGGACAAAAATGGTGTAACGGGCCAGATGCTGTGACAAACGGTCATAGGCGGTTTGCCCGACCATCAGAAAATTCTTCCATATGGAGCCTGATTTTGACCCTTCACGATTTTTCCTCAAATTTAGTCCTTTTGATTGATTTGTTTTCTTTGTAGAAACACGTGAAGTGTGGATGTATTAATCTACACATTTATTTAGTCATCTAATTTCAATTTTAGGCTTTCAATGTCAATTTCCCCATTTATGTGCTAATTATTTCGTTCAGAAATATTTTTTTTTCCAATAAAGAGTTCCTTTTTTCTTTGTGCTTCCTTCTACATATAATTCCATCCTAACTTATGGTAGCATAATATGCATAGTTAGCTGATAGTCTTTAGTCAATAATAGTTGATTGATCAGCATTCATTTGTCTATATTGCTGTTTCCTGCAACTTTAATTGTCTAATTTTTGCCTTTTAATATATCCTTGTAGGTCCATTGCATGTCCTATGGCTTCATGATAATGAAATGAGTATGTATCCTAATAATATATGAATCTATATTAAAAAGTGGACTACAAGAATGGGCATGGCAACAATTCCAACACGATACCTGATTGTCATTTTAACCTTCATTTGCACCTCGGTGTGCTACATCGAGCGTGTCGGATTCTCAATCGCATACACAGTTGCCGCTGACGCTGAAGGAGTAAGTCAATCAAGCAAAGGCACGATACTTTCAACATTCTATTATGGTTACGCTTTATCACAGGTTCCTGGTGGTTGGGTAGCTCAAAAAATAGGCGGAAGACGCGTACTCCTTTTCTCGTTTATATTATGGTCCCTAACTTGTGCTTTAGTACCACTCGACCCAAACAGAGTGTTTACCTTAATTACCGCTCGGTTGCTTGTGGGAGTATCACAAGGCTTCATTTTTCCATCTATCCACACCGTTTTAGCTCAGTGGGTCCCACCACATGAACGGTCAAGATCTGTTTCTTTAACCACGTCTGGTATGTACTTAGGGGCAGCCATGGGTATGCTTTTACTTCCCAGTTTAGTGAAGTTTAAGGGCCCACAATCCGTGTTTCTAGCCGAGGCGGCTTTAGGCGGCATGTGGTCTCTGTTATGGTTTAAGTTCGCTAGTGACCCGCCACGCTCACAGCACCCGAAAGCCGCTGCATCTGGTTTTGGTGAGTCGTTGCTGCCGGTCAAAGATGGTCAAAGTCAAAGGACTAAGACCGACAAGAATCAAATGACTCAAATCCCTTGGCGAAGAATCTTTTTTAGCTTACCCGTATGGGCTATTGTTGCTAACAATTTCACTTTTCATTACGCGCTATACGTGCTAATGAATTGGCTACCGACGTACTTCGAATTAGGTCTCGGATCCAGTCTTCAAGAAATGGGTTCTTCAAAAATGATGCCGTATTTGAACATGTTTTTATTTTCGAACATCGGAGGGGTGATCGCCGACCATGTGATAACCAAAAGAATAATGTCGGTGACAAACACACGAAAGGTATTAAACACCGTCGGATTTTTGGTTTCTTCTTTCGCATTGATTGCAATTCCGCATTTTAGAACACCTGACGGCGTGGTGCTTTGTTCTTCTTTGGCTCTCGGGTTTTTGGCGCTAGGGAGAGCCGGGTTTGCGGTGAATCACATGGATATCGCTCCACGTTATGCTGGCATTGTAATGGGGGTCTCTAATACAGCTGGCACTTTAGCTGGTATTATTGGGGTCGGGTTGACCGGCCAGCTTCTAGAAGCTTCTAAAGCTAAAGATTCGGATCTTTCTAGCCCGGAGAGTTGGAAAATGGTGTTCTTCATCCCAGGATTGATTTGCATTTTAAGTTCGTTTGTCTTTTTAATATTTTCAACCGGGGAGAGAATATTTGATTGAGGTAAGTTTGTTTTAAGTCGTCTTATAGATTTATATGATATACCTATCAATGCTTTTCCAGCATTGTAATTTTTCGATAGAGATATGTTCAACTTTACTGTACTGGTCAAAAAACACATGTTCTGCGGATAGTCGAGAGTAGTTTACATATTTTTGGTGTTTATGAAACTTGAAATCAATAAGTACCCTAATTTTGGCTTATACTTGTGAAACACATGCGTGAAAATATATTACTTGCAGCCTCCTTCGTCTTCCTTTATAAATTAACAGGTTTGTTCCTTTATATATATATATATATGACTGAGTTGTTTTGTTTATCTGGACTACATTAGTTTTGATGTAACTCATATCTTGAAGATCTGAGTGTTTATAGTCCAATAGCTCTTAAGCAGGGAAATCAACACATGTGAAGAATATCAAAATTGGTTGGTTAACACACCTGCTACAAAATAGTCGTTGGCAACAATAGCCGAGACCTAAAATCTACGATACTGCTACAGATGTTATCCTATCGATTTGTGAAGACATTGTTTATCCCGTAAAACAAATTCAATCATGTTTAAAGTGAATGTTGATGTTTCTTTCTATGAAAACCCATTTCTTTGACTTCATGCGAAGTCTGCCATAATTCTTTTCACTATATAACAAAAGAATCCGACATGGATGTGGCTAAACTCTAAAGTCGGCCTCAACCGCCATCATGTCCCACTACGATGGTGCATTTGAAATTAGATTTGAAGTGACATTGGATGAAAAAACAGAGAATGATGAGAAATTATTGGAGTCTTATGATTGGTTGCTTATTGTGAAGATGGTGCATTTTTTTTTATGAACGGCTGTTCATTATAAACACAAGGGCCAGCAAGCTGCAATTGAATGTATAGGAGATGAAGAATGATCATTCTGGGTTGTCTATCCAGTTCCATGTTGATATGAGTACATGATGTACTGGAAGTTTTAACTTACGCATATATAGTGTTGGGCAAAACTGAAGATGACTTTCTACAAGTTATGTGAACCTCTGCCTAGGCCTGTAAATGAGCTAAACGTTCGGCATGAAGTTCGTTTATTTGATAAACAAACATACTTGAACACGTTTTTTTGTCCTTTCAGTTAAATGAACGAACAAGAACACATGTCGTGTTCGTTCACTTGTGTTTATTAATCAAGGTTTAATTAATCAAGATTATTTTTATGCCATGTTTTGAGTCGTGGCAAAAAAAATGTCCGGCCTGATCAAGGCACGATGGGACCACTTTTGGAGTACAAAATTAACGCTTTGGAAATAACTAGATGCGTTAGGCTCGCTAGAAATTCATATGGCATTATTAGCTGCTAGAATACGGTGCTAGCAATAGAGTAGATTTGTAAGGATGATAAGTTGTATATTTTTCACTGGCATTGTTGTATATCGTGTAGGCATATATTTAGTTAGATGGAATTATGCCTGGTTAAAGGGGTGTGTTAGACCGGTTAGGTGTCCGCTTCGAACATGATTGAATGAACATGAGTTTGGGTCAGAACTGATCGATTTTAAAAGTATCACTTTGGTTCAAGTCAAAACCGGTGACTAAAATTAACTTGAGTTGAAATAAGCCGGTTTAGAAAAAAAAAGGTTCATGCGCTATGTACAATTATATGGTGTGGTTACTAGTGGCAACATGTATAGGCTATACCGACGGAGACCCTGGTGGAGAAGGCGACCGTGATAGTGTGGAAATGGCGGTGATGGTGGTGGTAACTGAAGTAGTGGTGTCAACAATGGCCATGGAGGTTGTGTTGCCGACGATAGTTGTTTCAGGTGGTTGGGGTGGTGGCAATGTCAGCAGTGGACTAGTGGTTGCGTTGACGACAGTGGTGGTTGTGGCAGTGGTGGCGGCATTGGTGACGGTGGTTGTGCCAATTGTGGCTAATCTTTACATGAGTTTAATTGGCTAATCATTTAACATTCCATCTAATCCTAACAATCATGACCACTAGTCATCTATGAGTTGATTTGGGTAGAAAAATTATATTCGGGTTCATATGGATTGACTAAAACAAATTAAACAATGGGTCGCTTTTATAATCCTTAATAACTTAAATTGAGTATAAACTAGTGGGTTACAGCCGCGCTTCGCGGTGGGACGAGCCGATTTTTGATCCGATATAGCAGTCAAAAAAGAAAACTTACAAAATAAAGTCGTGGTAAGTAAAAAAGTATGTCGACACGTGTTTTACATCGACCGGAAAACTTGATTACAAAAGTACTTAGAAAGTTAAAGGGTTGTCAGTGTCAATGCTAAAAGTTGAGAAAATACAAAAAAAAATGTCGAAATGTATGTCAACTTAAGTTTATATCGACACGTAAGTAAAAATAAAGACGTAAAAGTCGATTAAAAAGTATTTAGAAAGTTAAGAGGTTGTAAGAGTCAATGCTGAAAATTAAAGATTAAAAGTAAAAAAGCAAAAAGACAAAAACAAAATCACCGACTAAAAAAATATTTAGAAAGTTAAAGGGTTGTCAGTGTGAATACTGAAAGTTGAGAAAACACAAAAAAAAAATTATGTCGAAACGTAAATCAACTTAAGTTTATATCGACACGTAAATAAAAATAAAGACGTAAAACTCGGTTAAAAAGTATTTAGAAAGTTAAGGGGTCGTAATAGTTAATACTGAAAGTTAAAGGTTAAAAGTAAAAAAAAAAAACAAAAAGACAAAGTTAAAGATAAAAAAGAAAAAAAAAGAAAAATTACTGTAGCACTATTCATTGGGATGTTTCAAATTAATAGATATATATGAATGGTACCGGTACCGAATTTACCAAACCGAGTACATTTCGGTATCAACTTTTGATATTTTCGATACTGGTTTAGTATTGGTATTTACCTTCAGATAGCGGTATCATACCGTGCTGATACCCACTTTGAGGGATTTTCGATACCTGTATCGGTTAGTCTCAAGCTCATCCTTATCAAATACACATATGCCCCCACAAATATTGTTTCTCCACAAAATGAGCATGTTTTATCCTTGGTTTTAAATTATTATTTAGTTTTTCAATATAATCTCACATATCATAGGAAATATTATAGAAAGTTACAAACAATGTACTTAATTATCTATACTATATTATAACTAGTGGGAAACCCGCGCGTTGCGGCGGGGTCGACAATACAATACAGGGCTATGAACAAAATTCAACCATTTGACGATAGGTTTTTAACGGCTTCATGAGACAGTTAAATAATAGACGTAGCATACCTTTGTCATTTTTTGTTTATGTTGCTTGCTGTTATATTGGGATAGAAATTTTTTTAGAGAATATTATCAAACTGTGTGAGCGTTATTTTCATAACAATGTGTCGGTTATACTTTAATAACATTAAAAGATATAGATACATACACCACGTAGTCAACTTACTATGTTTATTTTCTAAGCTGTGGCTCTTCCAATATTTGCAACAAAAGTCATGTCAATTTTGTATCAGACAAAGTAGCACGACTAACATTAGAAACGAAATCATAGGTTGTTTTTAAAATAAATATTGCTGATCCTTGTAGTAAGCTAGAGTTTGTCTTATCAACATCAAACGCTAATACAAAATACCAATTTTAGTTGCAATATATGAATTCCAATAATTAACCTAAACAAACACTCACAAAACAAAAGTCAGTAACAACAATACACAAGTCGATTTTGAATCAGGCAAGGAACCAAGATTAACAATGGAAACGAAATCATAGCTATCACCAGAATAAATATTGTAAAACATTAAACAACCCGTTTTGACCCAAAACTGTTCTGACCCGTTACATTATGTGACACAACGAACCAGTTTTGCCTTGCTCAAAAATGTACATATACAGATTTGTTACTATTTTTTGTTGTTTGATACCTTTACAAAAAAGATTACATGAACCATTTTTACCCAAACCTGTTATGATCAGCAGCGACATGATCGATGATCAATCTCAAAAGCCTGTCTTTAAAATCAAAAATGAAAAAATAACATATGAAGATGAAACACGGTGTTTAGCTAAATGCAATCTGTAAGAATGGAAACCTAGCAGAAGCAAAATCACAAATCAAATCAATGGAAACATATATCTAATAGAGTAAAAAAGTAGAACACCTTTAGGACGAAGAGAATGAATGAGTGATGCCGATGAAAACAAGAATCCGAGAATTAGATTTCTTCGCAGTGCAATGTACTACCCCTGCTGCCCCATTCCACGGTTTAGTTTACTGGTGGGCAAGGAAGACGCCGCCTCAGCCACTTGCATAAGGGGATGTTGTTAGACCATTGAAGATGTCCTTGTTAATGTAGTTGACCCGATGTTGCCTTCCAAATCTTCAACAGTATTGTTTGAGCCTACAACTAAAAAAGTATCAAAATTACACATGCCTTACCAACAGCAACCACCTATATTATTAATTAAATTAAATAATAATGAGCATAAAGAGAGTTCAATACATATGTCGTTACCGCTATCAAGACGATTGCATGTGCCAAGTGGAGTGGTGAGCTCAGTATCAACCGGTACTGGTACCTAAATACCTAAAAGTGGGTACCGATACCGAATATACCTGATATGGTATGGTTGGTAATGATATTTTAGGGTAAAAACCGGTACCGAAAATGTCAAAAGTCGGTACCAAATACGTATTGATATTGCACCCGGTTTCGGTAAATTCGGTACCGGTACCATTTGCTCATCCCTAGATAGAAATACTCCATCAGAAAAACATACAAAAGAAAGGTAAAACTAAGTACCTGCCAGCATGAATTGTTACCAGCCACTGTATCCTCTGTTTTGCTAGTGCCACTTGAACTTATGGAAGCTGCTGAACCTTTTCTTCTTCGTCTGGTCCATAGTTAGAGCACTGGATTATTTGGTATACGAATAATATAAAAACATTACTAATTAGTAATTACTAATTAGTTGTTAACTTGTCCAAAATATATAAATCTCAACCTACCCCTTTAGTCAAAGCAGCTTTTGTACATCTTTTTTCCTAAATGAGAGACACTAATCCAAAAATGAACAAATTACAATCCAAAGAAAAAATTATCAACCTACATAAAACAAAATGCATCCAAATATATTGATATATCACCTTTTGATACTCATCCAAATAGTATGTGACCAATCCGTTTGCTGAGTCGAAACCATCACTCAGCCAAAACCCAAATCGATATAAAAATTGCAACAAGGCATCCACAACACTCAGCCAAAACCCAAACCGAAAATCTACACCGAGTCAATCCAGTTCGGTAATGCATATCGGAATCCTAATCATATCTTTCAAGGTTGAGCTCACGAACGGAAACCAAATGTCCCCTTCCCAAGCATATCTGAGATAATTGGGAAAGTAGAAAAAAATTTGGTTAGATACATCCAATTTACAGTACAGGTCGGAATTATTCTTTTGAATTACCCTATACTTTAAAAGCAAAGGCTATGAGAATGTTGAATAAGAGAGGTTACAAAAAATACCGATGAAAGGAGCCAGCTAGATGGGACAGGTGGGCGTCTAAACTCTCGTTTCATTACACCTCTCAAGTCCACCAAAGCATTATTTTCTGCAGTTGGACGGTTGTGTCGAAATCGTCTGATTCTATAAATTCATCCTCACTGGAAGCCAGCTTACACAGAAAAGATGGCCACCTAGTTAGCGCAAAGCTGTCTTCTAGAAGCTCAGTTTCATTCTAAGAATCCAAAACATGATTAAATAAAGAAAAGAGTAAATTGCCATTTTAGTCCCTGAGGTTTGACCAAAATTGGCACTTTAGTCCAAATAGTTTTTTTCTTGCCATTTTAGTTCAAATAGTTTTGTTTTCTGCCATTTTAGTCCCTGACTTTTGTCATTTTTTGCCATTTTCATCGACCACCACCACCAGCGCCCACCACCCACCCCATCACAACCTTCTATCATCGCCACCACCTGCCTGCACCATCACCACCCACCATTTCCACCACACCGGCCACTTTTTCGCCACCCACGTCATCAACCAACACCACCGCCATCATCGTAAAACCAACAACCACGACCATCATCTTCACTGTAAATCGGCACAACACCATCCCATACCATCGCACCTGCAAAATAAGAAAGAAAAATGTGGTTTGACTAAAATTCACCTAAGTTAACTAAATTTTTTGAATGGAGTTAGTGGGTTGGATGAAAATGGCAAAAAATGAAAAAAGTCAGGGACTAAAATGGCAGAAAACAAAACTATTTGGACTAAAATGGCAAGAAAAAAACTATTTAGACTAAAGTGGCAATTTTGGTCAAACCTCATGGACTAAAATGGCAATTTACTCTAAAGAAAAAATAGAAGAAAAATAAGGAAAGTGGAATTACTATGAATTACCCTGCATTTCAATTGGATCCATCATGATCTTTCGATGAAACCGAGGCAGGCCCATCGTCGGTAGCTGACTTTATTTTTTCCTGCAAGAAGAAGAAAACTGCGATACGTGTAAAAAGATGCAACAAGAAGAAATAACAAAGATATCATGATATAAACGCACGATATCATCTTTTAAGCTGGTCCCACCGGTGGTTACCATGACTTGAATGTTTAGATGGTTTCCAAGTTCTTCACAACAAATTTGTGTCGTGTCTTGTAGCCCAAGGCGTCTGGTGGAATATTTGTTCGTGGCTGAGAATTGATATGCCGAGAGACATGACTTCTGTCAAAAACAGTCGGGCTCAAAACTTGGATGTAGATGGTCAACATGGTTTACCTTAAAAGTATGTGGAGTATTTGGCTTAGCAGAAATGATAAGGTCTTCAACGAAAGGTGGATCCTGGTATAAAAAGTGATGGATGGCATAAAGGAAGACTCGTACTTTTGGATAAATAATAGATCGAAATTAAGCAAGATCAATGTCAGTTCTAATAAGGTTTATGATGTCATAGACACATGTATGTTGATATGTATATAACAACTGTTCAGTTCCGAAATCCAACGACCATTAGGTACCATGTGGCTGCAAAATCAAGCAAGCTGTTCAAATTGAAGAATGATGCAAAATTGAACTTACCATCGGTTTTTGATGTGATCAGTTCTGATCCTATCATATCTGACACACCAACTCTTCCCTACAGTTCAAAATGAAGAGGCCCATTAAATCATATAGTCTAGAATATTACATATCCCTACAAAAAGTAACTTGGGGTGCCTTAGGGTAAGTCAAAAGTTGTGTCTCTTTACATCACACCCTTTACTAATAAACATATAACCCAAACCAACATGTCCCAATATACACACCCCTTAAATATAACCTCCCAAACCAACATGTCCCAATATACACACCCTTTATTAATACATTACATCTTATTTGTTTAAACATCGCGTCCCTTCGAAAATGTGTGATTTGACTTTATTCCATATTGTCGAAAAGGTGTGATTTAACCAACTTCGGTCATACATTTTCGTTTAAAAGTCGTGTTGTTTAGGAAATTATATTATAAACTTGGGTCATACCTTTTCGTTTAAAAGTCGCATCGGTTAGAAAAATATTTTATACCTTTCGTTTAAAAGTCGCGTCTTGTCGGTTAAAAAATAATATTATAAACTTGGTCATACCCTTTCGTTTAAGTCGCGTCGGTTTAAAAAATTATTATATAATACAACGTAACATCAGCCACGAACGGCTTCCAAATCATCGCGTCTATTCAAAACACCCCGTTTATAGAAGAACAATGTTGTTGAGTTAGTTGGCAATCCCATATAAGTATGCCACACCCACCAACGCTTTTATATGCCACCCCCACCAACGCTGACGTACACTTTCGCCCGTAACCGGCAACAACTTCCTCTCACTGATTCTTCATTTTCCTCTATTACCGATCTACATATCGTTTTTGTTCGTTGCTGATTTAACGTATCGATCTTCATATATGATTTAGCGTAGTATTTTTCCATTTATCCAACAGAATCTTCGGTTCCAGTATGATTTCACCCCATCATATTATGTTTTTGCTATTGATTACTAATTCGGTCCTTCTTTTTACCATTAAGTTCTTTGTTTGTATGATATGAACAACATGCGTTTTAATGTTAATAATTGTATGTGGATTTTTGATTGCAGAGTCTGAAAACAAAAATAGGGACTAAAATCACAACACTACCGTAAAACTTTAATTATATTCTAAATCTTTAAGGAACAAAGATCATCATCACTTTATTTCATACAAACCACCGTGAAAAACAAAGATCTAGAGATGAATGAAAAAATCAAGACTCTAAGAAAAAAAAAATTGGCGAAGGACTAAGGAAATCGGAAGAAGAAACTCAGTCCAAATCGGTAAACGACAACCATATTGATACATACACATTCCCAAATCCAATTCCTGAGGATATAAGAGATGAAAGCGACAAAGAGAAAGAAATCAGAATTGATGATGTGTATACACACCCCCAAATTCAATTCAATTCTGCACGTAACGGAAAAAAAGACGGTTGTACCAAATTAAATTCAATTCAAATCGTCACCTTTGAAGAAGATGATGATAGATCGTAGTTGTTGATGACGAAACGAGTTCATGCACGTTTAGTGTTAATGGGTTTCGTTTGAAATGAATGGGAATGGTATTGAGTATTGACATACAAGAATAAGGGTGATTAATTTGTCTAGCACAATTAATTTATATTTGTTCAAAATAGAATATTTGATAAAAATTGAGGGAAAACTAGATTGAATATTTTGGAAGTAATCTACATCATAATCCAATACAGAAGTGCATATATACATATACATGTTAACTGTCAAGTATGTTAACTGCTAAACAGTTATTAGAGGGGAGTTTGTATATCTGTTTTATGACACTCCCCCTCAGATATACATCCTTATTCATTATACACTATTAACCACATGCTTCAGGATGATGTTAAATCGATACTTCAGGATCTATGAGATAAACTGATACTGCTGGATCAGTTATGCTGCCTCGTTAAAAACCTTACTAAGAAAACCCAGTGGGACAAAACTTAGTTAAGGAAAAGAGTACAGCGTGTATAATGCTCCCCCTCAATTTAACTAACATCTTTCAATCTTCGAAGCCCGATCTTATGTGATAAATACTCAAAACTGCTTCTAGGTAGTGATTTTGTGAAAAGGTCAGCTAGATTTTCACTTGACTTGATCTGACGAACATCGATTTCTCCTTCTTTTTGTAGGTCATACGTTGAGAAGAACTTTGGTGAGATGTGCTTTGTTCTATCGCCTTTAATATAGCCTTCTCTTATTTGAGTTATGCAAGCAGCGTTGTCTTCATAGATAATCGTCGGGTCTTTCTTGATTTGTTCTAATCCGCATGCTTCTTGTATATGATTGATCATTGATCTCAACCACACACATTCTCGACCAGCATCATACAAAGCAATCAATTCGGCATGATTTGATGATGTTGCTGTAAGTGTTTGCTTAGTTGACTTCCAAGAAATTGCTGTGCCACCATATGTGAATACATAACCTGTCTGAGATTTTGCTTTGTGAGGATCTGATAGATATCCGGCATCAGCATACCCAACAAGCTGGGACTTTTGATCCTTTTGATAGAAAAGACCTAAGTCTTGTGTCCCGCAAATATACCGGAATATATGTTTTACACCATTCCAGTGTCTACGTGTTGGATTCGAACTGTATCTCGCAAGTACATGAACTGCAAATGCAATGTCAGGTCTTGTGTTGTTTGCGAGGTACATAAGGGCACCGATCGCGCTTAAGTACGGTACTTCTGGACCAAGTACTTCTTCGCCTTTTTCTTGAGGGCGATAAGGATCCTTGTGTGGATCTAGCGGCCGGACAACCATAGGTACGCTAAACGGATGTGCTTTATCCATATTGAAACGAACTAACATCTTCTGGATGTAGTTTGATTGATGGACAAATGTGTCATTGCACAGATACTCAAATTGTAGTCCGATACATAATTTCGTCATACCAAGATCTTTTTCATTTCAAATTCCTTCTTTAACAACTGAGCAGCTTTCTCTATCTCTTCAGGAGATCCGATGATGTTGATATCATCAACATAGACTGCTATTATAGTGAAATTTGAGAGTGATCTTTTAATAAAGACACATGGACTGATTATTTCAGACTTGTATCCTTCTTTTTCGAGATATTCACTAAGTCGATTGTACCACATACGACCAGATTGTTTGAGACCATATAAAGATCTCTGGAGCTTTATAGAACACATATCTCGAGGTGTTGATTTTAATGCTTCAGGCAATTTTAATCCTTTAGGGATTTTCATGTAGATGTCATTTTCAAGTGTCCCGTATAGGTATGCGGTGACGACATCCATTAGTCTCATATGAAGTCCTTCAGAGATTGTGAGGCCGATTAGGAACCTAAGGGTTATCGCATCCACTACAGGGGAATACGTTTCCTCATAATCAACTCCTGGGATTTGGGAAAACCCTTGCGCTACAAGTCGAGCCTTATATCGTACAATCTCATTCTTTTCATTTCTCTTTATTGCAAACACCCATTTATAACCTACTGGTTTGACGTCTATGGGTGTTCGGACTACAGGTCCGAAAACATGTCGCTTTTCGAGCGAATTTAATTCGGCATTTATGGCTTCTTGCCATTTTGGCCAATCATTTCTGTGCATGCACTCTTCTAAAGTTTTAGGTACATAATCATTTTCATTGATTACATCCGTTGCTATAGCATATGCGAATATATCATCAACACGTGTTTTGTTCCGGTTCCACATTGTACTATCTTGTACATAATTAATAGAGATCTCATTTTCGTTCGGTACCGGTGTTTCTTCTGAAACTTCATTTTCCTCTGGAATTATAGTTGTCTCTTCCGGGACATTCACCTCTACCGGGGTTTCATTTATAATCTTTTGTGAGTTTTCACCAACTGCGTTACTTTGCTCTTTTCGTTTCCGTGGGTTTTTGTCTTTGGAACCGATTGGCCTCCCACGCTTTCGTTGTATAGTAATCGCTTCTGGGATTACTTCAATTCGAGCAGGTGCATTTGATGCTGGTACATGTGACTTTGTCACTCTATTCGTGTCTGTGAATGCATCTGGTAATTCGTTCGCTATTCTTTGCAAATGTATAATCTTTTGGACTTCATATTCACATTGACCACTTCGGGGGTCGAGATTTGATAGCGATGATGCATTCCACGTTATTTCTTGCGTTACCAGTCTTTCTTTGTCCTTATCTCCCCCTAAGACTGGGAACATTGTTTCATCAAAATGACAGTCAGCATACCGTGCTGTAAACATGTCTCCCGTCATTGGTTCTAAGTATTTAATAATGGACGGGGAGTTAAAACCAATATAAATACCCAGTCTTCTTTGGGGTCCCATTGTAGTACGTTGTGGTGGCGGTATTGGTACATATACCGCACAACCAAAAATTCTAAGGTGGGACAAACTTGGTTCTCGTCCGGAGACCAGTTGTAATGGGGAGTATTCGTGATCAGCAGTTGGTCTCAATCTAATCAGTGCAGCAGCATGCAAAATAGCATGTCCCCATGCAGAAGATGGTAGTTTACATCTCATTAAAAGTGGTCTAGCGATTATTTGCAATCGTTTAATCAAAGATTCAGCTAAACCATTTTGTGTGTGAACATGAGGTACTGAATGTTCAACATTGATCCCAATTGACATACAATAGTCATTAAAAGCTTGAGATGTGAACTCTCCCGCATTATCCATCCGGATGTTTTTAATTTGATTATCGGGGAAATTGGCTCTCAATTGTATGATTTGAGCTAAAAGTCGGGCAAATGCTACATTTCGAGTAGCTAAAAGGCTCACATGTGACCACCTTGAGGATGCGTCTATTAAGACCAAGAAATAGCGGAATGGTCCACACGGATGAAGAATAGGCCCACAAATATCCCCTTGGATTCTTTCTAAAAATGATGGGGTTTCATGTATCAATTTAGTTTGTGAGGGCCGAGTAATAAGTTTGCCCAAAGAACATGCTGCACATGATAAGTCTTGTGGTAGCAAAACTTTTAAGTTTTTGAGAGGGTGCCCGGTTGCACTTTTGATTATTCGTCTCATCATTATGCTACCAGGGTGACCTAGACGGTCATGCCATATATTGAATGTGTCTTTATCTAATAGCTTTTGGTTACTCACCATGTATGATTCGACAGGATTGATATTAGTACAATATAATCCAGAGGATAAGGCTTCCAGTTGTTCAACAACGGTTTCTTGACCATTTTTGTTTGACGTAATTTGAAGATATTCAATATTATTTTCAGATATTGTTTTTAGGTGGTAACCGTTTTTCCGAATATCTTTAAAGCTAAGTAAATTTCTTCTGGATTTACTAGAAAATAATGCATTATCGATAGTTAATTGGGTACCCGAAGATAATGTTATGTGTGCTCTACCGGAGCCTTCGATAAGGTTACTGACACCAGATATAGTACCAATCGGTGTCTCTGCCGGAGACAACTCAGAGAAAAATTTCATATCTTTGAGAATAGTATTAGTACTACCGCTATCTACCAGACATTCATCGCTAATAATAGCTCTACTGGAGCTAGCATACATATTTCTTCAGGAAATTAAAATAAATAAAGGTTAATGCAAAGAAGTAAAATAAAACATTGCAAGAGTTTCAAAACAAATCAAGTACAAAGGTCACAGTGTGAAAAGTAAAGCACAAAAGGTACATTAAATATGTTTAAACATCACGAACATTTTCAATGAAATCACATGCATCCAAATGAACGTCTGGTATCGTGGCTTGAGGTGTATCCTCAATCAGATTTGTTTCAGCATTCTTTCCTTTTTCTTTCATCATGCGTTGATATGCCTCAACGAGGTGTTTAGGGGTGCGACATGTGCGGGACCAATGATTTGACATCCCACATCTATAACAAATGTTGCTTTGGTTCCCGCTACTTTTCCCTTTTGAAGGTCGCCCCGTATTATGTCGACTCGATTCACCACCGCTACTTTTAGTGTTCTGGGACTCTCGATGCCATGTATATCCCCGTCCTCGACCATGACCACGACCTCTGCTGGGGCCGCGGCCTCTACCTCTACCTCGTCCGCTTTGATAATTGGTCGCATTCGCTTCAGGGAATGGGCTTGCACCGGCGGGTCGCGATTGATGGTTTTGTAGTAGGAGCTTGTTGTTTTGCTCCGCGACCAGAAGACATGATATCAATTCAGAATATTTAGTAAATTTACGTTCCCGATATTGCTGCGACAGGAGCATATTTGAGGCATGGAACGTTGAGAAAGTTTTTTCAAGCATGTCTTCGTCGGTTATTTTTTCACCACATAATTTTAACTCAGAGGTAATACGGAACAAGGCAGAATTATACTCACTGACAGTCTTAAAATCCTGTAGTCGTAAATGAAGCCATTCATAGCGGGCTTTGGGGAGTAAGACCAACTTCTGGTGGTCAAAACGTTCTTTTATATTTGTCCATAGTTCAAGGGGGTCCTCAACAGTTAGATATTCCCGCTTTAGATCTTCGTGAAGATGATGGCGGAGGAATATCATAGCTTTCGCTTTATCTTGAGGTGAAGTTTGATTACCATCAATAATTGTCTCCCCCAGATTGTTTGCCGTCAAATGGATTTTAGCATCGAGAGTCCATGGGAGGTAGTTGTTACCCGAGATGTCAAGGGCGGCGAATTCAAGTTTTGATAAATTCGACATATTATCTACAAAGGAAAGAGACATGCATTTAATAACAAGCATGTGTATATAATGGATACTATAGGAGAACTTCAGGTTCTTTATAATTAGAACTTCAAGTTCTAAAGTTTATATTAAGTAGAACGACATATTCTCATACAAATTGTTGTGTATGAAACTGTTACTGTGTAGGATCTTTCGGTGAATTAGGGAGACTATGCACAACGCAACATTTATTTTGGATATGTTATTTAATTTAATAAGATTAAATATCATATGTAGTACTACATCCGATCAACAAGTAAATAGTATTGTTAATATGTATTTGAGGATAGCTAAATAATAATATTGTTAATATAGTTAATATGAATCAATTAAATTCAATAGGATGAATAAGAAATGTAAATGACATTTTCCAATGATTCTTTAACTTCTTAATTTGCTTTAATATATTATATACTGGGTGGTTTTACTAAAATCTATCTATTCTAATATAATAAAGTAGTTTTGACTTATGTGTCATGTATACATAAAACCACCCATTATTTTGACAAGTGGCTTTTTCTTCTTCCATTATTTATAAAGTTTACCTCTGACACGTGTCTTTCTTAACCTTAACCTTGAGAGATTTTCATCAGATCCCCACGGTTCTTTCCAAACCCTATACACTTATACGCCTTCATACGTTCCTAATCTATCCATCTATTCATGCCTAATCATCTTCGCAAGATCTTATAATCTTCTCCATCGCCGTCCAAGAAGTTCCTGATTCTCGATTTTTAGTCAAGATACCACAGGTAAAGCTTCTTTAGTTTTTGATTTTGCATGCTTTTTGAGGTTTAATTTCAAGATTCTATGATCGTTTTGTTGGGTTTTCTTTGAATTTATATGAAACATTCGTTTAGGGTTCGATTTTCATATGATTTAGGGTCCGATTTCATAATAAACATTCGTTTAGGGTTCGATTTTCATATGATTTAGAGGTGGCAATTTGATTCATTTACAATTCTTTTTGAAAGATTTTCAAGGCTTGAATTGTTTTATTGTTCATCATCGTTGTGTTTACTTCTTGAAGGATTAAACGGGTTATGCATTATGTACCTGTATAGGTGTTCTTCATCAAAAGATAGTGTTGTTATATGCAGGTGGTAAAATATAAAGTTTTTAATTTAAATTGTTCTGTTATACAAGCTATAGGATGTTCACCTTTTATCTGTGTGACAATAATGTAGGTATTACTGATGAGGATTTCATTATTCACAGGTTCCATGTGAAAAAGCTACAGGCATGCTTCCCTCCTGGGACCGACCTTTCGAAGGGTACCCCGAAGATCATTGATAAAGCTTCTTGTGTGGATGTCAATGGCGAAGTCATTATTGATGAACCTGCAGGTAAATCTTACAGGTGGGAATATACCTTCAAGAGTAAATTATATTATTTATCGGTGTTTTCAAATCAAACGTGGTTATTTGATGTTGCGATTATTGGGTTTTATATTGTGCTTATTGTATGTGATTTGAACTTCAATTGCTCATTAACATGAATTGTTGTATTTATCAATTTAGGATTAGCCGTTCAAAATAGGATTCAATTTTGATGCTTTTTTTTTTAATTTCAGGGCTGAATCTGTTACTATCTTAGTCATCTCATTTAGATAAATCTTTAATTTAAATGAAAAGTAGTGTCATTAACATTTTATAAACCTTTAGTTCAAGTACATATATTTTTTGATTGACATCTGATGTTATGGTTATGGTTATGGCTAGACCTATATTCTATTTGACCACTTTTAGTCTTTTTGTGGTGAGAAATGATTGTTTAATATTACTAAAAAGGAATGTAGTTTAGTTGGTGTATCTTGACTTGCTTTCATAGCTCAGTTGGTTAGAGCACCCTTTTAGTAAGCGGGAACTCTTGAGTTCAAACGGGAGGTCTTGAGTTCAACTCTCAATGAAAGCACTTGTCAGTTGTCACTTGCTTTTACAATACATTCTGTATTATTATATTTCCCTTAAACTGAAATGAGCAAATCCAGTGTATTATACAACTTGTAAAAAATTAAGTGACCATTGTAAATCAGAGCTAAATTTGACCATCCTAGAACTAGAATAAAGATTTTTATTTCTGATTATTAATGTTAATGCTCATTATTATAGCTAGAGGATCTGTAGTTTTGAATTAGACGATGAACTTGTAGACAAATTTCCTTATTTAGTATTAGATTTGCTTGAAATTTCTTTTTCGGTCTATCAACCACAACAGTTATGCAGGGCCGGCCCTGAGCATGTGCCGGGTGGGCGCCAGCTCAGGGTCAAAAACGTGAAAGGCCCCGTAATTTATTATATATTATATACATAAATTTATCATATATATAGTTAAAACCCTATGACTATGACAAACTACCAACTGCAGTCGACTGGTCGCCTTGACGCCTTTTATGTCGCTGGTCTCGGGTACGAGAGTGGCTGACTGGCTGTCAACGTTTTACTTACGAGGTTAACCATTTCCTTTTAAGCTATACTTTTTTTTTAGGCAAATTGGCCTGTAATAATCCCACCTACACCTTTTTGGCCAATAATAATCCCACCTCAGAATATTCCCCACACCAGTGCCACTTTTCAGAAATTTTGCCCACACCGGTCCTCCGTTAAAAATCCCTAACTCAGTTAGCAAAATGGCTGATGTGGCAGATGATGTGTTAAAAATTGATTATGTGGCAGATGATGTGTTAAAAACTGATTACGTGGCAGATGATTATGTATTCCCTGATCCTTTACAACTTAATGTATTTATAACCCACACTTACACTTCATCATCACCACTCCACAACCGCACCTCCACCACCACTCGTCCACCACCACCGCACCTCCACCCACCCCCCACCAACCCACCCAACCAAGACACCAAAATCCTTCGAACCCACAACGCAAGATCCACCTCAATCCTCTTCCAAACCGACCCACAATCTCAAACCTTAAATGGGCATCATAAAAATGAAATCTTGAAGCTTTTGGAGCTCTCAATGGCCAAAAAAAGAACCCCTCAGTTTCCAGGCTCAATCTACATCCAGTCCCCTGCAGATACGGCCAGATAAAGCGCCAAGCATGCCAGTCATCATCATCTTCAACATCACTTGTCAACACTTTTACAACGTCATTCCATTCTTCAACCTTTAAATCCCCTGAATCCACCTTCACCACCTGAATCTCCACCACTCTATGCAAGCAACAATGCAGGTATTCATTCATTCATTTCCAACTCTCTCTCACTCTTTCAACATTCATTCATACATCTGATTTTCACTCATTTTAACCTAATTTTCACAACCTCAATTGCTGAATTTGTTACAGACACGAACAGTTCAAGTGGATCAACTCTCAGATCTAGCTACCGAGCGAGAAATTCATGAGTATTTCTCCTTCTCCGGTGACATTCACAGCATCCAGATCTGGAAGAAAGAAGACTGCCTTTGTTATAGGAATATAAGATATGTTTCTTTGATTGCTTTGTTTAGTGAATCTGGAAGAAAGAAGACTGCCTTTGTGACGTTTAGAGATCCGAAAGCTCTTGAAATTGCGTTGTTGTTATCGGTGTGGTGGCAGGTGAGTGAAGGTGCGGTGGTGGTGGACGAGTGGTGGTGGAGGTGCGGTTGTGGAGTGGTGATGATGAAGTGTAAGTGTGGGTTATAAATACATTAAGTTGTAAAGGATCAGGGAATACATAATCATCTGCCACGTAATCAGTTTTTAACACATCATCTACCACATAATCAATTTTTAACACATCATCTGCCACATCAGCCATTTTGCTAACTGAGTTAGGGATTTTTAACGGAGGACCAGTGTGGGCAAAATTTTTGAAAAGTGGGACTGGTGTGGGGAATATTCTGAGGTGGGATTATTATTGGCCAAAAAGGTGTAGGTGGGATTATTACAGGCCAATTTGCCTTTTTTTTATTATTTTTGTTTTACCCTTTTGACCCGTTAGCGATAACACATAACTATAATTTTTTTTGGTATGGTTCAGTTTTTGGTTTCGATGGTGACTCAAAGGTTGTTGTAGGGTGGTTTTATTCATGTTAAACATGATGGCAATGGTATGATGATTGGTTAGTATTAGTCATCTTTCATCAAAGTTTGTCAAGAAAAAGAAAATAAATAGATTTGGTGACTTTCTAAGATTGGTTGTTAGGAGAAGTATAGCGAACATGTTATGGTCAGAGGTTGTTAGAGCTTATGAAGACAATGGCCCTATCTTTTTATGTTTATTTGAAAAAAATATTTAGAACTTCTTATTAAACAAAGCACCAATTATAAAATAACTTGCTCATGCATCTTTTCAAAGTATCCACCAATGAAAATAACTAATATAGAATCTAATGGTTGCATTTAGTTGTAGAAATTAGAATTACTGAACTAGAACTTAACTTTTCCCAATTAATCTCATTTTTCCAGGTTTTGCTTATTATGACACTGCAAAATGCACCAGCAGGTCTTGATTATGAACGGGACAAAAAATTTCAAAGGTTTGTGTCGTACTACAAGTATTACAATACGTAGGATGGCGTGCTTAATTTATTTTATTTATTTGGTTGCTACTTGCTTAGTAAACGACCCAAAAACCGTCAATCATCAGATAACCTTTTAAAGAATCCTTTTATTAAACACACACAGATAAGACAACTGATTATCAAACTTTTTCCCCGTATAATCTATGATTGCTAAGCGTTTCTATAATCCCCTTGAAACTCCTCTACCCAATAAACCAGTGGGTGTTTTCTGTTCAATTGATGAAGCAGGTTTTAAAAAGAAATTTGGTTACGGTAAATGTATAATATATACATCTTCACATTTTCCAAACTTATCCCCCGTTTAAGAGTAGTAACATGATTCAAAACTGAATGGTTCAACCTATCTTTACAATATAATATATAGTTTGTGAAGCTTAGGTTATTTAGGTTGGGTAAAGTTCTTGTACAAATAATCTTAACATACTAAACATACAAATTGAAGGAAAACTAAAAAAGACAAGGTGGCATTTTTGTAATTATCAATAACTATCAAAGTTACTCTACAAATATACCTAAAAAAACCTAACCACTCCCCCCACCCCCCAAAAACCTAAAAAAAACCTAACCCCCCCCCCCCCCCCACCCAAGCTAAAATGCTAAAAACTAAACCCCCAAAAAACCTAAAAAAATCTAAAAAAATAAAAAAAAACACACAAATTATTTTATTTTATTTTTTTAACATTTTTTATTAAAAAATCGTGATTTTTTAATAAAAAATGTTAAAAAAAAATTGTGTTTTTTTAGGTATTTTTTGTTGTAACTTTGATAGTTGGTGGTAATTACAAAAATGCCACCTTGTCTTTTGGGGTTTTCCTTCAATGTGTATGTTTAGTATGTTAAGATTATTTGTATTTGATCTTTTACCTATTTAGGTTTTATTGTTACTTTTGCCATCGTTTGTAATGCTTTGCCAGTTAAATTGTTTCTAATTTATGTGAAATCTGTTGTATTTACCATCGTTTATGGTGATTGTGGAATGCTATACTTTCAACTCAAGTGGTTTGCATGGACATCCTATATGACAAAATATGATTGTAGACACTAATGTTTGAGTCAGGTTCCAAGCCAAATAAAGTACATATATTTTTATGGACCTAAGGGATCACTTACTGCTATTATTTATGATAAAAATTGTACGAGACCCATTAGTTTGAACACTTTAAGCTGCAGATGTAGTTATTTGTCATTTACTGAAAGTTCAAAATCTTGTGATGGCTTCGAAGTGGATTCAAAAGGAGTTTGTGGCAGCGTGGGGTCTGGGAAATCGAGCTGTATTTCTTGTATTCTTCGTGAAATCCCGAAAATATCCGGTGAAGTAAGTCGTAACTTTATACGTGTAATTAACTTTTTTAAGTCTTTAATTTATTAATTGTTAACATCATTTCTTGTGGTTTTAATTACGGTTCAGGTTCGAATTTGAGTCATGATCTACATCAAGATTTAAGACCCCTATTAATCGTCTCCATAAATATACGTACAACTTCAATTTGGCTCGTCACGAGCCGAGCCGAGCTAGGCTCACTTTCTAACCGAGCCGAGACAACTCAGCTCACTTTCAAAACGAGCCATATTAAGCGAGCCTTTTTCAAGCTAAATCCGAGCGAGCTCCGAGCTGCGAGCTTTTTGGACAGCCCTATTTCTGATACATGCGAATACGACACTGAATGTTGTATATAAAAAAGTTTTTAGAGATTTGTAATTTGTCTTTGTGTCTATAGATTTCTTAGCTATGATAGTAAATATGATATGTAATTATAAATAAAGAATTTATTGCGAAATTTATTTATTTTTTTATAACTTTCTATTTTAGTTTTTCATGTTACCCAACCCCGTATACCACACGGGTTTTAACCTAGTCTTTATATATAATAAAAGAAACCTTATCGAAGACACGTGGCCATCTATTGTGCAATCTATATGATGAATTCCCGCCTATGAGATTGTTTACAAAAGCCCGGCCCGCCGATTAAATATTACTTCTAACCAATTATCTCCTCAAATATTGCTTTTCACAAACCCTAATATCTACAACCTCCGCCAGAAGAAGCCTACTCATCTCCACAAGATCTTATCCAAATTTCTTATTCTTCTATTTTGCTGGCCATTTGGTTTCCAATCGTTCAAATCTAAGGTAATATTATTCATATTAGGTTACATCTTATTACTAAACATTATCTCATCTTCATCTGTGTGTTCTTAGTTTGAATCTTTATTTTTCCTGTCTTTCTATAAGATTACTCAAGCCAATTTTCTTTGATTGTGATATTCAATCGGAAATTCTGCCACCCCTTTCAAAAATCCATAAGAACGGTTGGCTTTGTTTTCACTATTTGTATCCCTAAGTCTATATTTAGGGTTTTAATTTTCTGATCTGTTTGTTACAATTTTTGTAACTACCAAAAAAAAAACTCATAATTTTGTAAATATGAACAAAAATTTTAAATAACAAAAACTCATTATTTTGTCTGCGAATTCAGTAGTCACATTATACATTTCAATTTCCATTCTTACTTTACAAGTATAGTTCAATTTCTTCATTTGTATTGTTTTAATGTAATTCCTAATTTCTTGGTGTACTATTTACAAGCATGCTAATAAATTAGTCACAATTTTTTTTTTTCAAATTGGTTTAAAATTGCTTCTATGAACAGGTGGAGGTTTGGACGTTTGAAGAAATACATAATGCCTTAAATTATGCTTCTCAAAACCATGGAAAGAACAACTAGCTAGGGAAAGCAAAGGTAATTGCATTTTGGAGTTATAATTTGCTACTACTTTTAGGTCTTGAATGAGTAGCATAGCAATGTGTACTATTTACCCCATGTCTACTCAAGTGATGGCTACACTGCCCAAGAGCATATCATTGAAGGTATGTTTCTTGCTTCGGCTACTTCGAGTCAATTTTAAGGGTCATTCTGTTGTTTCGATACATTAGTTGGGTAATGGGTCAAAATGAGTATACATGTTCCTTATATTTGTAAACTGTATTTTTAGCTACATGTTCTGTATACAGTAGAAACTCTATAAAATAATACACTTGGGACCACCAAAATTTATTAATTAAAAGAGTTATTAATTAATCGATAAATTAATAATTATTAATTTATATATTAATTAATATTTTATTAATTTATAGTAGAATACTTAGTTTACAAACACCTTTCAAGCTTTCACTTAATTATTGTATACAATGCATGTATATCAAATGAACTGCCCAATTTGAAAGAAACCTTCAATCTCCCACCTTATTATGCTTTTTGTGTTCAATTTGAGAAAACAACACCAGAAGTTCTTACCATGCTAAGGAAAATTAGAGACGAGATTCAAGGGGAAATTGATTTCAACAAAAAACAAAAGACAATTGAGTCATTTTTCAAGAAACCTTCATAAATCATTCATGTAATATGCTATATATAAGGAATTATTAATTTATATTTTATATGGGGTCTAAAGAAATTATCAAAAATGTATTATCTTACAATTTTAGCGAATTATTAATTTAGCACCCTATCCCCGAGTCGGGACCGGCAAAAAATATTATCTTAGAGAGTTTATTAAATAATCGAGTATTAATTTATCGAGTTTCTACTGTATTTTTTTTTTTTCATGATAGCTACATGTTCTTCCGGTATATGTGTTTATACATTTGTAAATTGTATTGTTTTTTTGGTAGGCTTTTGTGGGGAATTAGTGCTTTTGGATGTTTTTTGGGATAAATTAACAAACTAATATGTAGTTTTTGGGATGCTACTTTATATGGTTAGTTTTGGTTATGATTATTATTTGTAATACTATTTTTTTCATAGATTTCATGAAGTGCATATCAATGTGGCTGTAAAATTCAGATATTGGACGCTAATGTGTTGTATATACATTATATCATAGTTTGTCTAATCTTATTCATTGTTGCCTAAGAAGATTTAAATTTTTCAGGGATAGGGTTAATGACAAATATGAAGAGGGTCGTGACATAAGTCGTCTTTTTGAATTCATGTTTGGGAATATTGATGGTTTTGGTGATCTTGATATTGATAACCTTGATGAGGTATCTATCTTTCTTTATATTGCACAAACACACACACACACATGTATGTGTGTATATATATTCTAAAATTAAACATCCATTGGTTAATTATTGCAAAACCATGGTTTTATTTCTCAGAAGAGGAGCGTCTTGCTACACTAGCTTATATACTTGGATCATATTTTAACATATATTGATGTACACAACTACCATCTCCTTGCTATATTTTTATACTATATATAATTTTATTAGACAATTATGATAATAATATATTGAATTCATGACTTTGAACTTGTAAGACAATGATTTAGTTATGTAGATTATAAGTGGATTATGACCAAAAAGCTGAAGATGTATTAGATTATCAAGATATTGATTGAACAATACGAGGAATGAGAAGTCCAAGCGTTGACCGAGGAAGACTATCTCATACCAAAATCCGATTATGTTTCTACAACAGTAACTTCATCGTTAGTTACATCATCTACATTGTTTTGATGACGAAAATTAGGATGAAGAAGAATTACTTAACAAATTATGTGTGATGTGATATGTAATGTCATTTATATTTCAATTATTTATAATGTTATGACATATCTAATTTACATTGTTAAACCGTGTAATAGACGGGTACCTAATGAATTGTTATTGTAACTTTTATTTATTATTAGTGTTATTGGTATTGTGTTATCATATTATTACACGTCATTTCAATCATAAGAAGTGTTTCAAGATATATTAATTAATTTGTTTTCATTGTTCAGCCCGTGTAATACACGGGTTTTAACCTAGTAATATAATAATATATTATATAGGCATCAAACAAACGTATAATCAACAAACATTTTAAAAAAATATTAAACAATAATATTTCTAGTCTATAGTGAAGGACAGGTGGCATATATATCTTCTAGACACTTCGAAAGCCTTATTAAATATGTATTGTTAATATGTTAAAACATACAATACACCACCAGCGACAAAAACAGAGTTAGAGAGAGAGAAAGTGCACAATTGATGCCAATTGATGTGAGGAAGACGAACGAACAGGAATTGCCGGTTTAATCCTGATTTGCCGGTTTAATCCTGATATATGAAGAACCGGGAAATTGACATCTGAACCGGGCTGGTGGACCGGACCAGTGAGTTTATTCGCCGGAGAAAAATGTTCAGGTCATAAACTAAATGGAAGTTATATTAGATTCGCAAGTGACGAACAGTCTGCCGTGCGTCTCCGTCGTGTCGGAATTAGAGGTTGGCCGGCCTTCCATCGCCGGCCGCCGATTTGGGATCCAGTAACAGTTGAAGAACCACCACAGAAACAATTGGCGGTTGAGGATAATCGCCGGAGGAAAGTTTTCAGGTTAGAAATTTAATGTATTATGGGATGTTTTATGTGTTTTGTTCGGTTGTATGAGGCGGCAGTGACCGTCGTTGGTTGAAGAGTACAACAACTCCGGATTTTGTTTCAAAATGATAATAATTATCAACCCTACTTGTGTTCTAAGATGCACAAAAAATAAACCTATTTTTGGTATTCGAAATTCCAGATCGAAAAACATGTCTTGTGTTCCAAAAGATGAGACCGATAATCAGGATTTGAAAATAAAAATATGTGAAAATTGTGGGTAAAATGCCACCGTAGAAAAAAAAAGAGAGGGGATAAAGATCCCTTTTAATAACCGGTGTGAAAAATTTTAATTTGTGATCCATCTTTTGGAGATGCATTTATAATAGGGAAACATTGAACACAGACTAAAGATTATGAATATGTGTACCAGGATATGATGAACAAAAGTGTTGAATCTGTTGTCTGGTTGAAGATTTGAAAAGATCCCAGTTTGATTTGTTGCAGATGGCCTGTAAATCTCAGCGGAGAGTCAAGTGCCTGATAACGTGATAAAAATTGAGGGAAAACTAGATTGAATATTTTGGAAGTAATCTACATCATAATCCAATACAGAAGTGCATATATACATATACATGTTAACTGTCAAGTATGTTAACTGCTAAACAATTATTAGAGGGGAGTTTGTATATCTGTTTTATGACAATATTTAAATAAATACGGTGGTTATTTTGTTCTAAACGATTCTAATAACTTTACCCTAGAAAATATAGTAACTGACTACTATTGTTTTAAATATTGTTTCACAGTTAAAGACATTTACTCTTATGAATTCCAATATTGCTTCACAGATAAACACATTTGCAAAGTGGGGCTAGCTCATTTGGTAGAGGCTTTTGCCTCTTAGTGGGAGGTATTGGGTTCAATCCCAAGCAAGGGTGAGTTATTTATAAATATAGTAGTTTGGGAGAGTAACGTTAGTCATTCAAAAAAGAAAGATAAAGACATTTACTCTTATGAATTCCAATGAATGTTTATATATATATGTTAGATACAAAACAAATATACATAGATTAATACATAACTATTATATTTGTTTAATACATAACTATAATATTAATTAAAAATCTATTTTTTTCCAATAATTAAATCTTGATTAATAAATTACCCATTTTTCTAGATGTTTACATCTTAATTATACTTACCAAACACCTTCATTCTTTAAATTCTTTAAATGTTTAACATGAACAAAAAACATTAAAACATTGACATTACCTACCATTTCCATTCCTAAACCCTTTTTTAGATTACCTTTTTTTTATTTTTTATTTTCTTTTTTACATAGATTTTTTTACTATTTTGATTTAATTATTAATTTGTACGATAATGCTTTACGATTAGGTCCTACTTTGACGAGTTAAAATGTCATAACACGTGTGCGTTGTTAATGTTAGCAAAAAAAAATTTACCGACATAATTCTCAAATAACTATTCTATTTGCAAAATATATCTATCATCTTCATTTCAAAGGTTTGTATAAGCTTAAGAATTTTCGCATCTCATATCGTGAGTCTAAAACATTCATATTTAACATCCCGCCGCAACGCACGGGTTAGCGTTAACTCGTTAGATGTACAAAATGAACTTGTAAGGTGAAGAAATAAGAAGTAACTGACAGTTCCGCCATTAACAGCTACGCCATTAACAAATTTCAGTGAAACCTGTAAACACAACTTAAATTAAAAAAAATAATTCTAAATTACAATTTATTCCTATAGTTCTAATAAATCAACTCAAACCCTAACTAACAAACAACAGTCAAGTAAAAAGAAAAAAAATCAAACAAAAACAAACAAATAATCCAATTATAAACTCTTAACACATGAATCCATCCATCATATGAAACAATCAGATATATGTATAGAAATTAATAAACAAAAACAAAAACTTTTAAAACCTGTGAGTTTTTTAGAGGATCGTAACGAAGAAGAACAAATCGGATGCCATTGAATACTTGAGATGGCCAGTCAAACGGTGAATTTTGATGATTTTCCATCAAATATGGCACTGAAATTAGCGATCATTCAGTTGGAATCTTTGCTCATTAAGAATTTATATCGGTGCCGGTTTCTTCACCACCGTAACGCCGCCGTCGGAATCATCCGGCGAACTTACAATCTCCGACACTGATGAATCCGGACACCAATCGGAGTCAAAATTACCAGTTTGCCCTTCAATCGCCGGTGAAATCGCATCGGATACCATCACCGGCGGCCCCTTAACAATCATACATCTGAAGTTAACCTAAACAATAAAACATGAAATAATTAGGGTTTTGAAACCCTCAATCATACAACTGAACCATTCGATAAACCATTAATTCAATTAAAAGCATTTACCTCATCTGAAAGACGCTACGATAACAAATCAAATGAAAACAAAAGCATAACAGCTTACGGTATGAAGAGATTGGATGGCATCGGCCATGGCGACATTGGTGATATTAGCAGGGATCTTGTTCAGTTTCCAGAGATATTGAAGCTCTCTTCTGGTAAGCTGTGGAAATTCATGAGATCTGAAAATTGGCTGGAATATCAAAGTTCGGGCAAGCCGCAAGGGTGATGAAGGTGAAGAGACGAACGCATTCACTCAATGGGTGAAAACCCTAATTTGCCCCACCAGCGTCTTAAAATTTTGATGAAACCCCATCTAAAATGGCTTGTATACTATTGTACATCATGCTTTAAAATTTATACTTGTGGTAAAATTACAATTGTGTACATCACTTTTCCTTTTTAATATATTATAGATAAGAGGTCATTTTAAGATACCAAAAAAAATAAAAATAAAAATTCACTCTTAATTTATAAATACGCCCTTAAAATGAGGGTGTATTGGTCTTTTAAACAATAATTATATTTTAGCCCCCCCCCCCCCCCCGTCTTATTATACTTAAATCCCTGATTTTAACATAATTAGTTACGTTTTCCCCCCTCCACAACAAACTTATAATTCTTTTACGTATTCTTGCTATATCTTATAAACTATAATGTTTTAATATATGGTCACATAGATAACTTAGTCACTGATATATAAACATGTCTAAGTTAATTTGCACATTATTTTCTGGTCTCAAAACGATGTTATGCAAGATATCGTAAAATTTAACTTTTTTATGATTAAATTACGCTTTTGTGCATAAATCATGTTTAAACCTAAATTTTGGCACCAAACTCATTACCTACTGTTATGATATTATTTTTAGGGATTTTTGGAATGTTGGGTCAGATTAGATACTGACCATATCATTGAGTTCTCGTATAAAGTATATAATTGACGATAATGCCTCTTTTGCTAATAAACTGTGATTTGCATATAATCAGCATGCCAAACCTTTTCCTACTGACTTAATATGTAAAATAAAATATTTTAACCATTCAAGGCTGGTCAAAATCTCATAATCGTCAATTATCGATTTTTACGCTGATTAGGTGCCTAGTATGGTTTAAACTCATATTTAGCACCCAAGAATTGTTACCTACTAAGTTTATAGATAAATTTTAATATTTTTACAGTAGGTATAAGTCATGAACTCAGACTTCCAATTTTGTCCTTAAAAACATATATGAAATGACCAAAATGCCCCTACGAAGCATAGTTTGGCCTTAAATGGTAAACCACACATATGTATGATATCCTACTATTATAACATTATAAAATAAATATTTTTACATAATGTATTAGACCAGAACATCATTTTATGTTTAAACTTCTTTTATAAATCTTAAAATGACCAAAATGCCCTTTCGGGACTTAATTTGGTTTAAAAATCTTTTTGGGCATAATTGTTGATATCATAACATGAGTGGGGATCCTACGGAAAGTGTGTTTTTCCTAAAAAGTGTAAAAAGTCATAAAACACAATAATTTCAGGCATAAAACACACTTAAAACTCACAAATAATAGAATGAATATTACTAAAACACCATATTCAAACTCTAATAGTCCATAAAAACTTCAAACACACCATCGTAGAACTATGAATATAAAACACAAAATGCTAAACAACATAAAACACAATAATATTTGCCATTCCACAATCAGAGCCTTAACATCTAAAACACAACACAAAACCCACATACATGATGTTTTAGTAATCTTCATCATATTATTTGTGGGTTTTTGGTGTGTTTTATGGTTAACATTATGGTGTTTTATGACTTTTTACACTTTTTAGGAAATTTGGACTTTCTGGCCAACTCCTATCCTCATAACATAATTAAAGCATAATAACTTATGGAACTTGTACATGACCCATCCGGTTACCCGTTATGCATATACGCGTTCGGTACGGTTTATGTAACTAGTTTGCATAAATTAGCCAAAACGGGTCAAATCATATCATTTAAACTTCAAATTCCAAAATGTATTTAGTTTACCCATATAATACAAGTCTCCATGCTTGTCAGGTCTAAATTACATTCCAATCCGGTCATCGCTTAATCTAGCGTTTCGTACCGTAAACCTTTTTTTTAAACTAACCGGTCTAAGTTTACAACTTAAATAAGACCTGTTAGTAATCTAATAGGTTAATAAAACCTTCGTTCCAGTTTAGGAGCCCCGATGAAAGCTACTTGCACTAGTTTGAATAGATCATACGGCTGAGTAGACAAATCTTGGATTTTAAGCTCAGGTAAATACTTTTAACTTATTTTCCCTTATACGGGCTTGGGATACAGTAAATTATTACCGCTTGGTCAGGTGTGGAATCATTTAATCGGATTGTGATTAATAAATTACATAACCCGTTTTAATCTGTTTTGATTGGTAACATAAACATTGGGGGTTAATGCGACCGTGTCCTGGATATCCTTGGCTCATTTAATTGCAAATGGCCACGACCTAAGCACGGGGTGTAGGCATACACCTGTCAGATGCGATATGGTTTCTTCTCCCCAAAAAGGGAAAAGATCTAGATGAACTCCTCTGTGGGATTCCCCTGAGAAGGGATAAAGTGGTGTGTCGGTTAATCATGTCTCGGCTTCTATCCCGGGTCCTAAATGCATGACAACCATGTAAATCTGTATACAAGATTATTTTATATAATTGTCCCAAGTTATAAAAGAATATTTGTGCCTTATGCATTTAAATCAATTTTATAAACATTTTTTAAATGAGTCGGTTAATTGTATTTACCAGTGTAAACTGACGTATTTTCAAAAGACTAAGTGACAGGTACTACACGTAATTGGCTGGAAGCTTCTAGGCGTTAAGTAGAGGATCTTGCAATTCCGTAATGCCTTATGTCTGTTGAACATGTTGTATATTTGATTTAGATCTGCATGTGGATTTAATATTACTAGCTCGTATGTATTTATCATTTCAGTATTTTCCGACATTTAAGTTTGTAATATATTTTATATTCCAAGACTTCCGCTGTGCTATTCTGTGTATGTTAGACTATGACGATGTCAATCTTACGTCACGATACTCCCCACCGGGCCCACCGGGCTGAGCTGTAAATATCGGGGTGTGACAATCAGGTTCTTAAACAAACACTATTAAAGATGAGTTGGTATTGAACCAAAAATTTGAAGATCACGGTGCAGATACGTAGGAAGAAAATCATTGGACTGCCGCAGATGAAGTCAAATGTGATCAAACTTGGACATGAAGCAAATATGTGGTTCCCAATTTGCGGAACATAATCCCAGATTGTCTAAAAAAGCGCTTTTATCATGTGTCATATGGTAACAAGAGTATGTTGTTCCAAGATCAATTCCAATTGCAGTTTTTTCAACTCTCCTGCCCATTTTCAAACAAGTGGTTGTAATGATGGGACCCTTGATTTGAAACACATAGTGTGCGTTGATTGGATTGTAGATATTCGTTGCGTGCATTCATATTGTTGAGACAACAACAGATAATGAACGAATTGTTGGACTTCTTGTTCCAAATGCAGCTGATGAAACCGGAGCTGTTATCTCGGTTGTTCAGTACTTTCGTGATAAATACAGTGTTCATCTTCGTTATCCTTTGCTTTATATGTTGGAATTAATCTATTTTTTATGTTTATTCTTATTTCTTTGTTTATATTCCTATGTATTAGGAAGAGATTGATTTTAGGACGTATTCTACTCCTTCTTTTCAGGAGATCTTTATGTATTTATTTTCCCCAGTTCTAATAAAATTTTTGATCGGCTTTGATACCAAAATTTTCATGGTATCAGAGCAGGAAACCAAAATTGAAAATCATCAACCCTAAATCCCGCGATATGGCCTGCGACCAAACGTCAAACCCGAAGAATGAAACGATCGACAGCAGTTCACCCTTTTACATCCATGCTTCTGACTCACCAAGACAGATGCAGACCAACGATCCTCTCACCGACAGCAATTACAGTGATTGGGTTCAAGAGATGGCCAATTTTTTGTTTGCAAAGAACAAGATGGGTTTTGTCGACGGAACCATTCCGAAGCCTGATCAGAAACACGACACCTACATGGCATGGATGCGATGTGATGCCATGATAAAGGGGTGGTTAACGACATCCATGGAGAAGACGATTAGAGGCAGCGTCAAATACGCCAACACTTCAGCAGAAATCTGGGCCGATCTCAAGGAACGCTTTGGTAAGGAAAGTGCTCCTCGTGCGTATGAATTGAAACAAAAACTCACTATAGCAAAGCAAGATAATTGTTCTGTTTCGGCCTACTATACCACACTTAGGGGCCTTTGGGATGAGATATCTTCAGTTCTACCTACGCCCCGATGTACTTGCGGCCACTGTACTTGTGAAATCGGAAAACGGTTGAATGAATTTCAAGAAAAGGAGCGCTTGTATCAGTTCCTTATGGGGCTGGATAGTAACTTTTCAACCATCCGAACACAAGTTCTATCAATGAAACCAAATCCCACACTAAGGGAGGCTTACAGGCTTGCGTCTGAGGATGAACAGCAGCGATCCATTGCAGCTTCTAAAGAAAGTCATGCCGAACCTGCTGCGTTTCAGACTTATTCTCAAGGAAGGCGTGATAATGCTAACAGGCGAAACAATGTGGGAGATAAAGTCGGGCAAAAGGATTTGAAGCGGAACAATGATAACGGGCAGGAGCATTGTACTTTTTGTGGTCGAGATGGTCACAAGAAAGAAGGGTGTTTCAAGATTATTGGATATCCAGATTGGTGGCCCGGAAAAATGAAGAATGAAAAGGGCAAACCAAAGGTAGCCCATGTCGATGGTGAAGCATCCATCATAGGAGGGTTGTCAGAAACTCAGTACCAGACTTTGATGAAGCATCTTTCAGAATCAAATGACAAGGCACAAGGTGATGTACCACGCAAGGCTAATATGGCAGGTAAGATCACTGTTGAAAATGATGGTTCAAGTATTAGTTGAAGGTTTATGTGTGTGTGTAATATATAGTGTGTTAAGTAATATACAGTGTGTTAGGGTTTTCGGGGACCCTAACTAGCTTAGAAAATAAAAACAATGCTTCTAGCATTATTTTGGTGTTCTGGGTATTGTCCGGTTGTTCGGTTACATACCGATTCGTTAAAGTGCTAAATTACACTTTTTAGTGTCGTTTAAGTACCTTTCTTGTACTCTTTCAATTCCCAACACTTAGGGAAATATTCTGGATAATAAAACGACATTTCTGCATAATATTTATATGTCTAAATGCTGAATTATATAAATTCTGCACTTAAAGTGCGTTTCGGGTGCTTTTTAGTGCTTATTTTTGCTTTCGTATTGCATATATATTAACCCTTGTATGTACTCTTGGGTTTTAATGCTCTTTTGTCGTCGGACCTACACCTAGGCCTCAATTTTATTGTCTGACTGCTTTCTGCAGTTCTGTTGACACACAGTGTCTTACCGGTGAGTTTACTATTGACGCAACGCTCTCGTTTATGCATAAAGCAATATTTTGTAGTATACAACATGCATGAATTCACTTGTTTAATCATGTGTTCAGACATTGCTGACACTTAAACTCATAATTGCAGTCATTAAGCAATAATTATAGTGTACGGAAATTACCGGTTTGTGCCAGTTGTCACAGTCTCCCCCCGTTAAAAGAATT
The DNA here is from genome assembly GCA_030545235.1 of Helianthus tuberosus. Classification (NCBI taxonomy): domain Eukaryota; kingdom Viridiplantae; phylum Streptophyta; class Magnoliopsida; order Asterales; family Asteraceae; genus Helianthus; species Helianthus tuberosus. The sequence goes on along the minus strand of CM060448.1, from coordinate 167,337,112 downwards.
TCGTCCCGAAATTCAGACTGAACTAACTCTCGCTGGAGTCTTCTTGAATAGGTGGGGATACTTTTTCTTGAACTGGTCTTCACGTTCCCATGTGTACTCGGGTCCGTGTTTAGAGCTCCAACGTACTTTGACAAGCTTCACACTGCTCCTCCTGGTCTTGTTGACTTTCCAGTCAGTAACCTCAACGGGTTGCTCTGTAAATCGGAGGGCTTCATCAATATGCACTTCATCCATCGGGATGATCACGTTTTCTTGTGTTGGACTCTTCTTCAGGTTGGATACATGAAACGTATCATGTACTCCATTAAGTTCTTCCGGTAACTCCAACTTGCATGCCACGGTACCAATTCTCTTCAAAATTCTGAATGGTCCGATGTATCGTGGATTCAGCTTTCCACGCTTTCCAAACCTGACTACGCCCTTCCATGGTGAGACTTTTAACAACACTTTGTCTCCCACCTTAAATTCTACCGATTTTCTATTCGGATCAGCGTAGCTCTTTTGTCGCTCTCGAGCCGCCTTAATGCGCTCTCGGATCTGCGCAATCTTGTCGGTTGTCTCTTGTACAAGTTCAGGACCAACCATACGCTTATCTCCAGCGTCTGCCCAACATAAGGGCGATCTGCATTTGCGGCCATACAGAGCTTCGAACGGCACGGCTTTTATGCTCGTATGATAACTGTTATTGTAGGAAAACTCAACTAAAGGTAGATGAGTATCCCAGCTGCCGCCTAGATCCATGATACATGCGCGAAGCATATCTTCTAACGTTTGTATAGTCCGTTCGCTCTGGCCGTCTGTTTGCGGATGGAATGCCGTGCTCAGATCTAACTGAGATCCAAAGGCTTCCTGAAATGATTGCCAGATTCTTGAGACAAAGCGTCCATCTCTGTCTGAAATGATTGAGATTGGCACTCCATGACGCGCCACAATTTCTCTTAAGTATATCTCTGCAAGCTTTCCAGTGCTATCCTTCTCTCGGATTGGTAGGAAATGCGCAGACTTCGTCAATCGATCAACTATTACCCATATCATATCGTGCCCTCTCGGGGTCCTGGGTAATTTCGTTATGAAGTCCATCGAGATTTGTTCCCACTTCCACACGGGAATCTCTGGTTGTTGTAGTAGGCCGGACGGTTTCTGATATTCTGCCTTAACCTTGGCACAGGTTAGGCATTTTCCAACATACACAGCAACGTCGCTTTTGAGTCTCGGCCACCAATAGTACTCCTTCAAGTCTTGATACATTTTGTCCGATCCTGGGTGGATCGAATATCTCGATTTGTGGGCTTCATTAAGGATGACTTCTCGTATGCCACCATAGAGTGGAACCCAAATACGCTTCTTAAAGTATAAGGCTCCCTCTTCGTTTGGCACCATGTATTTCAGCATACCCCGTAGGTATTCAGCTTTACGATTCTCTTCTTTAAGAGCTTCTTGTTGTGCATCTCGAATTCGTGCAGTGAGGTTCGTTCGAATCGTCATTTCCAATGCTCGAACCCTTAGGGTCTTAACCCTTTCTTTTCGGCTCAACGCGTCTGCTACAACGTTTGCCTTTCCAGGATGGTACTTAATCTCACAGTCATAATCATTCAGCAGCTCGACCCAACGTCGCTGGCGCATATTCAATTCCTTCTGATCAAATATGTGTTGTAAGCTTTTGTGATCTGTGAAGATTGTACATCGAGCACCATATAAATAATGTCGCCAAATCTTCAAGGCGAATACCACTGCGCCCAGCTCCAGGTCGTGAGTGGTATAATTTCTCTCGTGAACCTTCAGTTGTCTTGAAGCATAAGCGATGACTTTTTGGCGTTGCATGAGCACGCAACCCAAGCCTTGTTGTGAGGCGTCGCAGTATACCACGAAGTCTTCAGTGCCTTCGGGTAACGATAGTATCGGTGCATCGCATAGCTTGCTCTTCAGTAACTGGAAGGCTTCTTCTTGTTTGTGACCCCAGTCGTATTTCTTGTCTTTCTGCGTAAGGGTCGTTAGCGGTTGAGCTATTTTGGAGAAATTCTCGATGAATCGCCGATAATAGCCCGCTAAGCCCAAAAATTGTCGAACTTCAGTTGGGGTTTTGGGAGCTTCCCAATTCTTTATCGCTTCAATCTTGGATGGGTCTACATGAATGCCCTTCTCATTCACCACGTGACCAAGAAATTGTACTTCGCGAATCCAGAATTCGCACTTCGAGAACTTTGCATAAAGTTTCTCTTTCTTCAGTAGTTCCAAGATAGTCCTGAGGTGTTGCTCGTGCTCTTCTTTCGTTCGCGAGTAAATCAGGATATCATCGATAAATACAATCACGAATTTATCGAGATATGGTTTGCATACGCGGTTCATTAGGTCCATAAAGACCGCTGGCGCGTTCGTCAATCCAAACGGCATCACAAGAAATTCGTAGTGCCCATAGTGTGTTCTGAATGCAGTCTTTGGCACGCTTTCATCTTGGATTCTCAGCTGATGGTATCCAGATCGAAGATCGATCTTGGAATAGTAGCTTGATCCTTTCAGTTGATCAAACAAGTCATCAATCCTCGGTAGCGGATACCGATTCTTGATTGTGAGCTTGTTCAGTTCCCTGTAATCGATACACATCCGCAGTGATCCATCCTTCTTCTTCACAAACAATACTGGAGCTCCCCAAGGTGAGAAGCTTGGCCTTATGAATCCTTTATCCAACAACTCCTGGAGTTGTGTAGATAACTCTTGCATTTCGGATGGTGCAAGTCGATAGGGTGCCTTGGCGACAGGAGCAGCTCCTGGAACCAAGTCTATACGGAATTCGACTTGTCGTTGCAGAGGTAGTCCTGGCAGATCTTCAGGGAACACATCAGGAAATTCCTTCACCACAGGAATGTCTTCGAGTTTTGGCTCCACAGCCTTCTTATCTACAACGTGTGCTAGGAAAGCAACACATCCTTTCCTTAAGCACTTCTGTGCCTTCATACAATTGATGATTCGTAGAGGCGCGTTTCGTCTTTCTCCATGTACTATGAGAGTTTCATCATTCGCCAGAGGGATGCGAATGATTTTCTCATGACAAATGACTTCCGCTTTGTTCTTGGACAACCAGTCCATTCCGACCACTACATCGAAGCTACCTAATTGAATAGGTAGGAGGTCGATGCTAAATCTTCGTTCACCAAGTTCTAGCGTGCAGCCTCTAACAACTTCGCTCGATTCAACAAGTTTACCATTGGCTAGTTCTATGGAATAAGGAATTTCTAATCTACTAGATTCTATTCCGAGTATGCGTTTAAATTCCACAGACATGAAGCTATAATCGGCGCCAGTGTCGAATAATATGGGTGCAAAGTGATTGTTAATGAGAAACGTACCGGTGACCACGTTAGGGTCCTCGCGTGCGTCTCTTGCTCCAATCACAAATGCTCGAGCCGGAGCGTTGTTTCTCTCTGGGCAGTTCTTCATGAAATGATCATTGCTTCCACACTTTAAGCATCCTTGCCCTTTCCCGTTGCCATTCTTGTTACCAGCACCGTTCCCATTTCGGTTCTTTCCTTTTCCCCAACAGTCTTCTGTTTGATGACCCAATTTACCACATTTGTCGCACCTTGGAATGCGACAAGCTCCATCATGATGATACTTACATTTTTGGCATCTAGGCATGGAGCCTTGGTATGCTTTGGTTGCATGGGTTTTCATCTCCTGAGGCGGATTAGTGTCGCGCTTCTTGTTGAAACCCTTGTTGTTGCGAGTAGTTTGGTTCAAACTTGTATGCTTTCTCTTTTTGTCACCGGACGACTCAGCATGCATCTCGGCATTTTCTGTTGGGTTCAGTGATAGCTTCTTCATTCGAACACAATCTTCAGTAAGGCTGACAGCCAGAGTTACAGCCTCGGTGATTGTTTGTGGTTTGGCTGACGTCACCATGCCACGAAACTCTGAGGCCAGTCCCCAAATGTAGCGTTCCACACGCTTAAATTCAGGAGTCACCATGTAGGGAAGCACTCTCGACAGGTCGTGGAACCTTCGAGTGTAACCATTGATGTCAGCACCTTCCATAGTCAAGTGCCAGAACTCTGTTTCCAGTCTTTGGAGTTCCGCACGAGAGCAGTACTTCTCTCTCATCCTTTCCTTCAGTTCCTCCCAAGTGAGGCCATAAGCGGCGTCATCACCCAAAGTTTGGGCTTGCAGGTTCCACCAAGTCAGAGCTTCATCGACGAATAACCCAGTAGAAAAAGTGACTTGTTGATCCGCGGTACACTTGCTCATGCGGAAAGTAGCTTCAGTCTTCTCCGTCCAGCGCACAAATGCTACTGCACCTCCTGTGCCATCATAGTTCATCGGCTTGCAGTCGAGGAACTGCTTGAAAGTGCAGCCTTGAGCTGCGTTTCCTCCAGACGAGTCTCCATTCCCATTACGCCTAGCGTTGCTTGGTCCTCCACTGTCCTGAGTTCGGTTCGCCTCGTACTGGGCGATAGCAGCGGAGATCCTTTCCTCCAGCAGGGCGTTCAGCTCATCAGCAGTTCTGGGCAGTGGGGGAGGAGGAGGTTGATCGTCATTGCGAGCATTCACAGCTTTCCTGGGTGCCATGTTCTGACAGAACATAACACAGCAGGGTTACACGTTTGTTTGATATCGTCCTACTAGGCAGTAGTAGTATATATATTCACAGGTATATATCACATAAGTGACATCAAACAATTATTACTCTAGCAGAGTACTTAGTAGGCTTGCACTGAGGGAATCTATACGTGACATGACTTGTTGTGGTTTCTGTGCACTGAATTCCATAATTACGTATGCATCCATAATTACGTAACTCCTTGCACAGTCCGCACAGTTCGTTTCATCCTCGTGTCTCTTCCTTCTGGTAGGCCATTGCTTTCAGGTAAAGTCACATATACTTGTGACATTCTACTTCTAGTACATGCTAATTATCACACATAATTGCAAGTAATTTCTAGTCAACGACAAGTGCTACTCAAGTGCACTTTAAGTCTCGTAGTGTCTTTTCTAGACTCATGTAGTCAGTTTCAGGTAGTGGATGTCGCGGGACGTTTTATGCAATGAAAACTCTTTGAAAATTGTTTTCGTGAATGGATCCTAGAGATTGTAGACTAGACTCGAGAAGGAATCCTGGTTCACTACAATCGCAGCTCTGATACCAATCTGTCACACCCCTTTCTACGGCGGAAGCACGAGGTGTGATCATGAAAGGTTCTCATTGCATACGAAGAGTAAACATGCTACATGCTCGTAAAATAACATCAAATACCATAATTTGAAAACATAAGTTTAGCGTTTATATCGCCAGACAGCATAAAACATTGTCTTAAAAGTTTACAACTTTATTTAAAGTTAAACACAAGCGACATCCACGAGCATAAGCAAGACCACGCGCACATCCATCCTAGTTACCTGAAATACATGTGAGTTTTTGGAAAAACGTCAACATAAAGTTGGTGTGAATTCATGCAGTTTTGTATTTCACGTTTGTATACTTTGTATCAAAACATAGTTGTGAATAAATCGAGTTTTTCTTGAGTACCCCACGTACTTCAAGTTATATATCAATCCTCTTGAGTACCCCACGTACTTCAAGTTATATATCAATCCTCTTGAGTACCCCACGTACTTCAAGTTATATATCAATTTTTGTATGGTATGAATTTTATGTAAATACAGTATTTCTGTAATTATCAGATTGTTAATGGGTTGCAAAGCCATTAACATGTGGCACGACATAGGAAGTCACCAAACCTAAGGCATTTAATTGGTATATTCTGAGACACAAAAGCACTACTCGATTCTCGCCCCGATCGGTAGTGTGGCTGCCAGGCACCCGTTAGATCTAACCTTTTGTTCTGCGGTCTAAGTATGTACACGATTAATGGTGCTTCTGTACCCTATTCGTGACACTATTTCTCATAACGCATCCTACTTGGTTCTCGTTCTCACCAAGCGCGTTTCTTGTTATCATTTCTCATAGCGCCTCTTACTTGGTTCTCGTTCTCACCAAGTGCGCTTCTCATATTCTTATATTTCGTCACACTTGGTTCTCGTTCTCACCAAGTGTACTTCTTGTATTTATATTTCGTCACACTTGGTTCTCGTTCTCACCAAGTGTACTTCTTGTATTTATATCATACCAATTATAAATTTTTGTACATTTGTACATGTATTTCACCCCCGAAGTTATAAAAACTGAAAACAGTTAAAGAGAAAAGGGGGAGCATGAACTCACAACTTTGCGTTCCTAGCGTCGTAAACTCCACCGGATTTGCTTAATTAACGCCGTACCCTATACGCGTTTTCTTAACGTTAGTCACTAGACTTGCGTCGCACAAGTACAGGCACTCTCTTTTGTATATATTCTTTTAAATCATTATCAATCATCAACAACAATTATCAACAATAATCACTAATTTCTCCATTTCATGAACTTGAATATTTACAAAAAATGTGTAGTAACTCACTAGCACATTTAGTAAATCTTTCCATCTTTAAAAATAATTTTAGTTTCTTAAAAACTTTATTTTTAAAGAATATGAAGTTTCACAACTTCTAGTCAAGATTCGCAAAAATATTTCTTTGTTAAATTTTCTTGTGACACAAGTGTCTACACACTTATTTATTTACTAAAAATGCTTTTAGTTCGGATAAGATCCGGGTTTTAAACAAGACTAATATTTTTGCTTGGTTCTTCCGAAAAACCACTTGTAGATCTTTAGATCTACTAGTTTAGAACTTCATTTCATAAGAAAAATTGTTTTTACACAAGTTCATGGTTAGTGTGTAGTAGTGTTTCATCATTTAACCCCTTTTCATACATTAACAAACTCTATGCCATGATTCTTGAACATGACAAATCCGGGTTAGATGATGACCCGAGCTACCACAACATAGATCGGCACTAAATAATCACCACAAAACAAGTCTTACAAGTTTTACACAACATTATAGTTTTTATCCAACTTATTTCTCATTCTTGTAAACTTTTAGTATGTATTTAGTTTGTTCATGATTTTCACCCGACAAAGTTCATATTAACCACTCTAGACAAGATCAAGAAGGTGTTTTAGAGCACTTACTACTAGCACAAGGCTAGGGAAGTTCAAGTGTATAAATGAGGTGGATAAAAGCAATTGGTGAAGGTCCTTCGAGATCCGCTTGCACCGAGCTTCGTTAGTGACCTTCTTACACCTTGTGTATACTTGGAAATGGATTGGATGGAATGGAAAAAATGGTGGTGGTGATGCTATGTATGGGCCGAGAACAAGGAAGGGTGGAAGGGAGTGTTTTGTGAAGTTGGTGATGAGTGAAGTTATGAGATTTAAGATCCTCTAGTCCATCTTATAATCTACCAATTCCTTAATACTCATTGTGTAATATGTCAATGATGGGGAGACAAGATCTATTAATTTAACAAAAGAAATCACAATGTTGGTCCTTTGTTGGACCGTCCAATAGGTGGGGGGGGGGCATATAGGTGTAGGTTGTAACTAGTAATTAGTTTAACTAGTTATGGTTCAAGTATTAGTTGAAGGTTTATGTGTGTGTGTAATATATAGTGTGTTAAGTAATATACAGTGTGTTAGGGTTTTCGGGGACCCTAACTAGCTTAGAAAATAAAAACAATGCTTCTAGCATTATTTTGGTGTTCCGGGTATTGTCCGGTTGTTCGGTTACATACCGATTCGTTAAAGTGCTAAATTACACTTTTTAGTGTCGTTTAAGTACCTTTCTTGTACTCTTTCAATTCCCAACACTTAGGGAAATATTCTGGATAATAAAACGACATTTCTGCATAATATTTATATGTCTAAATGCTGAATTATATAAATTCTGCACTTAAAGTGCGTTTCGGGTGCTTTTTAGTGCTTATTTTTGCTTTCGTATTGCATATATATTAACCCTTGTATGTACTCTTGGGTTTTAATGCTCTTTTGTCGTCGGACCTACACCTAGGCCTCAATTTTATTGTCTGACTGCTTTCTGCAGTTCTGTTGACACACAGTGTCTTACCGGTGAGTTTACTATTGACGCAACGCTCTCGTTTATGCATAAAGCAATATTTTGTAGTATACAACATGCATGAATTCACTTGTTTAATCATGTGTTCAGACATTGCTGACACTTAAACTCATAATTGCAGTCATTAAGCAATAATTATAGTGTACGGAAATTACCGGTTTGTGCCAGTTGTCACACGTGCGTGGTCTATATCGAATGGGTGTGCTAGGGGACGATAGAAGAGTCATGAGTTTGAAGGCTGATGCGGAAGTTTGGCATTCAAGACTAGGTTATGCCTCTACCTCGAAACTTGGTCATATCGATTTTTTGAAAAATGTTTCTTTTGATTTTAAAGACGATGTTTGTCATGCATGTATGAAAGCGAAACATACTCGCTCTCCTTTTCCCAAGAGTTTTATTAAAACTAATGAATGTTTTGAGCTTGTTCACTGTGATGTGTGGGGAAAATATAGAAAACCTTCAACAGCCCATGCAAGTTTTTTCCTCACCATTGTTGATGATTATAGCCGAGCCGTGTGGGGTTATCTTATTAAACACAAAGATCAAGCGAGTGATTGTTTAATTAGCTTTCATGAGATGATTAAAACTCAATTTGGGAAACAAATCAAAAGAATTAGATGTGATAATGGAGGGGAGTTCACGTCCAATAGAATGAGAAATTTTTACTCACAAGAGGGAATATTACTTGAAACTACATGTCCGTATACACCCCAACAAAATGGGGTGGTTGAACGCAAACACCGCCATTTACTTGAAACAGCTCGTGCTTTGATGTTTCAAGGAAGCCTTCCAAAAGGTTTCTGGGGTGAATGCATTGAAACTGCTACATACATTATCAACAGGCTACCCTCTAAGGTGGTACACCATAAAACACCTTATGAAATTATTTTTGGTGAAAAACCTGATTATGAGGGAATGAGAACCATGGGATGTCTAGCTTATTACCACAGTACGGTGACAGGGGGAGACAAATTTGAACCAAGGGGTAGACCTGGTGTTTTTATTGGTTACCCTGTTGGCACAAAAGGGTACAAAGTTTTTGATATAGAACATGGAAAAATCGTAATTTCACGTGATGTTCGTTTTTTTGAAAAAGTTTTTCCTTACATGAAATTAAAGATAGAAAGTTACAATCAAAGTTTCTTTGAGATTCCTACATGGTATGAAGATACTGTTGAAAATGGTTGTAATTGTAACACCCGTTCTTGTAAATCAAGGTTTAACGTATGTTTAGGGAAAATAATCATGTAATTAATTATTACATATACATTGGAAATACGGGTTTATTAAAACTTTTACTAATCGCAAGTTATTCTACATAACGTGGTTAAATTCTTTTTTTTTTAAATCTACAACGTTGCAATGTGCGGAAGCGTGTGTCTTTATTGTGTTCGGTTCTTCGCTGAGCTTGATCGTCTTCCGGCATCCCAAGGCATACCTACATTTCATAAACATGAAATGCTTTAGTCATTCGGGGTTCAAATCATGTCCGAACAATATCCGGGAAACATTCGATTTTCAAATGAAAAACAAAATATTGAAAAATTATATCCACCGTAATTTACGGCGGGACCGTAAATTACGGTGGCACCTGGATTGCTATTCTTCGGCCGTAAATCAGGAGTGTTGCACCGTAAACCATTTCAGGTCCACCGTAAATTACGGTGGCACCGTAATTTACGGTGGCACCTGCATCCCACCTTTCCAATTTGCCGTAATTTGACACGAAATCATTCGTATCTTTCAAACCGCTTATCCGTTTGACCTACCGTTTCTTCCTACATGTTTGTAATTTGATTCTCCATCATATGGAGTTAAAATCCGACATCCGGCTTGATAAAATTCAAGACTTTTAAGTCTTCGGCTTATTACTCTTTTACCAAATTTTGACCCGTTTACGCATTTTATCAAACAAATGTATTTGTTTGATTCCTATATCACATACAACTCTTTAATTTAATATTACCTACCATTTTAGGTTCTAATCATAGGTTTATTACACAATTTAAACCCGTTTTCACTCGTATGCTTATTTTGACCCGTTAAGGGTTTTTAAGCACTTTCGAGCCTAAAATCGCTTTCAATTGCTTCTATAATTAATCTAAGTATTCATTTAATCATAAAACTCATTTCCAAACAACTTTTAAAGGTTGTTTGGTCAATTTAGCCACCAAGGGCGTTTTGGTCCATTTTAGTCCTTTATTAACAATGAAGGATTTTTGAAAGTATATTGGACCCATAATCCCTCTTTTAACCTATGATTATGTTTGAAAAGTCATTAAGCTTTCCAAACGCCATGTTCATTACATAAAACATTTGGTTTACCTAACAAGTAACCAAATGTCCGTTTTGACCTCTTTTAACACTCTTGAACCATAAGTTCTAAATGAGTGTTACCCTATTTCACATACCTGGCGCAAATCAATATATTGACCCGTTTTTAATACCTTGCTTTTATAACCGCTAATTCATAGCGTTGCTAACACCAATTTGACATTTACACCTGAAATAATATAGCTCGACAATAATCATTAGTCGCTATTGTCAAAGGGTGATATCTTCACCTTTTGACCCATTTGGTCTAAGTGACCGATTATGTTGGCGAGATGATATTTATTACCATCTCATCTATACGACTCGCTTCGGTTTACACCGTGTGGCCATTTCACTTATTAATTGATTTTCTTAACGCTTTTTAGCCTGTTATGGCTTACGCCTTACAGTGTCTTTCAAAACCAATAGTTATGGTCAACGCATGACCAATTTACCTTTTTACCCTTATTGTTTGTTCTGGTTTACCCTATAAGGTAACCATTCAAAGGTTCATTTTCCATTTGTCATAAAATGATCGAATTACCGATTTAATTCCTTTTAAACCATCAACATGGTTTCTTGTCGTGCTAGACTACCTTGTTCCGTACATTTACACCTCGGAACATCATACCTCAATTATGTATTTGTCTTTTTCGTAACTAATACGGTAAAGGAGTATTCTAACATATAAGACTAGTGTAAGCTATACTTACATTGCATCCGAATTATGCTTTTCCGCCATTCTTGCTTCGTTTGACCCGTTTCCTTTCCAAGCCTCCACCTAGCTTGTCAAGCGTCAAACTATCATCATAATTCGTAAGACGGTTATATTAGTCATCATTAATTATGACTATTCCATCTTACATATTTTCTATCACAATTACCATTCGATCTTATTAATGGTCGGTTTGACTATTTAAAAGTCAAATCACCAATTAACACATATGATTGCACTATCAAGTTCACAAGACTCAATTAGGCACATTATCAACACTTAGTTCTCATTTAGGCATTTTAACAAACACCTAATGTGCATACATTTTTTACACATTTACAACTAGTTCATCACTAGTTATTTTCACCAAGATTAACATCAAAATTCACCACTATCACTTATGATCAATTATCCAAATTTGCAAATTGTTTAAGTATCTCCCGATTACTTAACATGCATGATGATTCCAAGCATATCTATATCATCTATTTCATCATAACATCAAAACCCACTTATCTAAGTGTGTTAATTCACCAAGTTCATCAATCTATAGCATGTTATGTATGATTTTCACTTAGGGTTTCGTTCCTAAGCAAGTATACATCACTAATCTAGCCATAGCTTCTCTAATCCATGCCTAATTCGCGATTAGGGTGATTATCAAATTCTTACAACTTCATGAATGTTAGAAATTCGACATACCTTACGATCCCCTTGACTTGGTGATCGTTTCTACGTATTCAAATCCGAGTTTGGCCTTCAATTGATCCTCCAATTTGAAGAATTTGTTGAGTTTAGGGTTAGCTCCCATGGAGCTTGTCTCCTGAGCATTCTCACGCACGCACACACACTTGTGTGTGTGTTGTGTTTTGTTTTTAAGTTTATAAATTCTATTTTCAAGTTACCCGGCTTTGGTCCCTCGTGTTTGGTTAGTTATTAATTAGGTTACAACCTAATTACTTTCAACAATATTCCCACTTATTAACTAGGTTTTATATTTCTAGTTAACTTAGCGGGTTCGGGGATATTTATGACTAAGTTTATTTTAGGTCCCGTTAACTCGGGTCTTCTAAGCTTTTATTTCATAAAAGCTTTTATTTACTTTTTATTTATTATTAGGATTAATTATTTAAATCCTAATATTTACCGGGTAAATTTGTACCACTAACGGTATTTTACCCGTCTTTACTATTAACGTGGTTTGATTACCAAAGCCGTTTTCGGGGTGTTACAAGTCTACCCCCCTTAAAGAGGTTTCGTCCTCGAAACCTTTTCTTACTTAATTTATCGAGTTCAACTCCATGTATTTGCTCTCGATAATCAATTAAGCATTTCTCATATCTTAATTGATTGTTAGTATTACCAGAAAAGTATGGTAATATTCTTTTGGTTATTAATCATCTACGTATCTTACATGACATAATGCGACTGGAAATGACGTAATCTCGTTATTTCCACTAGTTTAATTAACTTAGCGATATTCCTCGCTTTCATATACTATCGAATTCTTTATGAATCCATTACTTTAACCCGTTTAAAGGTCTCTAGTGAAATCTTTCACTTCTAGCAACAATTTCTTTTATTTTCAAATTTATTCATTCGGTTTAGTTATACCGAATTTACCGTTTACAAGCGAACCAAATTTCTTAACTTGAATTGCTGACTTTGGTCGGTTTCACTAACTAGACTTATTTGTCCAGTTCCTTTTTACCGCTTGGTTTGTTATAATGTGATTCTACTTCACATTACATTTCTTGACCGTGGATGTGTTACATCATATTTAATTTATATTAACCTTTCATTTTCGAAAATATCTCACTTTTCGAATATATTGTCTTGCGCCTAACAGTGTCAAGACTTGTATCTTTCATACTTATCGTTTAAATTCTTATCAGAATTCATGTTTGTAAAAACACTATTTCTTACTAAAACCGAAGTTTTAGTTTTAGGATCTTCCCTTTAACTTCTGTCAATTATCCATTCCAGGATATTGACAGTCCAAAATTTATTCTTTTACAGCCTTTGTTTTATGCGGGGATTCTCAATTTATCCGTCGCTTTGTCTAATTAACCCCGTAAGTTTTATCGTTTTGCTCTATAGACTATCTTATTAGACTTTCACCTCTTTAAGGCTAGGTCCTTATAGTCTATTTCTTTCTAGTCGTGACCCGTAGGTCATATTAGTCTCGTAGACTTTTCCATTGTTTATAACCCCAAGGGTTATATTGATCCCGTAGATCATTCTTTACGCATGTCTATATTGAAATATATATGGTGTCAAAGCACTCTTTTTATGTTTGAAAATCATTTGTTTTCACCCTTGAACTTCATTTGACCTTGACCGTAGTCTAAGGCTTCATTTGTTTACTTCCGGGCTAATCCTCCGACTTTATGACTTCTGACGTTATTTACGCGGCAGTTTGTCTCAAGCTTACCGTTATCCTGCTTGCGCTTACTTATGCCATTAAGCATTTATACTTTATTCAACCCGTTCAACCTCAATATGGTTGAATATAATTATCAAAATTTCTGTTTACGAAATTTTATGGTCTTTTAGTCATAACTCATAATCTGAGTCTTTTGACTTTAAATTCATGTTCTCGTCTCTTGGTTTACGCATGTGTTTAAATCCTTACCCATCAACCGGGTGTTTTATCGAAGTCGTTATTATTGCAACCCTCCCGGTATGCATTAAGACCTCGCTTCATTTTTATATTCCGACTTTGTCTTTAAGTTGGACGTTTTACAAAAACGACCCGTTAAGGGACTCATTTGCAAATTCCGGGTTCGAGCGTAAGTACACTCCCTCCCAATACTTGTCTAATCATGCTTGCGTTTTCTGGGTTCGAGTGTAAGTACACTCCCTCCCAATACTTGTTTAATCATGCTTGCGTTTTCTGGGTTCGAGTGTAAGTACACTCCCTCCCAATACTTGTTTAATCATGCTTGCGTTTTATGGGTTCGAGTGTAAGTACACTCCCTCCCAATACTTGTCTAAATCGTTTTACATGCTTGTTTGTCCCTTCACTCGGGCTCATTATCCTAATGTAACACGCTCCCGTCACTCGGTTGTGCGTTTACATTATTTTTCAAGTATCTTGCTTATCTGTTTCATTTGGGTACTTTTTACTTAGTCCCATTCACCCCGCCATTACCACATCGGACATAACTGCGCTTATTATAAGAAGCTCATGCTATCATGTGTTCACTACTTACTTGGCCAGAGTAAGCGATCAACACGTGGTACGCGTGACCTTATTATAATTACCACATCACGTCCCATGTAAGTAACTCCTCAAATTGTCTCCATGTTTATGGGTTCATTTGGTAAAACTTTATTTAATTGTTAGTTAACAATTATTAGTTTTAATCGTTTATCCTTGAACATGTACAATGTCCCTTTTTATAAACATTTATTCACATTCATTGATGTGATCATTACTTTTCTCAATAGGATTTGTATTGAGAATACTTACTTGGATGATCACTCTCGTCCAAGTTTCTATATAAGCAGGTCTTGTTATTCATTTGTTATTCATCATTGTGAATAACACATTTCCTATTAAATTTCTCTTGGAAATCAAGTTTTCCAAGTTCTATCATATGTGTATGCAACCGTTATTACTTACGTGTTTGTTGCATATAACGTCTCGTGCGATTAAATTTAAAAGTGTGCACCTGGTGATGCTTGCCCTAACGGGCTTCTCTTGTCATTAGTCTTGTTCGCGACCGTTACGCGATTTTGGTCCTTAATGAGTATGCTCTTCCTGTCATACCTCGGACCGTTCCATCATCATATCCATAGTTCGTTTGACTCTCATCGTCTTCAAACGCGAGTGTCCTTCATTTAAAACATTCACAAAAGTTAGTAAAGTCAACTTCAATAATCGCCCGTATTATAATACAAGGCATTTTCTACTATACACGTCAACGCGCGTATTTCATCAACTATGTCTATCGTTTTAATTGGGGTAACGTGTATCACACGATAGCCCTATGTGTTGTTTACAACACTTTAGCATGCTAAGCTGTTAACATACTTGTACTCACCGGATTTGCGATCAAGCCTCGAACCGAACACTATTCTTTGTCAAGAGCATAAGGTTTAAGTCCAAGCATGGTTCCTCCCAACCATACTCGAATCTCTTAAACCAAGGCTCTGATACCAACTTGTAACACCCGTTCTTGTAAATCAAGGTTTAACGTATGTTTAGGGAAAATAATCATGTAATTAATTATTACATATACATTGGAAATACGGGTTTATTAAAACTTTTACTAATCGCAAGTTATTCTACATAACGTGGTTAAATTCTTTTTTTTTTAAATCTACAACGTTGCAATGTGCGGAAGCGTGTGTCTTTATTGTGTTCGGTTCTTCGCTGAGCTTGATCGTCTTCCGGCATCCCAAGGCATACCTACATTTCATAAACATGAAATGCTTTAGTCATTCGGGGTTCAAATCATGTCCGAACAATATCCGGGAAACATTCGATTTTCAAATGAAAAACAAAATATTGAAAAATTATATCCACCGTAATTTACGGCGGGACCGTAAATTACGGTGGCACCTGGATTGCTATTCTTCGGCCGTAAATCAGGAGTGTTGCACCGTAAACCATTTCAGGTCCACCGTAAATTACGGTGGCACCGTAATTTACGGTGGCACCTGCATCCCACCTTTCCAATTTGCCGTAATTTGACACGAAATCATTCGTATCTTTCAAACCGCTTATCCGTTTGACCTACCGTTTCTTCCTACATGTTTGTAATTTGATTCTCCATCATATGGAGTTAAAATCCGACATCCGGCTTGATAAAATTCAAAACTTTTAAGTCTTCGGCTTATTACTCTTTTACCAAATTTTGACCCGTTTACGAATTTTATCAAACAAATGTATTTGTTTGATTCCTATATCACATACAACTCTTTAATTTAATATTACCTACCATTTTAGGTTCTAATCATAGGTTTATTACACAATTTAAACCCGTTTTCACTCGTATGCTTATTTTGACCCGTTAAGGGTTTTTAAGCACTTTCGAGCCTAAAATCGCTTTCAATTGCTTCTATAATTAATCTAAGTATTCATTTAATCATAAAACTCATTTCCAAACAACTTTTAAAGGTTGTTTGGTCAATTTAGCCACCAAGGGCGTTTTGGTCCATTTTAGTCCTTTATTAACAATGAAGGATTTTTGAAAGTATATTGGACCCATAATCCCTCTTTTAACCTATGATTATGTTTGAAAAGTCATTAAGCTTTCCAAACGCCATGTTCATTACATAAAACATTTGGTTTACCTAACAAGTAACCAAATGTCCGTTTTGACCTCTTTTAACACTCTTGAACCATAAGTTCTAAATGAGTGTTACCCTATTTCACATACCTGGCGCAAATCAATATATTGACCCGTTTTTAATACCTTGCTTTTATAACCGCTAATTCATAGCGTTGCTAACACCAATTTGACATTTACACCTGAAATAATATAGCTCGACAATAATCATTAGTCGCTATTGTCAAAGGGTGATATCTTCACCTTTTGACCCATTTGGTCTAAGTGACCGATTATGTTGGCGAGATGATATTTATTACCATCTCATCTATACGACTCGCTTCGGTTTACACCGTGTGGCCATTTCACTTATTAATTGATTTTCTTAACGCTTTTTAGCCTGTTATGGCTTACGCCTTACAGTGTCTTTCAAAACCAATAGTTATGGTCAACGCATGACCAATTTACCTTTTTACCCTTATTGTTTGTTCTGGTTTACCCTATAAGGTAACCATTCAAAGGTTCATTTTCCATTTGTCATAAAATGATCGAATTACCGATTTAATTCCTTTTAAACCATCAACATGGTTTCTTGTCGTGCTAGACTACCTTGTTCCGTACATTTACACCTCGGAACATCATACCTCAATTATGTATTTGTCTTTTTCGTAACTAATACGGTAAAGGAGTATTCTAACATATAAGACTAGTGTAAGCTATACTTACATTGCATCCGAATTATGCTTTTCCGCCATTCTTGCTTCGTTTGACCCGTTTCCTTTCCAAGCCTCCACCTAGCTTGTCAAGCGTCAAACTATCATCATAATTCGTAAGACGGTTATATTAGTCATCATTAATTATGACTATTCCATCTTACATATTTTCTATCACAATTACCATTCGATCTTATTAATGGTCGGTTTGACTATTTAAAAGTCAAATCACCAATTAACACATATGATTGCACTATCAAGTTCACAAGACTCAATTAGGCACTTTATCAACACTTAGTTCTCATTTAGGCATTTTAACAAACACCTAATGTGCATACATTTTTTACACATTTACAACTAGTTCATCACTAGTTATTTTCACCAAGATTAACATCAAAATTCACCACTATCACTTATGATCAATTATCCAAATTTGCAAATTGTTTAAGTATCTCCCGATTACTTAACATGCATGATGATTCCAAGCATATCTATATCATCTATTTCATCATAACATCAAAACCCACTTATCTAAGTGTGTTAATTCACCAAGTTCATCAATCTATAGCATGTTATGTATGATTTTCACTTAGGGTTTCGTTCCTAAGCAAGTATACATCACTAATCTAGCCATAGCTTCTCTAATCCATGCCTAATTCGCGATTAGGGTGATTATCAAATTCTTACAACTTCATGAATGTTAGAAATTCGACATACCTTACGATCCCCTTGACTTGGTGATCGTTTCTACGTATTCAAATCCGAGTTTGGCCTTCAATTGATCCTCCAATTTGAAGAATTTGTTGAGTTTAGGGTTAGCTCCCATGGAGCTTGTCTCCTGAGCATTCTCACGCACGCACACACACTTGTGTGTGTGTTGTGTTTTGTTTTTAAGTTTATAAATTCTATTTTCAAGTTACCCGGCTTTGGTCCCTCGTGTTTGGTTAGTTATTAATTAGGTTACAACCTAATTACTTTCAACAATATTCCCACTTATTAACTAGGTTTTATATTTCTAGTTAACTTAGCGGGTTCGGGAATATTTATGACTAAGTTTATTTTAGGTCCCGTTAACTCGGGTCTTCTAAGCTTTTATTTCATAAAAGCTTTTATTTACTTTTTATTTATTATTAGGATTAATTATTTAAATCCTAATATTTACCGGGTAAATTTTTACCACTAACGGTATTTTACCCGTCTTTACTATTAACGTGGTTTGATTACCAAAGCCGTTTTCGGGGTGTTACAGTAATGAAGCAAGTTCTCAAGTAGATGGGCCACCCCATTCTCCAACCGATTTACCAAGTCCAACTGTTGAAGATGATAGCGAAGCACATCATTCATCTGGGCCTTCCAGCCCAGTTATGCAAGTAATAAATGAGCAGGAACCAAGTATTTCACCAACCGACGAAGAAGATCAACCGGTTAGGGCCAAACGAAACAAAAGTCAACCAGCACGCTTCCGTGATTTTGATGTCAAGCTGCCACCTTCGATAGACCACACGCAAACTGCTCCTGATCAGTCTTCTTCGACGGTATACCCCCTTGCTAACTATGTTTCATATGATAAATTTTCTGATTCTCATAAAGCTTACTTGGCGGCCATTACTAAGAATAGTGAGCCCAAAACTTTTTACCAAGCCATGCAGGATGTCGAGTGGCGGAAGGCCATGCAAAACGAGATCGAGGCTCTCGAGCAAAATGATACGTGGTCCTTAGAGGACCTCCCAGAAGGCAAGCATGCTATTGATTCTAAATGGGTTTATAAGATCAAATATAAACCTAATGGAGACATAGAAAGACACAAAGCGCGTTTAGTGGCGAAGGGCTTCACACAAATTGAAGGTGTTGACTATCACGACACTTTTGCTCCAGTTGCTAAGCTTGTCACAGTTCGTTGTCTTTTAACAGTCGCAGTTAAAAAGAATTGGCTTTTACATCAATTGGATGTTAACAACGCGTTTTTACATGGAGAATTGAAAGAAGAAGTTTATATGAAGATTCCACAAGGGTTTTCTAAAAAGAATGACACCCCTGTCTGTAAGCTGAAGAAGTCTCTATATGGTTTAAAGCAGGCCTCGCGTACATGGTACCAAAAGTTCACTAATGTTTTAATCGATCTTGGTTATAAGCAGTCACGAGCCGACCATTCCCTGTTTACGGTTCAAGAGGGTGATTTATTTGTGGCCATTCTAATTTATGTTGATGATGTTATCATCACAGGAAACCATGTCTCCAAGATCGATTCTACCAAGCAACATCTCAACAAAGTTTTTAGCATCAAGGATTTGGGTCCTCTTAAATATTTTCTTGGAATTGAAGTAGCAAAAACGTCAGATGGGCTCGTTTTGAGCCAACGAAAATACACCTTTGATATTCTTGAAGATTGTGGTCTTCTTGGTAGCCGCCCTAGTACTTTTCCCATGGAGCAAAACACAAAGGTTGACGAATTTCTTGATAGTCCTCGAATTGATGCTAAGCAATATCGACGTATCATTGGTCGTCTGTTGTATTTGCAAGCCACTAGGCCGGATATTGCATATTCGGTTAACATGTTGAGCCAATTCGTTTCTGATCCCCGGAAGGAACACATGGAGGCAGTTACTAGAATTCTGCGATATCTCAAAGCTAGACCTGGTCAAGGAATTTTCATTCCTAAGCATGGCGACTTTCATCTTGTTGCTTATTGTGATGCCGATTGGCTCGGATGTATTACTACACGAAGGTCTCGTACTGGATACCTTTTACTTTTAGGAGGTTCCCCGGTATCATGGAAGACGAAGAAACAGTCCGTTGTTTCACGTTCTTCAGCAGAAGCGGAGTACATGGCCATGGCAACAACTGTTAGTGAAGTCCTTTGGCTAAGGTGGCTGTTGCAAGACTTCAACATTCATATAGCCGATCCTACTCCTTTGTTTTGTGACAATCAAACAGCTCGCCACATAGCAAACAATCCCGTTTTCCATGAACGAACGAAACATGTAGAGATGGATTGCTATTTTGTTCGTGAACGTGTAGTCTCTCATGAAATTCAGCCTCTTCACGTTGAGTCAAAACATCAAATTGCCGATCTTCTTACTAAACCCTTGGGTGCTCAACAACTTCAGTTTCTACTTAACAAGCTGGGCATTCGTGATCTTCATGCTCCAGCTTGAGGGGGAGTGTTGGAATTAATCTATTTTTTATGTTTATTCTTATTTCTTTGTTTATATTCCTATGTATTAGGAAGAGATTGATTTTAGGACGTATTCTACTCCTTCTTTTCAGGAGATCTTTATGTATTTATTTTCCCCAGTTCTAATAAAATTTTTGATCGGCTTTGATACCAAAATTTTCATTATACAATTCAAGCAGGCACGGATGCTAAACGTACTGTTATTACATCCGAAACGATTCAAGTGAGTCATATGAAGCAAGTGTCTGTCTATTCAATTGAGGGGAATCATTGCATTACATCCCCGTTGAAAAACAGAATCGATAAATTTAGAGAAAATGGGGTTGAAAGATGATAACCCAACAGTGCAGGATCTCATTCTACAACTTAGATAAATTCAGAGGGTTTTCTCAAATAATGTTTCCTAGATGTTTGAAGACCAACAAATGTCCAAAGTGCTGCTTTTTCGTTCGCGTGACGGAAAGCTACCGCGTGACAGAAAGCTACCATACGCATCGTATAGGCCTATACGATGCATATTACTTTTTGATAAGGGACATTGTCAGCTTTTGACTGTCCTAGAAGTTTAAACTAACTTCAATACGTATCATATAGGCCTATACGATACGTAATGAGGATGTCGATTTAATCCCAAGATGTGCCAAACTGCCAATAATACGACCCAAAAGAAAACCAAAAACTTTTGCACAAAAACTTTCACCGTTTCTCAAAACCCCCTTGGTCTCACTAAGGGCATGTTTGGCTAAGCTTATTATAGTTAAAAAAGACTTTTGGAAAATGACTTTTGAGAAAATGACTTTTTGAAAAAGGAGTTTTTAAAAAAAGTGTTTAGATTAGCTTATTGATGTAAAATGACTAAAATGAACATTCTTTTAGATATAAGGAGGGTAAAGAAGGGGTATATTGGTAATTTGTAGTTTGAAAAGTTAAAAGCTGGCCAAGAAGTCACAATATTGTGACTTCTTGAAACCTCATTTTTCTTCTTTGCAAAAAACCATTTCTAAAAGGACTTTTGTCTTAGCCAAACACAAAAACAACTTATTGGCTTTTTGATAAGTCAATAAGCCAATAAGTTGTTTTGAAAAGCTAAGCCAAACATGCCCTAAATGCCCTAAATCAGTAGGGTTTCATATTTTCATTGCAGAAACAACTCTATTCAAACCCCCCCCCCCCCCCCCCACCCCACCCACACACACACCAAAATCACTCTCCAAAATCATCCCATCTGAACTTCTCTTTCAAACCCTAACCCTAAAATGACGAAAGTCTACGGTACCGGAGTCTTCGATTTCCGGCGCCACCGTGTGGCAGAGTACCCCGTCACCGCCGCCGGTCCAGACCAAACCCTTCCAGAGAGACCGCCGGAATCAAAACCTGATACAAATGTACCGAGCTCCATAACTCTAGTTGAAATCCAGCGGGACCGGCTGACGAAAATTGCGAATGAAAACTGGTCGAAATCGGCAACGAACAACGAGAAGCCTCCGTTTAGTGCGGATCTGGTGAAGGAGATTTATGAAACGGAGTTGTTGGTGAAGGAGGATGGGAGAGTGAGAAGAACGGTGCCGTTGCAGAGGGTGATGATACTTGAAGTTAGTCAGTATTTGGAGAATTATTTGTGGCCGAATTTTGATCCGGAGACTTCTTCGTTTGAGCATGTTATGTCCATGATTCTCATGATTAACGAGAAGGTATAGAAATTACTCTAATTATATATAATTATAGGTATTATTAATGTTTCTAATTGTATGTGTTTTTCATCAATTAGGTATATTCTGTTAATGCTTTACTCTTGAAGTTTGATAAACAAATCTAGTTATTGTGAGAAGTAAACTTAAGTTTATATACCTAACAATGTGAAGCAGTTTGTGTGAGCAAAATTCTGTAACACTGTGAATCGAGTCGCAAAAGCGCATTTGCACGCAGACTATCAAAGTGCTGATATAATTATTTTTTTTATTTTAGGCATCTCAATGGTTTATAGTGTCCTCCTACGGCCCTACCAAAAAAATTAGCTATAAATAAGCTTTATATATGATTTACTATATCAATTATCTACGTGTACAACCTAACAAGCATGCTTTACAACATCTAATGCAGAAAAATGTCATATACATGAGGCGCACCCTCACTTGCGTCTTATGCCAATTTTTGCCTGAAAATTGTGCCTCACCTGTGCTTTATGTACAACACTTGCCTGAAGTGCAAGACCATGAGCCTTAGGTCGCCTTGGGTCTAGGTGTGCTTTTTGAAACCAAGCTGTGAGTTTGCGTGGGTTACATTGTATGGTGTTCATTTGACAATAACTGGGACCATGTAATGCTGGGGCGGTGGGGTCTGGAAGTATATGCTTTCTTCTTCTCGTGCTATAAAAGTACTCAGGGTCGGCCCTGAGAATTCGTGTACCCTGTTCGAGCTCAAAAAACGTGCCCTTATGCCTTATCGACATTGGGTATTGGGCTCACTAAAGGCCTAAACGTAATGCCAATGGGCTAGTAACTAGATAAAACCATAAGAATAGTTTTGTAAGTGGGCTATGTTGGTGTTTATATTGGTATACCCTATAATTTTTTTTACATACACATGTCGGGTTTTTCTTTTAAATAACGTGCCCTTCGAAATATGGGGCCCTGGCCGGTGGTTCTCCCCGTCCACCCCCAGGGCCGCCCCTGAAAGTACTGTTTGGTGACTTTGGTCCTACATGGATATTGGGTTGAAGTAGTTGACTAGCCACAAAATAAACAGAGAACTCTTGTAGGCTATTATTGAAATATACCAACTTGCTTGTAGGGTCTAGTAACAAAAAATTAGAGAACACGGGTTTACATTCCTGGTGAGTGTGAGTGTGCGATATCTAATGAAGTATTAGTATAGGGTAGGGTAATACCGATCAGAATGGAAGTTAAACTATGTAATAAAGTGAACTTGAATGTTTGTGTATCCTTTATAATGGACATATATATGTTAACTTTGTTTGATTGTAATGTACAGTTTCGCGAGAATGTTGCTGCGTGGATATGCTTTTATGATCGAAAAGATATGTTTAAGGCATTTATCGAGAGGGTTCTCTGCTTGAAGGAGGTATGTTAGATTGTGACTTACTTTCTTGAAAACTATTGGCATTTGTCAAGACTAGTGGCTGACATCGAATATTTAATGCAGGGAAGAAGCCTGAGTATCGCAGAGAAGACAAATTACCTACTTTTCATGATTAATGCCTTCCAGGTAAAAAAAAGAATTCATGTCTCTATTTTCTCTCATGTCTTTTTATGATTAATCATCATTGTGTCATATCAGATGATTGCACTGGTACAAATTATAATTGCTTCGCTTCTCGGTTTCTTTGTTGTGACAGAGCTTGGAGGATGATATAGTCAGCAAGAAAGTCATGAGATTGGCAAGCCTTCATTGCTGGCATAGTCTATCGTTTGGTCGTTTTCAGGTAAATTCATACACCCTTTTCTGTTATTCATCAAGTTC
This sequence comes from Helianthus tuberosus, assembly GCA_030545235.1. NCBI lineage: Eukaryota > Viridiplantae > Streptophyta > Magnoliopsida > Asterales > Asteraceae > Helianthus > Helianthus tuberosus. The sequence continues at coordinate 167,313,433 of CM060448.1, read as the reverse complement.
ATCTGTCATAATACACACGTGAAACTCTTTCGGTTTATTTTCAGATGGAGCTTTGCCTTAATCCAGATTTGATTAAGAAATGGAAAAGAATCGCAAAAAAAGCCAAGGAGGCAAAGAAACGCGGGGAATCTTTTGATATGTCAGTAATGCTAGAAGTGAAGTTCTTGAGGAATCTCATTGATGAATTTCTAGAGGTATAGTTTTTTTAATCTATTATCGAATTGTGACTGTAAGCATGGTGACGGAAACTGGACAAATTTTTATGCATTTTCATTCGACAGGTACTTGATTCCAAGGTATTTTACTATGATGATGAAGGGTCCGATGTACATGGATTTGAAAAAGTTAATGAAGCTTCAATTTTGTATTGTGAGAGGTTTATGGAGTTCTTAATCGACCTTTTGAGCCAACTTCCGACCAGGAGGTGACATATTTCATATTTGTGAATGTTTTCTCATGTTTACAAAGTTTAAAATATATTTGTTTATTTTTTTATGTACTATTATTTTGTTATTTATCTTGATGATTGACTGTCCCACAGATACTTTAAACCTCTTGTCGCTGATGTGGCGGTGGTTGCAAAATGTCATCTGAGTGTTCTTTATAGACATGAAAAAGGCAAGCTTTTTGCACAGCTGGTTGACTTGCTGCAGTACTATGAAGGTTTCGAGATCGATGATAATTTAGGGAGACAAATGACAGATGATGAGGTGCTTCAAGCCCATTATGAACGTTTTCAGGCTTTCCAGCTTCTTTCATTTAAAAAGATACCCAAGGTGTGTTTTCTCCCAATACGTGTAAAAAAGCATTTCTCATGTGTCTTATATTTACAGTTATCTGAAAACGCTGTTAATATTCTTGTAGTTGAAAGAACTTGCACTTGCTAACATTGGGGCAATTCATAAGCGTGCTGATCTTTCAAAGAAACTATCTGTACTTTCTCCTGATGAATTGAGGGACTTAGTCTGCAATAAGGTAAGTAGGGGTATTATTGTCTTTTCACAATCTCCAAATTTACACCTCCACTGGTTCTAAAAACAGATTGTTTTTATCTTATTGCAGCTTAAATTGATTTCAAAGAGTGACCCATGGACGGAAAGAGTTGACTTTCTTATAGAAGTCATGGTCTCCTTTTTCGAAAAGCAGCAGTCTCAAAAAGAAGCCATAAACGCTCTACCACTGTATCCGAACGAACAAATAATGTGGGATGAAAGTCTCGTTCCCAGCATTAATTACTCTGGTGAAGGATGTTTAGCACTTCCGAAACTAAATCTACAGTTTCTAACACTTCACGATTATCTTCTTAGAAACTTTAATCTCTTCCGTCTTGAATCAACTTACGAAATTCGTGAAGACATTCAAGAAGCGGTCCCACATCTCCTCGCTTACACTAATAACGAAGGTCAACCTGCCTTCCGTGGTTGGTCAAGAATGGCCGTACCCATTAAAGAATTTAAAATTACTGAAGTAAAACAACCAAATATCGGTGAAGTAAAACCAGCATCGGTAACAGCAGAGGTTACTTTCAGCATTTCAAGCTACAGAACACAAATTAGGTCTGAATGGAATGCTTTAAAGGAACATGACGTCCTCTTCTTGCTTTGTATCCGTCCATCTTTTGAGCCGTTAAGTGCTGACGAGGCAGCTAATGCATCGGTCCCACAAAAACTCGGACTTCAGTTTGTGAGAGGATGTGAAATTATCGAAATCCGTGATGAAGAAGGAGGTTTGATGAATGATTTCACAGGAAGAATTAAACGGGATGAATGGAAACCGCCTAAAGGTGAATTGAGAACTGTGACTGTTGCACTTGATACTGCACAATATCATATGGACGTTACTGATATTGCGGAGAAAGGCGCGGAAGATGTTTATGGTACTTTTAATATTTTGATGAGAAGGAAACCGAAGGAGAATAATTTTAAAGCTATATTGGAGTCTATTAGAGATCTCATGAATGAAACATGTATTGTTCCTGATTGGTTGCATGATGTGTTTTTGGGATATGGAAATCCTTCTGCTGCTCAGTGGACTAATATGCCTGATTTACTTGAGACCGTAGATTTCAAAGATACGTTTCTTGATGCTGATCATGTTAGAGAATGTTTTTCTGACTATCAGGTTTGTTTCCAGTTTTTAGGCTTTGAAAAATGGGCTTATCAACATGGGTGTGGCCGTGTGGGTCAAGAAGGGGAATTGTTTAGTTTGGGTTACAAAGGGTTCGGTTGGCTGGGCTGAACCAACAAACACTTTCTTTAAGACTTTTTTTTTTTGTATTTTATAAAACAATTAATGTGATAAATCTGATAAAAATGAATAATTTACCTATTAATATATATAACAAATGAGGTAGGTTCTTGAGTACCTTAGTTTTTTTTTTTTTTTTTTTTCTTGTCGTGACTTTGTTTGTTGCTTTTTTATTGTTTTTGTCTTATATTAAAGTGGTTTACATTTCTAGTCCCTTAAGTCTGTATGTTTTACTTTTGGTCCTTCAGTATTTTTGTTTATAAGTTAAAGCTTTCTCAGTATAAGTTCGACTTTATCTGCGTTTTACACCAGCTTGCGGTATAAGTTTGCGTTTGTCTACGCTTTACTTCACGTGATGGTATAAATTCACATATATGTTTTACTATGTTTTTAAACGTCGTTTGCTTACTACTTAGCACAGTTTTACGACCCCGCACCCGCAACGCGGGGGTTAAACACTAGTTATTAATATAACAACTTTGGAGATTTTTTATGCTTTTGAATACGCGCCAGATGACTTGCTTCAACACTTGAGCCCTCATTTAGTTAAATTATTTAGCTCAGTCCGTTTGACCCATACGTAACTGTAACTGACCTATTTAAAGATTTTTAGGTCAAAGCAGCCACTTTTTAGAGTATTTTAGTGCGATTTGAGAATGTTTTTAGATGTTTTAACCAAACTATCTTTATTTTCAGGTGATGTTTACAAATTCAGATGGCACAGAAAATCCAAATCCACGACCCCCATTTCGGATTAATATTCCCCGAAATCTAAAGGGAAATTCTCATGCTCTCCCCGGGAATGAGAAGTCCACCACAGATTCAGTGGATGTTACCTCAGAGGATAATTCTGATTTTGAGAAAGAAAAACTTATTGTTGAAGCATATACGCCTCCGGATCCTGGTCCGTATCCTCAAGATCAGCCAAAACAGAACTCTGTTAGATTTACCCCGACACAGGTGTGCTACTTGTATCAATCTATGTCTTTAACGCGTATAAAATATTATTTTGTGACTTTGCTATAATATTATTCTCTGCAGGTTGGGGCGATAGTCTCGGGCATACAACCAGGTCTGACAATGGTAGTCGGTCCACCTGGTACCGGAAAGACTGATACCGCAGTTCAGATATTGAATGTTCTTTATCACAATTGTCCTTCTCAAAGGACATTAATAATTACCCATTCGAATCAGGCTTTGAATGACCTTTTTGAAAAAATAATGGAGGTATTAGTTTCACTTTGAAACGTCACACATGAAGTATCTCTTCCTCCCTATTTTATGTTAAACATTTCTACATGGTTTGACTTTGTTGACTGTGACAGAGGGATGTACCAGCCCGTTATCTTCTCCGACTTGGTCAAGGTGAGCAAGAACTGGCAACCGATCTCGACTTTAGTCGCCAGGGTCGGGTCAATGCAATGCTCGTGAGACGGTTGGAGTTACTTAGTGAAGTTGAAAGGCTTGCAAGATCTTTACAACTGCCGGAAGACGTCGGATACACTTGTGAAACAGCTGGCTACTTTTGGTTGCTCCATGTTTACTCCCGTTGGGAGCAGTTTCTAGCCGATTGTGATAAAAATCAAGATAAACCCGCATTCGTTAAAGATCGGTTTCCGTTTACTGAATTTTTTTCCAACACTCCACAACCGGTTTTCACTGGGAATTCCTTTGAGGAAGACATGCGGGCTGCTAAAGGTTGCTTTAGTCACCTTAAAACCGTTTTCCAGGAGCTTGAAGAATGCCGAGCGTTTGAACTGTTAAAGTCAACGGTTGATCGAGCTAATCACCTTATGACAAAACAAGCAAAGATTGTCGCCATGACGTGTACTCACGCAGCTTTGAAAAGAAAGGACTTTTTACAATTGGGATTCAAATACGATAACCTTTTAATGGAAGAAAGTGCACAAATATTAGAAATCGAGACGTTTATTCCAATGTTACTTCAAAGACAAGAAGACGGGTATGCTAGACTTAAAAGGTGTATTTTAATCGGCGATCATCATCAACTGCCACCTGTCGTGAAGAATATGGCTTTTCAAAAATACAGCCACATGGATCAAAGTTTGTTCACGCGATTCGTTCGGCTGGGAATTCCTTACATTGAGCTCAACGCTCAAGGTCGAGCCAGACCGAGTTTAGCCAAGCTTTACAATTGGCGATATCGGGATTTAGGTGATCTTCCATATGTTAAGGAGAATCCTTTTTTTCATAAAGCGAATGCCGGTTTCGGTTATGATTATCAGTTAATTGACGTGCCTGATTACCATGGGAAAGGTGAGAGTGCCCCTTCTCCTTGGTTTTATCAGAATGAAGGGGAAGCTGAATATCTTGTTAGCGTTTATATCTATATGCGGTTATTAGGGTATCCTGCAAATAAAATATCCATTTTGACGACTTATAATGGCCAGAAGCTTCTGATACGTGATGTTCTTAACCGAAGATGTGCTCCCTATGATTTTATTGGCCTTCCAAACAAGGTTAGTAGTTTTTAACTTCATTAGGGCTACAAACGAACACGAACTTTGTTCGTTTGTTAAGAAATATATGTGTTTACGAACTGTTCATAAAACTCACCGAACAAGATTTTAAGTTTGTGTTCGTTTGTTAAGGAAATGAACTTGTTCGTGTTCGTTTGTTTAATTTAGGTAACGAACGTTGATGAACACAAATGAGCACAGACTAATGTTCATGAACACAGATGGAAACAAACACAAGAAGCGTTCATGAAGATAATATATAGTACCTTGACACTTACTATATATTTTATTTGTCGGAATTCTGAAGTATTTAAATAAAAACTAAAAACACTAATGAACTATCAAACACAAACACGTTACCGAACATTCATGAACATAAATGAACGAACGCGGCCTCTTATCATGTTCGTTTATTTAACTAAACGAACGAAATGTCTTGTTCATGTTCGTTTGTTTAGTAAGCGAACGAACACAAACGAACTTCCCGCCAAAATGTTTACGAACTGTTAACCGAACATTGGTTAGTTTGCAGCCCTAAACTTCATGGTTTCATTTGAAGAGTGTGGCTGAATCTTTGCATATTCTGATTTGTGCAACATTTTTTAATGATCCGTTTACAGGTTGCAACAGTTGACAAGTTTCAAGGTCAACAGAACGATTTCATTCTACTGTCACTTGTGAGGACCCGATTTGTGGGACACCTTCGTGATGTTAGAAGATTAATTGTTGCCATGTCACGTGCCCGATTGGGTCTTTATGTGTTCTGTCGCCGTTCACTGTTTGAACAATGTTATGAACTCCAACCGACATTTCAGCTTCTACTTCAAAGGCCCGACCGCCTTGCCCTAAATCTGCATGAAATTGCACCGTTTACTGATCGTCTTGTTGGAGACACGGGGCCCGTTCACCTCGTGAGTGGCATTGAAGAAATAGCTGGGATTGTTAACTTTAGAATGCATCAAGTGTATCAGGTATCTTTTATTCTTCATGTGTATTTATAAAAATAGTTTTTTTTTTTTTTTCATATGCTACAAAATTATGTTATTACAAAATGTAACATGTGTTTTTGGTGTTCGAATCAGGCGAGAATGATGAGCCAAGAGTTTTCAGATTACTCGGGACATAATGCTTCAACAGGAAGCCCGGGTGAGCAGAATGGTGAACAAGATTTTTCATCCGAGTATGATGACACGAAAACTGATTTACAAAATCTGCCAAGTGGTGAACAACCAATGGACGCTGAAACACCCAACGTTGTTGATAACACCAGTGAGAATATGCAAGTCGATGCTACTGTGGAAACCACTGAGAATACGCATTTACAAAATCTGTCAAGCGGTGAACAACCAATGGACGCTGAAACACCCAACGTTGTCAATAACACCAGTGAGAATATGCAAGTCGATGCTACTGTGGAAACCACCACTGAGAATACGCAAGTCGATGCTACTGTGGAAACCACCACTGAGAATACGCAAGTCGATGCTACTGTGGAAACCACTGGAGTGACCACAAATGAATCTCTTAATGAAGACGATTCAAACATTGAAAACAGCAAGATGGAACAGTAGTCTAGTGTAGATTATTCACTCCTGGAAATGATATATCCCGGTAAACAGTTCTGTTGAAGAGAAGTCTCTGGCCTTATTTGGTGTTACGGGCTCAAAAGGTGATATGAACTCGGCTTTTTCATTGTGTTTTTAAACCTCAAATGGTTAAATTACTAGGGCTAGATTGAAGTTTTTTGTAGATTTGGTTATTGTAAAGTGATTATGCCAAAATTTTGTATTCTGGTGCTTTCTAAGACACGACAATTGTTGTTGGATAGTTGTGTATTATGTACCTTGACACTTGAGGTTCTGAATGGTAGCATGTTCGAACATTAAAATTTTACTTTGAGCAACCATTACCAAAACACTCACGGGATCCACTAATGCCTTACTAACTGATAGGGGTGAATATGGGCATTAGAGTATAGCGGTCGTAGATAGGGGTGAATATGGGCATTAGAGTATAGATGTAGTATGTATGTTGTGTTAGATGGGTGTGAACAATTGGTCAAACTCAGACCGGCCCATGATCAATCTTGTGGAGGAATGAGGACCGAGGATGCTTATGCCGTTTGTTTTCCCTTGAATCCGATGGAAGAATGTTGTTTCGTTTCCCACGAACGCAATAATTATTAGGTTTTATTAGTAAATCATGATCAGGTTTTTCATTGGTCAAATGGTTGTCCATCACGCCCGAACAGGACTGAAACCCATGTTACTAAAATATAAGGACCGAGAGTGATACTCTCGAATTGAGTCGGTGGGTGGGCCCGATCCAGGCCTTTTGGTCGAGTTTCTCAGGGTAGACCAAAACTTGCTCGCCCCTAGTCATGGAGGGAAAACCGGAACTAAATAGTAATGAACTTAGGATGTGTAGGGTGTTTTGTTGGGTTTGTAGGCTTTAGGGTAGCCGACCCTAGTTATTAGGCCCACTTAGTTAACTTGTTGACTAATTAGGAAACCCTAATCTTGTTCTATAATACCTATGATGTAATTGTAGTTTGTGTCATTCTGTAAACAGTTGTGAGCATTTAATAGAAGTGGAACCCTAGTTGTAACATGTGGATGTAGGTTACCTTAACCGAACCACGCAAATTCTCGTGTTCTTTATTTTCTGCAAGTGTGTGTGTGTTTGTTTCGCTTCCACTTGAACCTACTCTGATCTGATACCCTAACAAGTGGTATCAGAGCTTACGGTTCAATTAAACACACGGTTATTGCAGAAGAGGGAGAGAGTTGGACGAGTGATCTTGATCTGCTGTTGCTGCTATCGCCGCTGACTTGTTTACGACCCGTACCTAATCTCGGGTTATGTGTCACAACCCCAAAATCCACCATGCGGAGTATCACCGCTTGGAGGCGTGACATGACCAGGATCGAGCCACCAATCATATTGAACAACGTAATTAAGTAAATAAAACCAACCACAATACAATTGGTGACCAAACGAAAGTAATCTACTTTAAGTTAACAGCGGAAGCATAAAACGTAGAACCAAAACATAAGTTCAATAAGTTCATAAACTTAAATATTTAACATGGGACTCGACAGTCCATATCCCACAACGACCTCCTCCTCGTGCAAGCTCCATAAGCATCTAACGACCTGTAAGGCATGTAACAACGAGTCAACAACAAAGTTGAGTGAGTTCACAGTTGGTTGTTTAGTTTTAAGTTGTTTCCGAAAACATGGTTTGTCTTTTGCTGGCTTACTTGCCGTGGGGGTTACCCCATAGTTGAAAATATGATTAACCAATTCCTTCTTTCCCAAACCATACCCATAATTAGTGGGGGCTTCCCCGTGTGAACCACTAGACCGTTACCATATCGACTACTAACGAAAGTAAGTTGTGCCCTACGTCAATGTCTATCATCATTGACAGTTTGCCATAGTCCATTAGTACACGCCCGTTCGACTGGCACGGTGTGAGGTTTGTTAAACCTAATAGCGCTATTAACTAATGACCCGCTCGCCATTGGCCTCGGCGATTAAGTCGATATAAAATGAGGGACTTAATGATAGAGTTTTATCTAGTAAGTTTTAAGGTTGTTGTCCTACCTAAGGAGGACGAACGTACGTATTCTACCCAAGGAGAATACGCAGGATTAATATTGGCATCCTACCCATGGAGGATGGCGGTACATATCCTACCCAAGGAGGATATGTAGGTTCCGTATTAATTCTTTAACCCATTCCCAACCACCGGGAATCCCATGCCTTAGAAAGTGTGTGAACTCACCTTGGTTTGCTCGGTTAGATTAGTTACTCTAATAATCAGAAATCAAGCACGTCCTAATAAGGTACAGATAACAATCAGTTTCTCATTCATAACACGTATCCTACGTACGGTTTATCTACTCATTACTTCTATCACGTACCACGCAATTCTAATGTCAAGGTACTTTGTTAAGTTATATTATTTTACCCTAAAATAATATAACTATCTCACAAAATAAACAAGTATCCACACAAGTGTTCTAGTATAAAATATATATTCTCAATATATTTATCCATTTTACTTGTAAAAATCAACCTCCGATACTTTGTATTTTTGTAACAAAACTCATGGCGAAGTTTAGTTTGAAAGACAAAGTCAAAACATATTTGTAAACACTTGTTAGAAGAATAATTTCTAAGTGCTGGAATTTTTAGAAAATTCCGCCATAGTTTCCTTTGTAGATGGAGGCATCCATGCTAACAAGCATATCATTTTCTTTTCCAAAATTCATTCAACAATCCTCAATCAACAATATACAATCTTTACTTATAAATCTTGTTAAAAACAAGCATTAATTTCTACATCATGAACTTGAAAGTTTATAAAAATGTGTAGTAACTTACTAGTGTATTTAGTAAGTCTTGTACCCCTTTAAAGTGTGATTGCTTTTTTAACAACTCCATTTTTAAAGAATATGGGTCTTTACAACTTATGTTCATATTTTCTAAAAATGCTTCTTCATGTATTTTTTTCTTATTACACATGTGTTTCTTCACTTTGTTAACCACCAAAAATGCTTCTTCATGTAAGAACCAAGATTTAGTAAAACTTGTATTTTAGCTTGGTTTCTTGGTAAATCATACTTGAAATATTTAGATTTACAAGACTTTAAACTTACTTTGTTCATCATCCTTGCAAAAACATTATATTCATTCAAGTTCAAGACTTTAGTGAGGATGATCCATAACCTTTATCATGTTCATCCTTTCATCTTGCTAGATTATGTTTCTAATCATGATCTAGCAAGACTACATGATGATCAACATCATTTCCACAAACAAACAATAATCAACAAGCATATCAACACTAAAACAACATAGTTTCTTCATGATTTAAGCTTATGTTAAGGTTTCATTCTCTTGTTTCATAATGTTCTTTAAGTTCATCATAATGTATCATACTTTAACCACTTAAATAAGATGTAAAATGAAGGGATTCAAGTTCTTACCACTAGCTCAAGGCTAGGGAAGTTCAAGAGAAGAAAATTGGTGGTTAATAGCAAATAGAGAAGGTCCTTCAACTTCCGAGAACACCAAACTTCTTTGTATGACCCTTAACACCCTTGTATGCTTGTAAAATGAATGAAACAAGTTTGAATGATGATGATGGTGGTGTGGTTTGGGGTCGGCCGAACAAGAGGGAGAGAGGAGAGATGGATGGTGTTGAGTGTTGTTGATGTGAATGAGAAATGAGGAATGATGAACTAGTGGTTAGTCTTATAATCCTCCAACAAATCTTTAACCATTAGTTCTTATGTTTGTAAAGTACTAGACAAATCAAATAAACACTTCAAGAAAATCAAGGGTGGGGTACCACCCTTGTAACCGGTTTGGGGGGGGGGGGGTTGGTTTAATTTGGTTTGTAATGGTAGTTAGTTAATTTAGTTAGAAAGTTAAGTGATTTAGTTAGTGCTTTATGTGTTATGTAGTAATATAGTGTGTTATGATGTTTGGGAACCATAACTAGTTCAGAAAAATAAAAACAATGCTTTTTGCAATATTTTAGTGTTCCAGGTAATGTCCGGTTGTTCGGTTAGATACCGTTCCGTTAAAGTGCTAAGTTATTCCATATAGTGTCCTATATATATCTTTTTGTAACACTTTTAATTCCCAACACTCAGGAAAGCATACATGACTGTTTAGTAACTTTTCTGCACAAGACTAGTATGTTAACAAGCACATGTAAGTATGACACAAAAATCAGAAAGCAGTTAAGTAATTCAGCACAGTCATCAAGCACTTTAATTAACATAAATAAATCGTACGGATACATGAAATTTTGAGGGTTGTCACATTCTCCCCCTGTTAAGAGAATTTCGTCCCGAAATTTAGCACGTGTTTACTGAGGAAGCTAGTTAAGTTGCGTGGTTTTCCTGGGGTGTCACATCATCCCCCCGTTGGTTTGGAATTTCGTCCCGAAATTCTGCAGTAGCTTCAGCCTCAGTAGTGGTTGCACTTTTCTTAAACAACTGGGGATACTTGAGTTTCATTTGGTCTTCTCGTTCCCAGGTATACTCTGGGCCACGACGGGAGTTCCAACGAACTCGTACAAGGGGTATTCTGGTACGCTTGAGGACCTTAACATCTCGATCAGTAATTTCAACTGGTTCCTCGACGAATCGCAACTGATCGTCGATTGTGAGCTCCTTTAAGGGAACTATGAGGGTCTCATCTGGGAGACACTTTTTTCAGATTTGACACGTGGAATACGTTGTGAACTCCACTGAGTTCTTCAGGTAGATTCAACTTGTAAGCGACTTTGCCAATTTTCTCAATGATTTCGAACGGTCCGACATAACGCGGATTGAGTTTGCCTCGTTTGCCAAAAAGAACTACACCTTTCCAAGGTGAGACTTTAAGTAGCACTCGATCCCCAACCTGGAACTCGAGTGGTTTCCTTCGCTTATCAGCGTAGCCTTTCTGACGGTCACGAGCTGCCGCCATTCGTTGTCGTATCTGAGCAATCTTCTCAGTTGTATCCACTACAAGTTCTGGGCCAGTGATTTGACTGTCGCCAACCTCTGCCCAACAAAGAGGTGATCGACACTTCCGTCCGTACAATGCCTCGAACGGAGCGGCCTGGATGCTGGTGTGGTAACTATTTTATACGAAAACTCCACTAACGGGAGGTGTTTTTCCCAGCCATTACCAAAATCAATTACACATGCCCTAAGCATGTCTTCAAGGGTTTGGATGGTGCGTTCAGATTGCCCATCCGTCTGTGGATGATATGCTGTGCTCATGTCTAATCGAGAGCCAAAGGACTTGTGCATAGCTTGCCACAATTCAGATGTAAAACGTGAGTCACGATCAGAAATGATGGAGGTTGGCACTCCGTGCCTTGATACTACCTCCTTTAGGTAGATGTCTGCTAGAGTAGAAAACTTGTCGGTTTCCTTGATAGCCAGGAAATGTGCAGACTTGGTCAGTCGGTCCACGATCACCCAAATGGTATCATTTCCGTGTTGAGATCTAGGCAGGCCAGTAACGAAATCCATGGAAATTTGCTCCCATTTCCATTTAGGTATTTTTGGTTGTTGAAGTAGGCCTGATGGTTTCTGATATTCGACCTTGACCCTAGCACAAGTCAAGCATTTACTGACGTAGGTTGCTATGTTGGCTTTCATACCAGGCCACCAGTTTGTAGTCTTTAGGTCGTGGTACATCTTATCCGAACCAGGATGTACCGAGTAACGAGACTTGTGCGCTTCATCCATCACAAGTTCGCGTAAGTTTCCGTAAAGTGGAACCCAGATGCGCCCGTTTACATAGTAGGCGCCGTCTTCCTTTTGTTCTAACCGTTTCCTTGATCCTCGCAGGGACTCAGCCCTGATGTTTTCTGCTTTCAACGCTTCAACCTGAGCATCACGAATTTGAGCGAGAAGGTTAGAGTGAATGGTAAGTTGTAACGCACGTACTCGCTTAGGTATAGTATCCTTTCGACTGAGGGCGTCGGCCACAACATTGGCTTTGCCCGGATGATACTTGATCGCACATTCGTAATCGTTGAAGAGCTCGACCCATCGGCGTTGTCGCATGTTTAACTCCTTTTTCTTGAAGATATGCTCGAGACTCTTGTGATCGGTGTAAATGGTGCAATTGGTACCGTACAGGTGTCACACCCCGATATTTCCACGTATTACCGGTGGGCCCGGTGGGGGAGTATCGTGACGTAGTTGATATCATAATAGTCAAACAACACAATATTTAAATGCACAGCGGAAGCAAAAGATAGATTCATTTCAACCGAATAAAATTTTAATATTAAGTATCACAAAATAGTTGAAAATAATCCACAGGTGGATAAAAAAAAAAAGAAACATTGTTCAACAGACTGAAATGCATCCAAGCTTGCGAGATTCTTATTGATGCTAAGGAGAAAGCCAGCCTATTTCGAGTAGTACCTGCACTTAATCTTTTTGGGAAAGTACGTCAGTTTACACTGGTAAATACAATCAACTGACTCATTTTGAAAAGGTTTAGAAAGTTGATTTAAATGCACGAGGCACAAAACATTTTATAACTTGGGATAATTATTGAATATAATCTTGTAAAAGAATTACATGTTTCTTATGAGTTCAGTAGCCCGGGTTGACACCGGGTTAGAGCTTAATAGACACACCACATGATATAGTCCTGCGGCGGTTTATTCCCGAAACCGGCGGTTATACCTTATTATTTATTTATGCACCGTCGGGTGTACGCCTACACCCCGTGCTTAGGTCATGGCCATTTTGTAAAATGATGCCAAGGATATCCGGGACATGGTCATTAACCCCCTCAAAGGCTTTAAGCAACAAAACAATTTAAACGGGTCATTTCAATGAATTAACCTCCATTCGATTAAAGATTCATTGCCCGACCAAGCGGTATTTTATATACCATACCCCAAGCTTATTATTTATTTATGCACCGTCGGGTGTACGCCTACACCCCGTGCTTAGGTCGTGGCCATTTCGTAAAATGATGCCAAGGATATCCGGGACATGGTCATTAACCCCCTCAAAGGCTTTAAGCAACAAAACAATTTAAACGGATCATTTCAATGAATTAACCTCCATTCGATTAAAGATTCAATGCCCGACCAAGCGGTATTTTATATACCATACCCCAAGCCCGTATAGGGAAAATAAGTTAAAAGTATTTACCTGAGCAAGTATAAATCACAACAGCAAGTGCACGTAGCTTTTACCGGGTCTCCTATTCTGGAACGAAGGTTTATAATAACCTATTAGAATCCTAACGGGTCTTTAATTAAGCCTAAACTTAGACCGGTTAGTTTTAAAGGAAGATACGGTTCGAACGCATGATTAAGCGAAGACCGGAATAGAATGTGATTTAGACCCGAAAAGTTTGAAGACTTGTATAATATGGGTAAACTAAACACATTCTGGATTTTGAGGTAAAAATGATAAGGTTCGACCCGTTTCGGCTAATTTATGCAAACTAGTTACATAAACCGAACCGAACGCAAATAACGCATAACGGGTACCCGAATGAGTCACGAACAGGTTTCCTAAGTTAATATGATTTAAATATGTTGTGATATCAGTAGGATACCTTCCATTATGCCCAAAACGAGTTTAATCTCAAATTAAGCCCCGTATGGGGTATTTTGGTCATTTAAAAGATTATAAAAGAGATTAATAATAATTCTGAGATTCGGGTCTGAAATAATCAGTAAAATAAATTAACTTAATAGGTTATATCAGTTGGTGATAATTCTTATATGACCAAAATGGTTTTAACCCACACTATGTGTTTAATACGCGTAAAAAGTCGTTTTAAGCGATTTCCAGGTTATACAGGAAATCTGAGTTTTCTGATCAGGTTATAAAGTTCAAAATACTTCATTTATCATATAAAATCAGTAGCCAAAGGTTTGGTGTCTAAAATTGGGTTTAGATAGGCTTTACGCTAATTATGTCGTTTAATTAATAAAAAGCTTTCTAATTACGCTATTAAGCATAACTCCTAATCTAGACCTCCAACTGATGTGAAATTTTAGGGACATGTTTATAAATCAGTAAAAAAGATTATTGTCCTCTCACATTTCCAAAATTCTCGTTTTAAAATCAAATGGGCATAGTGGTCAACATTAGGCATTTAACGGAAAAATCGGACAATCAACGAGTTAAGTAGTATAAACGCAGAGGGTTATACTATCATACAAGCTGGTCCTAACGGAGCTCTAAGGCATTTCTAAATCCATTTAAATCGGGTCAGAACTGAAGTCAAAACAAAAGTCAAAGTTTTGCGACTTTCGGTTCCGAACCGAGCCTAAACAGAAAATTGTCGGATCAAACAAGCTTAGACCAGTTCTTATACTAATTACCAAGTTATATGAGTGATAAAATAGGTTACACGTCTTCTACATTGTTAATTATGCGTTAAATCGAAAATTATGTTTCTGCTGACTTTTTCGGATTAAGTTTGACCCGACATTTGACCTAGTTAGAGTGGAATTCAGAGGGTGCCCTTTTAAGGGTTTATTACCCACATAAATACCAACTTATAATTACTTTCAATTTGACTAAACATCAGACCATTAGTGATAAATCGATAAGTCAAACCTTAATTACGACGGTTTGACTTTTAAGCTAATAACTAAGTAAAACACGACTAAGGAAGGTTAAGGAAGCTTACCAAGGTCCAATGCACGACTAATGATGCTTAGGAACTGATCTTGAACTCCCAAAAGCTCCAGAAGTTGAGTTATGATTGAATGACCAAAGTTGCAACAATGTGGGACTTTATATAGTGCTTTTGATTCATCATGATCATGACAAACAAGCCTATGAGGTGATCCCTGATGTCACACCCCAAATTTCCACGTGTCACCGGTGGGCCCGGTGGGGAGTATCGTGACGTCATGGTTGGCAACGTAATAGTCAAACAACACAATATTTATATGCACAGCGGAAGCAATTTAAAATATGATACAACTGAATTTATTATTGTAATATCAATTATCACAATATTCGGAAGTTTATCCACAGAAGGATCGAACATAAAATGGAAACAATAGTTCAACAGACTTTTAGGCATCTTAAGCTTGCGAGACTTCTATTGATGCTAAGGAGATATATCCAGCCAATTTCGTATAGTACCTGCATTTAGCCTTTTTGGAAAATACGTCAGTTTACACTGGTAAATACATTCAACTGACTCATTTTGGAAAAAGAGTTTGTAAATTGTTTTGAATGCACGTGGCACAAAATATCTTGACACATTGATTAAAATGCACAGAGGCAAAATTAATCTTTTTAACTTGGGAGAATTATTTAATATTATAATCTTGTGAACGATTTACATGTTACTTATGCGTTCAGTAGCCCGGAACGTATCCGGGTTAAAGATCAATAGACACACCACTTTAAGTGAGTTATACACGGGAGTACGCCTACACCCCGTGCTCAGGTCGTGGCCATCTCGTAAGATGATGCCAGGGATATCCGGGACATGGTCATTAACCCCCCAAAGGCTGTAAAGTAAACACATCTGTTTAAAACGAGCCGATCAAATTATTCAACTACCCACTAAGCGTGGAGATTTGATGCCCGATCAAGCGGTACGCTATGTACCGTAACCCAAGCCCGTATAGGGAAAATAAGTTAAAAGTATTTACCTGAGCTAAATATAAATTCAATCCCAGCCGTATATCAATCAACAAGTACAGATAGCTTTTACTGGGCTCCTAATCTGGAACGAATGTTTTTAATAACCTATTAGAATCCTAACGGGTCTTTAATTAAGCTTGAGCTTAGACCGGCTAGTTTCAAAGATACGGTTCGTACGCACGATTAAGCGAAGACCGGATAGAATGTGATTCTGACCCGACAAGTTTGAAGACTTGTTTAATATGGGTTTATTATTTACATTCTAGATTTTGAGATAAAACCGATAAGGTTTGACCCGTTTCGGCTAATTTATGTAAACTTGTTACATAACCCGAACCGAACGCGAAATAAGCGTAACGGGTATCCGTAAGAGCTATATACAGGTTTCCTAAGTTAATATGCTTCAAATATGTTGTGAAATCAGTAGGATGTCTTTCGTTATGCCCCGAACTAATTTAAACACAAACTATGCCCCGTAGGGGTAGTTTGGTCATTTTAAAGTTTGTAAAAGCGTTTAGATGTTTAACTGAGTTACAGGTCTGATGTAAACAGCAATCATACTCAATTTGATGAGTTATAACAGTAGACTAAAGCATATATGTGAAATTTATCACCTTTAACCAAACTATGCCTCGTAGGGGTATTTTGGTAATTTCACATAAGCCGAAAAGCTCAAAAACGAAGTCTGAGTTTATCAACCTTTGCTTACTGTTAAAATATCATAATTTGCCTCATATATCAGTAAGTATCAACCCGGGTATGTTCAATAGGATTTTAAAACATACTATGCGTTAAAAACGCTAATTAAGGCGATTAAAGGCCATTTCCGGGTTAGATACTTAAATCTGATATTTTTATATTTCCAGAGGGCTTAATATAATTTATTTATCATATGTGATCAGTAGCAAAAGGTTTAGAGTCGTTTAGATATGTAAAACTCATTTTATGGCCCGTAAGGGCAAAACCGACAATTACCGGATTAGGCCTACGACTACTAGTTATGCTCAGCCTAAAATTAATTAAAAATCTTTAAAAATCCCAAAATAATGTATCACATCAGTGGGTAAAAGATTTGATATCAAAAAGTATGTTTAACTAGGCTATACGCTAATTACGCCATTTTGTTAACATAAAGCTTAATTTAGCGACAATGAGCATAACTCTTAATCTACAAGTCAAACTGATGTCAAACTTTGCATACAAGTTTATATATCAGTAACTAAGGTTTCTACACTTTTACATTTTCATAAATCATGATTTAAGGTAATAAGGGCATAACGGTCAACATATGAGCAATTAACGGAAATATGCATATTAATTGGATAACTAGTGAACCAAGGTGTATAATCACAGAGGGTTGTTCTAACATGTATCCTAATCCAATTAAAGCTCTGATGCATTTCTAAAACATGCCTAAACGGGTCAGAACTGAAAGTCAAAGTGAAAGTCAAACTATGCGACTTTCGGTTCCGAACTGGGTCTAAACAGGAAATAGTCGGGTTGAACATGTTCGGACATGTTCTTACACTTATTACTAAGTTATAACAATGATCAAACGGGTTATATATGTTCTAGATAGCTAATTATGCATAAATGGCATTTTAAGCATTATGTTGACTTTTTAATTAAAAGTTTGACCCGACATTTGACCTGGTTAGGATGGTGATCAGGGGAAACCCTTTTGGGGTTTTATTACCCACATAAATACCAACTTATAACTACTTTTAATTCGAGATATGCCTGAGCCATTACTGACTAATCTCGAAGTCAAACCGTAATTACGACGGTTTGACTTTTAGCTAATTAAACAAGCTAAACTCAACTAAACAAGAATTAGCAGACTTACAAGAGTCCTATGCACGAGATATGATCACTTGGACCTGCTTGAGAGCTCCAGGAATGATCAGATTGCAAGGAAATGGTGTGTGGAACATTGTTGCACTACTTGGTCCTTTTATAGCAAAACTCTCACCACAAATCCTTGACAACAAGGTCTAGTACCCACCACAAGCTCCCAACATGTGTCCTAGATGCTTAGGGGGTGTTTTAGGGGCCAGGAGATGTGAAAAATCGGGTTAGAATCGCATACAAAGGCCCCTAGCAGACACACATCCGAGAAACAAGGAAGTCTGCCCAGATATGGCCGTCGCGTAGCGCGACGGCAGGACCCTTCAGGCTCGCGCTACGCGAGCCCATGTAAATCAGCCAAACCAATTTCCTTTAATTGCAGTTTCAGTCCTTGGCTCTTCAAACTTCGAATAGACACTTGTTTATTGCAATATGAACCCTCATAATTTATCTACAAGGGCTTTAAAACATACACCTACTTTGTTAAGTCCCCGGTTAACTTTATTGTTACCCGAAAAGTCTTAACTTCCAACGTTTACGCTTTAACCCTTCGCACACGAATTTGATCATAACTTTCTCATACGTTAACGAAACTTTACGAATTTTGAACCGTGCATTCTAGTGAGCAAAATTAATATTTACAAAGCTTCGGGTTTGTCAAAAGGTCACTCAGAGGTATATCTTTAAACATGTTGACACATTTAACCCCTGTAGTTTGTAATCTCTCACTTTTAGCTTCGTATGATCCATGATTTATTCGTTTGAAGGTATGAGCATCGTGTAGGGTTAATGTACATTATATTTATTCACGGTTGACACTTAGAATACGTAATTTCACATACTTTCCATGTTTATCAACTTTAGTCCTTTTATAACATTCTTTCACACGTTCAAACTTTATGACACGTGTCAACACATTATAGGACGTGAATTTTCGAGGTGTTACATCCTCACCCCCTTAAAATAAATCTCGACCCGAGATTTACTGAAATAAGTAAGGGTACTTTTCTTTCATCGTGGATTCAACCTCCCACGTGAATTCGGGACCACTACGGGCATCCCATTTGACCTTAACAATAGGTACATGCTTCCTTCGAAGCTTCTTAACCCGTCGATCCTCAATCGACAAGGGTTTTTCCACAAACTTCAAGCTCTCTTCTATATGCACATCTGTATGCGGTATAACCAGTGATTCATTAGCGAAGCACTTCTTCAGATTGCAGATGTGGAACACATTGCGAATTCCACTGAGCTCTTCAAGTAAGTTTAACTTATAGGCAACTGATCCGATACGTTCGACAACCTCGAAAGGTCCTATGTATCTCGGGCTTAGCTTGCCTTTCTTACCAAATCGTATTACCCCCTTCCAGGGTGATACTTTTAGCAACACTTTATCACCTACTTCGAAGTGAAAAGCTTTACGCTTTGGATCAGCGTAACTCTTCTGCCTATCTCGGGCAGCTTCGAGACGGTCTCGAATCTGGACAATCTCGTCCGTCGTTTCGAACACTATCTCTGGTCCTGATAACTGGACATCTCCAACTTTCGCCCAACAAACTGGCGTTCTATACTTTCTACCGTATAATGCCTCAAAAGGCGCAGCCTTAATGCTGGTATGGTAGTTATTGTTGTAGGAGAATTCGATTAACGGTAGGTTCTTATCCCAACCACCGCTTAAATCGATTGCACGTGCACGTAGCATATCTTCCAACGTTTGAATAGTACGCTCACTCTGACCGTCTGTCTGAGGATGGTAAGCCGTACTAAAATTCAAACGTGTGCCCAAAGATTGTTGGAAACTCTTCCAAAATGTGGCGTGTACCTAGTATCTCTATCAGAGATAATAGTCACAGGTATGCCATGCAAGGCTACAATCTTATCCACTTATAATTGGGCTAACATATCGGAGCTATAAGTCTCCTTGATGGGTAAGAAATGAGCTGACTTAGTCAGTCTGTCCACTAACCCATATTTTATCATTTCCTTTCTTTGTCTTGGGTAACTTGGTAATAAAATCCATAGTTACCATTTCCCATTTCCACGTAGGAAGTTCAGGCTGTTGTAGCAAGCCTGACGGCTTTTGATGCTCGGCTTTGACTTGCGCACATGTCAAGCATTTAGCTACATGGGTGGCTACGGACTTTTTCAAGCCTATCCATCAATAATTTTGCCCTTAGATCCTGGGCAGCTGATGGCAAATTCTTAATCGTTGCCTAATTAGGGTTGCGGCATGTATGCATAAGCAATATGAACCGTCTTTCTTGTTTATTAACATAAAACCCACAGAATATTGAGTCAGGCTATATGAGCCTATGTCTTAAAACCTACTTAACCAAGGTTTCGTTTATTCCATAATCAATATGGAGTTTTCACAATACTCCATCCCACGGCGGGATACAAATCTTAATTCTACCTGCCTTCCATGAGGTAAGCAGGGAAAACTTTTGAGAAGATAATTAAGATACAAGGAGGCTGTAGAGATTTTCCATATCTCAGGCTCCAGTTCATCCATCATTGTTCGTGTCAAATGAGTGACACCTTTATGTTATAAGTCCACGACTTCCTTAATCGGGAACATTTACTTGAAAATTTTTTTCCATTTTTGGATATCTTCTTTGAATACTACTAGTCGACTTTAGTACAATATGATCATTGGGATATCTTAGGGGTTCCATGTATTAAACCTCCATGCTGATCAGACATGGAAATAATCTATGGGACACACTAGGATACGCCAATCCTCATATGACACTTTTATCAAACATAGTTTGGCATTCGCAGGCGATAGAAAACAATGAGAAAAATAATTAAATAACATATGTTGTCGTACTCTATGCGAAGAAAGAGTACTCTTAGATTTTCGGAAGGATTCCTTGCCGATACTAGAAGAATCGGTTACTATGGTTTCCTTGGTAATTTATACCTTGTGGATGAAAAAAAAAAATTTTTTTTTGCTAAGTTTATGGTTTATGAAGATTTATTATTGCCTGTTAAAAAAAACAGGACACTTAGCAGAAATTATCATTGATAAATGATAAGGAAGTTTATTGTACGAGTGCTTATATTTAATTAATGATGGAAGTTTCACAAACTAGGCACCTAGCTCAGTTGGCTAGGCGCGCGAAAGGGTGCGGCCGGCCTAGACCCAGGTTCGATTCCGGGGACGGCCAGTTCCACCATTTTTTTTTATATTTATTAGTCGTACAGATACGTGTAATTACGAGGTTTGTCTCATAAGGAGTCTTGATAATTAATTTCTTCTTATTACCCACAATATGGGCTTGATTTTATCACTAAATTGAATCCTTGTATTTAATGGAACTAGGACATCAAAGATGATTTCTAATGGATATAAAACATCCATCTATTAATGCTGAAGCAGTCTCAGAGGTATACCGGCTTCTCACCGAACTTTCGTTGCTTTTTATTAAGCCTGTATTTGCTCTCCTTCTCCGGTTTCTAGGAGTTATCCTCTTTCTTTGGTTCACCCTTCATATTTGAAGTGTGAACATAGCTCTCCTCATGAGTAATTTAAACATGGTTTCGAATGAGATTTAGAGCGAGAAGTATTCGTCCCCTTGGATTGTCTCATGACCTTTTCCCATGATCTCTCCAACTGCTGCGTCAACCACAGCTTGGAGATTAACTCTATCAATATTGAGGTTTACGTTTGCAGTTTTTTTTAACTTTCGTCGCATTAATAGTATTGCGACTGTCGTCTACCTCTTCCGAGTTTTCGATACTCGAAACTTGGTACTAATCACCAAGATTTAACAATTATCAGTCATCATACTGATGACCTGACTTAGGTTAGTCACGGCATTCATAAACCGTATAGGCTATTCTGTTCCGAACATTCATAGTGAATGTTATTTGAACGTATTTCCATTATATTTAGCCTAGGTCACAACGGGACCATCAATGGCATGCAAAGTTTGGAGCGAGTCCAATACCTGCTTGACAGGGGACCATAATGTCACAACTGTCTTTGTCACTAGGACGATTATAAATAGCTCAAAGGCTTTTATTATATATATATATACACATATATGGCATAGAAGTCTGTCTCGAGGGACGTAGAAAAATATAGCATAAAGCACAGTCATGAAGGACATATGTAATCATATGGCGCGAAGGCCTTGTCGTGATAACATTTAGATATGGCAAAAACGGCCTTGTTATAAGGACATTCATCGAATTTGGTACAAAGGCATGTCACCGGAAATGTTAACATTTAATATGTTAACTTGTCACGAATGACCAATTATAGCACATAGGCTTGTCCTGAATGACTTTAAAACATAACTCGATGGTCTATTTTTCAAGGACCTTAATTTATAAGCCGCAATCTTATTAGATTAGGGCTTCAAGGTTTGAACGTGGTTCTTCACCTTTAGACAGGGAGTCATAGACTACAACTGTCATCGTCTTGAAAGACGATTCTTTTGGCAGAAAAATAAGCCAATCAACATCACTAATGGATGTTTATATATAACCATCGTATCTAATGATATTAGTCATGATCACATCGATCATATTGACTATTAGGTTTGGGTATAATCACACCATTTTGAACAGGGGATCATAAAGATCACTACTATCTTTGTCTTACCGACACTAGAATAAAGTATAGCCCGTAGCCATTTCATCACGAGGGATGTTAATATTATGATCATCATACTGAGGATACTAGTCAGGATCGCACTGATAGTATAGACTATGGGAATTGAGTATAGTTCACCCCCTTGGCAAAGAATCACAAAAATTACAATTGCCTTGTCTCAGTTGGACGATATAATATAGCCCTTAGGCAAAACATCATTACGAATGTTAAAATTTTTAATCATCGTATTGATGATTTTTGTCATGCTCGTATTGATCATATGAACTATTAGGCTTGAGCATAGCTCACCACCTTGGACAGGGAATTGTAAAGATCACATGCCTTTGTCACACATGGACAGTATAAATTGGCCCATCGGCGAAAACATCTCTAATGGATGTTTATAATAGGTTCATCCTATTAGAAGATATAAGTCATGATTGCATTAATCATATTGACTATTTTGGTTTGAGCATAGCTCACCACCTTAGACAAGGAATCATAAAGATAATAATGTCAATGTCTCAAATGGACAATATATTATAGCCCGTAGGCAAGACATCACTAAAGGATGTTTATATTATGATCATCTTATAGGATGATATAAGCCATGATTCCTAGATCACTAGGCTAGATTTGAGAATTGGAAGAATCCAATATAATGATGACTGTTGTGATTTTCTCGAATCACATTTGTCAAGAGTGCTAACACGTTCCTAGGTGTTAACAAGGATCTGAATCCCTTGAGTAGGTTTCACCATCTTGGCCGCGTAGGCTAGGTTTCACCTTTAAGATTTCCTTCAATTGCATACTGACAGAGAAGGAAGGATATTTATTTTATTCAGGATTTTTATCATAAATCCTAATTCATAAGTTAATAATAGCACTAATGGCCTAGTCGCGTAGACAAGTTAAATTTATAAGCCATGATTTAAGAGAATCGTGACATTAAGGTTTGAATCAAAGTTCATTACCTTTTCCTGACAGGGAGCTGTAGGCTACCACTGTCTTTAGTCTCAGAGGACATTAACTATAGCCCGTAGGCACTTCCCTTATAAGAGATGTTTATTATTGGATTGCCCCTTAGGGAAATTCATTAACCATGGTAAACAGAGACCATATTTGGTTAATTTATTAATCATATTTATTTAGGATTTCTATTATAATTTATCCTAATTATAAAACATTAACAGTTTTATTAGCGGCACCCAATGGCCTGGTCACATGGACATTTATAAATTATAAGCTTATGATTTCAGAGAATCAAAGCAACAATAACAGTTTTATTTAATAGCACAAAAGGCCTAGTCACAAGGACAATTTTTAAATTATAAGCCATGATTTCAGAGAATCAAGGTCTTTAAGTATATTAGCACAACTGGCTTAGTCACAAGGACATATATAATTTATAAGCTATGATTTCAGAGAATCAAAGCATGAAGGTATATTGGCACAATAGGCCTAGTCACAAGGACAATTTTAAATTATATGCTAGGATTTCAGAGAATCAAAGCATTTGAGGTTTGAACCTAGTTCATTACCTTTATCTGACAGGGAGTCATAGCTACCACTGTATTTTGGCTCATGTAGAAATGAGCAAGGCCCGTAGGCACTATATTAACGGACAGGGAGTCATTGCTACCACTGTCTTTTGGCTCATGTAGAAATGAGCAAGGCCCGTAGGCACTATATTACCACGTATGGTTAAAATATGATCATCTTAATTGATAACGTAAACCCAGGATTCAGGGATCATTAAACTGGGTTAGGAATCTTTTGAAGAATCCCATAAAAATGACGTGTGTGATTTTAAATGAATCACATCTGCCAGGAGTGTTAACATGTTTTAAGATGTTAACAGGGAATTGAATCTTTTTAAACAGGTCTTACCATCTTGGCCCGGTCTTATAATTGACCCAAGGCTAGGTTTCACACTTTAGATTCTTAATTAATGAATTGAATCTTTTTAACAGGTCTTACCATCTTGGCCCGGTCTTATAATTGACCCGAGGCTAGGTTTCACACTTAAGATTCTTAATTTATAATTAACGCAGAACAATTTTTAAATTGAGGTGTAAATATGGATCTGAATCTAAATTGCGGGGCTGCCATCTTGGCCGGTCTTATTATGACCCGAAGCTAGGTCTTGCCCTTTTAGATTTTGCCATTTTATTATAATGGTAGATCTTGCAAAAAAAAAAAGGAAATGTTATTTTTCCATTTATTTAATATTTCTTATTTAGAATGAAAGTTTAAACTTAATCATTCCATTTATAAAATAAAAGTATAAAGTTGCCCTAAGCGGGACTTAAAAGGAATAATGTTGTCCTCGAAGGGACTGAAGAGGTAAATATGTCCTTATAAGGACTAATGAGGAAACGATCTTCAACAAAAGGAGTTTCTTCTTCATTCTATCTCTGAATGCTTTCTCCTTGGGTGCTCGTTTCATTCTAGCCGCGGTACGAAGCTCAGCATCTCAGGGCTCCGGGTGTGGAGAACTCCTATTACGGCTTCTTTGCTTGGCGACGTGTCCAATAAAAATTTGGAAGTAAAATTTCAAGATTAGGATTGAGAATATTCCTAAGTTAAGTCTAGACTCAGAAGGTTTAGATATGTGCAATTGTGTAACTGAGATTAAACACTAAGGTTAGTGTTTAATTCACTCAGAGTTGGCTCTGATACCAACCTGTCACACCCCGAATTTCCACGTGTCACCGGTGGGCCCGGTGGGGAGTATCGTGACGTCATGGTTGGCAACGTAATAGTCAAACAACACAATATTTATATGCACAGCGAAAGCAATTTAAAATATGATACAACCGAATTTATTATTGTAATATCAATTATCACAATATTCGGAAGTTTATCCACAGAAGGATCGAACATAAAATGGAAACAATAGTTCAACAGACTTTTAGGCATCTTAAGCTTGCGAGACTTCTATTGATGCTAAGGAGATATATCCAGCCAATTTCGTATAGTACCTGCATTTAGCCTTTTTGGAAAATACGTCAGTTTACACTGGTAAATACATTCAACTGACTCATTTTGGAAAAAGAGTTTGTAAATTGTTTTGAATGCACGTGGCACAAAATATCTTGACACATTGATTAAAATGCACAGAGGCAAAATTAATCTTTTTAACTTGGGAGAATTATTTAATATTATAATCTTGTGAACGATTTACATGTTACTTATGCGTTCAGTAGCCCGGAACGTATCCGGGTTAAAGATCAATAGACACACCACTTTAAGTGAGTTATACACGGGAGTACGCCTACACCCCGTGCTCAGGTCGTGGCCATCTCGTAAGATGATGCCAGGGATATCCGGGACATGGTCACTAACCCCCCAAAGGCTGTAAAGTAAACACATCTGTTTAAAACGAGCCGATCAAATTATTCAACTACCCACTAAGCGTGGAGATTTGATGCCCGATCAAGCGGTACGCTATGTACCGTAACCCAAGCCCGTATAGGGAAAATAAGTTAAAAGTATTTACCTGAGCTAAATATAAATTCAATCCCAGCCGTATATCAATCAGCAAGTACAGATAGCTTTTACTAGGCTCCTAATCTGGAACGAAGGTTTTTAATAACCTATTAGAATCCTAACGGGTCTTTAATTAAGCTTGAGCTTAGACCGGCTAGTTTCAAAGATACGGTTCGTACGCACGATTAAGCGAAGACCGGATAGAATGTGATTCTGACCCGACAAGTTTGAAGACTTGTTTAATATGGGTTTATTATTCACATTCTGGATTTTGAGATAAAACCGATAAGGTTTGACCCGTTTCGGCTAATTTATGTAAACTTGTTACATAACCCGAACCGAACGCGAAATAAGCGTAACGGGTATCCGTAAGAGCTATATACAGGTTTCCTAAGTTAATATGCTTCAAATATGTTGTGAAATCAGTAGGATGTCTTTCGTTATGCCCCGAACTAATTTAAACACAAACTATGCCCCGTAGGGGTAGTTTGGTCATTTTAAAGTTTGTAAAAGCGTTTAGATGTTTAACTGAGTTACAGGTCTGATGTAAACAGCAATCATACTCAATTTGATGAGTTATAACAGTAGACTAAAGTATATATATGAAATTTATCACCTTTAACCAAACTATGCCTCGTAGGGGTATTTTGGTAATTTCACATAAGCCGAAAAGCTCAAAAACGAAGTCTGAGTTAATCAACCTTTGCTTACTGTTAAAATATCATAATTTGCCTCATATATCAGTAAGTATCAACCCGGGTATGTTCAATAGGATTTTAAAACATACTATGCGTTAAAAACGCTAATTAAGGCGATTAAAGGCCATTTCCGGGTTTGATACTTAAATCTGATATTTTTATATTTCCAGAGGGCTTAATATAATTTATTTATCATATGTGATCAGTAGCAAAAGGTTTGGAGTCGTTTAGATATGTAAAACTCATTTTATGGCCCGTCAGGGCAAAACCGACAATTACCGGATTAGGCCTACGACTACTAGTTATGCTCAGCCTAAAATTAATTAAAAATATTTAAAAATCCCAAAATAATGTATCACATCAGTGGGTAAAAGATTTGATATCAAAAAGTATGTTTAACTAGGCTATACGCTAATTACGCCATTTTGTTAACATAAAGCTTAATTTAGCGACAATGAGCATAACTCTTAATCTACAAGTCAAACTGATGTCAAACTTTGTATACAAGTTTATATATCAGTAACTAAGGTTTCTACACTTTTACATTTTCATAAATCATGATTTAAGGTAATAAGGGCATAACGGTCAACATATGAGCAATTAACGGAAATATGCATATTAATTGGATAACTAGTGAACCAAGGTGTATAATCACAGAGGGTTGTTCTAACATGTATCCTAATCCAATTAAAGCTCTGAGGCATTTCTAAAACATGCCTAAACGGGTCAGAACTGAAAGTCAAAGTGAAAGTCAAACTATGCGACTTTCGGTTCCGAACCGGGTCTAAACAGGAAATAGTCGGGTTGAACATGTTCGGACATGTTCTTACACTTATTACTAAGTTATAACAATGATCAAACGGGTTATATATGTTCTAGATAGCTAATTATGCATAAATGGCATTTTAAGCATTATGTTGACTTTTTAATTAAAAGTTTGACCCGACATTTGACCTGGTTAGGATGGTGATCAGGGGAAACCCTTTTGGGGTTTTATTACCCACATAAATACCAACTTATAACTACTTTTAATTCGAGATATGCCTGAGCCATTACTGACTAATCTCGAAGTCAAACCGTAATTACGACGGTTTGACTTTTAGCTAATTAAACAAGCTAAACTCAACTAAACAAGAATTAGCAGACTTACAAGAGTCCTATGCACGAGATATGATCACTTGGACCTGCTTGAGAGCTCCAGGAATGATCAGATTGCAAGGAAATGGTGTGTGGAACATTGTTGCACTACTTGGTCCTTTTATAGCAAAACTCTCACCACAAATCCTTGACAACAAGGTCTAGTACCCACCACAAGCTCCCAACATGTGTCCTAGATGCTTAGGGGGTGTTTTAGGGGCCAGGAGATGTGAAAAATCGGGTTAGAATCGCATACAAAGGCCCCTAGCAGACACACATCCGAGAAACAAGGAAGTCTGCCCAGATATGGCCGTCGCGTAGCGCGACGGCAGGACCCTTCAGGCTCGCGCTACGCGAGCCCATGTAAATCAGCCAAACCAATTTCCTTTAATTGCAGTTTCAGTCCTTGGCTCTTCAAACTTCGAATAGACACTTGTTTATTGCAATATGAACCCTCATAATTTATCTACAAGGGCTTTAAAACATACACCTACTTTGTTAAGTCCCCGGTTAACTTTATTGTTACCCGAAAAGTCTTAACTTCCAACGTTTACGCTTTAACCCTTCGCACACGAATTTGATCATAACTTTCTCATACGTTAACGAAACTTTACGAAATTTGAACCGTTCATTCTAGTGATCAAAATTAATATTTACAAAGCTTCGGGTTTGTCAAAAGGTCACTCAGAGGTATATCTTTAAACATGTTGACACATTTAACCCCTGTAGTTTGTAATCTCTCACATTTAGCTTCGTATGATCCATGATTTATTCGTTTGAAGGTATGAGCATCGTGTAGGGTTAATGTACATTATATTTATTCACGGTTGACACTTAGAATACGTAATTTCACATACTTTCCATGTTTGTCAACTTTAGTCCTTTTATAACATTCTTTCACACGTTCAAACTTTATGACACGTGTCAACACATTATAGGACGTGAATTTTCGAGGTGTTACACCTGATCAATACATGTGTTCCTAGAGCCTAAAAACCAGTTTGTGCAGCCCATGGTATGCAAAACAGTCAATCTAAGTCGGTTAACATGGCTGGACAGACACCTGCCACATTTTCTGCAACAGATGACCCCTCACGTGACGCGTAGGTCCCCTAAGGATCCTACGCGTCCCGCGACTCCCCTTCTAACCGGATTTTCAACTTTCATAATTTGCTGTTTTAGTCCCTGGTCCATATAAAAGTTGTTTTAACTTCTTGTTTTGCACTTTGAGCCATCTAATTTGATTTCTAAGGACTCCAAGACATAACCAATCTTTGTGAAGCCCTTGGTCAACTTTATGGTCACTCGAAAAGCCTTAATTATCAATGTCGACGCTTTTAACCCCTCGCATACGAATGATAGCATAACTTTCTCATACGGAATCGAAACCTTGTGAAATTTTTATCACTTATTCTAGTGAGCATAGTTAATCGTTACAAAGCTTCGGGTTTGCTAAAGGGTCACTCAGAGGTATACTTTAAACATGTTGACACATTTAGCCCCTGTAGTTTGAAATTCCTCACTTTCTTTCACAATTAGCTTCGTATGATCCATGATTCATTCGTTTAAGGGTATTAACATCATGTAGGGTTATTGAAATATACATTTATCCATTGTTGACACTTTGAGCCCTTATATTCACGTACTTTCTCTGTTTGTCAACTTTAGTCCTTCTGATGTAATCCTTTACACGTTTAAAGTTCATGACACGTGTCGATATCACATTGGACATGAAATTACGAGGTGTTACATCCTCACCCCCTTAAAAGAAATCTCGACCTCGAGATTTACTGAAATAAATGAGGGTATTTTTCTTTCATTGTGGACTCTACCTCCCACGTGTACTCGGGACCTCTATGGGCATACCATTTTACTTTTACTATCGGTACATGTTTAATTCGAAGCTTCTTAACCTGTCGATCCTCAATCGACATAGGTTTTTCCACAAATTTCAAGCTCTCATCTATATGCACA
This sequence comes from Helianthus tuberosus, assembly GCA_030545235.1. Lineage (NCBI taxonomy): Eukaryota > Viridiplantae > Streptophyta > Magnoliopsida > Asterales > Asteraceae > Helianthus > Helianthus tuberosus. Next base: position 167,283,787 of record CM060448.1, on the reverse strand, counting down.
TCCGTATGTGGTATGACCAACGATTCATCCGCTAGACATTTCTTTAGATTGCAGATGTGGAATACATTGTGAATACTACTGAGCTCTTCAGGTAGGTTTAACTTATAAGCAACAGATCCGACACATTCGATGATCTCGAATGGTCCTATGTACCTCGGGCTTAACTTGCCTTTCTTACCAAATCTCATCACCCCTTTCCAGGGTGATACTTTAAGTAGAACTTTATCACCAACCTCAAACTTTAGAGGTTTACGCCTTAAGTCCGCGTAGCTCTTCTGCTTATCCCTTGCAGCTTTGAGATGATCGCGTATCTGCATAATCTTATCTGTCGTCTCCAGGACTATTTCAGGTCTTGTCAGTTGGACATCTCCAACTTCTGCCCAACAAACGGGCGTTCAGCACTTTCTACCGTACAAGGCCTCGAAAGGTGCAGCCCTAATGCTCGTATGGTAGCTATTGTTATAGGAGAACTCGACTAATGGCAGGTGGTTATCCCAACTACCACCCAAGTCAATCACACATGCACGAAGCATGTCTTCCAAAGTTTGGATTGTACGCTCACTCTGCCCGTCCGTCTGAGGATGGTAAGCCGTACTAAAATTTAAGCGCGTGCCCAAAGATTGTTGGAAACTTTTCCAAAAATGTGATGTGTATCTAGTATCTCTGTCAGAGATAATAGACACAGGTACGCCATGCACAGATACAATCCTATCTACGTACAATTGGGCTAACATGTCGGAGCTATAGGTCTCCTTAATTGGTAGGAAATGTGCTGACTTAGTCAGTCTATCTACTATCACCCATATAGTATCATTTCCTTTCTTTGTCTTTGGCAACTTGGTGATAAAATCCATTGTCACCATTTCCCACTTCCACCTGGGAAGTTCAAGCCGTTGTAGCAAACCTGACGGCTTCTGATGTTCAGCTTTGACTTGCGCACACGTCAAACATTTAGCTACATAGGTAGCTATAAACTTCTTCAAGCCTATCCACCAAAAATTTGCTTTCAGATCCTGGTACATCTTGTCAGCTCCAGGATGGACGGAGTATTTAGAACTGTGGGCTTCCTGGAGGATAACATCTCGAAGTCCTCCATAAACTGGAACCCATATTCGTCCATTCAACCTCAGAATTTCGTCCTTGCCATAGGATAACTGTTCTTCAGTTACTCCTAGCTTTTCATTAGGATAGTTAGCTTCCAGCACAGCTTCCTTCTGCGCAGCTAACAACCTTTCATTCAAACTATTCTTTATCTCAATGCTTTTGGCATTGATTCTTATAGGCTTCACTCTTTCCTTTCTACTCAAGGCATCGGCGACTACATTCGCCTTGCCAGGATGGTATCTTATCTCACACTCATAATTGTTCAAAGTTTCCATCCAACGTCGTTGCCTCATGTTCAAATCCTTTTGGTTAAACATGTGCTGGAGGCTCTTGTGATCAGAATAGATCACACACTTGATACCATATAAATAGTGCCTCCATAGCTTCAGTGCAAATACAACGGCACCCAACTCCAAGTCATGGGTGGTGTAATTCTTTTCATGCACCTTTAACTGACGTGAAGCATAGGCAATAACTTTGCCTTTCTGCATAAGCACACATCCCATCCCGGTGTGTGATGCATCACAATATACCACAAACTCTTCTATTCCATCAGGCAATGTCAACACAGGTACATTGCTTAGCTTCTGCTTAAGGATATCAAAGGATTCTTGTTGCTTCAGTCCCCAGTCGAACTTAATATTCTTCCTAGTCAAAGAAGTTTGGGGTGCAGCAATCCTTGAAAATTTTTCAATGAAACGCCTGTAATATCCTGCCAATCCCAAGAAACTGCGAATCTCTGTGGGCGTCTTCGGCTCTTGCCAATTCATGACAGCTTCAACCTTAGCGGGATCTACCTGGATTCCGCGTTCACTAACCACATGTCCAAGGAATTAGACTTCACGAAGCCAAAATTCACACTTAGAGAATTTGGCGTAGAGCTTTTCTCGATGAAGCAGTTTTAAAATGCAACGGAGGTGCTTCTCGTGGTCAGCTTGATTCTTCGAGTAAATAAGAATATCATCTATGAAGAAGATGACAAATTTATCCATGTAGGTCTTGCAGACGCGGTTCATGAGATCCATGAATGCGGCTGGTGCATTAGTGAGTCCAAAAGGCATCACTAAGAACTCGTAGTGACCATAACGAGTCCTAAATGCAGTCTTATGTACATCTTCATCCTTGACCTTCAGTTGATGATATCCTGACCTTAAGTAAATCTTGGAAAAGTAACTTGCTCCTTGAAGCTGATCGAACAAGTCGTCGATCCTGGGCAATGGATACCGATTCTTAATAGTAACTTTGTTAAGTTCTCGATAATCGATGCACAGACGCATCGATCCATCCTTTTTCTTCACAAACAGGATAGGTGCTCCCCAAGGAGATGAGCTAGGTCTAATAAATCCTTTGCTTAACAAATCATCCAATTGAGTTCTCAACTCTTTCGTCTCCATTGGTGCCAATCTGTAAGGTGCTCTTGCAACAGGTGCTGCTCCAGGGATAATGTCAATTCTGAACTCCACTTGCCTATCTGGGGGTAAACCAGGTAGTTCTTCAGGGAATACCTCTGGATATTCAGAGATAATAGGTATGTCTTCGATCTTAGGCTTTGGTTCATCAATAGTCACTTGTTCCATGTAAATGACACAACCCTTCCTCAAGCATCTAGATGCCTTGAGCATAGACACTTGCTCAGGAAATCCATACTGGGTATCTCCCTGAATTGTCAAAGGCTCGCCATGAGGAGTTCTGACAACTACTTGCTTCTTAGCACAAACAATCTGGGCTTGGTTGCACGACAACCAATCCATGCCTATTACTATATCGAAACCGGCTAACTTCAAAGGAAGTAGGGATAACGGAAAATAGTGGTTCCTAATGGATATGAAACATCCATCTAACATGGTTGAGGCAGTTTCTAAGGTACCATCAGCTAATTCCACCTCATATTTCACACTTAGGGTTTTAACAGGTAAATTCAGCAACTTACAAAACTTATTATCTACAAATGACTTATCAGCTCCTGAATCAAATAGCACTCTTGCATAAATGTCATTTATGAGGAAGGTACCTGTGATCACATTGTCGTCCTGAATAGCTTCCTTTGCATCCATCTGGAAGACCCTTGCATTGGTCTTTTTCCCATCCTCAATCTTCTTTGCAAGTTTTGGGCAGTTGGACTTGATATGCCCTTTTTCATTGCAGCTATAGCATGTAGCATCCTTAATTTTCTTACAGTCTAGGGTCTTGTGCTCAGAAGACTTGCAAATCCCACATGCCCTTGGCTGTGACTGGGATTTCGACTCATATCTGCACTTCCCGAAGTGCTGTTTCTTGCAGATCTTACATTTGGGTTTATCATCCGACTGATGACCATCTTTCTTAGATCCAGAACCCTTTTTGTGGTCATTGTTTCCCTTATGTCTCTTATCTGATCGTCGTGAGCAATCATCCTCACGCTTCCTTTTCTCAGCATCAGTGTTTCTCAGCGATCTCTGCCTGACCGCGTCCAGAGTAAGAGATAATGTTATATCAGCTGCAGACCGGAAGGTAGCTGGTCTAGAGGCTTTCAAACTGGCCTTAACTTCTGGGCTAAACCCCCGATGAATCGAGCTATCCTCTTGGGTTCTGGTGTCACAAGATAAGGAACCAACCTTGACATGGTGTTGAAGCTTGTAAGGTAGGCTTGACAATCCAGGTTTTTCATAACCAGAGACAAGAAATCAGCTTCAATCTTTTCCACCTCATGCTGAGGGCAGTAGTTCTCCTTGATCAATGACACAAACTATTCCCAAGTCATATTGTACAATGGGATTTTCCCTGTAGCTTGGATCAAAGATCTCCACCAAGCTAATGCCTCACCCTTGAATGACTGAGACACGAATTTCACCACATCCTTAGCGCAACCACTGATATCAACCACAGTGTCCATTTCATCCAACCATGTCATGCAGTCTATAGCTCCTTTTTCCCCAGTGAAATCCCTGGGTTTGCATGAAACAAAATACTTATAGGAGCAACCCTTATCACGGGGTCCTTGGTTCAGTACGGTCCTTTGAGATGGAACACTCCTTTGGTTTGATGAGTGATGGGAATTACTGTTGTGAGCAGTGTGAGTTTTTGAGGGTGGTTTAGAGTGTGGTGCAGACTGGGTCCTTGCATGGGTACCACTGGATTCATGGAACTGTCTATCCAAAGCTCGAGTAATGGCATTGTCTATCATTGCCTACAGTTCTGCACCCGCTACGTTAATTCGGGTATTATCATGATTCTCCCTTGGGTGACTGTTGATCTCATCCGAGTCAGCCATGTAGTTTGAACTGTTACATAAGATATTGACAATAATTTATTTGGGAGTTTATTATGGAATTGTCTTTTATGGCAATTCATTAACCATGGTAAACCTAGACCATATTTGTTTAGTTTGTTAATCATATTTATTTAGGATTTTTATTATAATTTATCCTAATTATAAAACAATAACAGTATTATTAGTGGCACAAAAGGCCTAGTCACAGGGACATTCTAAATCATAAGCCATGATTTCATAGAATCAAGGCATTAAGGTTTGAACATAGTTCTTTACCTTTTTCTGACAGGGAGTCGTAGACTACTACTGTCTTTTGTCTTATATGATAATGAGTATGGCCCGTAGGCACTACATTACCTATGGATGTTTAATATATGATCATCTTAATTGATGGTTTAAACCCATGATTTATAGATCATCAGGTTAGGATAGGAATCTTTTGAAGAATCCTATTATAAGAATGACGTGTGTGATTGTAACGAATCACGTCTGCCAGGAGTGTTAACATGTTTTCAGATGTTAACAGGGATTTGAATCTTTTTAAACAGGTCTTACCATTTTGGCCAAGTCTTTTAATGACATGCAGGCTAGGTTACACCTTTAAGATTCTTATTCAATATTTAATAGGCATATTATTTTTAAAAGGAATGATGCTTTTTTTTAATTTGTTTATTTCATGTATAATATATTATGCATATAATGATAAAAATGAAAATTTTAAAACTTAACATTCCATTAAACATTAAAAGGAGTACACAGTGCCCTAAACGGGACTTTTAACAGAAATAACTTGCCCACGCAGGGGCTAAACTGATAATACAAGTCCTCGCAGGGACTGATTACTAAGATAGGTGTCCACGCAGGGACTAAAGAAAGACAAGTCCACGCAGGGACTAAGTACATAGATAAATGTCCACGCAGGGACTTGATTGAAATAAGGAAATACAACAATACATATAGGGATTCAATGATCCCTCTTCTTATTTCCTTTTAACAAGCTTGCCAGGCCCTTGAGAAATCCCCGGTTGTTCCTACGTTCTTCTTGAAATTCTCGTTCCACCTTGTTTAGCCTGTGGATGATTTCCTCCTGTTCTGGTGGGGAAAACCGTTGTGGCTGTGGCTGGTGCTGAATCGGTGGTCGAGCAGGTATTTGATACCCATGAGTTGCGTATCCCACTCCCCAGGGGGCTCCGTATGGTCCTTCAGGATGAAGGGCGTTGTAGTTTGCTGCTACAAGATATGGGTCGGCTTCAGCATAGTTGTAGTTAATGTGAGTCGGCTGCTCAAATGGATTGTACGCCGTTGAACCGGCGTATGTGGGAATCGGGTTACCAAAACCCAACGGTGGCGGCGCAATAGGTGCAGAATTCATCTCTGAAACTGGGTTTGAAGGCCCACCCATTTGTGGGTCTTCATGCAGTGGCGTATAGTGACTGCCACTTGAGTGATGGGGGTGCTAAAGTGAAAACCCCATTCTCGCACGGATATTCGTGCGTCTGTTCTTCTACGCCTTGGTGGTTCTGGAGGTGCTTGATGAACTGGCGGTGGTGGTGGCGTGACTGCCACGAAACGCGAATCCTCGGAGGGATCCTGCTGCTGCTCATGAGGCGATGAATGGTGAGAGAGTGTAAAATACCATTCATACTGGTTAAATCTCGCCTGGTAGCTGTCTGGGCCACGGTATGGTGATCCATGGAAGGATGATCCATCAGAGACTTCAATAGGGTGCGTGGGGGTTCCAGTCGGTGGTTCAACAGGGTCGGTGTCCTCATCCATATCCATGGCGTGATCGCCGGAAAAATGATCCTCTGGTCCCAATGGGTTAAAACCCACTGGTTCTTGAATATAGTTTTCCGGGTTAAACCGGCCCTGAAAGACAGGAGTGGGGTCGCCAAAGGAATGGTGCGAAAGGGATCGCTGCAATGGCAAGAAGGAGTGGCGTGAGTCATCAGGCTCGTTCTCTGATTGCGGCCCAAAGGAGTGACGATAAGGAGGCATTGAGTTAATCGAGGCAGATCGCCTAGCGGGCTCCGAATAGGTCCTCCAGTTTCCTTAGGGATCGGCACTCATGGTAGCAGAAGGAGTTCGCCGATGTGAAGGCCCGGCTTCGTCATCGTTGGGGGCGTTGATTGGCCCCTTACCTCGTCCTCCTCTTCGGAACCTCGGTGGCATATTTCCTGTTACAACAATTGAAAGATACAACAAAGAAATATAAAGGACAAAGTTAAAATTAAAACAATTTGGATCAGTCCTAAGTTCTTTGTCTAGACTCGAAAATTTAGGAATGTGCAATTGTGTAACTGAGACTAAACACAAAAGGCTGGTGTTTAATTCACTTAGTGTTGGCTCTGATACCAACCTGTCACACCCCGATATTTCCACGTATTACCGGTGGGCCCGGTGGGGGAGTATCGTGACGTAGTTGATATCATAATAGTCAAACAACACAATATTTAAATGCACAGCGGAAGCAAAAGATAGATTCATTTCAACCGAATAAAATTGTAATATTAAGTATCACAAAATAGTTGAAAATAATCCACAGGTGGATAAAAAAAAAAAAGAAACATTGTTCAATAGACTGAAATGCATCCAAGCTTGCGAGACTCTTATTGATGCTAAGGAGAAAGCCAGCCTATTTCGAGTAGTACCTGCACTTAATCTTTTTGGGAAAATACGTCAGTTTACACTGGTAAATATAATCAACTGACTCATTTTGAAAAGGTTTAGAAAGTTGATTTAAATGCACGAGGCACAAAACATTTTATAACTTGGTATAATTATTGAATATAATCTTGTAAAAGAATTACATGTTTCTTATGCGTTCAGTAGCCCGGGTTGACACCGGGTTAGAGCTTAATAGACACACCACATGATATAGTCCCGCGGCGGTTTATTCCCGAAACCGGCGGTTATACCTTATTATTTATTTATGCACCGTCAGGTGTACGCCTACACCCCGTGCTTAGGTCATGGCCATTTAGTAAAATGATGCCAAGGATATCCGGGACATGGTCATTAACCCCCCAAAGGCTTTAAGCAAAAAAACAATTTAAACGGGTCATTTCAATGAATTAACCTCCATTCGATTAAAGATTCAATGCCCGACCAAGCGGTATTTTATATACCATACCCCAAGCCCGTATAGGGAAAATAAGTTAAAAGTATTTACCTGAGCAAGTATAAATCACAACAGCAAGTGCACGTAGCTTTTACCGGGTCTCCTATTCAACAACCCACAACAACGTTCTGAAGTTTTTTTGGAATGGGTTCGGCCGTTCGGCGAAAACAGCAACCAGCAACACTACAACAACATTCTACGGTTTTTTGGACTGGTTCTTGGGACCAGTTTCTTGGATTGGTTATAAATAAACCAGTTCTGAATAACAAACTGATTCGGTTTGGACCAGTTTTAAACCCGTGTTAGAGTTTAATGATAATATTATGTATTTTTTTGTTTATTGTAGTCTTTATTAACCATATTGTGGTGAATTATTTTAGTTAATCTTTATGCTACAACTTTTCACTTTTAGTTGTTGAGTTAGATCGATGGAAATTCCTTTTGATTGATCTTATTACTTTGATCGTGTAACCACCAATGATGTTGATCAATCCATTAATGTAGTCGAAGAGTCCTTCCATTCAGACACTAAGAACTCAAGCGGAAAGAAGAAAAACTTGTGCACACTCCCTTACACAACTACTTATATGACAAGTCGAAAATTATTTCAAAAATCAATTACTACCACAAATAACTTTTGTATATTGGTTATCAATTTTTATGTATTATTAAAATAAATTATTCAACCCGTGTATCACACGGGTAGATAACCTACTATCTATACTTTCTATAAAAGGAGAAATCTCAATGACATAAGAAAAGCTGATGTGGCAGCCATAGAGGTTGTCCAACAATCCTTTTCTTATATCATTATTGCATCATAAAGCTTAATATTAAAACACTTTAAAATTCAAAGCTCTGGCCCACATTCAAATTCCAAAGGTCTGCCCACATACAAAAGGGCAAAGGTCTGTCATTATTGATCGAACGCCTTTCTTCTTCAAACATCTACCCATCATTCAAAATTCAAACCTCTGGCCAAATTCAAAATTCTGGCTCGAGATTCAAAATTCAAATCATATACGTATAAAAACTTCTTTTTAATTTCTCTGAGCTTATCAACTCTTTCTCTCTCAAACTCACTTTCTCTCTCTCAAATTCAAGCGTGTAATATACGTTTCCACAACTTAACTTCTCGAATTTGATTTGTTTATGTGCATATATATATATGTAATTTGTTCAATTTTTCGGTTTCTGAAACCCTAATTTCAGTTTGAAGCTTTTGTGGTTGGAGATGTGCTTCGGATTCGTAACGGAGCTCAGTTCCCATGGCCTCCACCACCGACGCCACAGAGTCCCCGTCCGCCGCCATGAACTCCGTCAACAGGTTAGTAATTACTTCCATCATCCTCATTAAATATGTGTTGAATTATCAAAATCAGATCTGTTTATGTGTATATATATCTGTAATTGTTCAATTTTTCAGTTTCTGAAACCCTAATTTCAGTTTGAAGGTTTTGTGGTTGGAGATGTGCTTCGAATTTGTAACGGAGCTCAGCTACCATGGCCTCCACCACCGACGTCGTAGAGTCTCCGGCCGCCGCCATGAACTCCGACAACAGCTCAGTAATTACTTCCATCATCCTCATTAAATTTGTGTTGAATTATCAAAATCTGTGTTAGAAACCGGTGAGACAACCGATTAATCAGATCGTTAGGATATGTATTGTAGATTGTTTGGTTTATAAGAAGTTGTTTATGCACGATTCGGATGTTGTTTCTTGGGAAACCTTGAAACTTATGTGGGTTTTGTTTAAATTAGGGTATCCATGGCTGAAATTGATTATGAAGATGACATAAATCTGAAAAAAAAAATGTTGAATTATTATAGTATACAGTCAACGATTAAGATAGGAATCAGGTGCCTATGTTTAGTTTGCCTTACTATTTTCAGTCATGTTATCAATACATGGTGATTACAGTATTTACATATTAAATGACATGTCAAGCTAATACTAGAAAGTGCTTTTAATCACCAGAGGTATGGATCATGATCCTCAATCATTCACCAAAGCAATTGAGCTTACAGGTACTTCAGATGAAAGCGGACTCACTTTTCATGGTTAGTGCTATTATTAAACACAACAGGCCCGACCAGTTTCAAACCATTGTTGAGTTCTTATCAATTTTTGCAGTTGAGGAGGTATGAAGAGGTGATTTAGATTCTTACATCTGTATTTTTCTTGATTTTTGATCAGATACATCTGCTGTTAATTTTGTAGCAGATTCAGCAAATTTTAATGTATTTTTTCATGAATTTGAGAGTATATTTTTATATTTGAGCAACCGCATTACTTCATCTATAAATCTATACTGATTTTACTTTAAATTTTTGTTGATGAACAGGTTTTTTATCAGATTTAACTGTTGCTAAGCTGTTTCCGCTACAGATTATTCAACTAACAGAGTAAGCACGTCTCGATCTTATCTACTTAGATAAGTACTAATTTATTTCGGTTTCTTCTCCTTCACGTATGCCTAAATTCTGTTACATCACTTTATCGGTAGTTTTGTACTGATTTAACTCTGAATTGCTGTTGATGAACATGTTTTCAATCAAATTTCAGCTCTGATTCTTCATTTACCGGAGTAAGCACGTCTCCATCTAGCCTTAAGATTGTGAAGGGAAATCGAGGGTGAGGACACACAGGACCTTTATTTAGAAGAGGTTAGGGTTTTACTTCTTAATAACATTTCTAAAAATCACCTTTCGTTATAATCTTATATATAAATTGATTTCATAAATTCTTTCAGCTCTTTTACCTTTTGTTGTAATTAGGAAAGAGGCATCCACTTTCATGACAAACCTAATCTCGATGAGGAAACTAAATATTCATCTGTTTTTCGTGTGGTTGATGATATCGAAGATAAGAAAAATGAAAATCATTATCCAGATGTTGGTTGTAGGAAAAGAAAGAGATATGATGCTTATAAGGCTTCATTTAATTCTCAATGATTAAGATATGAATCAGATGCCTATGTTTAGTTTGCCTTACTATTTTCAGTCATGTTATCAATACATGGTAATTACATTATTTACATATTAAATGACACGTCAACCTAATACTAGCAAGTGCTTTTAATCACAAGAGATATGGATCATGATCCTCAATCATTCACCAAAGCAATTGAGCTTACAGGTACTTCAGATGAAAGCGGACCCATTGTCCAAATAGCAAAGCTTATCAAATAATGTATACAAAACCCCACATACTGATAATAGTTTCCTAGTAAGAATAAAAAGACTTAATCATTGTAATATAAGTAACAATTGGAAAACATTTAGGGTTTTGAAAACATTTAATAAAAGAGAATGACTCACGTTGCAGAATTTTAGGGTTTTTAAGCCTCCTGGGAGTCCTGGTTCCTAGATATACATACAATGTAACACATATTACTGTAAGAAACCAAATCAAACTTCAACGATAATCACGATATCAAAACCACAACGTATAAAGTATCACCTTATTCAGGCAGAACTTTGGCTTTTCATTGCTAGGGTTTCAGATCAATCGGATATGGTATCATTTCAGTGATTAGGATTTAATACACACAAATACAGAGTTACGAGAGATTAGAGGATTGATTTTAGAAGTCGATAGTGCAAATGAACAAGTCCTTGCTACCCCCTTTATATAGCTCGGGTTGCTATCTCTGGAGTGTCGCAGGAGGAGACAGGGTATCTCCCGCGTGGCGCCTGGGCGGTCAGCCTGGTGTAGGCCTGTCACGTCACTAGCTTAGGTCTGACACGTATCAGGTCGCGGTGACACGTATCCTCCGCCGTTTTTTCTCCCAATCGCGTTTAATTCTCGATTTGCATGCCGGTTCTTATCACGTAAGCTAGGGTCTTGATCCTAAATGGTTCGGTGTTTATTTATGAGTTTAGTAGGGGTATTTTTGTGAAGGTTAGTTCATCAACCACCAAGTTTTCTTTACCGCTAAGTTTTTTGATTTATTATTACAAGTTTCGTCGCGCACACTTGGGGTTTTGATTACGAACTGTTGTGGGATCTTTTTGGAGAGTTGTCACATCCTCCCCACCTTGTTTTAAATCTCGTCCTCGAGATTCACTGAAATAGGTATGGATATTTTCGTTTCATCTACGATTCCAATTCCCAAGTATATTCTGGTCCTCGTTTTGAATTCCATTTTACTTTGACCAGAACTAATATCTCATGTTTGAGATTCTTGACCTTCCTATCTTCGATTTGCATGGGTTTCTCAACAAATTTCAAATTTTCAATTACCTCTATATTTTGAAGAGGTACCATTGAAGATTTATCAGCTAAACATTTTCTTAGGTTACATACATGAAGTACATCATGTATACAAACCATTTCTTCTAGTAACTATAGCTGATAAACTACTGGTCCAATTCGCTTGATAATCTCAAATGGTCCAACAAATCTTGGACTTAACTTTCATTTCTTACCGAATTGGATTATTCCTTTCCTTGGAGAAACTTTTAACAATATTTTGTCTCCCACTTGAAATTCTAATGGTTTACGTCGATTATCTACATAGCTCTTTTGATGATCTCGTGTTGTCTTTAATCTTTCTTTGACTTGAATGATTTTGTCAGTTGTTTTTTTGCACAATCTCTGGACCTGATAATTGCTTTTCTCCTATTTCTGCCCAACATACTAGGGTTCAACACTTCTGTCCATAAAGTGCTTCATATGGAGCAGCATTAACGCTTGTATGATAACTATTGTTATAGGAGAATTCTATTAGTGGTAAGTGATCGTCCCAACTTCCTCCGAAATCTATTACACGGCCCTTAGATGTCTTCCAATGTTTGGATTTTCCTTTCACATTGTCCATATGTCTGAGGGTCATAAGCTAGTTGTACTTAAATTCATTCGTGTTCCCATGGCTTTTTGGAAACTTTTCCAAAAATGAGAAGTGAAACGACTATCTCTATCAGATACAATGGATAATGGAACTCAATGTAATGAAACAATTTCGTCTACATATAGCTTAGCTAATCATTCCATAATAAAGGTTTCCTTCATTGATAGAAAATTTGCTGACTTAGTTAGTCGATCCACAATCACCCAGATTCTGTCGTTAGTTATTCTTGTTTTGGGTAGTTTGGTAACAACATCCATTTGTTATCAATCCACATTTCCAAACTGGCATTTCTAATCTTTGAAATAAAACCTAAAGGCCTCTACTGCTCACTTTTAAATTGCGAACAAGTTAAACATTTTGAATCTCGTTATGTCCTTTTTCATTCCTATCTATTAGTAATTCTTCTTCAAACCTTGATACATCATGTCACTTCCAGGATGCATCATATAATTAGATTTATGAGTTCTTTTGAGATTTTTTTTCGTAGGGTTCCTTAATTAAGTACCCACTTTCTCTTTTTATGGAATATCCAGATTCCATTTACAACTTTCTCCAATTCTTTTATCATGCCTTCTAATCCTTTAGTCTTATCAGAAATTTTTCACTTCCTGGGTACTTCTCAATTGCTCCATTAAATCTATTTACAGATTTAATCTGAGAGTACATGCTCATTTTGGTTGCTCATGATGCTTACGGTTTAAAGTATCAGAACTATACTAGCTTTACCTTTGTGATATTGAATTTCACAATCGTAGTCACTTAGAGATTCTATTCAGCGTTTTTGCCTCATGTTTAACTCCTTTGCCAAAACTATATATTAAAATTTTATGGTCTATAAATATAACGAATCTACTACCATATAAGTAATGTCTCCATATTTTTAGGACAAAAATATCGCTCCTAAGTCTAAATCATGCATTAGAGTAACTATGAAATCTTCGGTTCCTTTAGTTAACGAAACTGTTATTCGGGAAAAATCTTGGATAGAACATTGATAATATCTTGCTAATCCTAGGAAACTTCCGTAGGAGATTTTAGGGCTTGATGATTGCTTTAATTTTGGCGGGATTCATATGAACGCTTTCATGGTTAATCAATTGTACTTGTAGCCAAATTTCATATTTAGAGAATTTAGAATAAAGTTTCTTTTTTTCTCAAGAGTGTTAGAAGCAAATGAAGATGTTTGGCACGATCTTCATCATTTTTGGAATAAATGAGTATATCATCTATAAAAATGATTACGAATTTATCCAAGTACAATCGACATATCCTATTCATCATGTCTATAAATGCAGCTGGGGCATTTGTTAGACCAAAGGACATGACTATAAAATCGTAATGATCATACCTAGTTCGGAAAGCAGTCTTAGGAATATCCTTTTCCTGTATTTTCAGTTGATGGTATCCTAAGAGTAGGTCGAATAATAAGGCTCCTTAAAGTTGATCGAATAAGTTGTCAATTCTCGGTAATGGTTACCAATTCTTAATTGAAACCTTATTCATTTCCCGATAATCGATACACATATGCTACTATTCACCCTTCTTCTTGACGAATGATATTGGTGCTTCCTACGAGGATATTGTATGGTATCTTTTTTCCCAGCAATTCATCTAATTGCTTCTTTAACTTGAGTATTTCTGTTAGTGCTAAGTGATAAGGTTCTTTAACAATCGATGTTGTTCCTGATATTATGTAATTTTTTTAGTTCCTCCTCACGATCATGTGATAGTCCAGGTAGATCCTCTGGGAAAACGTCAGGATATCCCGATACTACCAGAATTTCTTGCAGTTCTTTTCCTTTGTGTAAATGATCACAGAGATCATATACACTACACCTCGCTTCCGTACATAACTTGCAGCTTTCCTTGCAGAGATGAACTTTGTTGGTTTGGTGGTCTTGTTTCCTTAGATTGTGATCACTTCTACTGTCACACCCCGACCACGTAGAACATACAAAACGTGGCGGAAATATCGGGGAGTGTTGTAACAGAATTAATCGTTTCAAATCCATGGCAATTGAAGTTTCGTTTTATTGATAAAAGTGTTACAATGTCTTAACAAACAAAGGTATACAACATAATTAACTAGTCTTGCATCTTTTATTGTCACTAAAGCCCAAGTCTGCCTATGTGTATCTTGATCATCTTATGCAACAGCTCCTGAAAAACACATGTGAAAATAGGTACGTCAGCATAAAAATGCCTGTGAGATACATAGGTTTTTGTGAAAATGAGATTCATGACTTATGTTTGAGAAAATGTTTAGTCATGAACCTTGTAATTTGCTTTGTCTTGTAAACCATTTGAAAAACAATGAGTTCAGATGATATGTATAAATAAGTAAATAAAGTATGGTTAAATGAATAACCATGTAAACTGAGTTTGTATAAGATAAGTTGTTTGTAAAACAATGTATTGTGAAAAGTATGTTATTTGTATAAAATGTTCTATGTCTCAAACTGAAATGATTCAAATAACGCTACAATATGTAATACCATACAAACACTTATATATAGGAAGTACCAGCGGCGTATCCACCATGCTTGTATCATATTACACACGCATCGTTACTTAATCATTTAATCAAACCAAACCAAACAATGTAAAATGTCTATGTTTAAATCAATTGTCAAATGTATTGAATAATATGTCAAAGTATTCATGTCAAGATGTAAATCATGTCAAAATGTCTATGTCAAATATCCATGTCAAATGTCTATGTCAAATATCCATGTCAAATGTCTATGTCAAATATCCATGTATGGCAAGTGAAATGTCTCAACTAAACCATATGCACAAAAACAAAGTATTGAAGTAAAACTTGGTTTAAATCAAAGTTATGTTTTGTGGGAAATACATGATCAAATGTCAATCATGTTAAAATGTCTATGTCGAAATGTCTATGTCAAATGTCTATGTCAAAATGTCATGTAAAACGATGTACTAAGTAATGCACACAATGGCAATACATAGCATGAAATGTAATGAAATCATGTACTATAATGTACTAACGAACATAGCAGTATATGATGTGAAAACAGGAAAGCAGGAAAGTAACAAGTAGGCACATGTGTTCCACCCCAAAACAGTTTGGAAAAACAGTAAAAGAGGGGTCTATGTACTCACTTGGGATTGCTCAGAAGTCCTTGAGTAACAACCAAACAATGCTAGAGATCGCGGATATCAAACGGCACGAAGGGTCCCCGAATGCTAATCGTGATTCAAGTAGCTCAGGTATGAAACGAAGGTTCCAACTTAGAGCTCCTCAAATCAGATTCTAGTGGGTTTTAGCAATGGGAGGTATGGGGTATTTATAGTTTTCGGGTAACCGTTAAGATCGTTTGTTGTAAAACGTGCCATGATCCAAGGCGTACACTTGTCGGAACCTTATGGTGGCTGAAATTAGGTTCTTATCCGCTGACTAGACGATTGAGAATGTGTGGTTGAGAATCAAACAGCTGGGACCCGCTGTTAAAAACATGGAATCTGGTCCAGAAGGGGGCTCGCGTGACGCTAAGGCCCGTCGCGTCACGCTAGGCCCCTGTTTTGGCAGATTTTACAGAAATGGTCCCTGCACCTTGTTTAAGCGATTTTCGATGCGTTTGAACCCCGTTAACCTCATTTCAAGGATCTAAAATGAAGTTAAGGTATGGGGAACTCAAAATATGCTCAAAAATATCTAGGATGTCGGTTCGTTTGGCCGTACGATCGCGATGTTCGCTTAATTACGACGGAATGCGCATAAGCGCGAAAAACGAACCAAATGACGCGACGAATGGATTTTTCTTATGGCGAACACTAAAATATAATATATTCATGCTCACATAAATTTTTGGATGTCCGGATGTATTCAGAACGTAAGTTATGCGTAAAAATGCAAACTTGTGCACTTTTTGACGCTTTTAGTCCCTGAATGACACAAAAGTTTATTTTAGCATACCGAACACCTCAAAGCCTATTTCTAAGCTATGAAAAGGATATTTATGGTATGTTTAACTTATGGTCATGTTCCGGAATGTCTGTTACAGTTCAAATTGGCATACTTTCGCAGTTTGTCAACTTTAGTCCCTGTAAGCGATATAACTTTGATTTCACCACACCAAACCTTCCAAAACTTATATATAAGTTATGTAAAGGTTATTTAAGGTATGTTAAGCCTATTTCACTATTCCGGAGTGTTCGTTGCATTAAACTGGTTATATTTACGCATCAGTGCGCGTATAACCTTCCAGAAAGCGATTTAGAGCTTGAAATCGGACAAGAGTTGATATGTGTAAACGATACACATATTTTTACAAATCCCAAGCATGAAATACAATATTTCATTGGTTTGGCATTTGTTTGATGGTTGCAGTGACACGGGTGTCACAGTCTCCCCTACTTTAGGAAATTTCGTCCCGAAATTAATTCGTAGGAGTCTATTTGTGACTTTGTGTTAAATAACCATCAAAGATGAACAAGACGTAATCCTGTAATTTCTCTTTAACGAACATTTTTCAGAAATGAAAAATGAACCGAGTTATTTTCAACAGGCATTCTTTAGAAACAAAAATGAACAGAATAGTCATTTTCCACAACATCTTTAGAAACAAAAATGAACAGAATAGTCATTTTACATCTTCAGAAACAAAAATGAACGGAATAGTCATTTTACATCTTCAGAAACAAAAATGAACGGAATAGTCATTTTACATCTTCAGAAACAAAAATGAACGGAATAGTCATTTTACATCTTCAGAAACAAAAATGAACGGAATAGTCATTTTACATCTTCAGAAACAAAAATGAACGGAATAGTCATTTTACATCTTCAGAAACAAAAATGAACGGAATAGACTCTAGACACATGACAAAATTCGCTGTGGTTTCTGTGCACTAAATTCTATAATTATGTACGCGTCCATAATTACGTAATTCCTTGCACAGTCCACACAGTGCATTTCATGATGTGTAGGGGAAGAAAATATCAAACCTGTGATGAGTGTGACTAGACTACCATAGGGTCCTTTTAATTAGATCGACAAAGGATCCTTTTAAATTAGGCCACCAAGGAGTCCTTTCAGCTATATCATCACATGATATTCCTAACCAGATTTTTGGATCAATCTGTTTACCTAGACCTCTCAGGATCTAATTATGGAATGGTACAATATAATCCAAGGGTCTTTACTATTACGTACAAGCCCGTTGAAGATTTAATATAACACCCAAAGATATGGAAGATTCTACGAGGATTTGAATGACAAAAATTTGGATCACACAAAATCATAAAGGGAACACATAAACACATAATCACATAGTTGTTTAATTAGTTTATTAATTTGTTATCTTTGGACGCGGATACTTAAAGTACACCAGGAATCCAATTCGTGGATTTCATTTGGTACTTTAATTATTTCAAGAATCCATCCATGAAGATAGGATGATCTACCAAAAATTCGATTTTCGTTTTTCAGGAAAACGCAATATTTGAATTAAGGTACACAATAATTTAGGACATACGGAAATACCCTTGGGTACCCTATTAAAAATTTATAGTGGTACTTGGGGTATTCGTACAGAATTATAACTTTTACCTTGTACTTCGTTTCTTTGCAAGAGACGGGTACTTAGGATCTTTGTGGAAAACGCAAGAGATTGTAAAATGGAAGAATTTTGGGGGTAATTTGCTTTTCAAGTAATACGATTCCTTGATTGTCGGTATTATAGGGGATATGTTGTTTATGCATACAACCACATAATATACATTGTAATGTAAATAAAAAGATTTATTTATTAACAATGATAACAACTGTTTCATGGACCTTGACAACAAAAGAAAATAATACATAAGATATTATTATTTCTAAAGAGTGTTGTCTTCTAGTCGATCAGATGCTCATCTCTGTGCTGGATTAGCATTAGCAAGCTTTGGGCAATTTCTTCGGAAATGTCCCATCTCACCACACTTGTTGCAAGAACCTGGTGGAAAGCGAGCTCGAGCAGGTTTGTTGTCGGCTTGATTCGGTGCAACTGCTGCAACGCAAACTTTTGCCATATGACCTTTAAGTCCACAAATTTGGCATTCGCGGCACTTCACATTTGCATGATGATGTAGGCCACATCGGTTGCACAAGGGTGAAGTCCATTGTATGGCTTCCTAGTACGGGGTTGAGCTGGTTAGTTGGGGACGACTTGACCATTGTGAGCAACCATGGCGAAGTTCTGAGAAACCTTTTGCTTCTTTGACCGTTCAAGGGATCCAATCTGCTCATCCATGGTCTTTGATTCCTCGATTGGTTTCGATTCCTCGACCGGTTTCTTGTCACCCTTTTGGAAAAGCTTACGTTTCCTGATCTGAGATTCAGTCAACGTTGCAGATAGCTCAATGGCCTGCCTAACCGTAGTGGGGTTACTACCAGTAACAATGTCTTGAACTGTGTCAGGGAGACCATCAATGTATTTTTCGATCGCCTTATCCAAAGGCGTAACCATAGTAGGACACAACAGGCTCAGCTCCTCATATCGATCAGTGTATGCTCGATGTTCACCGCTGTCTTGCTTAAGATCGTCGAATTCCCTTTCCAATGCCCTGATCTCGTGACGAGGACAGAATTCCTTCATCATCAGTGCTCGAAGTTCTTCCCAAGTTTGGGCCAGTGCCACTTCGGCACCCCTATCTCTTACCACACCGTTCCACCATGTCAAAGCTCGTTTCTCGAAGACACTAGATGCAAAATCTACCTTTCGCTCGTTTGGACATTGAACATGCCTGAAGGTGCTCTCTAGACTCTCGAACCATTGCAGAAGTGCAGTCGCTCCTTGAGACCCAGAAAACTTTGATGGCTTAGCCGAGTTGAACGTCTTGAAGTTGCATGGGGCATTATTGTTGTTGATAGCTTGGTGACATTGGGCAACGATGATCGGGATTGCAGCAGTCATTTGCTGTGTAATGACAGCTGCCAGCTCGTCAACAGATACCGGATTTTCGCGTCGTGGAGGCATTCTAAAAGAGAAGAACATGAAAGGAAACGAGTGAGAGAATTAGACGAAAAGAATGAGATGAAACAAATCTGATGAAAGCAAGGATAGTGGTCATTTGTTTGTTACTACAAAGCAACAAACGACCTCAGTGATTAATCAAAGTAGATAGGTCAAAAATAATGTATCGCGAAGACATGCTCGCCTATAAGTGAACACTCATCCCAAGAATTCCCAGGTAAGCACAACTGGTCTCGCATCTGGTTGAGATGTATACGAAGTGCTTGCCTAGACAGAAAACCCAGAATACAGGCGTTCACCCTTCCAGTTTGCACGTGTTCACATTATTTAAAACCCAAAACCTTGACGAGATTTTGAAAATTCAAAGGGGTTCAAAACCATATAACAGAGGGTTCAAAACCTTACAATAGAGGGTTCAAAACCTTGTAATAAATCATCCTAGAACAGATGATTAGTTTTCAAAGCGGTTTTGAAATTTATGTTCTTGTTGTGGTAGTCGCCTAAGGATAGGTGACAGTATTGTTTTATGACTAAACGCAAGTAAACTCGCGTTAGGGTCCTAAGAAGGTTATAGACTAGGTCAAAGCATTACTAATAACCTAATTCCCTATAACCATTGGCTCTGATACCATCTTTTCTGTCACACCCCGACCACGTAGAACATACAAAACGTGGCGGAAATATCGGGGAGTGTTGTAACAGAATTAATCGTTTCAAATCCATGGCAATTGAAGTTTCGTTTTATTGATAAAAGTGTTACAATGTCTTAACAAACAAAGGTATACAACATAATTAACTAGTCTTGCATCTTTTATTGTCACTAAAGCCCAAGTCTGCCTATGTGTATCTTGATCATCTTATGCAACAGCTCCTGAAAAACACATGTGAAAATAGGTACGTCAGCATAAAAATGCCTGTGAGATACATAGGTTTTTGTGAAAATGAGATTCATGACTTATGTTTGAGAAAATGTTTAGTCATGAACCTTGTAATTTGCTTTGTCTTGTAAACCATTTGAAAAACAATGAGTTCAGATGATATGTATAAATAAGTAAATAAAGTATGGTTAAATGAATAACCATGTAAACTGAGTTTGTATAAGATAAGTTGTTTGTAAAACAATGTATTGTGAAAAGTATGTTATTTGTATAAAATGTTCTATGTCTCAAACTGAAATGATTCAAATAACGCTACAATATGTAATACCATACAAACACTTATATATAGGAAGTACCAGCGGCGTATCCACCATGCTTGTATCATATTACACACGCATCGTTACTTAATCATTTAATCAAACCAAACCAAACAATGTAAAATGTCTATGTTTAAATCAATTGTCAAATGTATTGAATAATATGTCAAAGTATTCATGTCAAGATGTAAATCATGTCAAAATGTCTATGTCAAATATCCATGTCAAATGTCTATGTCAAATATCCATGTCAAATGTCTATGTCAAATATCCATGTCAAATGTCTATGTCAAATATCCATGTATGGCAAGTGAAATGTCTCAACTAAACCATATGCACAAAAACAAAGTATTGAAGTAAAACTTGGTTTAAATCAAAGTTATGTTTTGTGGGAAATACATGATCAAATGTCAATCATGTTAAAATGTCTATGTCGAAATGTCTATGTCAAATGTCTATGTCAAAATGTCATGTAAAACGATGTACTAAGTAATGCACACAATGGCAATACATAGCATGAAATGTAATGAAATCATGTACTATAATGTACTAACGAACATAGCAGTATATGATGTGAAAACATGAAAGCAGGAAAGTAACAAGTAGGCACATGTGTTCCACCCCAAAACAGTTTGGAAAAACAGTAAAAGAGGGGTCTATGTACTCACTTGGGATTGCTCAGAAGTCCTTGAGTAACAACCAAACAATGCTAGAGATCGCGGATATCAAACGGCACGAAGGGTCCCCGAATGCTAATCGTGATTCAAGTAGCTCAGGTATGAAACGAAGGTTCCAACTTAGAGCTCCTCAAATCAGATTCTAGTGGGTTTTAGCAATGGGAGGTATGGGGTATTTATAGTTTTCGGGTAACCGTTAAGATCGTTTGTTGTAAAACGTGCCATGATCCAAGGCGTACACTTGTCGGAACCTTATGGTGGCTGAAATTAGGTTCTTATCCGCTGACTAGACGATTGAGAATGTGTGGTTGAGAATCAAACAGCTGGGACCCGCTGTTAAAAACATGGAATCTGGTCCAGAAGGGGGCTCGCGTGACGCTAAGGCCCGTCGCGTCACGCTAGGCCCCTGTTTTGGCAGATTTTACAGAAATGGTCCCTGCACCTTGTTTAAGCGATTTTCGATGCGTTTGAACCCCGTTAACCTCATTTCAAGGATCTAAAATGAAGTTAAGGTATGGGGAACTCAAAATATGCTCAAAAATATCTAGGATGTCGGTTCGTTTGGCCGTACGATCGCGATGTTCGCTTAATTACGACGGAATGCGCATAAGCGCGAAAAACGAACCAAATGACGCGACGAATGGATTTTTCTTATGGAGAACACTAAAATATAATATAGTCATGCTCACATAAATTTTTGGATGTCCGGATGTATTCAGAACGTAAGTTATGCGTAAAAATGCAAACTTGTGCACTTTTTGACGCTTTTAGTCCCTGAATGACACAAAGGTTTATTTTAGCATACCGAACACCTCAAAGCCTATTTCTAAGCTATGAAAATGATATTTATGGTATGTTTAACTTATGGTCATGTTCCGGAATGTCTGTTACAGTTCAAATTGGCATACTTTCGCAGTTTGTCAACTTTAGTCCCTGTAAGCGATATAACTTTGATTTCACCACACCAAACCTTCCAAAACTTATATATAAGTTATGTAAAGGTTATTTAAGGTATGTTAAGCCTATTTCACTATTCCGTAGTGTTCGTTGCATTAAACTGGTTATATTTACGCATCAGTGCGCGTATAACCTTCCAGAAAGCGATTTAGAGCTTGAAATCGGACAAGAGTTGATATGTGTAAACGATACACATATTTTTACAAATCCCAAGCATGAAATACAATATTTCATTGGTTTGGCATTTGTTTGATGGTTGCAGTGACACGGGTGTCACATCTACTGTTGGCTTACGAATCTTAACAAAATTCTGATCACTTAAGATTTAAGAATGATTGGATGCTAATCATTCCGTTTCGAACACTACCTCGAATCCAACGAGGTTCATATGAAGTAAGGTAGCACTAAGTTTGTATCCTAGCAATTTTATCTTTTTTTCCCGAAGTACTCCACGAATATTGGTGGGTTCCAGACTTGTCTATATTTTATTATAGATTGATTGATTGCTTGACATAACTTAGTATTTATAAAACTTTGGTTCTCACCAGAGTCAAATAATTCTTTAGCGTCAACATCATGTACAAGAAATGTACCAACAATTTCCACAGGAATCATTGTTTCCTCTTATGCAGTGAACGCAATGCCCTCACGTTCCTCTTGGGATGTTGTTTTCGTCTTGTTTTCAGGTTCCTGTGTCAGTTTCGTACAATCTTGACGAATATGATTTGCTTCCCTAATAGAAACATATACGACTCTTCTTTTTCCACGTTCTTTTTCCTTGTGTCCAGGTATCAACCTATTGGTCAAGGTATTTGCTAACTCGGTCACATTGCTAATGGTTTGTGGTCTGACCGTCGTTATCAGATCACGGATCTCACTGACTAGTCCCAAATAAAATGAGAAATTAGTACAGATTCTAGCGAAGCCAGAGCTAGTACCATTCTTGCATATCCGAAGAATTTTGTCGTATACTTAGGATAATTTATACCAATCATTCATGGACCATGCAAAGCCTCCGAGTGGGAGATTGTTGGGTTCGTAGGCTTTAGGGTAGCCGACCCTAGTTGTTAGGCCCACTTAGTTAACTTGTTGACTAAGGTAAGGGGTTGTTTGTTTACCTCTTAATGAGGCTCTTAATGGTTCAGACCTCTTACTGGTTCAACACTTAATGATTTAGACTGTCTGTTTCGCGAGCAGATGTCTGAATGGTTCAGACATTTGCCTCTGAATGGTTAAGCATTATACTGAGTCTGAATGGTTAAGACATTTAATCTGAATTGGTTAGACATTTGTCTCTGAAAGGTTAAACATTATATTAGCTCTTATGGGTTCAGACCTCTTACTGGTTCAGGACTTAATGGTTCAGACCTCTTACTAGTTCAACACTTAATCATTCAGAAGTTGCCAACCAGCCCCTAAGTAGGAAACCCTAAACTTGTTCTGTAAATACCTATGATGTAATTGTAGTATGTGTCATTCTGTAAACATTTGTAAGCATCTAATAAAAGTGAAACCCTAGTTGCAAGTCGTGGACATAGGTCACCTTGACCGAATGTAGGTCCCATATCACACGTGGATCGATAAGAGATTAACTAATCAACCAAGGGTGCGGAATCCCCTTAGTTAATCACACGAACAGAAACACGTATTATGATGAAGAACACACAAATCACTTTAAACCGATCTTCAATGATTATCGAACACAAGGTTTACAATCACTCAAGATCACAAGAACTCACAGCCAATACTCTGTGTTTTCTCTCACACGAACTCTGTAACTTCCCTCACAATGTCTAACCTAAAACCCTAATGCAATACGGTTTATATAATACAGTTACATGCATACTAGGCTAGGCCCATACTACATTTAAAACACAAATTCGGAATACATAAAATAAAGTCAAACTCGGGACTGTTAAACTCTTAAACTCGGACATCTTCAATATCTTCATAAACTCAGACTAAAGGTCTTCATGAATTCGTTCATAAACTCAGAATTCTTTATGATGTCTAACAAACTCAGAATCTTCATGTAACTTGACAAACTCGGACAAGACTTGATAAAATCGGAACTTCAATAACTCTTCGTAAACTCAAAATCTTCTTGATTATATTCAGTTCCTCGGAACCAAGTCTTGTTTAAGATATCCAAAGACCAAACCATAAGTTGTTGTCACATAAAATGCACCAACACCGAACCACGTAAATTCTCGTGTTCTTTATTTTGTGCAAGTGTGTTTGTTTGTTTCGCTTTCGCTCGAACCTACTCTGATCCAATACCCTAACACGTTTGTCTCTTTAGAAAGCTAGTTCTTAACTTGAGTCACCCTAAACTTGAGCTCAAATTTATACAAGCCAACTCATCTCGGAATTATACTAAATAACTTGGCTTGATTTTTTTTATTTCTTTGAAATTGGGCTTGACGAGCCAACTCATTTTAAAACTAATCATAACAAAAGATTTCCCAGAAGGATTTGCTTTCAACCTACAATAGCTACAAATCGTAAGACAACACTTGCAAAAGGCATAGATTGGTCCAAGGGTTTTTTTTTTTATTAGGAAAAGGAAACGAATAGGATGAGAAGAAGGGGAGAAATTACATTAGATTGGTCTAGTGGTTTTTTTTATTAGGAGTTTTAAATGAGTTATATACATAAAATACTCATAAAAAATATTTTGTACATATGTTTTTTAAAGTTTAACTTTTTTCTACTATTTTGTACATATGTTTTTTTTAAGGTTTAACTTTTTTCTACACATTTACTAGGTTATGTGGAGGTATTATTCCTACACAAAACTTGAACATGTATAGATTGTATTAATAAACGAAATTTGTTCATATTTTTTTTCTTTAACTACAATATTGATGAATAAATATTGTATTTCAATAATATTTTTATATCTTTAAACTTTTAAATATTTTAAAAATAAATTATCAAACATCTTCTCTCTTTTCTCTTATTAACTTGTGCTTTGAATCTTCCCCGTACAAATAACCCTATATTTGATATAATAATAAGTGTGACATTGGGTCACTCAAAAAGAAAGTCACCGTTCAAAAAAAAATATATATTATGTGTAGTTAACTATGTAGTTTTAGTATGGTGGGATGTAACTCTGTTTGGTTGATGGCTTAAGCCATTTTCTTGTCGTGTATATATAAAAAACTATTATGTTTGGTGGATGGGTTAAGCGATTTTCTTGCCATGTACATTTATAAAAAAACTAGTGTGAATTATAAGTTTTGTCCTTTATCTTTATATCAAATTTCAACCAGTGTCCTTTGTCTTTAAAATTGATGAGATTTGTACTTTATGTTTATAAATCTTGCACGTTACGTCCTTTGACCCTAACCCAGTTAAAATTTTCTGTTAAATCTGATCACCCAAGGGTAGTTTAGTCATTTTAACCATTTATTTCAAAATATTTTATTAGATAAACAAAACGTAATTAGAAAATTAAATAACTTATGAGCCAACCACCACAACCACCATTAACTTTTCGTCTACTTCAACCCCAAAACAAACAAAAATTAAAAAAACTTATGTTCATCTGCTTCAACGCCCCGCTTGCGGTATGCTCATATAATGTATATATGTGTGGGCGCTCGGGGGGCAAAAGTGAAAGTGCACTAATTTTAACGTTATTTTACTAATTTCGTGAAAATAACGTTAAAAGAGGGGGATGGTTAATCATGCATCATGTGGTGGCGTTGATAGCCGAAAGACAAGGGTACATGCACTAATCGGCGTTTGTCTCAATTGTTGAGTGTTATGTGCCTTATGTCCAAGGCTTGATGCAAAACTACAATCGAGCCGGGGGTCTCATTGGAAGCAGCCTCTCTATTCCTACGGGGTAGAGGTAAGGCTGTCTACATCTCACCCTCCTCAGACCCTACCTTAGCTTTGCTATTGGTGGGATATACTGAGTATGATGATGATGATGATGATGATGACGATGATGATGTTCATCTGCTTCAACAACTAAATGGATCTCGAAATTCTGAAGAATTTGTATTACGAAAAAGTTATCCATTTAGGGGTGTTTGGAATTGCTTATTAGGTTATTAACTTTTTCAAATAATAATTTATTTGTATTACTATATATTATTACTGTATATTTATATAACCTTAAAGATAAAGGTCGGTGCACAGCCAAAATTACTATTTTGTCCTTTGTTTAATCCTCCACATAAATTACAAGAATGCCATGGAGAGAGACTGTGGGTGTTGACTAATTATGTGTTATGAAGAACTCTAATCTATGTTCATGCTTCCCAAAGTTGTCAGCACCGACTGTCGCAACCCCTTAAGGCTGTTAGATAGGGTTCTCCGAAACCCCATCATAACTGATCTGTCGTTGGGACGCGGGATGAACTCACCACCATGGATCAGCAATTTGGGGTTCTTCTCAAGTGTGTTTGTTTATCTTTCTTAACTTTCCAATGTGTGGACTGGAAGAATAGTAAGATAACATTATCAGATTTTTCTTTACGGTTGAGGACGGCGGCAGACTGTGAATGGAGATGACCATGTTAGGTGGTGGCGTGGTGCTATGGTGGTGGCGGCTAGGTTTTGTGGTAATGGTAGGGATTTCCTGCAATGAAGAGGGAGTGTGAGACTGGAGTTTTAGGAAGGAAACATAATGGGTTTTTACTTAGTTTATTCACTTTTATCTTTACTAAAGTGAAAGAGAGAAAGAGAGAGAGGAAGAGGTAGATAGATGTGGATGAAGATGTCTAACAATGATAAACCCTCTGTTGATACATGGAATGTCTGTTGACTACGTCTATGTTAAGTTTTAGGTCAAGATAGGTCAACATAGGAGCTTGAAAGTCAAATTAGGGTTTATTGTATAGGTTTCGCTTGAATGTACATAGTTGTAGGTGATTTCGCTTATATGTGATAGAGGTTTCGCTCATAGGGTTAGTTAGGGGGTTTCGCTTATTAGTCAATGTCATTGGAGCGAAACCACAGGGACTATAAATAGTCATCAGGAGCGAAACCTGATCATTAGTTCTGAACGTTGGAGCGGAACTAGGTCATTGCTTGTGTAACAAAACTCTGTCAAATTTGAATCAGAAAGCAATAAAAGAGAAGGAATTGAAAAGGAAAAGCTGTGTAACTTCATTTACGTTGATTCCGCCTTCGTATGTGAAGATGAACGTTCTCAACTGACTGTTTAGGGTCGGAACACAGTCCAACACCCTCTCTCTACAGTCTTTAATTCCAATCAATTTTTATGAAAGATGTAAAGTTTTATTATATAAAGATTTTCAATTAAATTGTTTGATGTCTAATTTCATATTTCATAAATACCTTCTTAGGAGTGAAAAATAACACAAATGTTTTGAAAGCCAGTCGAAGGACGTAGCATATATCATTTTTTACTATATATGTTCTTTATGTATTTATACTTTTTCAAATCTATTACAAAATGTTAGGTATTTTTCTTTTGAATTTCTCATAATTAACAAAATAACTAATTGGTACGTGCAAAACTAAATTGAGATTTAAATGTTCGACACTTCATGATATGTTTATCTGCCTAACCACATTAATGCCGCTATCGTAACGTGCGTAACAAAGTCAAAATGCGTTACGTCACGCATAGGCACCACATGTTAATGTCAATATTGTAGCACGTGTAACGAGGTAACAAACGTGACGTTGTCGCCGCAACACGCGGCACAGAGAAAAATCTAGTTACTAAACGAATTAAAATGAAGGGTAAATTACACTTTTCGTCCTTTATGTTTGTATTGGATTGCAAAGGATACCCTTTAACTTTAATAATTACAGTCACAGTCCTTTATTTGTTAAAACTATTACACTTTATGTCCTTTGACACTAACCTGGTTAAAATTTTTAGTTAAGTCTTATTACATAAGGGTAGTTTAGTCTTTTTAACAGTTTAAATAAAAATAGTTTAATAAGAAAACTAAAATATATATACAATCTCTCTCTAACACACACCCTCACTAAACCCTTTCTTCCCCAACGAAATTCACATATCTGTTCTCTGCTGTTTGAAACTCCAAAGCACAATACCAAAAACATTTTCTCTAAATCTAAAATGCCAGCAGCCCCTTCCCATCTCTCTCCCTGAATCTGAAAACACCATCCTCCACACACCACCACCAACCTAATCCACCACACCACTACCAACCTAACCTAACCCACCACACCCCCACCGTTACGTTTCCACTACACACCACCACCATTACCGTCGCCGTTACACACCACCACCACCACCACCACCACGATTACCGAAGCCACTACACACCACAACCATTACCGGCGCCACTACCACCACCACCATTACCGACTTCGATTCTGTTTAAAACTTGCAGATCTGAATCAACACCACTACACACCACCACCATTACCGACTTCGATTATGTTTATCACTTTAGATCTGAAGCCCTAATCTCAGCTAATTAATTGAACCGTGAGAAAGGGCTTACCTAATCGGACTTGAAAGAAAGGGAAAAAGATGTAATTTAAGAAAGGGGTTTAGCTAATCTCATATATGAACCATGGATGGGATATTTTTCTAGAAGATGACAGGAAGGTTGTTGTGTTAATGCTCAAAAAAGTGTTGAATCTCATTTACATTCTTGAAGATGTCTGGCTTATGAGCTTGACCCAAAATGTGTTGAATCTAAGACAACATCAGTGATGAAGGTGGGATTTATTGCAAGTGTTATGGTTGACAGAGAGATATTCAGATAATTTGTATTTTTCTATTTTTGAGTAATATGTTTATTGTTTTATTTGTTAAATATATTAGTAAAATTACTAACATACCCTTATGTGCAAGTTACATATTATAATTAACTGAAAATTTTAACTAGATTAGTGTCAAAGGACCTATGGTGTAATGGTTTTAGTAAATAAAGGACTATGACTGTAATTATTAAAGTTAAAGGGTATCCGTTGCAATCCAATACAAACATAAAAGACGAAAAGTGTAATTTACCCTAAAATGAATAGTGATTTTAATATTATAATAATATATAGTTTTTTTTTAAATATTTTTATTATTTTAATATTATAATTTAAAATAAAAAAAAGGAAAATGAAAAGCACCAAAAGACGTGTGAAATAGAATCGTACTGTCACAGATCTGTTATTCCCCCCTTCACACACCTCCCCTGTTCTTCCAAAACCGCCATTGAATACCTCTCTCTCTCACTCCGAATCTCCATCGTATCTCCACCGTCATTCCGGCTGAGTTCACATGGACGTCGGAAATGTCATATCGGATAACGGAAACTGCCAACAACCGCCTCATTCAGCTCTCATCTTTTTAGGCACTGGTTGTTCCAGTGCTGTTCCCAACGCAATGTGCCTCCTCAAGCCCTCCGATCCTCCATGTAAAGTCTGTTTTCAGTCTCTCTCCACTCCACCTGAACGTAACCCTAACTACAGGTATACGCTTCATATTCTTCATAAGTTTTTTTAGGGCTACATCTTCATTTAGAACCTCTATTGCGTTATCGTAGATCTGTAACCGTTAGATTCTGTATTTTCCTGCGTATCGATTGATTTTTTTCACATTGAATTAGTTTGATTGTTTAAATTTGTTGTGAGTTGTCAGTTGTGGACTCTAAATAAGGTTTTAGTATCTGCATATATGTTGTAGCTAGTTATCGTCATTTATCAGTCATTTGGGCTCTATCTAATGCATTTCTTAGATCTGTAACCTTTAGATTGTTTATTTGTCTGTTTATTGATTGATTCTCTTAATGGATTTGTTTGATTGTTTAAGTTTGTTGTGAGTTGTGGATTTTGAATAAGCTTTTAGTATCTGCATAAATATTGTGATTATTGATCATCAGTCATTATTGATTCTCTTAATGAATTAGTTTGATTGTTCAAAATTGTTGTGAGTTGTGGATTTTGAATAAGGTTTTAGTATCTGCATAATATACTGTAATCAGTTATTATTGATACTCGTGATGAATTAGTTTGATTGTTCAAATTTGTTGTGAGTTGTGGATTTTGAATAAGCTTTTAGTGTCTGCATAAATATTGTAATTAGTTATCGTCAGTCATTTGTGCTCTAAATCAGAGTTAGCTTTTGACTTTTAGATACAGATGTTTTGGTTTTTAATTTCGAAACTGGTGAGAATGTTAGGTTACATAAAAGAAATGATAACGATATCTCTGTAAGTATGTTTACATACATCGTGAACAATTCTTATCAAGTTTAAAGTTCAGAATTGCGGTTGCAGAAGTAATCACACACTACTGAACATACTTAATAGCAATCGGAGTAATTACAAACTTGATGAACAAATAACATTGTTATCACTTTTGAATATCAGATATACAATGTTCAAACTTCAGATTTTAAACATGGGCTTCTGTTTCTGAGACGGAGGTATTAGTATGATAGAAGATTCGTTTGATAATAGAATCTAAACATCAGGATAACATTCATGCAGAAAGTGAATTAGTTTGTTTATTTTTATAATTTTGTAACCATTGTACTTAAGTTTCGTAAATTGTGTTGCAATAAAACAATTGGAAGTTGTGTAAAACCTGGTTGTGCTTGCATACCAAGTGCAGTGATGAGCTTGCAACGATGGTCAGGAAACTTTTTTTTTAACTTTTATGAGAATGTTTTATTAGGTTTTAAACATGAATGGACTCTGATTACCCTAAAGAGGGAGCATTACAAACCGAAAACACGTTGATGGTAAATTATCAATAAACTTAATATGTTTTTATATAAAATGTCCTAAAATTGATCCTATTAGTCAAAAGTGAGCCCAGCGCACCTTGCTCATACGCAAGACGTGCATCTTTCATCAGACACTGGTGAAGGGGTGAAGCAAACACCTAGGCAATATGCGAAGCCTTTGTGCCCTTGACTACCTGGATTTAATATAAAAAGAAAACACTGGTTACTGGAGCCCCCGACTGAAGTTTGTACCTTCTTCAAAAGTCCAAAGCCCTAATCTCTTCTTGTTCTTCTTCATTTATTGTTTGCTATTAATCATAGTTCATAAGAAGAATCACTGATTATATGTTTTGTAGGTGCAATACATCTCTTCTGATTGATTATTGTCCGAGTGGTGGGGAACATAAGTACATACTAATTGATGTTGGAAAGACATTTAGGGAGCAAGTACTCCGGTGGTTCACTTTTCATAAGATTCCTCAAATTGATTCTGTGAGTTTGATCTCCCCAGGAGTGCATTAGTTCCATAATATCCGCTTGAAATCTTTCTGTTGCCACTTGTTGGGAAATAAACTGTGGCTTAATAATGGAACATACTGTATGATTAAATCAGATATTTAAATCCATATAATTAGCTGATGATTGTTCTAAATGCAGATTGTTTTGACTCATGAACACGCTGATGCGGTTCTTGGTCTTGATGATATCCGTGCAGTGCAACCATTTAGTCCTGTAAATGAGATTGAACCTACACCTATTTTCCTTAATCAACATGCGATGGACAGGTACTCAATAATTCAAATTAATCCCAGCCTGTCGTGTAGTTATGTGCTTTTTATGTGAAAAGTTTATTGTATAATCAATAATGGCCGTGTGTTGAACAGCTTAAAAGTGAAATTTCCATACTTGGTTCAAAAGAAGCTCAAGGCTGGTCAAGAAGTTAGACGTGTGGCACAACTTGAATGGAAAGTAATTGAGAATGATTGTAAGAGTTCGTTTGTTGCATCCGGACTAGAACTTGTACCCTTGCCAGTTAATCTTCTAAACTTCATTTTAATAAATTATAAAGACCAACTACAAATATACATAGTTACTGAAGTTTCCGGCTATTGTTTACATTGATTTAGGTGATGCATGGGGAGGATTATGTCTGTTTAGGCTTTTTATTTGGGAAAAATAGCAAAGTAGCTTACATATCTGATATTTCTCGCTTCATAGAAGAAACAGAACTCCGTGAGTGTTTTATCCATTCCTATTCATAGAAATAGTTGTATTTATATATTGTTTTAATGTCTAATTATTGAGTGGTACAAGTGCAAATAGTGGAATAAATAGTGTCCTTTATTTATTATCTAGTTATTTGTATCTAGATGGCACTATCAGTTATTCAGTTACATTCTACGCGTATTGGTTTAAGTTTTATGGCTCTTTAATTCTGCAGGTATATCTAAAAGAGAAGGTAACCAGCTGGATCTTCTTATATTGGATACACTTTATAGGGTCAGTATTCATTTCTTTCATTTTAGTACACACCTGTTGTAGCACACGTAAACAGGGGCTTGTTTGTGTTTTTTTATATAAGTTTAACCGAACAAACACACAGACACTTAAACTGACGGATTTTATTGTTTGTGCTCGTTCGTTGCGAAAATATGTTTGTTTGCGTTCGTTCATTTGGTAGATAATAAGATAAATGAACATAACCATCATACATGATAAAATGTATAAATTAACGTATACATAATATTCGTTTTTCTATGTGTTTGTTTACATAGGTTTAAATATATTATTTAAAGTATTTAATATATATACATGTATATAATATTTGTACATAAATAAACGAATAGTGTACTACACACTTTTGCCTATCTACCAAGCAATTTAGTATTCGAGCTTGTTTTCATGAAATGTTTTGTGCAGAACAATTCTCATAACACTCACTTTTGCTTCCCCCAGGTTTGTAACCGGGTTCCCTTATCAATTGTTTACTTTTTTTATATAATTCCATCCTCATATATCAGTTCACGGATGTTTTAACAGACACTTGAAGCCATCAAACGGTTGGAGCCAAAGAGAGCATATTTGATCGGAATGACCCATGAATTTGATCACCACAGAGATAACGAGTTTCTCCAGGATTGGTCTAAAAGGTACCTATGATTGAGAACCCTACCAATGGGCGGGTTGTGTATCGCGTTTTTTTTTTTGTCTTTTTAAAATATAGTACGAATAGTTATTTCGGTCATGCATGATACATATACCGTTCAATCAGCAATCGTTTTCTAATTCATTTGATTTAAGAGATTTTATGCTTAAATATACACTTTGGACGTCACTGACCCATTTGACGTGTTTCCTATTTACGTTTTGTTTTTGTTATATTTTATGCATTAAAATAAGCTTTTGATGAATTTTGACCTGTTTTCTTTTTTGTTTTTTCATTTTATCTGTTTGTTACAGAGAAGGAATCCCAGTTCAGCTTGCACATGATGGTTTGAGGATACCTATACATTTGTAACGGTAATAACTAATAACACTAGTTTAAGACGGTGCGATTTTTTGACTTTCCACCCACTCATCTACCACGAAGTAAATTTAAAAAGTAGAGGAGATGGGGATTACAATGGGCCGGGTATAGGACATGTTTTGAAAATTCCAGTCCGATACCTGTTGGCTACCCCCGTTAGGTTCGCGGGTTTCTCTATGGGTATCGGGGATATCCATTTAATCTTATGTGGTTAAAAGTTACCAATTGGTATTCCCATTCCTCAAAACCTGATCATAACGTCACTCTAAATACCGACTTGAAATATCAAATACTTAAATACTAACAATTCTACATTTTTAGTAATTACAAGTTTCCAACAATTTAATTTATGCACCTTAATTAAATAAGTCGACTAGGCTTATGCTTTATATCTTCCGAGCCAAATAGAGGTCAAAGAGTTGAAATTAAAATGTTGCTGAGATAATTTGATTTTTTGTAATCTTGTGCTTTTGTCGTTGCTTCTGCAGGTTCGACTCGGTATAAACAGTCACATATCTCTTGTTTCTTCCTATACTAATGAAGATATACGATTTGATAATCGATCCTAAATCACACAAAGAAATAGGCTTTTGATACACCTTTTGGTATGCATACAAAAGATTGTGTTGAATTGTACTCTTAAAAAATGTTCTCATGAATATATTTTAGGGATGCATCAAATTATGTTTTTTTTTTCTCACTCAATTGAATGATAAATTCCTGAATACGTTTATCGTATCCAATGAGAATTATATACATATATGGAGGGTTGAAATGAGAAGTATTAACTGAACCCATTTTTACCACTCATTTTATTTATCTTAAAAACTAAAAGTTATCAAGTTAAATGATAATCTAGTAACTAGTTCTATTGAAATTAAGTAAGACAAATGTATGCTTATTTATGCATGATTTATTTATGAAAGATACTGTATCTATTTTATATGAGTTAAATGCCATTTTAGTCCATGTGGTTTGTGTCATTTTGCCAGTTTAGTTCAAAGGTTTCATTTTTAACATGTGGGTCCAAAAAGGTTTCACAGTTGCCATTTTAGTCCACTTGGTTAACTTCATCCATTTTTTCTGTTAACGAGAAGGTCAATTTGGTCATTTTGTATGTAATTCTGTTAACTAAAAGGACAATTCAGTCATATAAAATGACCGAATTGGCCTTCTCGTTAACAGAAAAAATGGATGAAGTTAACCCAGTGGACTAAAATGGCAACTGTGAAACCTTTTTGGACCCACAGGTTAAAAATGAAACATTTGGACTAAACTGGCAAAATGGCCCAAACCACAGGGACTAAAATGGCATTTAACTCATTTTATATTGAGGTTTTACCGTATGAACTTTATGTTTTTATGACTTTACAAGTTAGAAGCATCATGAGGCTAATGGTAAAAAAAAATGGACGTAGGACAAATGCTGCCAGGGGTGGGGATGGGTGTTGAGTTCAAAAGAGGACTTCATTGTCCATCACACATGATTTGGGGAGCGTTTGTCATGTATCCACAACGCAGACACGTGTCTGTCCACGCTGCGCAGTTCTACATCGGCTTGCCTGCCCTTCCACCGGATGCTCTGCAACGCGCGATGCAGCCATGGCCCACCTCCCCCTCTCACAATCCCAATCTCTCTCATCTACATTCATGCCCTTGGCAACGTGCGGGAGCTTCGTTTCTCTCATCCAACTCATAAGCCACGACGACAATGAAATGGACGGGTTGTGCTATAGGCGCCACGTTGGAGACATTCTAAGTGAACGAGCAAGACTCTTAAAAGAGGTGCAAGTTTTCAAAAAATACTTTTCAAATTAATACACTCTAAATGTTTAAACATAAAACAAAAACAAATATACCCTGTAAAATCCCGCTCATGGCAAAACTATTTGTAGTTTCTGACGAGGGTGAGATGAGGGTAAACATTTCTTTTATCATAGATTCAGAAGGATAAAAATGTTTAAACATAAAACAAAAACAAATATACCTTGTAAAATCCCGCTCATGGCAAAACTATTTGTAGTTTCTGACGAGGGTGAGATGAGGGTAAACATTTCTTTTATCATAGATTCAGAAGGATAAAGAGGCTAAACCCAAAGAGACCCTTGGCTCCGAAACCTTTTTTTTTCATGCACAATATACTAATCGAGATAAAAAATGTGGTTGAGTGAAATAAACACAAAATATACAAAAAGTACTAATAATGATAGTAGTAAGCTACCGCTAACATATAGTACCAAGTAAACTATAACAACTAATAAAAAAGATAAAGAAAAAGTAGCACTAAGCCTTTAAAAGTACCTTTACATTCCTCTAAACAAAAAATATTCTTCAAGACAACTCTTTAAGGCAAACAAAGTTGTAGGAAAAGCTAAGACCCAAGACATATCCATACATTCCCCTAAAAGCCCATAATCTTAATCCGACGTCTCTAAAAAGTCTTAACCCGATCATGTCCTCTGAGAGGTGAACGTTATTCTGTCAGTTTGGGCTTGCCACTGCCTCTCATCCCCTCCATCCATGGTAAGAGTTTTCATGGTTCTTGCTTGAGTTGTTATTGTCTCCTCTTCACATGTCAAAACCATCTCAATATGAATGCTTAAACATCAAAATAGATCAATTGTATGTCAAAACTAAAGCACAAAACAATACGCAAGGTTTACAATACAATATATGACACTCATAACTCAAATTAAAAAAAAAAAACGTATTAAATAACATATATTATTTTTTATAACGAGGAGGCATGTGAGAGTAGGGATGAGCTCGGTACCGGTACCAATACCGAAATTTACCAAATATGGGTGCCGGTACCGGTACCGAAAATGTTCGGTACGGTACGGTATTTGAAGGTAAAATACCAGCACCGTACCGAACCGGAAGTACTTGTATGAGAAATTTGGTACCGAGTGAAATTCGGAGCACCGTATCGAACCGAAAGTACCGGTATGGGAAATTCGGTACCGGATTTCTTGTGCCGATTGCCCTTTAGAATGTGACCTACACATATGCGTCCGATCAATGGTATGGTTGTGATTAGTTTTTTTTTATTTTCTTAAAACTCAACGTCTTCGAACCCTTCTGTGTATACAACTACATGTTCCAAAACTAAGAAATAACAATATAACAAATTAAAGGTTACATTGCCGGTTCAGTTTACACGGACTGTTCCAAGTTTCAAATCCGGATACACCGCTAAACCATCAAACCGTCTAAACCGAACCAAATCTTAAATCGCTTTATTCGAATTTCAGGTGAATTCGAATGGAACTCGGATACATATTTCAAAACTTCAAATTCGAATAACTCGGAGTTCGACTCATGAACCCTACCGACTTGCCTCAGTCTGGGCAGGTGGGTCGCTTTCAAATGTTTTTTTAACGAATCCCTACTACATGATCATAGAAATCCTCATGCCGATTGCAAAGAAGATAAACAGACATGCGATCAAATTATACTGTGAATAGCCAGAGTACAAAACATTAAAAAGAAACAAACGGAAACAAACTGAGCATCTTTAAGTTCATCTTTTATTTGCATCAAATAAATCTAGCAGTTCATCATTATTCTTCATCATAATCTTCATCTTCCTCATCCAACCTGGAGTTAATTTCCGCCAGATTGCGAGTGTCAATTGCCATCCTGTCCATTTCCGTTAATGACAACCCAAGATAATCTTCATTCTTAAGTTCACCAGGATTTGCAGAAGATGAACCGCCACTACCAGGAACCGCCTGTGGTGGTGGAGTTGGTGGTTGTACGGCGGCTGCAGCTGCAGCTCCTCCATCCAAGACATCCGGTGTTTTCTCCGTGGGGTCATCAATCCCGGCATTCAGATCAATGTTCAGACCACCATCACCGCCAGTCGCTTCACCTTTTGCTGACTTGGTCAACTCAGAATGGTGGTGGTCCGTCTCCCCTTGTGGGTTTAGGCCCTGCTTGCTGTCCAGCTGAACCGATGTGCACGTTTCTGGTTCGGCCTCTGTTTGGGGTGGCTCTCTTTCTGCTGGCGGTCTGCCACGGCCCCTGCCTCTTCCTCTACCGCGCCCTCTGCCTCTGCCGTTGCTACTTGTTTGCCTTGCTTCGTTCTGCATCAAACCATTTTATAATTGAACACACTGTTTTCACCTCTCAAACGGGTCAAATAAGAAAGAGTAAAATACACGGCTAGTCCCTGTGGTTTTTCAAAATTTTGGATTTGGTCCCTAGCTTTCCAAAAGTACACGGATCGTCCCAGTGATTTGCACTTCGTAACGTATTTAGTCCCCAACTTTTGCCAAAAGTACATAGATGGTCCCTGTGGTTTACACTTTGAAACACAATTAGTCCCCAACTTGGACCTCCTGAAACCTTTAGATTTGTTAGCTTAGATTTGTTAGCTGGGGACTAAATGCGTTACAAATTGCAAACTACAGGGACCATCCGTGTACTTTTGAAAAGCTAGGGACCAAATCCAAAATTTTGGAAAACCACAGGGACTATCCATGTACTTTACTCTAAAAAAACATAAGTCGACCAACACTCATTTTTTAAGCTCAGTCTCCTAAAACGTTACGTTCAATAATATAGATTATTGTTGTAATGATATAGTTTATGCATTGCACTATTTTTTTATTATTGTAGAAAATAGATAAAAAAGTGTATTGGGGACAAATAGACCCGCTTCAACCCATAATAAAATTGACCCGTTTCAACTGGACCCCCTTTTTGACCTGTTACCCCACCTGCCTGACCTATGGATCTTGCCACCTCTGGTTTTCAGCAACCGTACAGTTTGACCCAAACCAAGAAGCCAAAATTATACGACACTGACACCTTGTATTTGTATACATATAAATATAGCTAAAACAAACTTATAGATACTATGGATACATAATTAGCTACAAGAGGGTGAGAACTAATAGACTAGTATTTAAGATGTTTTAATGGATTCATATCCTGTTTAAACTACCAAGAAAACTACATATTATATGTAAGCCCAAGCCCCTATGTTATTTACTTTCTTTAATTGGTAGATAAAGCATAATTTGGTTATTATGTTGGGAAACTTCCTGAAAAGAGACAGACTCTTACCATCCTGTTTCTCTTCAATTCTTCGTCACTCTCATTCATTTCATCTGCAGCAGCTTTCCTGAAAAAAAAAATTAAAAAACAATTATATTGCATATAGAACATATTGAGCCCCGCTTGCGGTCTGCTCATATAATGTAATATATGTGTGGGCGCTCCGGGGGGCAAAAGCAAAAGTGCACTAATTTTTAACGTTATTTTAC
The DNA here is from genome assembly GCA_030545235.1 of Helianthus tuberosus. Lineage (NCBI taxonomy): Eukaryota > Viridiplantae > Streptophyta > Magnoliopsida > Asterales > Asteraceae > Helianthus > Helianthus tuberosus. The sequence goes on along the minus strand of CM060448.1, from coordinate 167,245,156 downwards.
TAATTTCGTGAAAATAACGTTAAAAAGAGGGGATCGTTAATCAGGCATCATGTGGTGGCGTTGATAGCCGAAAGACAAGGGGGTACATGCACCAATTGGCGTTTGTCTCAATTGCTGAGTGTTATGTGCCTTATGTCCAAGGCTTGATGCAAAACCACAATCGAGCCGGGGGTCTCATTGGAAGCAGCCTCTCTATTCCTACGGGGTAGAGGTAAGGCTGTCTACATCCCACCCTCCTCAGACCCTACCTTAGCTTTGCTATAGGTGGGATATACTGAGTACGATGATGATTAGAGTTAAGTTCACGTACAAACAACCTTATCGTACAAAACGTACGAAAGGCATGAAAAAGCAAAAAAAACACGGTAGCATTTTCGCAATTATTTGCTCGTAGGGTAATTATCAAAATTACTCTACAAATGATCTTGTAGGGTAATTTTGATCTTGTAGGGTAATTTTGAAACTTGTAGGGTAATTTTGATACACTTGTAGAGTAATTATGATACTCTACAAAATTACCCTACAAGATCAAAATTATCTTACAAGATCAAAATTACCATACAAGATCATTTGTAGAGTAATTATGATACTCTACAAGATCAAAATTACCCTACAAGAACATTTTACAAAATTACCCTACAAGATCAAAATTACCCTACAAGATCATTTGTAGGGTAATTGTGATAATTCCTCTACGACTAAATAATTATGAAAATGCCACCGCGTTTTTTTACCTTTTCACCCTATTCGTACGTTTTGTATGATAAGGGTATTTGTATTTGATCAATTGATCTTTTGTCAACATATTTATTAGTTTAGCAATTCAACAATATAACCTCAAAGAAAATTCTTACTTCCTCTTTATCATGGTACGGTCATCAACACCGGCATCAGAATGGCCATAGTCAGGAACCTTGTTCACAACTTCCTTCAGAAAATCGAATACATTGTAGCTTTGCACACAGTGCTTTCTGAATTAAACATAAAAAAAATGAACTTTTTTTGTCAGAACCAAAGAGCTTTAAGTACCAGAAACATAAAAATAATCCAAACAAGAAAAGAAAATGCATACGCCAAAATATGTCAAACAAACTTGAAATTAAATTTATAAAACTTGTATTAAGAAAGGACTTACAGATGCAGTGAGTTAACAGTCTTTGCGCCTCTGCGTAGAGTTATATCATAAGTACGATCACAAAGGTCTTGCAAAAACAACTCCAAAGCTTTGGCTGCATAATGTTTTATAAAGTAAGAATACTGAATATCTAAATACTGAACCTAGAAGGCTATATTAAAAACTCACAAACTAAAACTGGAACTGCCATGGCGATTTTTCCAACATCTTCGTCAGCTTGCATTATCTTTTTGATCCGTGCCTGCAAATAATAAATTACACAAATCTTCAATTATCATGACATAGACTAACAACGATCTTCACTCTTGTAGTTACAAAAATACAGAGTAAATGAGTAATTACTATATGAAAACAAGTTAACTTATTAATAGTCTACAACCAGGTTTATATCAATTAATCGCAGTAAATCCTTTACGATGTCCACAAATGAGGACTTAATGAACTTTATTAGATTAACAGAGTCACGTATACAATATCAAATTTAAGGAACAACAACAACTAATCCCACCTATAGTCAGGCTATTGATAGGCAAGCCTTACCTCTATCCCAAAGGATAGAGAGGCCGCTTCTGGTGAGACCCCCCGGCTCCAAAACCATAACCAAGACATAAGATTCCAAACAACATACTCAGGCACACAACTACTATAAAAATGTAAAACTAAAATAATTAAAATACACAAAAAAAATTATTTCTTAGTAAAACTACGACATCAGGAAATAGCGAAAACCTATAAAAATGTCATATAACTCCTCAAAGAGAAATTGAAAATTAACCTCCTAAGACAAGAACCTAAAACAAAACCAAGGCCACCTCCTAAAAGTCCTTAACCTTAATCCTACGTCTCCACAAAGTTCTATCCTCGACCATGTCCTCTGAAAGGTGCAAATCTAGCAAATCATGTCTAATCCGCTCATCCCAAGTCATTTTCGGCCTGCTTCTACTCCTCCTTCCCTCTATAGTGAGTGTTTCGACTGTTCTAACCGTGGCTGCTACATGTCTCCTCCTGACATGTCCAAACCATCTCAATCTCCGCTCCCTTATCTTATCTGAAATACTAGCAACCCCTAATCAAATTTAAGGAACTAACACGAATAAAATACAATCTGTACGACCACACAGCAATTACCAACTACCATGCAAAAGCTTCAAGTGCTGAACACGATACTTTTTGTCAGTTTTACAACAAGATACCAGCTTGAAACTCGAGCTAGTTGGGTGAATGCGTGCATATAGAGTGTATGTATTATAGAAACTAGATACAACTCCCAGAATGATTCAAAGCCAAACACAACGCATGTGTATGTTGTAGATGTATGCCAATCAACCTCCACCTACTCCCATACCCATGGCAGATTCTGAATTCGGACTGTTCAATCATACTTTAATCATTCAAAGAAGTAACTTTACACATTAGTAACCAAGTTTCTTTAGTGTCCTAATAAAGTCACTCGGTTTTCTTTTTTTAATTTCCTCTAAAATCACTCAACTTTCATTAGGTGTTCCATTCCAATCTTATGTATTTTTTCTTACAAATGTTAAAAAAAACTATAAAATTAAGCGAAGCAATTGAAGCATATATGAATACTAGTTACTATTTAGTGATTAGTTTCCTTTATTCCAATTTGACTTAAATTGAAACATGGGTATTATTTAGTGAATTCTTTTTTTCATTATCACCTACTATGTGAAGTTAATTTGAAAAGAAAAATCAGTAAATAGTAACCAGTATTCATATATGTTTCATCTGTCTGTCACACTTAATTTTAGATTATTTTCAACATTTCTATATAAAATTATGTAAGACTGGAAAACCTTTTGAAAGTTGGGTAATTTTACATGAACAATAAAACTTTGAGTGAGTGAACACTTAAAAAAAAAAAAAAAAAAACTTGATTACTGGTGGGTGATTTTCCCTCAAAAGAAATAGATAACACTATCATAGAAGGCGTTGTTGATAAATTCTGACACCAAATTTTTATAATTTTTAAACAGATCATATGAATCTTATTGAACCCAAATTGAGATACAACAGATCTTTCTTTCGTATGCATAGGGTACAATTACAAAGAAAATAAATAGAGGCCAGCTGATGGACGTAATGATGTAACCCTAGAAAAGGGGGGAAATAAAAACTTACAGCAGGGAAACGCGTATCAAGCTTCTTCTTCATGGCGTTAATTCATTCATGAAAACTAATAATAATTCACAAACAGATCTGATTGGAATCAAGAAATCTTGAGCAGCAGGTGATGGTGATGTGTGGTTAGCTTAGCAGATATGAATGAGTAGATGATGAGGGCTCATTTCATTCCAGAACGAGAGAGGCCACCATCGACCAAATCGGCAAATCCTATAATATTACTAGCTTTGTATATATATGTGTTTTCACAAATTTCTACAACATTGGTGTTGTATAATTTAGACTTACCTGTCTTACCATACAACAACAACAACAACCATACCCAACACAGTATATCTCACAAATAGCAAAGCTATTTATAGGGTTCGGGGAGGGTGGGATGTAGACAGACGTTGCCTCCATCCCTAAGGATAGAGAGGCTGCTTCCAAAGAGACCCCCGGCTCTAAAACCATCAACATACCAACGCACCAAGTCACAAAAAATATATAAATATATAAATAAGAAGTCAGAGAGTATACCAACACACAACATACCAACATACCAAGAAAGTGATCAGAGAGTGACACAATATAATGTATAACATGTATGATAGCATACAACATCATATGGGTATAAACACTAGAAGGCAATCACCTGTAAAGTCACTTAAAAGATAAGAAAAATCTACGTCCCTAAATATACCTAAGACCCTACTACAATATCTTCTAGAAGTCTTTAACCCTAATTCTACGCCTCCACGAAGTCCTATCTATTGTAATTTATTATTTTGGTAGTGTAGTCTAAGTATATGTCATATCTATTGCTCATCCTCATTTTTACAATTCCATTTCATCGTAACGTCACTATCTTCTCTCTCCCGCGACCTATTTTATACATATATCTCACCGTTTCCGAGAGAGAGAGAGAGAGTAAGAGAGATTGAATGATGAACGGGATGCCCATCCCTTTCGTTCCTAAACTTGAGGATGAGGGGAGGGGTGCATGTTCCCCTTCGTTCCCCGCTGCCACATCATCATCGTGCGCATACTCTCCCGTTCATAATACATAGCCTTATGAAAATTATGCAATATGTTTTTCTTCTTTTACAATTTTTTTAAGTGTTTAAGTATTGTGAGATGTTTTTAGAATGAAAGGTTTTTCTTTAGTAGAAGACAAAGGTTGTTCAACCACTACTAATGTTTCGTGATAAAAATGTAAAAGTCGACGCACTAAAGATCTAGTATGTTCATTGTTTGGTGTCACTAGTATTAATATCATTGATATGCTTTCCCGACGTTGCTTGTTGTCATCCATAGCATGCAACCTCTAAGGACTCGGAAGACACCAAATCTCCTGTGTATATTTGTACGTGTTATATACTCTAGTCGTTTAAGTGCCTTGATTATTGATGTTGTTGCACTCGGTCTTGAATTCGTGTAACGTCATTAAGTGAAATTTAAGTAAGTGTTGATTTCTAAGCTCTAACTAGATAAATATTCTTATTCATCTTATTACCGGTGCGATTTTAAGTAACTTACCTTAGATTTGTTGTGCTCATAAGCTTCGCATTTTGTCAAACCATGTTTCCGATTTTGAGGTGTATTTCTTGTTTTTGTGCTTAGAATCATGATTTAAAGTAAAACGACATACTTTAGCTCTGATTATATTCATTCCTTTTTTTTTTCTTAGCTTTGAAATCATGTTCTTGATTATTACTAAAAAGTTGAACATCCTAAAAATCAAACACAAAAAATGTCTTTCTTAGAAGTAATAATGGATTTTAATATTCCCAACTATTGTCCATTGACCGGCAAAGGTCTCAACTTTAAAAATTCCCACTGATGGTCCTACCTTTTCACATATTGGTATTCAATGGACCCTGACGCTGTTAGTCTTCGGTTGCTGGAAAAACGTTTTTGGTCGGAAAAAAGGTTCTTAAAGGTCCGATCTATGGTTACAAACAAGTTTGGGATGAAAACTTTGAGTTTTCCGGCTAAAAAGTTGAGTTTTCCGGCGAAAAACGAGTTTTTCCTGCAACCTTAATAATTGGGGCTTTTTACTAAAAAGGTTCATAAAGGTGCGTAATAAGGTTACAAAGAGGTTTGAGATGAAAAGGTTGAGTTTTCCGGTTAAAATGGAGTTTTCCAGCCAAAAACATTTTTCCGGCGGCCAGAGACTAACGGCGTTAGCGTTCTGTTAGTCAGGGTCCATTGAAAGCCAATATGTTAAAAGATGGGACCATCAGTGGGAATTTTTGAAGTTGGGACCGTTACTGACCAATGGGCAATAGTTGGGATTATTAAAATCCATGAGAACTTTTCCTTTCCTTTCTCGCCAAATATATGACATGGCAATCAAGAATACCACATTTAGAAGCTTCTTCTTGAGCCAACAATACTTGCAAACGTTGTGGAAAATCTAAGACATGACATCCTGAAGTTTACACCATTGACTAATGGGTTATTGGGATTTTATCACCCTTAACTATTAGCCATTGGTCACTGCCACCCCCAACTATCACTTTGACGCCCGCCACCCCCAACTTAACACTTAATGTGTTTTGTCACCAGATCACTGACTTTTGATCCTGTTACTATACTTTTGGAGATGTCCTAAGATCCCTAAAACCTTCCCAAGATCCTCATGACACCCCAAAAAATGTAGTAACTTGATCAAAAGTTAGTGATCAGTTAACGACTTGGTGACAGAACACACTAAGTGTTAAGTTGGGGGTGACGGGCGTCAAAGTGATAGTTGGGGGTGGCAGCGGCCAATAGCCAATAGTTGGGGGTGATAAAAGCTAATAACCCTTGACTAATTTGTAACCTAACCTCATTGGGAGGGCCACATGATACCAGCAAGTGGTTAATCGTCTTTGGAAGTAAGCCACAAGATGGACTGTAGATCGCCCCTGAGCTCATCTAATCCTTTTCGATTCGACCAACGTAGGAAGTCTATTTAAAATTTCCCGCACACCCACTTGTTCCATCCAAAGTGACTAATTAAACATTGTTTTTGCCATGAATTTACCCGAATCATATGCCAAAATTCCAAACCTCATTTTCAAATGTCTGTGTGCGTTGGAGGTGATGATTAGGCAAGGCCAGTCTGCTCAAGCGGACTTGTCCGGACACAATGTATGAGGACCCCACACACACATTGTTTTTTAGGATATTTCTTATATAAAAGTGATATGTGAGGTGAAGGTCTGGATTGAGATAAAAGTTAGTTTTTTAAGATAAAAGTCTAGAATGATGTGGCGAGTCTGATTTTAGACTTGTCTCCGGCTTTGGAGATGCTCTTAACCCGCTATTCTCTTTCGGAGTAACAGTCACAATTCAGTCCCACCCTCATAATAATTTTTTTTCAATTACGTGTATTGAGGTAAAGGAAAAGAAGTAGGTTACGCGCATGGGTTTGTATTTATTAATGCATATGGTTAGGCCAAAACTAACGTAATTAGTCATTCGGACCATGTATAGTGGTCGCGTGGTCCACCAAACCACATGCATAACACCACATCCTCTTCATGTTTGGGTTTTTTTTGGCATGTGCCCGGAGATGAAAATTGTGCATCACACAATCCCAATTTTTCTTTATTATTTATTCAATTTCAAATTTTATCTATACAACTCACTAATTTCACATACCTTATCACAACATTTTACCTAGTGATACACTCATGTTGATGTGAACATGGCAAAAAAAATATATATATATATTTCACAAGGCTTAACAGTGTACATGGCCTTAGTGTAAAGTGTAAAATGACTAAACTTGTTTATTTCTAAAAGAAGAAACAATCAGAGTTAGTTAGACAGATCAATTTAATTATGAACAAACCAAAACCAAGGTATTAAAAAAAACTTAGTCTGAAGGTGTGGGAGTCATGGTTGGAACATGATTTGACACATAAAAACATGAATGGAAGGTTACACCACCCCTCCTTGATTGATGATGGTTGGCGTGGATTAAACCACGATTACCACGACCCTCCATTTGATGATGCTGAGACAAAAATATATTAAAATAAGAAAAGGAATAGTGGTTTGAGTCACGAGGGTACCCCTCTTTAAGAGTATTAACTTTTTTTTTGAACGGCAGATCAACTAGATTTCCAGTTTACTCCAAAGGGTCAGCATTTGTTGTTTAAACCCCTCACCCCAAGTTCAAATCCCTCCCAAAGGTGTTGCACTTAGTAGGAATCGAATCTGGTACCTCCCCAGCAGAAAACTACTTAGTGGAAAACCCCTGACTAACTAACTGGGCTATACCATATTTGCTTAAGACCATCCGTAGTGGGGCGTGATTTTTAAAAATTTTTCAAAAAAAACGCCGGATAACGCCCCCCCCCCCCCCCTCCCACTACACCCGGCGTTTCCGGGCGTTATATTTGAAAAAAATGCACACCGGCGTTTTTAAGAAAACGCTGAACTTTAGTTTCATTTTCTGACATACTTTTGTATGTGGCCAATGGGAGTAGACAACCCCACTTTTGCATGTGCTCATAATTTGACCAGCCAATCACAATTGTTTCCTTTTTTTTTTTTTAATGATTGAATGGGGGTTATTGGCATAATGCCCCACTACGCCACTTTTGCTATAATGCCCCAACGCTGACTAGGATGCCACGTGTCAGATAATGCCCCATGGTGGGGGCATTATGTTTGTTCACCACTGCACATGGTCTAAGGGGCTGTTTGGCTAAGCTTTTCAAAACTACTTATTTGCTTATTTGCTTTTCAGAAAAGCAAATAAGCAAATAAGTAGTTTTGAAAAGCTTAGCCAAACAAGCCCTAAGAGTATGTATAACTTTAGGCTTGGCCCATGTTATAAACCCTGTTTTGAATGCCAAAATTCTTTCGATACTTCCAAAGCTTCCCAACGGCCCTCACAAAGACCATCTTACTTTGTTTTAATCGAAACCTACCTGTCTTCTTCATCCCCACTTATACACTCACGCAGTGGCGAAGCTTGAAAAAATATTTCGAGGGGTCGGAAGGTATTAGACCTAAAAAAAAATTTCTATGTTCAGTCGGGCAACGGTGATTCGATTCGGGTCGGGTCAAACATTAATATCAAATTAAAAGCCGTTCTCAAACATTAAAACGTAAACATCGTTTAACAAACAATTGATTAAAGATACCAAAACATTAAAAACAAGAGGAAGGTGGGTACCCGGTTTAGTTGGATCATGGATGAAGAATTATAGTTCTGCTCGTCTTCCTTTAACCGGTGGAATGTTTTGATTCGCCTCATTGTTCACTTCAAACCTAAACATAAACATAAAAATTATAGTTCTGCTCTTCTTCCCCATGGAGCCCTAAATCAAACCTAAACATAAAAATTCAACAAGTTTAGGGCTAAAACTCACACCTTATTTCAACCTAATTCATATAAATTGGAGCTCTAAATCAAACCTAAACATAAAAATTCAACAAGTTTAGGGCTAAAACTCACACCTTATTTCAACCTAATTCATATAAATTGGAGCCCTAAATCAAACCTAAACATAAAAATTCAACAAGTTTAGGGCTAAAACTCACACCTTATTTCAACCTAATTCATATAAATTGGAGCTCTAAATCAAACCTAAACATAAAAATTCAACAAGTTTAGGGCTAAAACTCACACCTTATTTCAACCTAATTCATATAAATTGGAGCCCTAAATCAAACCTAAACATAAAAATTCAACAAGTTTAGGGCTAAAACTCACACCTTATTTCAACCTAATTCATATAAATTGGAGCCCTAAATCAAATCTAAACATAAAAATTAACATACCTGTGAGGATGATTGAACAAGTGAACAAGAAGTCTCGAACAAGAAATCTCGAATTGAAGTCTCGAACAAGCAGCAGCTGAGCACAGTCGAACAAGCAGCAGCTGCGAACAAGCTTTCCCCCCAGCCCCTGCGACGTTTTCTTCTGTTTCTTTGTCTGCACAACACATGAGTTTGAATGTTTGATATTGGGTTGGGTTTAGTTAATTAGTTATGGGCCATGAGTTTTGATTTGGGTAGGGTTTTTGGGCTTATGATAAATATACATAATAATAGCACACTCTTGAATTGGGCTAATTTAGTATTTTAGTTGGGTTATATAATTTATTTTTTAGACAACCGGAGGGGTCGAACACGTATATACATAATTTTTTTTTTAGAAACCCGGGGGGTCTAACACGTATATACATAATTTTTTTTTTTTAAAAACCGGGGGGTCTAACACGTATATCCCTAAAAATTTCTATACGAAAAACACATACGTAACACTACTAACCGAAAAGTTCGGAGGGTCGGGCGACCCCCCCCCCCCCCCGCCCCTCAATAGCTGCGCCCCTGCACTCACGCACACACCAACAACAAAATAACATCTTTCTAGTTTTTTCCTGTGATCGGATCGGTAAGTCACACTCAACAACAACTTCCTAATTGATCTGTTATGTTTCTACTTGAATTTCCAAATTACCATTGCAGCGATCTGAATTTACAAATTGTAGATTTGATTATGCTGTTTTCATATGTAATTGCAATGTGTACGTAGATAGATTTCATGTGTTGGTTTTCTGATTGCTCATAACATTTCCAACTTCTTTGACTATCATTTCTCCTTAATCATTACATAAAAAGCTAGAAGATGACACTAAAATCATGTTCCGATTCACCACTTGCCAATTCAAGTATCATTTCTACTACAAATAGGTTGATTCTTAAATTCAAACTACAACTAGTTGATTTCACTATGTTGAACAAAATTCATGTAGAAAGAATAGAGAGTGTTCATGCAGTTTTCTTCAAATTCATTTCCTTTTTCAGTAAAAAAAAATTCATCAGTTTGATTATTTATTCATGATTATCAAGCCTAGGAGAAAAGAAACTAATTGATCTCCATTATATTCTTCACAAGATTCATGCTAATTGTTGTTATGATTCTTGCAGGTTTATTATTGATTTATTATTGAAATGGCAACAACTACTAATATGATGCACAATGCTATAGCAACACCCTCCACCTTTTCTTCTCGTGAAGCTTCAAAACCATGCGTTGCGCTTTTCACTAGTAACATTACATGTTCAAAGCTTAAAGGCTCATGTCACATCTCTTCTACACATTCATTATCTCAAAATGTCAATTCGACTCCTTTGAGATTTGGAAGAATGATCACAAAAGCCATGTCGGATTCCAATGACGTAAAACCCCTTCCAGGGCTGCCTATTGATCTAAGAGGTTTAATTTGTTTCATTGTGGATGATTTTTTTATTTTCGCTTGGATATTTAAGAAATGAGTTAAAATGGATGCAAGAAAACAGTCGAATTCTTGATTAATAGGTATGTTAGTGTTTACTAATCTAGGGAGTTATCTGCAGGAAAGAGGGCATTCATTGCTGGTGTAGCTGATGATAACGGGTATGGTTGGGCAATAGCCAAATCGTTAGCTGCGGCTGGTGCTGAGATTCTTGTTGGCACATGGGTCCCCGTATGTTACTGATCCTAGCTGTAGATTAGAGGTGTCAAGATGGGTGCCCTGGTGGGTTGGGTAATGGGTCGAAACTCAAAACGGGTCATTATTTCTAATATTGGTTGAAACAGGTCAGGTTGGGTTGACCAGCTGGTGTAGTTTTCTTCATCTTTAACTTTTAAAATAAATAAAAAGTACATTAATTAATATTACAAACACAATATTACTACTATGATAGAATAAAAATGTAATATAACAATATAGGAGGTTGTATGCGTTAAATATAGACTTTGGGCGACGTTCAACATGTGTAACCATTTAAACAATTCATTTAGTAGCTAAATTTTTGTATTGGATCCATTTCTAATAAACAGCGACCCAAATCAGCCCATTCATAAGTAAATGGGTCGAAATTGCCCCCTCTACTAGAGATCCTAATTTAAATGTATTCATTGTTGATGACTATTAATCTTTTTTAGGCACTCAACATATTCGAGTCTAGTCTTCGAAGGGGCAAGTTTGACGAATCACGTGTGTAAGTGTTCATATCCACCATTCTTCTTCCGGTTAGTTTTAATATAACATGGTGATTGATGATTGATCAACCAACAAGTCTATATGTAATTTTAGGTTGCCAGATGGGTCTTTGATGGAAATTACCAAAGTGTACCCCTTAGATGCTGTTTATGATACCCCTGAAGATGTTCCCGAGGATGTAAGTTCACCCTCTCACAAACATGTTGCTGCAATTTATGAGTAAGAGTAAATTACAGAAAATGTTCTTTATGTTCTAACTCAGTTAATTTTTCTCATTAAATCTGGTCACTCAAGGGTAATTTAGTCTTTTTATCAATCTCTTAATGTATGTATATTACTTTTTAATTTGTTTTTGTTTTATTTATTAACATATTTTTAAATAAATTGGTAAAAAGACTAAACTACCCTTGAGTGACCAGATTTAGCGAGAAAAATTAACTGAGTTAGGGCCAAAGGACGTAACGCGTAAAGGTTAAAAAACATAAAGCACATTTTCTGTAATTTTTGAAGGTAAAGGACATACTTTGCAACCTGGTATAAACAATAGACGTTTTCTGTAATCTACTCTATGAATAAAGAGAATAAAGTCTCATATATTGCATAACCATTATGCTGAATTATGCAGGTAAAAACAAACAAGCGTTATGCAGGGTCCTCGAAGTGGACTGTAAAGGTATCATTTCATTAATCATTGTTCCAGTTGTTCTCATTGCTATGCAAAGTCAAACATTCCTGCAAAAGTCAAAGTTTATGTTTTGCAGGAAGTTGCTGAATCTGTGAAAGAGGATTTTGGCAGCATTGACATTCTTGTGCACTCATTAGCCAATGGGCCTGAGGTATACTTTGGAGTTTAGAATATTCATTTATTTTAGTTATTGATGGTAATTATAATTTATTAGCACATGTCGTGCTTATGGACTAATCTATGCATGTGGTTATTCTTGTTAGGGTCAGAACACGAATCACACGAACACTAGAACAATCTGCAGCAAGCACACACACTCACACACTCTAAATCACAAGAACAAGAACACAAGATTTATAGTGGTTCGGTCTAATCTGACCTACATCCACTCTCCACAACTAGTTCTTGTTTGTATTAGGTGCTCAAAAGTTACAGTAGATGAATGAGAAGTATTTATAGGGGGTACAATTAGGGTTGTTGACTTTAAGCTACAGTAACTAAAACCTCTGCTCTAGTAAAAAACTTCACAACCCAACATCTGGGTTATCAGTTGCCACAACCCAGACGAGTTACTTGGTCATCTGGGTTATCAGTTGCTTCTGAGTCATAACCTAGACGAGTTATCTGGTCATCTGGGTTGTCAGTTGCTTTGAGGCATAACTCAGACGAGTTATCTGGTCATATGGGTTATCAGTAGCTTTGACACTCTTTAGTCAAATCCTCCACAACCCAACAATCTCCCACTTGGAGGCTTTAACAACTTCAAACTGCACTCCATGCAACTTCATATTCATAAGTACCTCTGTAAACTCTTCATCGTCACTAGTTGTGGGTAGCCTTCTCATCAATTAACCTGAAGGCTCGTTGAAGCTCCCACTGAGCTTCAACTCATCAGTCACTACTCGTGACTCGTTCTCTGTCCCTATCGGCTCCAACTGACACGAACTGCCTGATCCTGGAACATCCTGAGAACAAACACTCTCCGAATAAAGTAGATAATCAACTGGAGAGACTTTGACAGCTAGAATACTGGTTCTCTTAACCCACTGTCGTCTGGTAACTCTAACTGAAGCACAACCCGTGCTCCCACTGCCACGAATGCCCCTGACTGGTTTTACTAAACCTTTTCTAGCACATTCAACCTGAATCTGACCTGTGACTCTGGGTTTGCCATCTGCAAAGCAAACCTTCTTCTTCCCACGAGATTCTGTCAACCGGATCTTGGTCTTCTTCTGAACTGGGATAACCTCTCCCTCAGGCGGTACACTGACCATGTACAATGAGCCCCTCTTCTTGCCACATGCAACTACTAAATTTCCCTTAATTAACATCCACTGTCCATTACCGAACTTAACCTCGTGACCCTGATCATCCAGCTGCCCGACTGAAATAAGCATTTTCTTCAAGCCTGGAATGACTCTTACGTCTCTCAAAGTCCAAGTAGATCCGACTGAAGTAACTAAGTCAATATCACCCATGCCTGTGACATCCAGGACTTCATCATTTGCAAGTCGTCCCTTACCAAAATCCCCAATTTTAAGATTCCGTAGTGCTTCACTGCTGTGGGTAGCGTGAAATGAAGCACCCGAATCCATAACCCCAGGAATCCACACTGCTCTCCACATTACAGATCAAAACTTCATCATCAAAGTGGTCTACTGCAGCGTTAACTTCTTTCTTATCGTTTGGACATTGATTCCTGAAATGTCCAACCTCTTTACAGTTCCAACAGGTCACATCATTTCGAGCCCTAGACTGCCTCCACTTTCTGTTCTTGCTACCACTACATCAGTTATTCTTCCTTCCTCTGCCAACATGCATTAAATCACCAGATGATCCACCTGAATTTCTTCTTCTGACATCTTCCCCCAGAATAAGATCCCGCATCTTCACAAACGTAAACTTGCTCGTATCTGAAGAGCTCGTAACAGCAGTTACGGTTCCGGACCAACTATCGGGTAATGAAGACAATAACAATAGGGCTTGAACCTCATCATCAAACTTGATGTTCACAGACACCAAACGAGACAATATCGAGTTTAAGTTATTGATGTGGGCTGTAACTGAATCACCTTCCCTCATCCTAGTATTCACAAGCTCTCGAATAAGATAAACCTTGTTCGCTGCAGAAGGCTTCTCATACATATTCGATAATGCCGCCATCATTCCTCTAGCTGAGGTCTCCTTCTGGATGTTGAATGCAACATTCTCCGATAGAGAAAGCGTTATCACTGCTCTGGCTTTCTTATCCATCCTATCTCAATCTGCGTGTGACATTTTTCCTGGCCTTTCATCCTCAAGCACTACATCTAAGTCCTTCTGACAAAGTAATGCTTCAATCTGCATCTTCTACCAACCAAACCTTTTTCCGTCAAACTTTTCGATTTGCACCTTCCCGTCTTCTGCCATGATAACACAAGCACGACTAAACGAAACTGAAATCGAAATAAGCTGTAGTCAACACTGAAACAAATAGAAACAGAAAACACCTAATTGACGTTTCTTTGATCTTCAAACAGACAGACTAAACACCTGCTGGTTAAATTTTCTTCTTTGTTTAAATTGAGGGGCCTCCTTGGTCAAATTGAGAAACTTCAATTCTCCACCAAAAAGAAATAGAGCACGTACTGTGCTTCTTCTTCCCCACAGAACAAAACAAAAGAAAACTTTGCTCTCTTCTTCCTCCTAGACGCACCCTGCTCCACAACCTAGGCGGCGGCTGTGCTAGCGGCGACTGGAAGATGAGCGGCAACGGCGGCGGCTACTGGGTTGACAAACCCTAGTCGCGATTTCTGCAGAAGATGTCTTCAAATCGGAGCCCTAATCGGAGTTAGAGACTGACGGCGGTGGCGGCTGTGCTAGTGGTGGCTGGTTCAGAAGCCCTAATCGCGATGTCTGCGACTGTGACTGAAACCCGAGACCATGGCTTCTTCTTCAACAGGTAAGTGTTCTTCTTCACCTCTTACCTAGTTCGTGTGAATCGATCAAGAGCATGATCTCTGATACCAGTTGTTAGGGTCAGAACACAAATCACACGAACACTAGAACAATCTGCAGCAAGCAAACACATCCATGGCTTCTTCTGCCATGATCACAAGAACATAAGATTTATAGTGGTTCGGTCTAATCTGACCTACATCCACTCTCCACAACTAGTTCTTGTTTGTATTAGGTGCTCAAAAGTTACAGTACATGAATGAGAAGCAGTGGCGGACCCAGGATTTTTTTCCTGGGGGTGCGGAAATTTTTTAAAGATTTTAGACCCCTAGCTATAGAAAAAGATCGGTTCGTAGCGGGTCGGATCGGGTCGGGTCATGTAAAACAAGTAAAAACAAACAAACAAAGTTTCATAGCGGGTCGAATCAGATCAGATCGGGTCGGGTCCATTTCAATTCTCAAACAATCAAACCCTAGTTCTTAACTTCCTATCACATTAACAAACAAAAAAACATCAAAGTTCAAACCATCCTTACATTTATTTCTCTTAATCATTTAATAAAAGAACAAAAAAACTTATCTATAACATACCTTGGTCTTTAATTAGAATAATCCGGCGAAAAAAAGTGGTTCAACCCCTTTCCTCTTGAGAAATCGAGGCATAACTTCCCTACTCATTGTTCATTCCTAATCCTATCACATACAAAATAAACAAGGATCTTCAAGTGTTCAACCATAGCCCATGTTCCTTAATTTTCAATTTAAAATTTTGAATTTCAAGCCCTAGTAATTATTATTTGCCAACCAACAATCATATAATCAACAAACATGTTTGTCAACCAAAATTTTGAATTTCAAACCCTAGTAATTATTATAAGCCCTAGTAAAAAACATGTACCTGTCAGGGGCGGCCTGAATTAACCAGTTTGCAGCCGAAATTTTGCAGTCGCCGGCCGGAATTATGCTGTCGCTGGGCACTGAAGTGAGGCAGAGGGAGGGCGGGAGTCGCTGGCAAGTGGCAGCGCTTTGGGTTTTTTTTTATTATGTGGACTGGTTTGTTTAACAAAACTAGTAGTTGGGTTGGGCTTGAATGAGTATTAAGTTATTGGGCTTGATTGACTGAATTTAAGTTTATTAAAGGGGGTGTAGGCTAACTTGTTTACATAATTTGATCAGGTTTCAATCCGTGTTCACAATTTTTTTACATAAATTCCTAACATATTTTAAGGGGTGCGGACGAAAATTTCCAAGGGGTGCGGTAGGAATTTTTCAAGGGGTGCGGACGAAAATTTCCAAGGGGTGCGGTAGGAATTTTTCAAGGGGTGCGGACGAAAATTTTCAAGGGGTGCGGTCTGGATTTTTCGCGAAAAATACCACTAAATTTTTTTTTTCAAGGGGTGCGGCCGCCCACCCACCCCATAACTTGGGTCCGCCCCTGATGAGAAGTATTTATAGGGGGTACAATAGGTTGTTGTCTTTAAGCTACGGTAACTAAAACCTCCGCTCTAGTCAAAAACTTCACAACCCAACAATTCTCCCATAAAATAACAATGAGTTGCAAAATGAATGGGTCGACGCATGTTAAAAATGGTAATTTGGTACTGGTTGCGTTGACCCGGAACACATTTTGTCCGAACTTATTAATCCTTGTATAAGTAGTTAGTTTGTTGACTATGATCATAATAATCATAATCTATTTGTTGAATAAAATTATTTAGGAACTTGTATGGATCAAAAATAGACTTTGAACACCTTTCAATTCGTTTGACCAATTCCCTTTTCACAAAATTTTGTATTTGGCTCATCTGACCCGTTTAACCCATGTGGCGTGTTCTCCTTTTAACTAAATTATTGAAGTTGCTCATGTGACCCGTTTGAGATAGTACACAACCCAAATCAACGTGTTTGGCCCGTTCAACCCATTTGACATGTTCCCCTTTTAGCTAAATTTGCCTATCTGGCTCATTTGACGCTTTTAAAATATAACACGACCTATATCAAACTATTTGACCTCAATTTTCCAGGTTAGCAAACCTCTCCTAGAAACATCAAGGTATGGATATCTTGCTGCCATCTCTGCATCAAGCTATTCTTACGTATCTTTGCTCCAGCATTTTGCCCCAATAATGAACCGCGGTATGTTTATCTACATTTGCCTTTTGACCGGTCAAACTCAAATTTTTAATCCTCAAAGTTGAGCTTAATTATCATATTACAGGCGGTGCTACTATTTCTCTGACCTACATTGCTTCTGAAAGGATCATACCCGGGTAATTTCTTTTTTTTTTTTTTTTTTTACTTTTTCGCTTCATTTGGAGCTTGTTTTTTCTATCAAACCATCTTAAATACAATACTTGATTGAACTTTTTTTGAAGCAGATATGGTGGAGGTATGAGTTCAGCCAAAGCGGCTTTGGAGAGTGACACACAAGTTAGTTACTTCAATCCCGCTTTTTTCTTCACCCTGATGTTCTTTTTAACTTTCAATAATGATTATTAATTATTAAAAAAACACAGGTATTGGCGTTTGAAGCAGGAAGAAAACATGGAATCAGAGTAAACACAATATCTGCAGGTACTGCAATACCTCTTCACATAAAAAAATCTTACTTATAAGACAAATAATTTATTTAATAAATACTTGTTGGTCATATTACCAGGACCACTTAGAAGTCGTGCTGCTAAGGCGATCGGTTTTATTGATATGATGATTGATTATTCATCAGAGAATGCACCGCTGCAGAAAGAACTATCAGCAGGTCAGTGTGAATCTTCTCTGGTAACTTTAATGTGCTTATTAGGATTCAAAAACCTAGTAACTTTGTCATATATAATATATCCATATAGGAACTATAGTGTATATGTATTCAGAATATAGTATATTCACTGGTAAATCCATATCAAAGTGGTTCCTAGTTTTCATTTGAACCCATCATTATACATTTATACATATATAATCAATGTCATTGGCAGTGTTTATATTTTACTCACTATGCTGTGCTGAATATAATTTAAATTTAAACAGAGGAGGTGGGAAATGCGGCTGCTTTTCTGGCATCACCGCTGGCTTCAGCCATCACAGGGACGGTGTTGTATGTAGATAACGGGCTTAATGCAATGGGAGTTGGAGTTGATAGCCCGGTTTTTAAGGATCTCGACATACCTAGAGGCAACAAAAATTAAGGTGGTGAGCAAGCACAATGTTGGTTCGGTGTTCCAAATAAGTTGTAGTTGAACTGTTTGAATAGCTTAACTTGGGTTTACAGTTTTACATTAAAATAGAAAATTGGCCAGTCTTGACATTGTGCGCTAAAAGTAACATTTTTAGGGCGGTTTATAATCGTTCAAAATAAAGAAAAAATGGAGATTTGGGAATGTGGTGGTTTCTGTAGATTTACTGTTTCAGTTAACATAGGGAGTATCCAAATATCGTCAATGGAGATTGGTAATTCTGGTTAAGCGGATAGAAAGTCGCGACTGCAAACATCGTCAATGGAGTTTGGAAAATCTGGTTAAACAAATAGAAAGTCGCAATGCGGCTTTATCGGGTTTGGTGCCTTGGTGTCGTGCATCTGAACTTGTAAACAAATCAGATGAAGGCTATTTGTGTTTGTTCGGTTCTAATTGAAACGCTAAATGAGTGCGGGCACATAAACAAACACATTCCCTTGTTTGTGTTTGCTTGTTATGAAAATGAAGTTGTTCGTGTTAGTTTATGTATGCTTTTTTAAATATGCTATACGTACGTAAACAAATGTATACGAATATCAACACAATTGAACGTCGTACGGCGGCTTTGATGGTGTGCGAGGAGGACCTCTGCCCAAGGCCCGTGATTTCGAGGGGCACCTGATTTAAAAAAAAAATCCGATATATATGTTACTTTTTTTAAATAATAAACACATACTAATTCCAATATAGGCCCATTTACAAATCATTTTTTATGATTTAGAATTTAGCCTACTTGGCATTAGGTTTATTGAGCCCAATACTAATTTGATTTTTTTTAAATAATAATAAAACATTACGGAATGACACATTTTTTCAAGCTCAAACAGGGTATGTGAATTCTCAGATACGCCACTGGTGTTGTGGGAACTTTACCTCAACCCATTATCTTATTTTCTCCATCCCGCCTCTGTTGTATGTGATTTCACTAAAAAAAATGCCCCTAACATAATGATCGTCATTTAAACCTTATGTACACACAACAACTATAGCGAAGCTATTGATAGGGTCTGAGGAGGGTAGGATGTAGGCAGGATGTAGGCAAGTCTTACCCTCTATTTCAAAGGATAGAGTTAAACCTTATGTATACACAAAGGAACCAAATGACTTGTTTCTAGCCTTTGATCATGAAACAAACAAAAAGAAGCATTCGCATTATGAACATTATACATATGTATATTAAGGGTGTAAGCGGTGCTCCACTCGAGTGGAGTAGACCCTCTTCACCCCAGCCAATCATACTTTGTCATATCAACTTCTCTCTTCACTCCCCATTTTGTACACAAACGTAAGGGGTGCTCCACTCGTTGGATTTACGACAAGAAATGTGGGGTCATAAAGGTTCCAACGGTCAAAAACTCAATGCCACGCATGCGGTGACTCCTCCCGGGATTTTGAATCTACCGCAAGAAATGTGGGTTTAGCGGCAGTGTTACCGTGACCAACTTGTTAATTTATTAAATAAATGTATTTAATCTAACTTCCCGCAAAACAAGGGTTCATTTTATTTATAACCCTACATGCATCTCATTCTCTATTTCATAAAAATGTTCAGAATGTTAGCTGCATCAATACATCATGTTTAAAACAAAGGATAAGAACATATGTCAAAAGAACACATTTAGTGCCAAAAAAAACCTGATTCTAGATACTCAATACAACGTTGGTACACAATCGAAATAAAATTTGTGGATAGCAAGCAAGCCAATCAAATGACAGAATAACTAACAAATTCCCCACTGGCTCACTTCTTTCCACCACCGGAGACATTAAATTTGAAAAATATAATATCACCGTCTTGAACCACATAGGTCTTTCCCTCCTGCTTGTACTTACCAGCAGCCTGAAAAATAAACCATGCCAATTTCTTATTGCAACTTTTATACATATTTGTTAGAGATATGCATTGAAATATTATTATACGTATCACATAATATATGTTATTTAACATAATTCATGCATAACATCCTTTATGATGTCATGCAAACTGCCACAAGGGAGATAGTAAAATAAAGTATTTAATACGTCAATGTATAGTCATTAATCGAAAATACCTTTACAGCAGCCTCGCTTCCAAGCTCTTTAAGATCCTCAAACTTCATAACCTGCAAAATCCCCCAAGTGAATTCTCAAATCTTTCAAACTCCTTAATTCTCAAATCTGCTTTTCCTGTCAATTTTATATACTAATAAAAATATCACTCTACTACAGATTTTTGTAAACAATTCTTACAGGGCACCTCAAAATTAATTACAAAAAAAAAAAAAAAAACAATCACAGCAGGCTTTAGTCAAGAAGAAATAAACTAGATAATAACAACTAAAAACATTAATTTGACATATTGTAAAAGAGATATGAAGATGAAGACATCTTGAAGAAAAAAAAAAACTATTACCTCGGCACAAATAAATCCTCTTTCAAAATCAGTATGAATTGCTCCTGCAGCTTGAGGAGCCTTGCTCTGCCTTCGAATTTGCCAGCATTTCACCTGCATGGGGCACATCACATCAACTTCAGATCAAATATACCTGTTTTTAAAGATTTTTACATCAAAATTCAAATTCATATATCCCCCTCAAAATGTTATTAGAACATCATATTTACCCGATAGAAAATCATATCAATTATCAAATATACCCGGAACCCTACCCTCAAAAATTGCCTTAGGAAGTTAGGATACAAGAGTTTATGGAGAGAGAGGGAGGGAGGGGGGGTATAATGATTATATTATAAAACTTATGCAAGTTTGAAGTATTTTTTTAGTTGATATAGAAAGTATTAATGATTTTGATGGGGTAATTGATATTATGAAAATTTATATATCATATTGCTTCTAATCAGATGATGCATGAAAATAGAAAAGAAATATGATTAAAACTGCAAAAAGACCTAATTCAAAAAAAAAAAAAAAAACAGTTTGCGTTATGTTTGATACAGATGAAGGGTGGAAAGGCATTACCTCATCAGGGCCGGCAGTGAAGAAGTAAATAAGGTTAATAGCAGAGAATCCAGTCTTAATAATCTTCGGAAGAGCACTGTGCAAAAAAAAGAAAAATCAATCAGATCCAATTGTTATTCATTCTCAGCTGAGCATCTTCATATATTCATACAGTTCTACACACTTGATTCTGTCGATTTTGATAATGGTTTACGAGTTCTATTTCTAGATACTAGCCACATACACAATAAATAAACAAATATAGTTTGCATAATAGTAAAATGCATGATTCATTTATATTTCAAGATAATTGATATCTTGAAGTTCTGAACCAACCTTTGAATCTTGTTCTCCTCACAGTATTTAAGTGCTTCATCTGTCGACAAATCAGCAAGAGTTCTTTCCAAAGCACAGCTAAAAGGAATAATTGGCTCGCCCCCATGCTCTTGCACCCTAAAACGAATTCAAGTACTTAAACTATTTTTTATAAAAATAAATAAATAAATAAATAAAAACTGTACTTCAAATTAAAATAGTGATGTCCGATTTCTAATTTGCATACCAAGCATGGATTTTGGGAAGGAACTTGTTCTTTTTTCTCTGATAATCTTTCTCGTTCATGTTAACCTGCACAAGAAAATATCACGTGTTTAAACAAAATCTAAAAAGGAGCCAACAAAGTTTCAAGAAATATTAAACATTAAACAGTATTATAAGAGAGAGTCTTACCAAATAAACAACAGGTTTTGCGGTGAGCAATTGAAAAGTATTCAAGATTTCAATTTCAGCGGCTTTCCAGTCCCCTAACCTGACATCTTTCTCACTCTCAAGCCAGGTTTTGACCTGCAGAAAACAGACCAAAGTCCATAAGTAATTTCATTAAATAAGATGCCATTTTTTATTGATTCAGATATACTTTGGCCCGTTATGCCACACTTCAATAACTTAAATTCATGCTGTTCGATTCCGTTCATGTACTTCTATTTATTTTATACTTAAGTAGTTATATACTGTATACTTGACTTCTTACGAAGTGAATATAGATTAGAGAATAAAAATAATTGTTGCAGCAAAAAACATCTTAAAATAAGGTCATGATTTATGGAAGATTTGAGGGTAACAAGAAAATAATCACTGTTAGAAACAATATGTATTGAAACAACTTAGCATTAAATGAATATACAACAACATACCTTCAAACACACTTCATGCTCTACTTTTAACTGTTTGTCATTGCTCCTCTTCATGCTCTTTTCAAGATCTTCAATCCTTCTTTCCATGAACTCGATATCCTATATCATGCACGAAAAAACAATATAAAGCATGTAAACAATACAATAAATAAGTGTTCAAACACATTTCCACAATGCACAACACTTGTGCACTTTCAATATCACATAACACAAGACAGAGATGTGAGCTTGGTTTAAAAAAGCGCAAATCGCAAAAGCAGAGGGGTTTTCGTACGCGAGGCGCAAGGTGCTTATATTTTTATATACCCTATAGATTTTTAGCATCCCTTGCCCAAAATATAGTTATAAATCAAATTTATATATGATTTAATGTATAAATCACTTAAATGTACAACCATTTTAGCTACATGTATAACAGTTTAAAGCACAAAACACCTTCTGTACAAGAAGCGCGTGCCTCAGTGGGATTTTTTTTCCAAAAACGCTCGCTTTTTGTGCACTTTTTGTACAGAGCTCGTCTTATGTCACACAAGGCGCAGCTCTTTGCGCCTGGAGTCGTTTTGCGCTTTTTAAACCAATGATGTGAGCTCAAAGGATTTTAGACCATACCTTCAGCCGTAATTCTGCAGTTATAACTTCTAAATCTCTTACAGGATCCACAGAGTCATCAACATGTATGATATCAGGGTCTTCAAATGCACCTATTATATATAAATACATGTCTTTAAACCTGGTTCGTTCATGGTAAGATACTAAGATCCAAACACAAATGACATGATTTGATGTATGATTATCAATATGTTATATGCATGACAAACAATTTTCAGGTGACCTAACAATAACATAACTATTTCAGAAAGATTATAAAAATGCAATCTTACGTAGAACATGGAATATGCCATCAACTGCACGAATGTGTGATAAGAAATTGTTTCCAAGCCCTTGTCCTTCATGAGCACCTTTCACCAACCCAGCAATGTCATGTATCTCTAAAAATGCAGAAACCTACCAAGCAAAAACTCACTTAATTTAGTGTCGAATTCAATTGGACCATTCGGTATCCTTCAAACTATAGTAGGGCCTATATATTACCTCACTCTTTGGCTTGAACAGTTGACAGAGCCATTCAAACCGCACATCAGGAATGTTGACACGAGCTTCATTAGGTTCAATTGTACAAAATGGAAAGTTCTCAGCAGGTATCGATAACTTGGTGAGAGTATTGAAGAGAGTCGACTTCCCTACATTCGGCAATCCAACCTGAAATCAGCAGTGGTATAGAAACAGATAAGTCCATATTCTACAGACACATCTGCCTACTTTCTTTTTTAGCAACCAGACACAAAAACTTAACACTATCTCCATCAAATTGTAACAGTGTAATTACTAAATACATTAAGGTTCAATATCACAAACTGTTAAATCAGAAAATTTACAAACCCTAATACAATAATCGAATAGAATTTGCCACACATAAAATTGAAGAGGAGTTTGTTCTATACTTATATTAATAACACAGAAACACAGATCGTCACTTCGTTTCTCAAATAGGTTTACTATTCACCATACTAATGAAAAACCTAGCAAAAACTTCCAGTTCATCAATTCATATAGTACTCAAATCAACACCTTCTAGCAATAGCAAACAAACAAATTCACAAAAAAATTATGCTAATCGGATCAGAAAACAGTACTGAATGAACCAAAACTGATCGCGATTCATGACACAAACGAAGATAGAAGAATATAACAATCCCTAACAAAATCAAATGATGACGATTAACTACAACCAGGGTCCACAACACATAATATTGAAGATGCAATTTGTTCTATAACTCTTTAACAATAACACAGAATCACAGATCATCATCTCATTTCTCAATTATGTTTGCTATTCACAGTACTCATGAAAACCTAACAGAAGCTTCAAGGTCACCATTTCATACAGTACTCAGATCAACTTCCCGTAACAAACAAAATCACAACGAATTACACTAAATTAGACCAGAAAACAGTATAAAAAGAATCAAAACTGATCGCAGTTCATGACAGATACAAAGATATAAGAAACTAACAATACCTAGCAAAACAATCGACTGATGACAATTAACCACAACCAGAGTCCACAACAAATAAAATTGAAGATGCAGTTTCTTCTATACTTCTATCAATAACACAGAAGCACAGATCGTCAATCGTCATTTGACTCATTTCGTTACTCAACTATGTTTGCTATTTACCGTACTAACGAAAACCTAGCAAAAGCTTCAAGTTCATCATTTCATACTAATGAAAACCTAGCAAAATCATCAACTTCTAGTAACGAAAAACGAACAAAATCACAACTAATTACACTAAATTAGATCATAAAACGGTATAAAATGAATCTAAACTGATGGCGATTAATGCAGATACGAAGATATAAGAAACTAACAATTCCGATCTTGAGATGCGATGAGAAACGGCCGAGGATGGGCCTTTCTACCGGTGCTTCCTTCGATTTGGCAGCTTTTGGAGGCATATCTTCTTGTAAGAATGGGAAGGAGAGAACTGTGATGCAGCTGCAGGGGCGAGGCTGCGGTCGAGATTTAATTAGGGTTTATATAACACTATGGTATGGTACTATGATATATAGCAAACAGACAACAATTAGAAGCATTTTTTTTTTAAAGAGTTAAATGCTTGGTTGGTCCCTGTGGTTTTCAAAAATTGCAGACTTGGTTCCAATGGTTTACTAATTACACGCGTGGTCCCTGTGGTTTTCAAAAATGCACTCGGTTGGTCCCTAGCCCTAACATCAGTTAAATTTCTCAGTTAAGTCCATGTTAAATGACCAAAATACCCTTGCTTATTAACTCTCTTTATAATCTGCATCATCTTTATAATCACGCACATCATCTTCTCCATCATTTCTCTGCTTTTCTATGGAGAAACCCTAACTCACCACACAAAACTCCATGTCTCTTCCTCAGCTCCGGTGACCGGAGATTCCGATGGCTGGTTATGCTCCGGAAACTACACCCTGCATCCCCTTCATCTCTCTATGCCTTGTCTCTCTCGGTGACCAGGTGAAGCCGCACCCCATACCCCTCGAAAACCAAGATAGCCGCCATGTGCGGCGGCGGGATCAGAGAAAAGGGAGCAGAGAGAGGCGATGATGATGAGTTTCTAATTGTCTGAGTGAATCGGTGGTTGAGATATACCAAGTCTTGGCAGATCTGAGCCTCTAATTGTCTGTACCGATTGTTTCTAATTGTCTGAGTGAATCGGTGAGTGAATAAAAGGGGCGATGATGATGATGAGTTTCTAATTGTCTGAGCCTCTAATTGTCTGTACCGATTGTTTCTAATTGTCTGTACCAAATCTGAATGATGAGTTTCTAATTGTCTGAGTGAATCGGTGAGTGAATAAAAGGGGCGATGATGATGATGAGTTTCTAATAAAAGGGGCGATGATGATGAGTTTCTAATTGCCTGTACCGATTGTTTTTTTTACAGATCTGAGCCTCATTCTATTCAACGAAATTGCTTTTATTTATTCACGGAATTGAGTCTTGGAACTGTCATTCAATTGATTTAGGCTGAATTTTTTATTGGAACTGTCATGTGGTTTTTATTTATTTATGAGTTAAATCCTTCGTTGACATCTTTTGGCTCTGGCTGATGAAGATGATGATGGTGTGTGTTTGTGATGAAGATGATGCAGATGATGAAGATGCTGCAGATGATGATGGAGATGAAGATGATGATGGTGATGAAGATGATGCAGTGGGTTTTGTTAATAAACAAGGGTATTTTGGTCATTTAACATGGACTTAACTGAGAAATTTAACTGAAGTTAGGGCTAAGGACCAACCGAGTGCATTTTTGAAAACCACAGGGACCACGCGTGTAATTAGTAAACCATTGGGACCAAGTCTGCAATTTTTGCAAACCACAGGGACCAACCAAGCATTTAACTCTTTTTTAAATAATAATTTGTAGTTAGGATAAGGGGCTATTTGGTAGCCTCTTAATCCATTCAGAGGCTGTCTCTTACACTCTGTTTCCGAGTCTCATTTAACAGGGGGAGGAGAGGGAAAAGAGATGAAAATATGAAAAACCATGTTCCCGAGTTTCATTTAACAAAGGAGGGGAGGGAAAAGGGAAGAAAATATGACCATATATTCATCCTCCCAAATTGAAGAGATCAGGAGAGAAAATTTTTCCTTCCTTCCCTCCCTTCCCCTTCCCCTCTTAAATGAGACTCGGGAACATAGTATTAATGAAATCATTTGTGGCCCTTATGTCTGAATGAATAAGAGGTAACCTTATGTCTGACTGGATAAGAGGTAACATCTAAATGGTAAACCATCAAATGTCACATTCTTCTACATTATCTTTGTTAAACTCTTAAATGATTTCATTAAGAGGTAGCCTCTTAATTTCATTCAGATGCTACCAAACAGCCCCTAAGGTTGGAGAATTCGCCACCGGTAAGGTGGAGACCACTGACTATTCGGGATTACTCGTGATTAATCGGATCGAGTTTTTTTTATACACATTTTAATAGGTAAATGTTTTAAGTATCCGGAATTTAGAGGTTTTGGCAGGAATATACATGTGTTTTTTGCCGGAATCGCCGATTTTTGGCTGGCTGACTAGGCTCGACTAGGTCCGACTAGCGACTAATGGACTGATTAACGAAAAATTACTCAGTTACTGGCCGACTAGCGATTAATCGCCGACTAGTCGCCGCCTAATCGTGATTTTTACAACACTGCTGACGACACAACCTCGTTTATGCTTATGCTTGACTACATACTTACCCCTTAATTAGCTTTTTACCATACATATTTATCCCTTAATTAGCTTGATAACTCACCAACATGTTTGCTCATCAAAATAACTTTATTCAACATTTTATTAGTAATTTAAAATAAAAAAAAATATTTACAACAGCATAATTTCATTCCTACCACCAAAACTCTATCGAACTCTTTAACACCATTTTGAGGGAGTCTATTGATCAGTGTTGCAAAAATCGCGACTAGTCGGCGATTAGTCGGTGATTAGTCGCTAGTCGGCCTCCTACTGAGTAATTTTTCACTAATCAGTCAAAAAATCTGATGATTTTGGTGTAGAAGTGTAGTTATATTATGACTTATATGTAAGTTTAGTTTGAATTTTGAACTACTTATATCTTTTAAAGTATTATATTGATATGGATGTGTGAGTATATATATATACATATTTATAAAAATAAAAAAATATACATATAAAATTTCTGATCCGATTAATCCCGAGTAATCTCGAGTAATCCCGAGTAGTCGCTAGTCCCCACCTCACCGGCCGACTAGCGACTAGCGAGTTCTCCAACCTTGGTCGTCAGAGAATAAATTTATGCACACACCTTAATCGAGAGAAAAGAGCTTGTATAGAACGTAAGGTTGCAAAAGAAGGAGTAACAAGAATAAAAAAGTGTGAAAAGAGGTTGTTTTTATCCTACCACTCCGAGTGGGTTATCCAGTTCTAATACATAGATTGAGAAAGTGCTTTCTATCACTAAGGTAGTGTTTGGTATGAGGTAATGAATGAAGGAATTGAATAGGCCATTCAAGGGTAATAAAAATAGGCATGTTTGGTTGGTTAAAAGGAAAGTAATCGACCATTACACCTGGAATCCCTTTGCCTCAAAACACCTTCCATCTATTCCTTCGCTACCCCCAGTTTTTTTTTCATTACGTCCCGTAATACATTAGTAATTCTCTATTTTGCCCTCCCTTAGTGTATTTCCTGCTCTCCAAAAGTTCACGATCACCGACCACCACAAACGAACCTTCCCCTAATGATTATCCAATTGTATATCAGCCGTCGGGAGTCCGCCGCTCATCAATGTCTCCGATCGATATTCGTATCTTATATGGATTCTGGTGATGTGTGTTATGTGATCTCCATTGACGAGGCTGAAACGGGAAGCAGACACCACTGATAAGCCGACCGGTTGGTGGTTTTTTTGGGTGCTAGATAGCAATACCATAATATGTTCTTCAAAAATTCAGGTGATTTTTTATGCGATCTCGTATCTTATACGAATTCCGGTGATGTTTGTTATGCGATCTCCGTCAATGAGGCCGAAGCGGCAAGCAAACACCATTGATAAGCCGACCGGTCTCTGGTTTTTGGGTGCTAGATAGCAATACAATAAGATGCTCTTCAAAAATTAGGCTTGAAATTGTTTTTATATGAAACATTAGAAACCTTGTATGAACTCGGGGAGAACAAATAACCTGATAGAGAAGCAGGCTCTAACGCAAATTAGCAGCCCAATTATTGAAAAAACTTTGCCTCCATAGCTGGTGTTACAGGCAACGGTTTTGTTGCTGCTAGTATAAAATATGTATAGTTCTTTATATAACAAAGCAAGCTTACACGCAAATCAGCAGCCCAAATATTGAAGAATTGTTGCCTCCATCAAGTATGAGGTTGATTGGATAATGTTGTGATTTTATTAGTTGAAAAAGGATTTTGTTTTTTTATAATACGAAAACACAACTTTAGGATTAGTAATTTTGTATATCTTGAGCATTCATTTTAATTTTGATCTAGTTGTTATGAAAAATGGTAAGTTTTCTTTATTTTATGGTAGGGGTATTTTTGTCTTTTTAACAAATTGTATTCTATTATTTTGTCTTTTTTCACCTACCAAGCATAACAAATTAATGATTCACTCCATTCATATAAGACTAACCAAACATAACAACGGAATGGTAATGATCCATTTCTTTTCCTTGTCCATTTCATTCCTCCGTCCATTCCATTTCATTTTACATTCCATTACTTCATACCAAACCGACCCTTAGGTAGTGTTTTGTATGCAGTCAGAGGCGGAATGGAATGGATCGTTACGAGGGAATGAAGAAAAAGGTGTTTGGTTGGTCAATTGAATGGAATCACCCATTCCATAATGCATTCTATTCCCTCAAAATCATTTTATCCACCCCCATTTTTTTTTTCATTTCATCCCCTCTTACACCATTCATCAACAACACCACAACCCACCACCTTCGCAACCACCACCCACCACCGACGCCATTGCCGCCTCCACAAGCAACTCGTCACCGCCTCTGCTGCCACCCCGACAACCACAACCTCCGCCGCCGCCACCCACCACCACCGTCAACGCCACAAGCACCGCCGCCACCAACTACCGCCGCCGCCGCCACCCATTACTGCCTCCGCCACCAACCACTACTGCCACCTATAACCGTGGTTGCAAAAGTCCCGCCTAGCTCCGAGTACTCGCTACAAGGTAGGCTGCCGAGGCCCGAGTACTGTTCGCCTAAGCTAATTACTCCCCGAGTAATCTCCGCCGATGTGACAACCCTCACAAAACCAGGTATCCGTACAATTAATTAATATTTAATTAATGCTTAATTACTGTGCTTGCTTACAATTGTGGTTAAACTGCTTCTTGATTTCTGATACATACATACTCATGCATCACATTTTATACTGTCACTCTATTACTTACACACAAACATTAGTGACAACTTTGATGCACAAAAGCACAGTTAGCACACTAAACGGATAACCCAGTAAACATGCTGACATTACCAGCACCAAAACAGACATTGTTCTGAGGCCAGTATGAGCCGGGAGTAGATTACTACACTAGTAGGGAGTGTAGGGAGGTGAAAATCATTAAACTGTGTCACTAGGTGATAGTTATAGTGACCGAAAGTGCCTAAAACATACTTTAATTATAAAATTCTGCACTACATACAAAAATTCAGCTTTTAACAAAGCTAGTAAAGTGCAAAAACTTGGTAAAATAATCCTAGACACTTTCCAAAGTGTTGGTAATTTATTGTGTCACTAAAAACAATATAAAAGACACTTTAAATACTTATTTGACACTTTAACGGATCAATATCCAACCGAACAACCGAACTTTACCCGGAACATAAAAATATTGTCAATGACAATGTTTATACTTTTCTGAGCTAGTTAGGGTCCCCGAGCACCCTAACACCCTTTATATTACACTACACATTAATAACCTAACTAAAATCCTAACTAAACTAACTAGATCCTAACTATCCAATTGAAAACCAACTCTAACCCCCCCCCCCCTTCATGGGTCGGTCACCATATGGTGACCCACACTTCTCCTTATTTAATTATTTTAATCATCTTTGTCTAGTATCTAACTAACATATTACATATTGGATAAAGCACAAAGTTGGACCATAAATAAACACTTAGGGTCACCATTATCTTACTTCAAGCACCAACACTAAACAACCATCTTCCTCCCTTCCTTTGAGTGTTCGGCCGAGAACACTAGCAACACCATCACCACCGTCAAGTTTTGTTCTTGCTATTTTACGTACACACAAAGGTGCAAGGAGCTATACAAACAAGCCCGGTGCTTTCGGAAGTGCAAGAACCTCTCTAGATTTCTTTTATCCACCTCGTTTACGTCTTGTTTCTTCCCTAGCCTTGTGCTAGTAGTAAGTGCTTCTAAACATCATCTTGATCTTGTTTATGGTGGTTAATAGGTGATTTAATGGTCAAAAATTAAGAAATCTAAAGAACATAACTTAAAGTCTTGAACATAAGATGATTAAGGTGGATAAAGAAAGAATATGTGTGTAAATCTTGTAGATCTTGTTTAGTTGTGATTATTTCATGTTGTTTGTTGTTAAAAGTGGTATGGATCACCATCTAACCATACTATATCATGTTCAAGAACATGAACTAGTAGTATGTTAGTGTAAAAGTTGTAAAAGATGGTGAACCCTCCCACTCATGAAACATGAACTTGTGTAAATATAATTTTTCTTGTAAAATAAGATTCTAAACTAGTAGATCTAAAGATCTACAAGTGGTTTTTCGGAAGAACCAAGTAAAAGATGCAAGTCTTGTTAAAAACCCGGATATTTTATAAACAAGAAGCATTTATAGCAACTAAACAAGTGTGTAAACACTTGTGTAACAATGAAATTTCGTAAAGAAATATTTTTGTAAACCTTTACTAGAAGTTGTAAAACTTCAAGTTCTTTAAAAATAAAGTTTATAAGAAACTAATTTTATTTTTAAAGATAACAAGGTCTATTAAATATGTTAGAAAATTACTACCTATTTTTACAAAACATTCAAGTTCATGAGATTATGATTTAGGCTTGTTTTGCCAAGTTGATGCTTAATGTTGTTGATTGAAAAATTGTTTGAGTGAATTTTGAAAATAAAATGATACACTTGTAAGCGTGGACACCTCCAGTTACAGAGGAAACTCTGGCGAAATTTTTCCAGAAATATAACACTTAGAAATATTTTTGTGACAAGTGTTTATAAATATATTTTTAACTTGTTTTTCCAAATAAACTTCGCCATGATTTTTATTACAAAAATTACCAAGTGTCGGAGGTGGATTTTCGTAAATAAAACTTGTTAAATATATATTTAGAATATATATTTTATAATAAAACGCTTGTGTGATTATGTGATTGTTTTGTGAACTATATATATTATTTTTAGGGTAAAAATAATATAACTGGAATATACTGAGAAGTTTCAACTCCAAAATAATACCAACGCTATCACAAATAAATATTTAAGTTACGCCGGTATTGTTATAACAACGCGAACTTTAAAACGTAACTTATGTATATTTCGGAAAATACTCTTACGCGTATATTTTGATAAGTATTATTTTGGAAAGTATATAAAGTATATAATATTTTTGGGAAAAGTATATAATATTTTTGGGAAAAATATGTATATTTTGGGAGTCAAAAAATTTTGGACTTGTGATTAAAATATATTTTTCAGGTGAGACTTAAAAATATATTTTTTCAGAATTATAACGTACACGTATATTTTGGTAAAATATTATTTTGGAAACTGTAGAAATAAAAATATGTTATTTTTGGGAAAAATACATATACTTTGGAAATACATTATTTTTGGACAAATGAGTTGAATATGTTTTCCAAGTGGGATATAAAAATATATTTTCCTAGTATATTTAGAAGATATATAATTTTTGAGAAAAATATATATTTTCTGGAACGATGCATGATTAAACAAAATAAGGTTTATTTGTATATATTTAAGTGAGACTTGAAATGTATGGTTTTGGAAATATATATTGGGAATATATTAACATATATTTAATTGGAACAATACACCGAAATACGACGCCATTACTTGGCAAGATACACAAATACAAATACGAAAATACATGTATGAGATACCCCCACCCTTGGAATAATACCAGAAACGTTAGTACTAAGACAAGGCACGACCCGTTCGTCTAATAGACGTTAGTACACTGTAGGTAGTCGTGTTGGCTGAGGAGACTTGGGTTACACATACTGAAGACGCAATACAGTGAGTTCATGTCCCCCTTTTCTCTTAACTGTTTTCAGTTTTTATACTTCGGGGGTGGAATACATGTTACAATTATTACAGACTTTTATACATGGTATGGTTAGCTTAAGGAGGGTTTACTACTTAGATCATGTGAGTGGGTAGGCGTGTAACTGAGGCCATTAATCCTCATGGTAGGACCGAGGGACATTGGTGATAGATCTATTTGGGTGTAGCGAGCCCTCACTCCTGAGTCCGCTGAATGGGCCAGGTGGTGACTATGAGTTTCCCGACGCATAAATCCACTAGGTTTGAGTCTTCCTGCATCACTTCACACATATCATTGGCTTTGCAACCCAATGGTGATCTCTTTTTCCTTAATTGCTACATACCAGGGACTTTCATACATACAGACATATTACAAAGGATTATACTTACTCACTTTTACATGAACTCGCTCAACTTTATGTTGATTTTTCAAACTACATGTATTTCAGGAAATTAGTAAATGGATCTGGCGGGCGTTGGAGTTTTTAAGCTGCGTTGTGAATAAAGATGTCATCCAAGTTATTAGGGCTTAGGAGTCGTATCTTAATCATGGACGAGATACGTGGTCCTAAACTCGGGTTTGTTTTAAAATCTTTTGTCGAGTCTTTTTGAACTTCTTAAAAATATGTTATGGTTTGTAACTTGAATTTGATAACGACATTTCAAACAATTATGTTGTACTACTTTTAAATTTCAATTAATGGATGTACATCTACTGGTTTTATCATATAGTGTTGTTATGATCGTATGCAATGGTATTAAGAAGTCACACCAATAATCACGCTTCCGCAAAAGTCAGGGTGTGACAGCCAAGGCCCGAGTACTGTTTGCCTAAGCTAATTACTCCCCGAGTAATCTCCGCCTAACGACTTTTGAAACCATGGCTATAACCAAACCACCCACAATCACTACCACTGACCACCACCCCTCATCGCTGATTTTATTCCTTCGTTTTTCTTGCCTACCAAACAATACATAATAATAATAATTTATTTCATTCATACATGATTTTATTCCTTCGTTTTTCTTGCCTATCAAACAAGACATGGAATGGTAATGATCCATTGGATTCCCTCGTCCATTCCATTACACATTACCCCATTTATTCCATTCTCTCGTTGTAAAAGGGTATGAAGTCAACCAGAACACAAGAAATAGCGATAAAACAAGTGACAAAACTTTTATTGATATAACACAAACAAAAAACACCCAACCGAAACCCTAGATCTTACTTATGTAAGATCTATATCAACAAATACAATATACAGAATCAATTGATAAGAATATCAGTTGATCATAGAAAGAATCAACCACAATACAAGATCCAACACTAGACCAGATCCAACAGTGGATCAACTACAAAACAGATGAACAAGACGATGAACAGAGGATACATAGAGAAAATACAAGACCAATAATTGAAGAAATTAAACCCTAATTAGCTTTTATATCTGGTGTCTTCACAAGTTTTAAAGCAGTCCCTCAAGTATCAATCTCATACACTTCAGTCCTTCACTTTAACACACTAATCCTCCAACCTTTACTTATGTACACAATACACCCTCAACAAACTAACCAGTTTATAAAAATATAACAAACTTGTAACAAGCCCAAAATAACATGACATGCAACATGAATCAATGTGTATGCATTATATTTTAACACTCGTTCAGTCTCTTACCCCATACCAAACAGACCATTAATCTTCTTATAGAATTTGTGGTATATAGCTTTATGTAACATATTAGAACTATTATCTTTAGATATATTAAATTTGGTTTTTCTTATTGTTTTATATAACAAGTTACTTGAAGAGAGGGTAAGTGGTTATTTTTAGGTGCTGTTTGTTTTTTCTGAGGTAAAACGTCTGCAGTCTGCGGAACACATCTGCAGACATCTGTAGCAGAAGTGCTGGACCAAATGTCTGCAGTCTGCAAGAAGAAGACTGTTTGTTTTTTTACTTCTGTAAAATGTCTGCAAACTGCTGAAATAAACTGAAATATAAATAAACTGATTTATTAAACTTAAAAGAGTTTTTCAACATTCAAACTTAAATAATAGTTATACAATACTTAAATAATATTCATAAAAAAGACAATAACATTTTTTAAAGCATTGTATCCGTGCTTTGCATTAACTGCTCAGCAATCTCATCTCGTAACTGATTCATATATTCTCGATCCGATGCAGTACCATGTGCTTCAACCTCGTCTTCACCAGCATTAACGTGCACTTGCCTATTATGCACCGAAACATTGGGTTGATCGTATTCTGTAAACAATTCATCGCTCAAACCCTCTTTTCTTATAAAATTATGTAGCGCGAAACATGCAATGGTAATGTTCCTTTGTGTAACCAATGGAAATGGTGCCATCCTCTTCAAAATAGGGAATCTTGCTTTCAAGACACCAAAAGCACGCTCAATTACATTCCGAAGTTTTGCATGAGCATGGTTAAATTTCTCTTTATTAGTCAATGCACGTCTTCGGCGAAAATCTCCTAGCCAATACCTCACATTACGATATGGAGCCATAAATCCCCGTATGTGTGCATACGCGGCATCACAAAGATAATACTTGTCTGTAAAGATATACAATTATTTTAGAAAAGTAAACCAAGTGATAAATATCTAAAAGAACATAAACATACCTTGTGGTGGAAACGGGAATGGTGCATCTGGATCTGATAATGCCTCGGATAATATTCTTGCATCATGTGCTACACCTTCCCAGCCGGCTACGACGAACGTAAAAATCATGTTGAAGTCATAAATTGCTAATACATTTTGATAACAATCTCCTTTTCCTCTTCATCTATATAAATCTTGTTTACTAATAGGAACAACGGCATGTATTAAAGTTCCATCTAGTGCACCAACCGCTCCTTTAAAAACCCGTCGTAGTCTCTTGTTATGTCCCGGTATGTTTGGATCAGGATTGAAAGAAGTTGGTACTATCATTTCTTTGGCAAAAAGCATCATTTTATCCAACACTTCATAAAAATATTTATGAATTGTTTGCTTTGAGTGTTGAAATCTACGCTTGATAACTACAGATCGTTGATTATGACTGATTATCATAAAAAACATAGCCATCTTCTCCTCAACCGATACATGTTTACTATCCTCTAATGAATAATTTACTCTAAAATGTGCACATAGTCGGACAAATGATTCACGAGACATACGTAGAAGATCAATGCATTGTTTGGGATTTCCTGTCAATAACTCTAACGTGTATTTATGTCCCGTCATACGCGAATCATTGTCTCGCACTCGTTTTAAACCTCTCTTCTGGAAAAGGCAATGGAACTGTCTTCAATGATGCAGCCTTCGGATGCCCCTAAACTGTAACACCCTTAAATTTTTTTTTTATAAAATACACCATTTCTATTAAATAATTTGGTTAAGTAACATAACATTCATTAACGGAGTTCATAAGTACGTCAACCTTAGTCAACTAATGACTAAGTTAAAACATTTCAAAAGTAGATTAACAAGTGTTTACAACCCATACACAAAGACTACTAAAGATTAAAACATTGCGGAAGCTTCAAAATGTAGTGTTCGGTTCTTCATCATATACTTGATCGTCATCCATAAGATCCACCTTGTTACCTATGGTCAAAACCTTTAAAACATTAGTTTTGAAGATTGTTATAAAGTACATAAACCCATGATTCAACATCAAATTTTAAATAAATAAATACTGAATCTTTCTGGTTCCACCGTAACTTACGGTGTCACCATAAGTTACGGTGGGTTCTGGAAATTTTTGATCCACCGTAAAACAGGTGTAACCTGCCGTAAACATCCGGCCTCTACCGTAAGTTACGGTAATACCGTAACTTACGGTAGCTTCTGGAAATCCATAATTTTGTTTGTTTTGTTCATTGCACTCAAACCCAACTCTCGGATTTTCACTTTTCTAACAAACCAATACATTAAAATCTCGTAATTCTAACATGTTATATATTGACCCATATCAAAGATCAATCAATCATATTTCGAAGCATTAACCATGCTTTACTTGATTATTCGACCCGTTTGGCTAGTCTAAGGGATCCTCCTTTGTTACGACCACCAACGAGTTCTAATCAAATTTAACCTTTTATTCACTATTGCGACATTATTACTTCAACTCAAAACAACTCTTATTCTATAATACGACTACTTGTGTGATAATCATCAAATTTACTTAATGTAACGGGTTAAGTTACATACCTTTAAAGCAAGCCCTTCAAAGGTGCGTCCACACCGGTTTGCCCGCTAGATGCCCCGCTTCCTTTCCTATAGAGTTCAATCACCATATGTTTAGAACTCTTTTTGTTTCACATACATAACGCACATTTTGTCATACATCGTAATTATGCGTTTTAGCTTAACAATTCAGTTTCAAGCCTTCTTTGAGGCATTTCAACAAACACTATAAGGGCATAATTTTTTTATATCTTTCATATTCAAGTTCATAGCTTGCTAATTAGCAAACTTAACATCAATAAAGCCTTTATATAGTATTTAAACATCATATTTTTCTGGAATCACTTTCTATGATCAAATTAGACTAGAATAATCATTCTAAACCCTAGTGTTCATCTTCATCTTGTAAAACCCACAACCCACCTTCAAGGTGTTCATGGAATTTCCTGAAATTGGACATGATTTCACTTGTAGTTGTCTAGATTTCACTTCTAGACACCATATCATCCCTAATCTAACCAAATAACACACATGCAACATCTAATTTCAGATTTTCCAAAATCATGAGAAATTCAAGTTGAGAGATTTCATCAGATTTTACATACCTTAGAATCCTCTTGCGATGAGGATCACAATTCTAAGCTCTAATTTCGATTTCGACTTGGATTGAGCCTTCAATTGATTGATTTAATGAAGTTTTAGGGTCTTGAAGATGGGGGTGTCGCCCCCTGCTCCTTCTTGATCGACCAGACACCTCTAAATGGGGTGTTTGGTTTATTTTTATTTGTTTTATCTAATTTAGTTTCAAATTTAACAATTAAGGCCCCTCTACTTTGTTCAACATATCATTTAGTAGCTTTTAACCCTATTATAGGCTATTTCTAGTCTTGTAACTAACTAGGTTAAAAATTCCTAGTTAGTAAATTCTCGTCTATTTATACTTTATAGTTACAATATAAAGTTTTATATTTTTCGGGGTGTTACAAGTCCACCCCCCTTAAAAAGGGTTTCGTCCCCGAAACCGAAGTACGTACCAAATAATGCAGGGTGAAGACGTCGCATCTCCTCTTCGGACTCCCATGTAGTGTCCGAACCTTTCCTATGCTCCCATTTGACTTTGACTTGGTCAATTTGTTTATTTCGTAAATGTTTGACCTTTCGGTCTAAAATATCCACCGGTCTCACCGCATAATTCAGACTATTATCCACTTCGATATCATCGTAATGGATATAGGCCGTTTCGTTTGCTAGGCACTTTCTTAATTGTGACACGTGGAACGTGCCATGGATTCCACTTAGTTCCTCCGGTAGCTCAAGGCGGTAAGCTACCTTGCCAACTCTTCCGATAATTTTAAATGGCCCAATAAACCTCGGGCTTAACTTCCCCCTTCTTCTGAATCTAATAACGCCCTTCCAAGGGCAAACTTTTAGCATGACCATGTCGCCAACCTGGAATTCGATTGGCCTTTTCCTTTTATCAGCATACGCCTTTTGTCTATCTTGAGCCGCTTTCAAATGTGCCCGAACTATATCGATCTTTTCATTCGTGGCTCGTACTATATCTTGATGAGCGAGTTCACGTGGACCCACTTCACCCCAACATACCGGGGTTCGACACTTCCTACCATAAAGCATTTCGTACGGTGCCATCTTAATACTAGATTGGTAGCTGTTATTATACGAAAACTCGACTAACGGTAGGTGAACATCCCAACTTCCTCCAAAGTCGATTATACATGCCCGTAGCATATCCCCCAATGTTTGTATCGTTCTTTCACTCTGTCCATCCGTTTGAGGATGGTACGCAGTGCTAATGAACAATTTGGTTCCTATTTGCTCTTGGAAATCTCGCCAGAAATTCGAAGTAAACCGGGTATCCCTATCAGACACGATGGATACCGGCACTCCATGACGTGCTATTATTTCATTAGTGTAAACTTCTGACATCTTTTCTGACGTATAAGTCTCACGAATCGGAATGAAGTGAGCACTTTTCGTCAATCTATCCACCACTACCCATATGGCATCGAAATCACGATTCGTCTTAGGCAACTTGGTTAATAGGTCCATTGTAATATGTTCTCATTTCCAAACCGGAATTTCTAACGGTTGGAGTTTGCCGTATGGTTTCTGGTGCTCCGCCTTGACTTGTAAACATGTCAAGCATTTTTCCACATACTTCGCCACATCCCTCTTCATTCCGGGCCACCAATAATTTTGTTTCAAATCGTTGTACATCTTGGTCGCACCCGGATGAATTGAATAACGGGATTTATGAGCTTCATTAAGTAGAAGTGCCTTCACTCCACAAGTTTGTGGGACCCATATCCTTCCGGATCGAGTCTTCAACCCGTTATCCCCATCCGACAAATCTTTCAACTGACCGATTATTCTTTCTTTCTTCCAATTCTCTTCTTTCATTGCTTCTAATTGCGCCTCTCGAATACGTTCAAGTATACCCGAGGTCACCACGAGTTGCATCGACCTCACTCATATTGGGACGTAGTCCGCTTTTCTGCTCAGAGCATCCGCTACCACATTTGCCTTTCCGGGGTGGTAATGTATTTCACAGTCGAAATCTTTCACCGTTTCTAGCCATCGCCTTTGTCGCATATTTAACTCCTTCTGATCGAAGAAGTATTTCAAGCTCTTGTGGTCGGTGAATATGGTGCACTTTACCCCATATAAGTAATGCCTCCATATTTTTAATGAAAATACCACCGCAGCCAACTCGAGATCGTGCGTGGGATATTTCTTCTCGTGTATCTTCAATTGTCTCGAGGCATAGGCTATTACCTTGCCCCGTTGCATCAACACGCAACCGAGCCCCGATAGTGAAGCATCCGAATAAACCACCATGTCTTCGACTCCGTCCGGCAATGTCAATATCGGAGCTCGAGTTAACTTTTCTTTTAGCGTTTGAAACGCTTTCTCTTGATCGATACCCCAAATGAACTTTTCTTTCTTTCGTGTTAGCTTAGTTAGCGGTGACGCAATCTTGGAGAAATCTTGAATGAATCTCCTATAATATCCCGCAAGCCCCAAAAAGCTTCTAATTTCCGAAGGGTTCTTCGGGGGATTCCATTTTGACACAACCTCTATCTTTGACGGATCCACCAATACTCCGTTGGCACTTATGACATGGCCAAGAAATTGTACCTCTCGTAACCAAAAGGCACATTTAGAGAATTTTGCATATAACCTCTCTCTTCTCGGTGTCTCTAATACTTCTTGCAAGTGATGTGCGTGTTCAACTTCACTTTTTGAATACACCAAGATATCATCGATAAACACGATGACCGACTTATCCAACATTGGTTTGCAAACCCGGTTCATGAGGTCCATGAAAGCCGCAGGTGCATTTGTTAGCCCAAATGACATCACGAGGAATTCGTAATGTCCGTATCTCGTGCGGAAAGCCGTCTTCGGCACATCTTCTTCTTTGACCTTTAGTTGGTGATACCCCGATCTAAGGTCAATTTTTGAAAACCAGTTCGCACCTTGTAGTTGGTCGAATAAATCATCTATCCTCGGGAGCGGGTATCGGTTCTTTACCGTGAGTTTGTTTAACTCCCGGTAATTGATACACATGCGCAGGCTCCCGTCTTTCTTTCACACGAATAACACCGGTGCGCCCCAAGGAGACACACTCGGCCTTATGAATCCCTTGTCAAGCAGGTCTTGGATTTGGGACATCAACTCTTGTAATTCCGACGATGCAAGTCGGTACGGGGCTTTTCCCGTTCCGGCGGTATCCCCGGTAAATCTTCCGGAAACACATCTTCATAATCTCGTACTACCGGTACATCTCCAATCTTTTGTGATTCTTTTTCGGGCTCGTTAGCGTATATCATGAATGCCTTGCATCCTCGTTTCATAAGCTTGTGAGCTTTCAACATTGAGCATACTATGGGGTTGCCTCCTTTTTCGCCATAAATGGTGACGTGTTTCCCGCTCGGAGATGTTAGTTTTATCTCTTTACGAAAACACACAACCTTTGCATGGTGTTGAGATAGCCAATCCATCCCAACGACTACTTGAAATTCTCCCATTGACATCGGGATAAGGTTTATCAAATATTCTTCGTCATCAATGCTCAGTTTACAGTTTTTACATACATCACAAACCATAAAGCTCTTGTTATTACCTATCTCTACTTCTAAGGGCATAGGTAATTTTGTTAGAACAAATGAAGGATGTCGAATAAATCCATATGAAACAAAGGATTTATTCGCACCCGTATCAAATAACACGCGTGCTGGAATCGAATTTACAGCAAATATACCTGAGACCACGTCAGGTTCAACTTTTGCTTCGGCGGTGGTTAGTTGAAAAGATCTTGCCTTTGCTTTTGGGGCTTCACCTTTCGGGTCCTGCCCATCCTTCTTTCCAAC
Organism: Helianthus tuberosus; assembly: GCA_030545235.1. Classification (NCBI taxonomy): domain Eukaryota; kingdom Viridiplantae; phylum Streptophyta; class Magnoliopsida; order Asterales; family Asteraceae; genus Helianthus; species Helianthus tuberosus. The sequence continues at coordinate 167,203,928 of CM060448.1, read as the reverse complement.
CAGTTCCGGGCATTATGACTTTTTGTGACCCGTTCGATAACAATTGTAACAAACCGTCACTTTCTCCGGGCACGATATAGCCATATGTCCAGTTTTTTTGCATATGGGACAAGGCTTATGCTTGTAACGGCATTCGCCTTTATGACCCTTTCCGCAGATTCTGCAACTTGGCGACCCGCCTTTCGTATCAAATTTCTTTGCGGTTTCGTTTGTTCATGCCTTCTTAGTAGGGCTTGGGTTTATATCTTGTGCTTTCCGTTCACCCCTTTCAATGCTCTTTTTCAGTTCGATCTCCCTTTCCCGAGCAACATTTATGATCTCGGTAAGGGTCTCGTATTTGGAAGGGGTAATAAATTCCCTATACTCAGCACTCAACATGTTATGGTAGTAGTATATCTTTTGTTCTTCTTTCGTCACTAGATCATCGCAAAACTTCATCTTATCCATAAACGTTGCCGTAATCTTGTCTATGGTCTCACTCTTGTGCCTAAGTTGCATGAACTCCTCCTTGATTTTATTCATAACCGCCTTGGGGCTATGATGCTTAAGAAATGGCGTCTTGAATTCTTCCCAAGTCATGACCTTAGCAGCTTCAATACCGATCTCTCTCTTTTTGTTATCCCACCAATCTTTCGCTTGACTCCTTAGTTGACCCGTACCATAGGCTACGTAGTCATCTTCGTCACAATGGGTCCTCTCGAATACCCCTTCGATATCACTTAGCCATCGTTGGCACACTATTGGGTCAACTTCCCCATTATATATTGGTGGTTTACAGGCCATGAATTCCTTGTATGAACAAGGCTTTCGTCCTCCATGTTTTTCCTTTGCTAAATTTGAATCATCTTCTAATTTCTTGATTCTCTCTTCTACTATTGATAAAACTGTGTTTTGAATTTTATCAATAAAGCCCGACAAACTGTTTTCGATCGCCTTTCCAACCTCTTCGGCAATCACTTCCCTCATTTGTTCGGTGACTCTTGGCACCGCATCATCATTACCTCCATCTGCCATCTCTATTTCTGAAATGTTTACATAGGTTGTTAATGTCACACCCTGGCTTTGCGGAAGCGTGGTTAATTTGGTGTGACTTCTTAATACCATAGCTTAACCATAACAAAGCTATATGAAATAAAATCATGCAAGATCATCCATTTAATTAAGTTTTGAAAACCAAATACAACAATATTGTCTTAACGGAAACACGTCCTAACGACATAAACATTGTTCAACAAACACAAACATCAACATGACATAAACACAGTTTAAGGACTGTGACTTGTCCAGGAAAGAGTCACATTCCCCAAACCCGGATGACCTCGTAACTAGTGCAGCGGGAAAACGTGCCATACCGTGCCAGATCCTTTAGTTTCCTGAAATACATGTAAGTTGAAAAATCAACAATAATGTTGAGCGAGTTCATGTGTAAGTGAGTAAGTAAAACCTTTGTAAAGATGTCTGTTCGTATGAAAATTCCTGGTATGTAGCAAATAAGGAAAAAGAGATCACAATTGGGTTGCAAAGCCAATGATATGTGTGAAGTGCAAGTAGGAAGACTCAAACCTAGCGTATTTGGCGATGGGTACAAAGTCACCACCTGGTCCATTATGCGGGCTCAGGGGTTGGGCTCGCTACACCCAGATAGATCTACCGCTTACGTCCCTCGGTTCCTACAATGAGGATTAATGGTCTCCAGTTCACGCCTACCCACTCACGTGATCTAAGTAGTAAACCTCCTTACGCTAACCATACCATGTATAAAGTACTTGTAATCAAAGTAACATGTATTTCACCCCCGTAGTTTAGAAAACTGAAAACAGTTAAGAGAAAGGGGGGACATGAACTCACCGTGGTGCGTCTCTACCAAGTATGCCTCTAAATCGATCAGCTGTATGTAGGGATGGCAATGGGTCGGGTTTGGGACGGGTTTAGGTAATCCCAAACCCAAACCCGGTTAGATAAGCTTGTCCCAAACCCGTCCCAAAACCCGTCGGGTTTCTAGCGGGTAAATACCCATCGGGTATCGGGTATACCCGCGGGTTTCGGGTAAACCCGTTAATTTAAAAAGATTACTTGTTGGGTATACTCATCTCAAAACCCATTGGGTACCTATCGGGTAACTACTAACCGGTTACATTTTGTATTGTCATTATAAAAATATATATCAAATAACTACAATGTATACGGAATAGAATAGCTATATGTGTAAAAAATGGATGTATCATATATATACATATTTAATAATATAAAAGAAATTATATCGGGTATACAATCGGGTAAACGGGTACAGTTTATCGGGTAATTGGGTCGGGTAAACGGGTATATCACTAAATCCCAAACCCGTCCCAAACCCGCGAAAAAAATAAAAACTATTCCCAAACCCGTCCCAAACCCGATTAACCGACCCCAAACCCGTCCCAAATGTGTCGGGTTTCGGGTTTACCCATCGGGTTCGGGTTTGATTGCCATCCCTAGCTGTATGACGACCTACACGTGCTAACTCTATTAGACGGATGGCCGTGCCTTAGCTTTATGGTTTAAGTTTTTGGGGAAATAGTTAGGCAACTATTTCGTGTTTACATTCTGTATACTTGGTAGTTGTTCTCCTTCCCAAGGATGGGGGATTTAATACATGTGCGTTCGTATAATTCGGATTACACTATTAAGTCTCACATAATATATTTTATTTCCAACTTCAAAATATAAATATTCTTCTCAAAAATATTATACTTTAATACATGTGATTTTCCCAAAATAATACTTAGTAATATTATTTTTACCCTAAAAATAATATTTACGTATTTCACAAAATAATCATAAACACTTATACAAGTGATGTTGTGAAAAATATATACTAAATATATTTTATGTATCACGTTTTATTTTGTGAAATCCCACCTCCGATATTTTATAAATAAAGTCGTGGCGAAATTCATAATTTTGAAAACAAGTCAAAATGTATTTCTAACACTTATAGTGTAAATATTTCTAAGTGTTAGGTTTTTGGAAAAATTTCGCCAGAGTTTCCTCTGTAACTGGAGGTGGCCACGCTTTCAAGCGTATCATTTTCTTTTATAAATCAAACCGACAATCTTCTTATTCAATCAAATCATTGTTCAAACCACAAACTAGTCAAAATATGTATATAAATCGCATAAATTTCATGAACTTGTGATTTATTCAAACTATGGAGTAAATCCCATTACTTTTAGTGGATCTTTATATAAAACTATCCGATTTTGTAAAAACCTCGTTTTTATGGAAGTTCCGTCTTTACAACTTCTCGTCATCTTTTTCAAAAATAGCTATTTTGTCGAAACTTTGTGCTACACAAGTGTTTACACACTTGTGTGTTCTAAAAACCATTCGTGTTAGTGTAAGATCCGTCTTTAAAAATATGTTTTCTCTTGACACTCGGTCCTTTAAAAATACCACCTGTAGATCCGTAGATCTACTAGTTTTAATCACTATTTTACAAGCTAAAACACTTTTACACAAGTTCATGATTCGAGTGTGGTAGAGTTTCATCTTCTAACCCTTGTTATACTTAAACAAGCTTTATGTCATAATCCAAGATCATGACTAAACCGGGTTAAATGATGATCCGAGCTACCACAACATAGATCGGGTCCAAATAATCACACAAATCAAATACTACATGATTTACACAACATATGTGCTTTTAACCACCATTTTAGTGTTTTAAGTAGACTTTAAAGCATTATCTTGTAAGATTTCGAGTTTTAACCGTTACACATCGTATTAACCACTTCAAAATAGTTCGAGTAGGTGATTTAAGCAACTTACTACTAGCTCGAGGCTAGGGAAGAATCTATGCGAAAAATGCGTGGATAAAAGCAAGATAACGAGGTCCTTCGCCTTCCGATTGCACCAAGACTCCTTATGCGGGATCCTTATCCCTTGTATGAGCTTGGAAAGTGATGATCAAAATCGAAAGGTGGTGGTGTGTTCAAGGGGGTGTTCGGCCGTGAGCTTTCTAGAGAGAGAGAGGAAGTGTTGTTGTGAGTTGTGAGATGAAATGTTATGTTGGGTTATGGTGGTAACTTATAGATAATTAGCATGAGTATTAACCAAAGGTTTATATGTATTCTAGATACTAAACATGGTTGATTAAAATAATCACACAAGGACAAGGTATGTCCCCCTCATGGGGACGGTTTGGTTAAGGGGGGGGGGGGGTCTAGTTCAAATCCAACTAGTAGTTAGACATTAGTTAGGTTAATCTAGTTAAGTTTAGGGATTAACCCGGTTAGTGGTGTGTAGTGCTTTAAAGCGGGTGTTAGGGTATTCAGGGACCCTAACTGGCTCAGAAAAAGAAAAATAATGTTAAACAATGAAAATGACAATATTTTCATGTTCCGGGTAAAGTCCGGTTGTTCGGTTGGATGGTAATCCGTTAAAGTGCTTAACAAAGCTTTAAAGTGTCGTTATTATCATTTTTAGTGACACAACTTATTCCTCAGAGTGTCAGGAATATTTTCTCATGTTTTGGCACTTTATTAGTTAGCTAAAAGCTGAATTATTATGTAAAGTGCTGAATTTTGTGCTTAAAGCACGTTTTAGGCACATCCAGTCATTGTGACTTATTCCTAGAGACGCAGTTCTACAACCCTTGTATCCCTACACTCACCACTAGTGTAGTAAAATATTTCTGGCTCATACAGGCCTTAGAGGCAGTGTTTGCCTGATGCCGGCTTTATCAGCATGTTCAATAGGTTATCCGTTATAGTGCTACTGTGCTTTTTGTGCATCATGTTTGTCACTAAGGTTCAGCATGCAAATAATGTAGTGACGCTAAGTAAAGTATGATGCAAGTAAGTACATGTATCAGTATTCAAGTAGCAGTTCATCAGTAATTTCAAACAAGCACAGTAATTAAGCAGTAATTAATTATTAATTAAGTCGTACGGATACCTGGTTTAGTGAGGGTTGTCATAGTTAAACATTCCATTTATAACACATGTTTTACTTGTTTTGATTCAATCAAGTTCATAACTTGATTTAATCGTTCTTGTTTTGATTCGATCAAGTTCATAACTTGATTTAATCGTTCTTGTTTTGATTCAATCAAGTTCATAACTTGATTTAATCGTTCTTGTTTCATGCATTTCTTGTATTTGAGTGAGCTTACACACTCTTTTCATGCATATTTGTTCGTTTCTCATTCTTTACATAATACATAATTTATTAACAAAATAATTTAATTCTTACCGGACGATCGATCAAGCTTGAACCGAACACTTATTGACAACCTTGAGCTCTGATTACCAACTTGTAACACCCTTAAATTTTTTTTTTATAAAATACACCATTTCTATTAAATAATTTGGTTAAGTAACATAACATTCATTAACGGAGTTCATAAGTACGTCAACCTTAGTCAACTAATGACTAAGTTAAAACATTTCAAAAGTAGATTAACAAGTGTTTACAACCCATACACAAAGACTACTAAAGATTAAAACATTGCGGAAGCTTCAAAATGTAGTGTTCGGTTCTTCATCATATACTTGATCGTCATCCATAAGATCCACCTTGTTACCTATGGTCAAAACCTTTAAAACATTAGTTTTGAAGATTGTTATAAAGTACATAAACCCATGATTCAACATCAAATTTTAAATGGGGGTATTTTTCTTTCATCCGGTCTTCACGCTCCCAGGTGTATTCAGGACCGTGTCTGGCATTCCAACGAACTTTGACGAGCTTGACACTGCTCCGGCGGGTCTTGTTTACTTTCCAATCCGTAACCTCGACCGGTTCTTCAACGAAATGGAGCGTGTCGTCAACATGAATCTCGTCGATGGGAATGGCAATGTCATCTTGGGTTGGACTTTTCTTCAGGTTGGATACATGGAATGTATCGTGAACACCATTCAGTTCAGCAGGTAAGTCCAGCTTGTATGCTACTAGTCCTATTCTTTCCAAAACTCTGAAAGGACCAATGTAGCGCGGATTTAACTTCCCACGCTTTTCGAAGCGTGCCACACCCTTCCAGGGTGAAACTTTCAATAAAACCATTTCTCCCACTTGAAATTCCACGTGTTTTCGGTTTGGATCCGCATAGGCCTTCTGTCTGTGGCGAGCTGCTTCGATGCGTTTAAGAATCTGCGCAATCTTGTCTGTCGTCTCTTGGACGATTTCGGGACCAGCAAGCTGCCTATCACCTGCGTCAGCCCAGCATAGGGGTGATCGGCACTTGCGTCCGTAAAGGGCTTCAAATGGCGCGACACCAATACTGGTGTTGTAGCTGTTGTTGTATGAAAATTCGACCAAAGGCAAATGCTTATCCCAGCTACCGCCCAAATCCATAACACACGCTCTCAGCATGTCTTCCAAAGTCTGTATCGTTCGCTCGCTTTGACCGTCAGTTTGCGGATGAAACGCAGTGCTTAGATTTAATTGTGAGCCAAAAGCTTCTTGGAAGGATTGCCATATTCTTGACACAAACCTTCCGTCTCTATCAGAGATGATCAAGAGAGGCACTCCATGACGTGCGACGATCTCTCTCATGTATATTTCGGCCAACTTGCTCGTATTTCCCTTCTCTCTGATAGGTAAGAAGTGTACTGACTTCGTTAATCGATCCACTATTACCCAAATAGTGTCATGACCTCTTGGCGTCCTTGGCAACTTTGTAACAAAATCCATTGAGATTTGTTCCCATTTCCACTTGGGAATCTCGGGTTGTTGCAGAAGTCCTGAAGGCTTCTGGTATTCCGCTTTCACCTTAGCGCATGTTAAACATTTGCTAACATAAACAGCAACATCGCCTTTCATCCTAGGCCACCAATAATAATCTCTGAGATCTTGGTACATCTTATCCGCTCCAGGGTGGATAGAGTACCGCGACTTGTGAGCTTCATCGAAAATAACTTTCCTTAAACCTCCAAACAAAGGAACCCAAATCCTTTTCTCAAAACATAATGTTCCTTCCTCGTTTGGTACCAAAAGCTTCTCCATCCCACGGAGATATTCTTCTTCAAGGTTTCCTTCCTTGAGAGCTTCTTTCTGCGCGGCACGAATGCGCAAGGAAAGATCAGTTCGGATAATCATTTCTAAAGCCCTAACCCTTATGGGCTTGATCCTCTCCTTTCGACTTAGGGCATCGACGACCACATTCGCCTTCCCTGGATGATACTTTATCTCGCAGTCGTAATCGTTCAGCAACTCAACCCATCGTCTTTGCCTCATATTCAGCTCCTTCTGATTGAATATGTGTTGTAGGCTCTTGTGATCTGTAAAGATTGTACACTTTGTACCATAAAGGTAGTGTCTCCAGATCTTTAATGCAAATACCACTGCGCCAAGCTCCAAATCATGTGTGGTATAGTTCTTTTCGTGCACTTTCAGTTGACGCGATGCGTAAGCAATAACCTTTTGGCGTTGCATCAACACACAACCCAATCCTTGACGCGAAGCGTCGCAGTATACCACAAAATCATCTGTACCTTCCGGTAGTGCTAAGATTGGCGCATTGCAGAGCTTATCCTTCAATATCTGGAACGCTTCTTCCTGTTTGATTCCCCAATCAAACTTCTTATCTTTCTGCGTGAGGAGCGTCAATGGTTGAGCGATTTTTGAAAAAATCCTCAATGAACCTTCGATAGTAGCCAGCCAAACCCAAGAATTGTCGAATCTCGGTTGGCGTCTTTGGCATTTTCCAATTCTTGATCGCTTCGATCTTGGTTGGATCCACGTGGATTCCATCTCCGTTCACCACGTGTCCAAGAAATTGTACTTCACGTAGCCAAAACTCGCTCTTAGAGAACTTGGCATACAACTGTTCCTTCTTCAGCAACTCCAAAATAGCTCTTAAATGCTGTTCGTGCTCAGCCTTTGCTCTTGAATAAATCAAGATGTCGTCAATAAACACAATCACGAACTTGTCCAAGTACGGCTTGCAAACTCTATTCATCAAGTCCATAAAGACTGCAGGTGCGTTTGTCAACCCAAACGGTATAACTAGGAACTCGTAGTGTCCATAACGAGTTCTGAAGGCTGTCTTCGGGATACTTTCCTCTTGTATCCTTATCTGATGGTATCCAGATCGTAAATCGATCTTTGAGTAAAAGCTTTGAACCTTGCAGTTGATCGAATAAGTCATCGATCCTCGGCAGGGGATACCTATTCTTGATAGTCAACTTGTTCAACTCCCGGTAGTCGATGCACATATGAAAACTACCGTCTTTCTTCTTAACAAACAGGACCGGAGCTCCCCAAGGTGAGAAGCTTGGTCTGATGAATCCTTTGTCTAGCAACTCTTGAAGTTGTGTTGACAATTCCTGCCTCTCAGGTGGTTCAAGTCTATAAAGTGACCTAGCTACAGGCGCGGCGCCTAGAATCAAATTGAAGCCAAAATTCGACTTGTCGTCTAGGAGATTACGCCGGCGAGTCTTCGAGGAAGACTTCAGGGTATACTCCGATCACGGGGGTATCGTTAAGTTTTAGTTCTTCGGCTCCCTTGTCCCCGATTTGAGCCATGAAACAACACATCCTTCCCACAACAACTTTCGAGCCCTAAGTAATTTGTGATCGGCGGTGGCGTATCTTGCTTCGTGAGTCACAATTATTCCTTCATTCGACATTGAGGTGCGGATATCAACCTCCGCTCGATCGCTTGCCAAATAATACATCCAATTACCACGTTGAAGCTTCCAAACTCAACTGGCAATAGATCTAGCGTAAACTTACGCTCTTCGGGTTCTATCGTGCCGATTCCAGTTACTGCGTTGGCGTCCACTAGCTTCCCCTAAGCTAGTTCTAATGGGTACTGGAATAATACTCACTCGCTACGTAAACCAATTATGTCCTTGATCACTAGAATTGCGAATCGTAAAATTTGCAACAGTAGTTGGCAATACAGATGCATAATGTTGAGTAATATGGGACGTACCGCTATCCATGCTTGGATCTCTGGCGTGCCTCCCTAGCTCCGATGGGGAGCTTTCATCCTTGCGCCTGATTGTTTTTCGGGCAATATCTTCTGAAATGCTTTTTGCTTCCACAGTTTAAACATCCTCGAGCACGCTTCTGTTTATCACTCATTCTGCCTCGACAATTATCATTGTCGTTGTCCCCTTCGTGATTCTCACTACTGTCTTGGCCCCCATTACTATGTTCAGTATTTTGCCAACAAGTTTCCTTGACATGTCCCACCTTGCCACAGTTACCACAATTTCCATATTTGCATCGCCCGACATGATAACGTAAACAATTGTCGCACTTAGGTAGGATACCCTTGTAATCTTTTCCCTTTTTGGCCTTCTTCTTGTTACTTACCCGAGTAACCATCTTGAAATTTGCGAGCTTCCTCTTGTTATTCCCAGATGCCTTTATAGCAGTCTCCTTTTTCTCCTCCGCAGTGGAAAATTCTCCTCGTCTAACTGCTTCTTCCGTGAGTGCTATGCTTATGTTGATAGCCTCGGTGATCGTTGAGGGTTTTGATGTTGTTACCAGGCTTAGAATCTGAGGTGCCAATCCTCTTATGAACTGTTCGATTCTCTTAAACTCTGGTGTCCCCAGGAGTAAGGCAACTTGTGATAGTTCATTAAATCTCTGCACATACTCTGCTATCTTTGGTCCTTTCATTTTCAAGTTCCACAGTTCTGTCTCCAATCTCTGGACTTCTGCCCTCGAGCAATATCTTTCACGCATCAGATTTTTCAGTTCGTCCCACGTCATAGCATGCGCAGCGGTCTCGCCCATCGTCCGAATTTGATGGTTCCACCACGACAGAGCCTCATCCATCAATAGTCCAGTTATATACTTGACTTGATGTTCGTGGTCACATTTGCTCAATCGTAAAACAGAATCTGTCTTTTCAACCCAGCGTACGAAGGCTAAGGCACCCCCGGTGCCGTCGAACTCACGAGGTTTGTGGTCTAAGAACTGCTTGTAGGTGCAGCCGTTGGGGGGGTTATTTCCTGAGGTACCTTTGCTGCAATCGGAGCGATGGGCCTCGTGCTGTGCTATAGCTGTGGTAATTTTCTCTTGAAGTTCTGCCTCCGAGGTGGGTATGCGCATCTTGCGTCTTGGTGGCATCTTCTAAAAGATGTTTCACGTAGGTTAGGTCATAGCGAGTAAAGTGTACGCATGTATTCAACAATATCACATAACATCTCCTGCTATGAATAAATCAACCACATAACATCTCATGTCATAGAACATAAACAGTAGATCAATCATCACAAGTGATGAGAATACTGCGATTGCATTGCCATAAATCGAGACCACAATGTAAGGTTTACAAGTACACAACTGTATCATACAACATCAATGACTTAGTAGGGGACGACCCTAGACAAGTCGTGAGATCGCTGGACGTATTCAGGAATCTTCGGTTCGTCCATCCTCAAATTCCAGAATTTCACCTCAAGCTTCTGGATTCCAGCCTTAGAACAGTATTTCTTCTTCATCATTTCCTTGAGCTCGTCCCAGCTCAGTGCATAAGCAGCATCTGTACCAAGGGTTTGAACCTGGAGGTTCCACCATGAGAGTGTGTCATCTAGAATTAACCCCGAGATATAGGTAACCCTCTCTTTGAGGCGAACAGTTACTCATTCTTAGAATGAGGTCAGTCTTTTCGGACCAACGAACAAATGCAACATCGCCTCCCGTTCCGTCAAAGTTCAAAGGCTTGCAGTTCAGGAACTGCTTATAGGTGCAGTCAGTTGGAGGGTTATTTTCAGTAGTGCCATTGCTGTGCTTAAAGCGGAGGGCCTCATGTCGTGCAATTGCCTGTGAGATGCATATTTGCAGCTCGGCTTTTACCCTTGGCAACGTACTGGTGTTTGTGTCACGCCTGGGTGGCATTTTCTTCTGCCGGAGTGGCATGAAGCGGGTTAGACACCATCTCAATTGTCTAGGAGATACATAGCACCCTAAGCCATCATGTAATCTCCCAATTTCACACACAAATATACTCAATGTATGAGTGGGGAAAAAAAAAATTATGAGCCTTCGCATAGGCTTGCCAATTTGGCTTGTTGCTTGTAATAGAATGAACTCGAGGCTACATCGCCTCGCCTTGGTCATTCGTGTTTTAGATATTTCCTGCTACATTGGTTTTCATTAGCTTGACCCGCAGAGTCCACCAGGATTTCTGTGCACTACAAGTCGTTATTACGTGGGCCCCCGTAATAATAAATTGTCTTGCACAGTTACCCCAAATTTTCTCTCGTCCAAGCAGATGATCAATCAAAGAGCAACAGCAGGTGCATTGGCATGAAAAGGATCATGCTCCAATGCGGGGTCAGGAGCAACGCCTGGCTCAGGGGCCACGGCTGGCTCCGGATCAAAAACTCCATCTCAAGATCAGCTGGATCAACAAACACAGGGGGTTACAGGATCCTCCAAGGGCTGGTCTAAGTGTATGAACTCAAGGTCATGGTCTGGATCAAAACCAGGTGGAAGAACAAGATCACCCTCAATACTGTGATCAAACTCAAAGCTGGGTGCGGGAACCGGTGCAGCTGATGATGCCGTATCAGGGTCGGCGTCGTGTGAATGGTGCTGCACTCCCTGTATATGCGAAAATGCGGATGTCAGAAACTCAAATGAGTCTGGGACAGGGGAATGGGCATGAGTTTCCCCTGCAGGAGTGTCCGCATGCAGTAGGCTAATACCAGCAGCAATAGGGCCCTGCCCTCGAATGGGTCCTCCTCTAGTAGATCGTTATCGTCGTCAGAGGCCACGTCAGGGGGTGGGGGGCATATCAACAACAGGATAAGCGGCAAGGGGCAAATTCCCAACAAGATGGCCATCAGTAGGCTCTGCTACGACTTCAGGCAGCGCAAAAGGGCTGAAAGTCGTCATTGTCTGTGCCGGTAGTATCGGAAATGTACACCTCGTGCTTCGATGAAACTATGTCGTCTGATACTATGGCCATGGGATTCGTAGTGCCCATCTTTCTAGTACATGATGAAAGCATGACGTTTGTAACACAAACACATATACGTATAATAATCAATCATATAATCATATAAACATGTTAGTCAATCAAGTAATTCTCCTAGTCCCACTAGCCTCCCAGTCTCCTAGACTGACATTCCTAGTCCCACTAGCCAAATTCTTCCCAGTCTCTAAGACTGCTCTATCATCTACCTCGACCTCTTAGATCGAGCCTCGGCCTCTAAGACCGAGCCTCAGCCTCCAAGACTGAGCCTACTCTTCCTAGTCTTACTAGCCATCTACCTCGATTTCTTAGATCGAGCCTCGGTCTCTAAGACCGAGCCTCAGCCTCCAAGGCTGAGCCTACTCTTCCTAGTCCAACTAGCCAACTACCTCGATCTCTCAGACCGAGCCTCGGCCTCCAAGACCGAGCCTCAGCCTTTCCGGACTGAGCCTAAAAATAATGAATAAAATGTGCTCAACATTTGTTTGTAAAAAGTGTTGGATCTGGACTTAAGTGGTATGCAGAAAAATGTTTTCGTGAGAGCCCTAGTGATCATAGTCTAGACTCGAGAAGGAATCCTAGTTCGCTATGATCAGAGCTCTGATACCAAGCTGTCACACCCTGGCTTTGCAGAAGCGTGGTTAATTTGGTGTGACTTCTTAATACCATAGCTTAACCATAACAAAGCTATATGAAATAAAATCATGCAAGATCATCCATTTAATTAAGTTTTGAAAACCAAATACAACAATATTGTCTTAACGGAAACACGTCCTAACGACATAAACATTGTTCAACAAACACAAACATCAACATGACATAAACACAGTTTAAGGACTGTGACTTGTCCAGGAAAGAGTCACATTCCCCAAACCCGGATGACCTCGTAACTAGTGCAGCGGGAAAACGTGCCATACCGTGCCAGATCCTTTAGTTTCCTGAAATACATGTAAGTTGAAAAATCAACAATAATGTTGAGCGAGTTCATGTGTAAGTGAGTAAGTAAAACCTTTGTAAAGATGTCTGTTCGTATGAAAATTCCTGGTATGTAGCAAATAAGGAAAAAGAGATCACCATTGGGTTGCAAAGCCAATGATATGTGTGAAGTGCAAGTAGGAAGACTCAAACCTAGCGTATTTGGCGATGGGTACAAAGTCACCACCTGGTCCATTATGCGGGCTCAGGGGTTGGGCTCGCTACACCCAGATAGATCTACCGCTTACGTCCCTCGGTTCCTACAATGAGGATTAATGGTCTCCAGTTCACGCCTACCCACTCACGTGATCTAAGTAGTAAACCTCCTTACGCTAACCATACCATGTATAAAGTACTTGTAATCAAAGTAACATGTATTTCACCCCCGTAGTTTAGAAAACTGAAAACAGTTAAGAGAAAGGGGGGACATGAACTCACCGTGGTGCGTCTCTACCAAGTATGCCTCTAAATCGATCAGCTGTAAGACGACCTACACGTGCTAACTCTATTAGACGGATGGCCGTGCCTTAGCTTTATGGTTTAAGTTTTTGGGGAAATAGTTAGGCAACTATTTCGTGTTTACATTCTGTATACTTGGTAGTTGTTCTCCTTCCCAAGGATGGGGGATTTAATACATGTGCGTTCGTATAATTCGGATTACACTATTAAGTCTCACATAATATATTTTATTTCCAACTTCAAAATATAAATATTCTTCTCAAAAATATTATACTTTAATACATGTGATTTTCCCAAAATAATACTTAGTAATATTATTTTTACCCTAAAAATAATATTTACGTAGTTCACAAAATAATCATAAACACTTATACAAGTGATGTTGTGAAAAATATATACTAAATATATTTTATGTATCACGTTTTATTTTGTGAAATCCCACCTCCGATATTTTATAAATAAAGTCGTGGCGAAATTCATAATTTTGAAAACAAGTCAAAATGTATTTCTAACACTTATAGTGTAAATATTTCTAAGTGTTAGGTTTTTGGAAAAATTTCGCCAGAGTTTCCTCTGTAACTGGAGGTGGCCACGCTTTCAAGCGTATCATTTTCTTTTATAAATCAAACCGACAATCTTCTTATTCAATCAAATCATTGTTCAAACCACAAACTAGTCAAAATATGTATATAAATCGCATAAATTTCATGAATTTGTGATTTATTCAAACTATGGAGTAAATCCCATTACTTTTAGTGGATCTTTATATAAAACTATCCGATTTTGTAAAAACCTCGTTTTTATGGAAGTTCCGTCTTTACAACTTCTCGTCATCTTTTTCAAAAATAGCTATTTTGTCGAAACTTTGTGCTACACAAGTGTTTACACACTTGTGTGTTCTAAAAACCATTCGTGTTAGTGTAAGATCCGTCTTTAAAAATATGTTTTCTCTTGACACTCGGTCCTTTAAAAATACCACCTGTAGATCCGTAGATCTACTAGTTTTAATCACTATTTTACAAGCTAAAACACTTTTACACAAGTTCATGATTCGAGTGTGGTAGAGTTTCATCTTCTAACCCTTGTTATACTTAAACAAGCTTTATGTCATAATCCAAGATCATGACTAAACCGGGTTAAATGATGATCCGAGCTACCACAACATAGATCGGGTTCAAATAATCACACAAATCAAATACTACATGATTTACACAACATATGTGCTTTTAACCACCATTTTAGTGTTTTAAGTAGACTTTAAAGCATTATCTTGTAAGATTTCGAGTTTTAACCGTTACACATCGTATTAACCACTTCAAAATAGTTCGAGTAGGTGATTTAAGCAACTTACTACTAGCTCGAGGCTAGGGAAGAATCTATGCGAAAAATGCGTGGATAAAAGCAAGATAACGAGGTCATTCGCCTTCCGATTGCACCAAGACTCCTTATGCGGGATCCTTATCCCTTGTATGAGCTTGGAAAGTGATGATCAAAATCGAAAGGTGGTGGTGTGTTCAAGGGGGTGTTCGGCCGTGAGCTTTCTAGAGAGAGAGAGAGGAAGTGTTGTTGTGAGTTGTGAGATGAAATGTTATGTTGGGTTATGGTGGTAACTTATAGATAATTAGCATGAGTATTAACCAAAGGTTTATATGTATTCTAGATACTAAACATGGTTGATTAAAATAATCACACAAGGACAAGGTATGTCCCCCTCATGGGGACGGTTTGGTTAAGGGGGGGGGTCTAGTTCAAATCCAACTAGTAGTTAGACATTAGTTAGGTTAATCTAGTTAAGTTTAGGGATTAACCCGGTTAGTGGTGTGTAGTGCTTTAAAGCGGGTGTTAGGGTATTCAGGGACCCTAACTGGCTCAGAAAAAGAAAAATAATGTTAAACAATGAAAATGACAATATTTTCATGTTCCGGGTAAAGTCCGGTTGTTCGGTTGGATGGTAATCCGTTAAAGTGCTTAACAAAGCTTTAAAGTGTCGTTATTATCATTTTTAGTGACACAACTTATTCCTCAGAGTGTCAGGAATATTTTCTCATGTTTTGGCACTTTATTAGTTAGCTAAAAGCTGAATTATTATGTAAAGTGCTGAATTTTATGCTTAAAGCACGTTTTAGGCACATCCAGTCATTGTGACTTATTCCTAGAGACGCAGTTCTACAACCCTTGTATCCCTACACTCACCACTAGTGTAGTAAAATATTTCTGGCTCATACAGGCCTTAGAGGCAGTGTTTGCCTGAGGCTGGCTTTATCAGCATGTTCAATAGGTTATCCGTTATAGTGCTACTGTGCTTTTTGTGCATCATGTTTGTCACTAAGGTTCAGCATGCAAATAATGTAGTGACGGTAAGTAAAGTATGATGCAAGTAAGTACATGTATCAGTATTCAAGTAGCAGTTCATCAGTAATTTCAAACAAGCACAGTAATTAAGCAGTAATTAATTATTAATTAAGTCGTACGGATACCTGGTTTAGTGAGGGTTGTCACATTCTCCCCCCGTTAGAAAAATTTCGTCCCGAAATTTTAAGTTCTGCTTGTCGATGCAGGGTTCTTAGGAAATAAGTGGGGGTATTTTTCTTTCATCCGGTCTTCACGCTCCCAGGTGTATTCAGGACCGTGTCTGGCATTCCAACGAACTTTGACGAGCATGACACTGCTCTGGCGGGTCTTGTTTACTTTCCAATCCGTAACCTCGACCGGTTCTTCAACGAAATGGAGCGTGTCGTCAACATGAATCTCGTCGATGGGAATGGCAATGTCATCTTGAGTTGGACTTTTCTTCAGGTTGGATACATGGAATGTATCGTGAACACCATTCAGTTCAGCAGGTAAGTCCAGCTTGTATGCTACTAGTCCTATTCTTTCCAAAACTCTGAAAGGACCAATGTAGCACGGATTTAACTTCCCACGCTTTCCGAAGCGTGCCACACCCTTCCAGGGTGAAACTTTCAATAAAACCATTTCTCCCACTTGAAATTCCACGTGTTTTCGGTTTGGATCCGCATAGGCCTTCTGTCTGTGGCGAGCTGCTTCGATGCGTTTAAGAATCTGCGCAATCTTGTCTGTCGTCTCTTGGACGATTTCGGGACCAGCAAGCTGCCTATCACCTGCGTCAGCCCAGCATAGGGGTGATCGGCACTTGCGTCCGTAAAGGGCTTCAAATGGCGCGACACCAATACTGGTGTGGTAGCTGTTGTTGTATGAAAATTCGACCAAAGGCAAATGCTTATCCCAGCTACCGCCCAAATCCATAACACACGCTCTCAGCATGTCTTCCAAAGTCTGTATCGTTCGCTCGCTTTGACCGTCAGTTTGCGGATGAAACGCAGTGCTCAGATTTAATTGTGAGCCAAAAGCTTCTTGGAAGGATTGCCATATTCTTGACACAAACCTTCCGTCTCTATCAGAGATGATCAAGAGAGGCACTCCATGACGTGCGACGATCTCTCTCATGTATATTTCGGCCAACTTGCTCGTATTACCCTTCTCTCTGATAGGTAAGAAGTGTACTGACTTCGTTAATCGATCCACTATTACCCAAATAGTGTCATGACCTCTTGGCGTCCTTGGCAACTTTGTAACAAAATCCATTGAGATTTGTTCCCATTTCCACTTGGGAATCTCGGGTTGTTGCAGAAGTCCTGAAGGCTTCTGGTATTCCGCTTTCACCTTAGCGCATGTTAAACATTTGCTAACATAAACAGCAACATCGCCTTTCATCCTAGGCCACCAATAATAATCTCTGAGATCTTGGTACATCTTATCCGCTCCAGGGTGGATAGAGTACCGCGACTTGTGAGCTTCATCGAAAATAACTTTCCTTAAACCTCCAAACAAAGGAACCCAAATCCTTTTCTCAAAACATAATGTTCCTTCCTCGTTTGGTACCAAAAGCTTCTCCATCCCACGGAGATATTCTTCTTCAAGGTTTCCTTCCTTGAGAGCTTCTTTCTGCGCGGCACGAATGCGCAAGGAAAGATCAGTTCGGATAATCATTTCTAAAGCCCTAACCCTTATGGGCTTGATCCTCTCCTTTCGACTTAGGGCATCGGCGACCACATTCGCCTTCCCTGGATGATACTTTATCTCGCAGTCGTAATCGTTCAGCAACTCAACCCATCGTCTTTGCCTCATATTCAGCTCCTTCTGATTGAATATGTGCTGTAGGCTCTTGTGATCTGTAAAGATTGTACACTTTGTACCATAAAGGTAGTGTCTCCAGATCTTTAATGCAAATACCACTGCGCCAAGCTCCAAATCCTGTGTGGTATAGTTCTTTTCGTGCACTTTCAGTTGACGCGATGCGTAAGCAATAACCTTTTGGCGTTGCATCAACACACAACCCAATCCTTGATGCGAAGCGTCGCAGTATACCACAAAATCATCTGTACCTTCCGGTAGTGCTAAGATTGGCGCATTGCAGAGCTTATCCTTCAATATCTGGAACGCTTCTTCCTGTTTGATTCCCCAATCAAACTTCTTATCTTTCTGCGTGAGGAGCGTCAATGGTTGAGCGATTTTTGAAAAAATCCTCAATGAACCTTCGATAGTAGCCAGCCAAACCCAAGAATTGTCGAATCTCGGTTGGCGTCTTTGGCGTTTTCTAATTCTTGATCGCTTCGATCTTGGTTGGATCCACGTGGATTCCATCTCCGTTCACCACGTGTCCAAGAAATTGTACTTCACGTAGCCAAAACTCGCTCTTAGAGAACTTGGCATACAATTGTTCCTTCTTCAGCAACTCCAAAATAGCTCTTAAATGCTGTTCGTGCTCAGCCTTTGCTCTTGAATAAATCAAGATGTCGTCAATAAACACAATCACGAACTTGTCCAAGTACGGCTTGCAAACTCTATTCATCAAGTCCATAAAGACTGCAGGTGCGTTTGTCAACCCAAACGGTATAACTAGGAACTCGTAGTGTCCATAACGAGTTCTGAAGGCTGTCTTCGGGATACTTTCCTCTTGTATCCTTATCTGATGGTATCCAGATCGTAAATCGATCTTTGAGTAAAAGCTTTGAACCTTGCAGTTGATCGAATAAGTCATCGATCCTCGGCAGGGGATACCTATTCTTGATAGTCAACTTGTTCAACTCCCGGTAGTCGATGCACATATGAAAACTACCGTCTTTCTTCTTAACAAACAGGACCGGAGCTCCCCAAGGTGAGAAGCTTGGTCTGATGAATCCTTTGTCTAGCAACTCTTGAAGTTGTGTTGACAATTCCTGCCTCTCAAGTGGTTCAAGTCTATAAAGTGACCTAGCTACAGGCGCGGCGCCTAGAATCAAATTGAAGCCAAAATTCGACTTGTCGTCTAGGAGATTACGCCGGCGAGTCTTCGAGGAAGACTTCAGGGTATACTCCGATCACGGGGGTATCGTTAAGTTTTAGTTCTTCGGCTCCCTTGTCCCCGATTTGAGCCAGGAAACAACACATCCTTCCCACAACAACTTTCGAGCCCTAAGTAATTTGTGATCGGCGGTGGC
This sequence comes from Helianthus tuberosus, assembly GCA_030545235.1. Classification (NCBI taxonomy): domain Eukaryota; kingdom Viridiplantae; phylum Streptophyta; class Magnoliopsida; order Asterales; family Asteraceae; genus Helianthus; species Helianthus tuberosus. The sequence goes on along the minus strand of CM060448.1, from coordinate 167,185,079 downwards.
GTATCTTGCTTCGTGAGTCACAATTATTCCTTCATTCGACATTGAGGTGCGGATATCAACCTCCGCTCGATCGCTTGCCAACTAATACATCCAATTACCACGTTGAAGCTTCCAAACTCAACTGGCAATAGATCTAGCGTAAACTTACGCTCTTCGGGTTCTATCGTGCCGATTCCAGTTACTGCGTTGGCGTCCACTAGCTTCCCCTAAGCTAGTTCTAATGGGTACTGGAATAATACTCACTCGCTACGTAAACCAATTATGTCCTTGATCACTAGAATTGCGAATCGTAAAATTTGCAACAGTAGTTGGCAATACAGATGCATAATGTTGAGTAATATGGGACGTACCGCTATCCATGCTTGGATCTCTGGCGTGCCTCCCTAGCTCCGATGGGGAGCTTTCATCCTTGCGCCTGATTGTTTTTCGGGCAATATCTTCTGAAATGCTTTTTGCTTCCACAGTTTAAACATCCTCGAGCACGCTTCTGTTTATCACTCATTCTGCCTCGACAATTATCATTGTCGTTGTCCCCTTCGTGATTCTCACTACCGTCTTGGCCCCCATTACTATGTTCAGTATTTTGCCAACAAGTTTCCTTGACATGTCCCACCTTGCCACAGTTACCACAATTTCCATATTTGCATCGCCCGACATGATAACGTAAACAATTGTCGCACTTAGGTAGGATACCCTTGTAATCTTTTCCCTTTTTGGCCTTCTTCTTGTTACTTACCCGAGTAACCATCTTGAAATTTGCGAGCTTCCTCTTGTTATCCCCAGATGCCTTTATAGCAGTCTCCTTTTTCTCCTCCGCAGTGGAAAATTCTCCTCGTCTAACTGCTTCTTTCGTGAGTGCTATGCTTATGTTGATAGCCTCGGTGATCGTTGAGGGTTTTGATGTATTTACCAGGCTTAGAATCTGAGGTGCCAATCCTCTTATGAACTGTTCGATTCTCTTAAACTCTGGTGTCCCCAGGAGTAAGGCAACTTGTGATAGTTCATTAAATCTCTGCACATACTCTGCTATCTTTGGTCCTTTCATTTTCAAGTTCCACAGTTCTGTCTCCAATCTCTGGACTTCTGCCCTCGAGCAATATCTTTCACGCATCAGATTTTTCAGTTCGTCCCACGTCATAGCATGCGCAGCGGTCTCGCCCATCGTCCGAATTTGATGGTTCCACCATGACAGAGCCTCATCCATCAATAGTCCAGTTATATACTTGACTTGATGTTCGTGGTCACATTTGCTCAATCGTAAAACAGAATCTGTCTTTTCAACCCAGCGTACGAAGGCTAAGGCACCCCCGGTGCCGTCGAACTCACGAGGTTTGTGGTCTAAGAACTGCTTGTAGGTGCAGCCGTTGGGGGGGTTATTTCCTGAGGTACCTTTGCTGCAATCAGAGCGATGGGCCTCGTGCTGTGCTATAGCTGTGGCAATTTTCTCTTGAAGTTCTGCCTCCGAGGTGGGTATGCGCATCTTGCGTCTTGGTGGCATCTTCTAAAAGATGTTTCACGTAGGTTAGGTCATAGCGAGTAAAGTGTACGCATGTATTCAACAATATCACATAACATCTCCTGCTATGAATAAATCAACCACATAACATCTCATGTCATAGAACATAAACAGTAGATCAATCATCACAAGTGATGAGAATACTGCGATTGCATTGCCATAAATCGAGACCACAATGTAAGGTTTACAAGTACACAACTGTATCATACAACATCAATGACTTAGTAGGGGACGACCCTAGACAAGTCGTGAGATCGCTGGACGTATTCAGGAATCTTCGGTCCGTCCATCCTCAAATTCCAGAATTTCACCTCAAGCTTCTGGATTCCAGCCTTAGAACAGTATTTCTTCTTCATCATTTCCTTGAGCTCGTCCCAGCTCAGTGCATAAGCAGCATCTGTACCAAGGGTCTGAACCTGGAGGTTCCACCATGAGAGTGTGTCATCTAGAATTAACCCCGAGATATAGGTAACCCTCTCTTTGAGGCGAACAGTTACTCATTCTTAGAATGGGGTCAGTCTTTTCGGACCAACGAACAAATGCAACGTCGCCTCCCGTTCCGTCAAAGTTCAAAGGCTTGCAGTTCAGGAACTGCTTATAGGTGCAGTCAGTTGGAGGGTTATTTTCAGTAGTGCCATTGCTGTGCTTAAAGCGGAGGGCCTCATGTCGTGCAATTGCCTGTGAGATGCATTTTTGCAGCTCGGCTTTTACCCTTGGCAACGTACTGGTGTTTGTGTCACGCCTGGGTGGCATTTTCTTCTGCCGGAGTGGCATGAAGCGGGTTAGACACCATCTCAATTGTCTAGGAGATACATAGCACCCTAAGCCATCATGTAATCTCCCAATTTCACACACAAGTATACTCAATATATGAGTGGGGAAAAAAAAATTTATGAGCCTTCACATAGGCTTGCCAATTTGGCTTGTTGCTTGTAATAGAATGAACTCGAGGCTACATCGCCTCGCCTTGGTCATTCGTGTTTTAGATATTTCCTGCTACATTGGTTTTCATTAGCTTAACCCGCAGAGTCCACCAGGATTTCTGTGCACTACAAGTCGTTATTACGTGGGCCCCCGTAATAATAAATTGTCTTGCACAGTTACCCCAAATTTTCTCTCGTCCAAGCAAATGATCAATCAAAGAGCAACAGCAGGTGCATTGGCATGAACAGGATCATGCTCCAATGCGGGGTCAGGAGCAACGCCTGGCTCAGGGGCCACGGCTGGCTCCGGATCAAAAACTCCATCTCAAGATCAGCTGGATCAACAAACACAGGGGGTTACAGGATCCTCCAAGGGCTGGTCTAAGTGTATGAACTCAAGGTCATGGTCTGGATCAAAACCAGGTGGAAGAACAAGATCACCCTCAATACTGTGATCAAACTCAAAGCTGGGTGCGGGAACCGGTGCAGCTGATGATGCCGTATCAGGGTCGGCGTCGTGTGAATGGTGCTGCACTCCCTGTATATGCGAAAATGCGGATGTCAGAAACTCAAATGAGTCTGGGACAGGGGAATGGGCATGAGTTTCCCCTGCAGGAGTGTCCGCATGCAGTAGGCTAATACCAGCAGCAATAGGGCCCTGCCCTCGAATGGGTCCTCCTCTAGTAGATCGTTATCGTCGTCAGAGGCCACGTCAGGGGGTGGGGGGGCATATCAACAACAGGATAAGCGGCAAGGGGCAAATTCCCAACAAGATGGCCATCAGTAGGCTCTGCTACGACTTCAGGCAGCGCAAAAGGGCTGAAAGTCGTCATTGTCTGTGCCGGTAGTATCGGAAATGTACACCTCGTGCTTCGATGAAACTATGTCGTCTGATACTATGGCCATGGGATTCGTAGTGCCCATCTTTCTAGTACATGATGAAAGCATGACGTTTGTAACACAAACACATATACGTATAATAATCAATCATATAATCATATAAACATGTTAGTCAATCAAGTAATTCTCCTAGTCCCACTAGCCTCCCAGTCTCCTAGACTGACATTCCTAGTCCCACTAGCCAAATTCTTCCCAGTCTCTAAGACTGCTCTATCATCTACCTCGACCTCTTAGATCGAGCCTCGGCCTCTAAGACCGAGCCTCAGCCTCCAAGACTGAGCCTACTCTTCCTAGTCTTACTAGCCATCTACCTCGATTTCTTAGATCGAGCCTCGGTCTCTAAGACCGAGCCTCAGCCTCCAAGGCTGAGCCTACTCTTCCTAGTCCAACTAGCCAACTACCTCGATCTCTCAGACCGAGCCTCGGCCTCCAAGACCGAGCCTCAGCCTTTCCGGACTGAGCCTAAAAATAATGAATAAAATGTGCTCAACATTTGTTTGTAAAAAGTGTTGGATCTGGACTTAAGTGGTATGCAGAAAAATGTTTTCGTGAGAGCCCTAGTGATCATAGTCTAGACTCGAGAAGGAATCCTAGTTCGCTATGATCAGAGCTCTGATACCAAGCTGTCACACCCTGGCTTTGCAGAAGCGTGGTTAATTTGGTGTGACTTCTTAATACCATAGCTTAACCATAACAAAGCTATATGAAATAAAATCATGCAAGATCATCCATTTAATTAAGTTTTGAAAACCAAATACAACAATATTGTCTTAACGGAAACACGTCCTAACGACATAAACATTGTTCAACAAACACAAACATCAACATGACATAAACACAGTTTAAGGACTGTGACTTGTCCAGGAAAGAGTCACATTCCCCAAACCCGGATGACCTCGTAACTAGTGCAGCGGGAAAATGTGCCATACCGTGCCAGATCCTTTAGTTTCCTGAAATACATGTAAGTTGAAAAATCAACAATAATGTTGAGCGAGTTCATGTGTAAGTGAGTAAGTAAAACCTTTGTAAAGATGTCTGTTCGTATGAAAATTCCTGGTATGTAGCAAATAAGGAAAAAGAGATCACCATTGGGTTGCAAAGCCAATGATATGTGTGAAGTGCAAGTAGGAAGACTCAAACCTAGCGTATTTGGCGATGGGTACAAAGTCACCACCTGGTCCATTATGCGGGCTCAGGGGTTGGGCTCGCTACACCCAGATAGATCTACCGCTTACGTCCCTCGGTTCCTACAATGAGGATTAATGGTCTCCAGTTCACGCCTACCCACTCACGTGATCTAAGTAGTAAACCTCCTTACGCTAACCATACCATGTATAAAGTACTTGTAATCAAAGTAACATGTATTTCACCCCCGTAGTTTAGAAAACTGAAAACAGTTAAGAGAAAGGGGGGGCATGAACTCACCGTGGTGCGTCTCTACCAAGTATGCCTCTAAATCGATCAGCTGTAAGACGACCTACACGTGCTAACTCTATTAGACGGATGGCCGTGCCTTAGCTTTATGGTTTAAGTTTTTGGGGAAATAGTTAGGCAACTATTTCGTGTTTACATTCTGTATACTTGGTAGTTGTTCTCCTTCCCAAGGATGGGGGATTTAATACATGTGCGTTCGTATAATTCGGATTACACTATTAAGTCTCACATAATATATTTTATTTCCAACTTCAAAATATAAATATTCTTCTCAAAAATATTATACTTTAATACATGTGATTTTCCCAAAATAATACTTAGTAATATTATTTTTACCCTAAAAATAATATTTACGTAGTTCACAAAATAATCATAAACACTTATACAAGTGATGTTGTGAAAAATATATACTAAATATATTTTATGTATCACGTTTTATTTTGTGAAATCCCACCTCCGATATTTTATAAATAAAGTCGTGGCGAAATTCATAATTTTGAAAACAAGTCAAAATGTATTTCTAACACTTATAGTGTAAATATTTCTAAGTGTTAGGTTTTTGGAAAAATTTCGCCAGAGTTTCCTCTGTAACTGGAGGTGGCCACGCTTTCAAGCGTATCATTTTCTTTTATAAATCAAACCGACAATCTTCTTATTCAATCAAATCATTGTTCAAACCACAAACTAGTCAAAATATGTATATAAATCGCATAAATTTCATGAACTTGTGATTTATTCAAACTATGGAGTAAATCCCATTACTTTTAGTGGATCTTTATATAAAACTATCCGATTTTGTAAAAACCTCGTTTTTATGGAAGTTCCGTCTTTACAACTTCTCGTCATCTTTTTCAAAAATAGCTATTTTGTCGAAACTTTGTGCTACACAAGTGTTTACACACTTGTGTGTTCTAAAAACCATTCGTGTTAGTGTAAGATCCGTCTTTAAAAATATGTTTTCTCTTGACACTCGGTCCTTTAAAAATACCACCTGTAGATCCGTAGATCTACTAGTTTTAATCACTATTTTACAAGCTAAAACACTTTTACACAAGTTCATGATTCGAGTGTGGTAGAGTTTCATCTTCTAACCCTTGTTATACTTAAACAAGCTTTATGTCATAATCCAAGATCATGACTAAACCGGGTTAAATGATGATCCGAGCTACCACAACATAGATCGGGTCCAAATAATCACACAAATCAAATACTACATGATTTACACAACATATGTGCTTTTAACCACCATTTTAGTGTTTTAAGTAGACTTTAAAGCATTATCTTGTAAGATTTCGAGTTTTAACCGTTACACATCGTATTAACCACTTCAAAATAGTTCGAGTAGGTGATTTAAGCAACTTACTACTAGCTCGAGGCTAGGGAAGAATCTATGCGAAAAATGCGTGGATAAAAGCAAGATAACGAGGTCCTTCGCCTTCCGATTGCACCAAGACTCCTTATGCGGGATCCTTATCCCTTGTATGAGCTTGGAAAGTGATGATCAAAATCGAAAGGTGGTGGTGTGTTCAAGGGGGTGTTCGGCCGTGAGCTTTCTAGAGAGAGAGAGGAAGTGTTGTTGTGAGTTGTGAGATGAAATGTTATGTTGGGTTATGGTGGTAACTTATAGATAATTAGCATGAGTATTAACCAAAGGTTTATATGTATTCTAGATACTAAACATGGTTGATTAAAATAATCACACAAGGACAAGGTATGTCCCCCTCATGGGGACGGTTTGGTTAAGGGGGGGGGGGTCTAGTTCAAATCCAACTAGTAGTTAGACATTAGTTAGGTTAATCTAGTTAAGTTTAGGGATTAACCCGGTTAGTGGTGTGTAGTGCTTTAAAGCGGGTGTTAGGGTATTCAGGGACCCTAACTGGCTCAGAAAAAGAAAAATAATGTTAAACAATGAAAATGACAATATTTTCATGTTCCGGGTAAAGTCCGGTTGTTCGGTTGGATGGTAATCCGTTAAAGTGCTTAACAAAGCTTTAAAGTGTCGTTATTATCATTTTTAGTGACACAACTTATTCCTCAGAGTGTCAGGAATATTTTCTCATGTTTTGGCACTTTATTAGTTAGCTAAAAGCTGAATTATTATGTAAAGTGCTGAATTTTGTGCTTAAAGCACGTTTTAGGCACATCCAGTCATTGTGACTTATTCCTAGAGACGCAGTTCTACAACCCTTGTATCCCTACACTCACCACTAGTGTAGTAAAATATTTCTGGCTCATACAGGCCTTAGAGGCAGTGTTTGCCTGATGCCGGCTTTATCAGCATGTTCAATAGGTTATCCGTTATAGTGCTACTGTGCTTTTTGTGCATCATGTTTGTCACTAAGGTTCAGCATGCAAATAATGTAGTGACGCTAAGTAAAGTATGATGCAAGTAAGTACATGTATCAGTATTCAAGTAGCAGTTCATCAGTAATTTCAAACAAGCACAGTAATTAAGCAGTAATTAATTATTAATTAAGTCGTACGGATACCTGGTTTAGTGAGGGTTGTCATAGTTAAACATTCCATTTATAACACATGTTTTACTTGTTTTGATTCAATCAAGTTCATAACTTGATTTAATCGTTCTTGTTTTGATTCGATCAAGTTCATAACTTGATTTAATCGTTCTTGTTTTGATTCAATCAAGTTCATAACTTGATTTAATCGTTCTTGTTTCATGCATTTCTTGTATTTGAGTGAGCTTACACAATCTTTTCATGCATATTTGTTCGTTTCTCATTCTTTACATAATACATAATTTATTAACAAAATAATTTAATTCTTACCGGACGATCGATCAAGCTTGAACCGAACACTTATTGACAACCTTGAGCTCTGATTACCAACTTGTAACACCCTTAAATTTTTTTTTTATAAAATACACCATTTCTATTAAATAATTTGGTTAAGTAACATAACATTCATTAACGGAGTTCATAAGTACGTCAACCTTAGTCAACTAATGACTAAGTTAAAACATTTCAAAAGTAGATTAACAAGTGTTTACAACCCATACACAAAGACTACTAAAGATTAAAACATTGCGGAAGCTTCAAAATGTAGTGTTCGGTTCTTCATCATATACTTGATCGTCATCCATAAGATCCACCTTGTTACCTATGGTCAAAACCTTTAAAACATTAGTTTTGAAGATTGTTATAAAGTACATAAACCCATGATTCAACATCAAATTTTAAATAAATAAATACTGAATCTTTCTGGTTCCACCGTAACTTACGGTGTCACCATAAGTTACGGTGGGTTCTGGAAATTTTTGATCCACCGTAAAACAGGTGTAACCTGCCGTAAACATCTGGCCTCTACCGTAAGTTACGGGAATACCGTAACTTACGGTAGCTTCTGGAAATCCATAATTTTGTTTGTTTTGTTCATTGCACTCAAACCCAACTCTCGGATTTTCACTTTTCTAACAAACCAATACATTAAAATCTCGTAATTCTAACATGTTATATATTGACCCATATCAAAGATCAATCAATCATATTTCGAAGCATTAACCATGCTTTACTTGATTATTCGACCCGTTTGGCTAGTCTAAGGGATCCTCCTTTGTTACGACCACCAACGAGTTCTAATCAAATTTAACCTTTTATTCACTATTGCGACATTATTACTTCAACTCAAAACAACTCTTATTCTATAATACGACTACTTGTGTGATAATCATCAAATTTACTTAATGTAACGGGTCAAGTTACATACCTTTAAAGCAAGCCCTTCAAAGGTGCGTCCACACCGGTTTGCCCGCTAGATGCCCCGCTTCCTTTCCTATAGAGTTCAATCACCATATGTTTAGAACTCTTTTTGTTTCACATACATAACTCACATTTTGTCATACATCGTAATTATGCGTTTTAGCTTAACAATTCAGTTTCAAGCCTTCTTTGAGGCATTTCAACAAACACTATAAGGGCATAATTTTTTTATATCTTTCATATTCAAGTTCATAGCTTGCTAATTAGCAAACTTAACATCAATAAAGCCTTTATATAGTATTTAAACATCATATTTTTCTGGAATCACTTTCTATGATCAAATTAGACTAGAATAATCATTCTAAACCCTAGTGTTCATCTTCATCTTGTAAAACCCACAACCCACCTTCAAGGTGTTCATGGAATTTCCTGAAATTGGACATGATTTCACTTGTAGTTGTCTAGGTTTCACTTCTAGACACCATATCATCCCTAATCTAACCAAATAACACACATGCAACATCTAATTTCAGATTTTCCAAAATCATGAGAAATTCAAGTTGAGAGATTTCATCAGATTTTACATACCTTAGAATCCTCTTGCGATGAGGATCACAATTCTAAGCTCTAATTTCGATTTCGACTTGGATTGAGCCTTCAATTGATTGATTTAATGAAGTTTTAGGGTCTTGAAGATGGGGGTGTCGCCCCCTGCTCCTTCTTGATCGACCAGACACCTCTAAATGGGGTGTTTGGTTTATTTTTATTTGTTTTATCTAATTTAGTTTCAAATTTAACAATTAAGGCCCCTCTACTTTGTTCAACATATCATTTAGTAGCTTTTAACCCTATTATAGGCTATTTCTAGTCTTGTAACTAACTAGGTTAAAAATTCCTAGTTAGTAAATTCTCGTCTATTTATACTTTATAGTTCCAATATAAAGTTTTATATTTTTCGGGGTGTTACAAGTCCACCCCCCTTAAAAAGGGTTTCGTCCCCGAAACCGAAGTACGTACCAAATAATGTAGGGTGAAGACGTCGCATCTCCTCTTCGGACTCCCATGTAGTGTCCGAACCTTTCCTATGCTCCCATTTGACTTTGACTTGGTCAATTTGTTTATTTCGTAAATGTTTGACCTTTCGGTCTAAAATCTCCACCGGTCTCACCGCATAATTCAGACTATTATCCACTTCGATATCATCGTAATGGATATAGGCCGTTTCGTTTGCTAGGCACTTTCTTAATTGTGACACGTGGAACGTGCCATTGATTCCACTTAGTTCCTCCGGTAGCTCAAGGCGGTAAGCTACCTTGCCAACTCTTTCGATAATTTTAAATGGCCCAATAAACCTCGGGCTTAGCTTCCCCCTTCTTCTGAATCTAATAACGCCCTTCCAAGGGGAAACTTTTAGCATGACCATGTCGCCAACCTGGAATTCGATTGGCCTTTTCCTTTTATCAGCATACGCCTTTTGTCTATCTTGAGCCGCTTTCAAATGTGCCCGAACTATATCGATCTTTTCATTCGTGGCTCGTACTATATCTTGATGAGCGAGTTCACGTGGACCCACTTCACCCCAACATACCGGGGTTCGACACTTCCTACCATAAAGCATTTCGTACGGTGCCATCTTAATACTAGATTGGTAGCTGTTATTATACGAAAACTCGACTAACGGTAGGTGAACATCCCAACTTCCTCCAAAGTCGATTATACATGCCCGTAGCATATCCCCCAATGTTTGTATCGTTCTTTCACTCTGTCCATCCGTTTGAGGATGGTACGCAGTGCTAATGAACAATTTGGTTCCTATTTGCTCTTGGAAATCTCGCCAGAAATTCGAAGTAAACCGGGTATCCCTATCAGACACGATGGATACCGGCACTCCATGACGTGCTATTATTTCATTAGTGTAAACTTCTGACATCTTTTCTGACGTATAAGTCTCACGAATCGGAATGAAGTGAGCACTTTTCGTCAATCTATCCACCACTACCCATATGGCATCGAAATCACGATTCGTTTTAGGCAACTTGGTTAATAGGTCCATTGTAATATGTTCCCATTTCCAAACCGGAATTTCTAACGGTTGGAGTTTGCCGTATGGTTTCTGGTGCTCCGCCTTGACTTGTAAACATGTCAAGCATTTTTCCACATACTTCGCCACATCCCTCTTCATTCCGGGCCACCAATAATTTTGTTTCAAATCGTTGTACATCTTGGTCGCACCCGGATGAGTTGAATAACGGGATTTATGAGCTTCATTAAGTAGAAGTGCCTTCACTCCACAAGTTTGTGGGACCCATATCCTTCCGGATCGAGTCTTCAACCCGTTATCCCCATCTGACAAATCTTTCAACTGACCGATTATTCTTTCTTTCTTCCAATTCTCTTCTTTCATTGCTTCTAATTGCGCCTCTCGAATACGTTCAAGTATACCCGAGGTCACCACGAGTTGCATCGACCTCACTCATATTGGGACGTAGTCCGCTTTTCTGCTCAGAGCATCCGCTACCACATTTGCCTTTCCGGGGTGGTAATGTATTTCACAGTCGAAATCTTTCACCGTTTCTAGCCATCGCCTTTGTCGCATATTTAACTCCTTCTGATCGAAGAAGTATTTCAAGCTCTTGTGGTCGGTGAATATGGTGCACTTTACCCCATATAAGTAATGCCTCCATATTTTTAATGCAAATACCACCGCAGCCAACTCGAGATCGTGCGTGGGATATTTCTTCTCGTGTATCTTCAATTGTCTCGAGGCATAGGCTATTACCTTGCCCCGTTGCATCAAGACGCAACCGAGCCCCGATAGTGAAGCATCCGAATAAACCACCATGTCTTCGACTCCGTCCGGCAATGTCAATACCGGAGCTCGAGTTAACTTTTCTTTTAGCGTTTGAAACGCTTTCTCTTGATCGACACCCCAAATGAACTTTTCTTTCTTTTGTGTTAGCTTAGTTAGCGGTGACGCAATCTTGGAGAAATCTTGAATGAATCTCCTATAATATCCCGCAAGCCCCAAAAAGCTTCTAATTTCCGAAGGGTTCTTCGGGGGATTCCATTTTGACACAGCCTCTATCTTTGACGGATCCACCAATACTCCGTTGGCACTTATCACATGGCCAAGAAATTGTACCTCTCGTAACCAAAAGGCACATTTAGAGAATTTTGCATATAACCTCTCTCTTCTCGGTGTCTCTAATACTTCTTGCAAGTGATGTGCGTGTTCAACTTCACTTTTTGAATACACCAAGATATCATCGATAAACACGATGACTGGCTTATCCAACATTGGTTTACAAACCCGGTTCATGAGGTCCATGAAAGCCGCAGGTGCATTTGTTAGCCCAAATGACATCACGAGGAATTCGTAATGTCCGTATATCGTGCGGAAAGCCGTCTTCGGCACATCTTCTTCTTTGACCTTTAGTTGGTGATACCCCGATCTAAGGTCAATTTTTGAAAACCAGTTCGCACCTTGTAGTTGGTCGAATAAATCATCTATCCTCGGGAGCGGGTATCGGTTCTTTACCGTGAGTTTGTTTAACTCCCGGTAATCGATACACATGCGCATGCTCCCGTCTTTCTTTCTCACGAACAACATCGGTGCGCCCCAAGGAGACACACTCGGCCTTATGAATCCCTTGTCAAGCAGGTCTTGGATTTGGGACATCAACTCTTGTAATTCCGACGGTGCAAGTCGGTACGGGGCTTTTGCTACGGGTTTCACGCCCGGAATCAATTCGATCCTGAACTCTATTTCCCGTTCAGGCGGTATCCCCTGTAAATCTTTCGGAAACACATCTTCATAATCTCGTACTACCGGTACATCTCCAATCTTTCGTGATTCTTTTTCTGGCTCGTTAGCGTATATCATGAATGCCTTGCATCCTCGTTTCATAAGCTTGTGAGCTTTCAACATTGAGCATACTATGGGGTTGCCTCCTTTTTCGCCATAAATGGTGACGTGTTTCCCGCTCGGAGATGTTAGTTTTATCTCTTTACGAAAACACACAACCTTTGCATGGTGTTGAGATAGCCAATCCATCCCAACGACTACTTGAAATTCTCCCATTGACATCGGGATTAGGTTTATCAAATATTCTTCGTCATCAATGCTCAGTTTACAGTTTTTACATACATCACAAACCATAAAGCTCTTGTTATTACCTATCTCTACTTCTAAGGGCATAGGTAATTTTGTTAGAACAAATGAAGGATGTCGAATAAATCCATATGAAACAAAGGATTTATTCGCACCCGTATCAAATAACACGCGTGCAGGAATCGAATTTACAGCAAATATACCTGAGACCACGTCAGGTTCAACTTTTGCTTTGGCGGCGGTTAGTTGAAAAGATCTTGCCTTTGCTTTTGGGGCTTCACCTTTCGGGTCCTGCCCATCCTTCTTTCCAACCAGTTCCGGGCATTATGACTTTTTGTGACCCGTTCGATAACAATTGTAACAAACCGTCACTTTCTCCGGGCACGATATAGCCATATGTCCCGTTTTTTTGCATATGGGACAAGGCTTATCCTTGTAACGGCATTCGCCTTTATGACCCTTTCCGCAGATTCTGCAACTTGGCGACCCGCCTTTCGTATCAAATTTCTTTGCGGTTTCGTTTGTTCGTGCCTTCTTAGTAGGGCTTGGGTTTATATCTTGTGCTTTCCGTTCACCCCTTTCAATGCTCTTTTTCAGTTCGATCTCCCTTTCCCGATCAACATTTATGATCTCGGTAAGGGTCTCGTATTTGGAAGGGGTAATAAATTCCCTATACTCAGCACTCAACATGTTATGGTAGTAGTATATCTTTTGTTCTTCTTTCGTCACTAGATCATCGCAAAACTTCATCTTATCCATAAACGTTGCCGTAATCTTGTCTATGGTCTCACTCTTGTGCCTAAGTTGCATGAACTCCTCCTTGATTTTATTCATAACCGCCTTGGGGCTATGATGCTTAAGAAATGGCGTCTTGAATTCTTCCCAAGTCATGACCTTAGCAGCTTCAATACCGATCTCTCTCTTTTTGTTATCCCACCAATCTTTCGCTTGACTCCTTAGTTGACCCGTACCATAGGCTACGTAGTCATCTTCGTCACAATGGGTCCTCTCGAATACCCCTTCGATATCACTTAGCCATCGTTGGCACACTATTGGGTCAACTTCCCCATTATATATTGGTGGTTTACAGGCCATGAATTCCTTGTATGAACAAGGCTTTCGTCCTCCATGTTTTTCCTTTGCTAAATTTGAATCATCTTCTAATTTCTTGATTCTCTCTTCTACTATTGATAAAACTGTGTTTTGAATTTTATCAATAAAGCTCGACAAACTGTTTTCGATCACCTTTCCAACCTCTTCGGCAATCACTTCCCTCATTTGTTCGGTGACTCTTGGCACCGCATCATCATTACCTCCATCTGCCATCTTTATTTCTGAAATGTTTACATAGGTTGTTAAACATTCCATTTATAACACATGTTTTACTTGTTTTGATTCAATCAAGTTCATAACTTGATTTAATCGTTCTTGTTTTGATTCGATCAAGTTCATAACTTGATTTAATCGTTCTTGTTTTGATTCAATCAAGTTCATAACTTGATTTAATCGTTCTTGTGTCATGCATTTCTTGTATTTGAGTGAGCTTACACACTCTTTTCATGCATATTTGTTCGTTTCTCATTCTTTACATAATACATAATTTATTAACAAAATAATTTAATTCTTACCGGACGATCGATCAAGCTTGAACCGAACACTTATTGACAACCTTGAGCTCTGATTACCAACTTGTAACACCCTTAAATTTTTTTTTTTTATAAAATACACCATTTCTATTAAATAATTTGGTTAAGTAACATAACATTCATTAACGGAGTTCATAAGTACGTCAACCTTAGTCAACTAATGACTAAGTTAAAACATTTCAAAAGTAGATTAACAAGTGTTTACAACCCATACACAAAGACTACTAAAGATTAAAACATTGCGGAAGCTTCAAAATGTAGTGTTCGGTTCTTCATCATATACTTGATCGTCATCCATAAGATCCACCTTGTTACCTATGGTCAAAACCTTTAAAACATTAGTTTTGAAGATTGTTATAAAGTACATAAACCCATGATTCAACATCAAATTTTAAATAAATAAATACTGAATCTTTCTGGTTCCACCGTAACTTACGGTGTCACCATAAGTTACGGTGACACCGTAAGTTACGGTGGGTTCTGGAAATTTTTGATCCACCGTAAAACAGGTGTAACCTGCCGTAAACATCCGGCCTCTACCGTAAGTTACGGTAATACCGTAACTTACGGTAGCTTCTGGAAATCCATAATTTTGTTTGTTTTGTTCATTGCACTCAAACCCAACTCTCGGATTTTCACTTTTCTAACAAACCAATACATTAAAATCTCGTAATTCTAACATGTTATATATTGACCCATATCAAAGATCAATCAATCATATTTCGAAGCATTAACCATGCTTTACTTGATTATTCGACCCGTTTGGCTAGTCTAAGGGATCCTCCTTTGTTACGACCACCAACGAGTTCTAATCAAATTTAACCTTTTATTCACTATTGCGACATTATTACTTCAACTCAAAACAACTCTTATTCTATAATACGACTACTTGTGTGATAATCATCAAATTTACTTAATGTAACGGGTTAAGTTACATACCTTTAAAGCAAGCCCTTCAAAGGTGCGTCCACACCGGTTTGCCCGCTAGATGCCCCGCTTCCTTTCCTATAGAGTTCAATCACCATATGTTTAGAACTCTTTTTGTTTCACATACATAACGCACATTTTGTCATACATCGTAATTATGCGTTTTAGCTTAACAATTCAGTTTCAAGCCTTCTTTGAGGCATTTCAACAAACACTATAAGGGCATAATTTTTTTATATCTTTCATATTCAAGTTCATAGCTTGCTAATTAGCAAACTTAACATCAATAAAGCCTTTATATAGTATTTAAACATCATATTTTTCTGGAATCACTTTCTATGATCAAATTAGACTAGAATAATCATTCTAAACCCTAGTGTTCATCTTCATCTTGTAAAACCCACAACCCACCTTCAAGGTGTTCATGGAATTTCCTGAAATTGGACATGATTTCACTTGTAGTTGTCTAGGTTTCACTTCTAGACACCATATCATCCCTAATCTAACCAAATAACACACATGCAACATCTAATTTCAGATTTTCCAAAATCATGAGAAATTCAAGTTGAGAGATTTCATCGGATTTTACATACCTTAGAATCCTCTTGCGATGAGGATCACAATTCTAAGCTCTAATTTCGATTTCGACTTGGATTGAGCCTTCAATTGATTGATTTAATGAAGTTTTAGGGTCTTGAAGATGGGGGTGTCGCCCCCTGCTCCTTCTTGATCGACCAGACACCTCTAAATGGGGTGTTTGGTTTATTTTTTTTTGTTTTATCTAATTTAGTTTCAAATTTAACAATTAAGGCCCCTCTACTTTGTTCAACATATCATTTAGTAGCTTTTAACCCTATTATAGGCTATTTCTAGTCTTGTAACTAACTAGGTTAAAAATTCCTAGTTAGTAAATTCTCGTCTATTTATACTTTATAGTTCCAATATAAAGTTTTATATTTTTCGGGGTGTTACAAGTCCACCCCCCTTAAAAAGGGTTTCGTCCCCGAAACCGAAGTACGTACCAAATAATGTAGGGTGAAGACGTCGCATCTCCTCTTCGGACTCCCATGTAGTGTCCGAACCTTTCCTATGCTCCCATTTGACTTTGACTTGGTCAATTTGTTTATTTCGTAAATGTTTGACCTTTCGGTCTAAAATCTCCACCGGTCTCACCGCATAATTCAGACTATTATCCACTTCGATATCATCGTAATGGATATAGGCCGTTTCGTTTGCTAGGCACTTTCTTAATTGTGACACGTGGAACGTGCCATGGATTCCACTTAGTTCCTCCGGTAGCTCAAGGCGGTAAGCTACCTTGCCAACTCTTTCGATAATTTTAAATGGCCCAATAAACCTCGGGCTTAGCTTCCCCCTTCTTCTGAATCTAATAACGCCCTTCCAAGGGGAAACTTTTAGCATGACCATGTCGCCAACCTGGAATTCGATTGGCCTTTTCCTTTTATCAGCATACGCCTTTTGTCTATCTTGAGCCGCTTTCAAATGTGCCCGAACTATATCGATCTTTTCATTCGTGGCTCGTACTATATCTTGATGAGCGAGTTCACGTGGACCCACTTCACCCCAACATACCGGGGTTCGACACTTCCTACCATAAAGCATTTCGTACGGTGCCATCTTAATACTAGATTGGTAGCTGTTATTATACGAAAACTCGACTAACGGTAGGTGAACATCCCAACTTCCTCCAAAGTCGATTATACATGCCCGTAGCATATCCCCCAA
Organism: Helianthus tuberosus; assembly: GCA_030545235.1. Taxonomy (NCBI): domain Eukaryota; kingdom Viridiplantae; phylum Streptophyta; class Magnoliopsida; order Asterales; family Asteraceae; genus Helianthus; species Helianthus tuberosus. Next base: position 167,168,160 of record CM060448.1, on the reverse strand, counting down.
TGTTTGTATCGTTCTTTCACTCTGTCCATCCGTTTGAGGATGGTACGCAGTGCTAATGAACAATTTGGTTCCCATTTGCTCTTGGAAATCTCGCCAGAAATTCGAAGTAAACCGGGTATCCCTATCAGACACGATGGATACCGGCACTCCATGACGTGCTATTATTTCATTAGTGTAAACTTCTGACATCTTTTCTGACGTATAAGTCTCACGAATCGGAATGAAGTGAGCACTTTTCGTCAATCTATCCACCACTACCCATATGGCATCGAAATCACGATTTGTCTTAGGCAACTTGGTTAATAGGTCCATTGTAATATGTTCCCATTTCCAAACCGGAATTTCTAAAGGTTGGAGTTTGCCGTATGGTTTCTGGTGCTCCGCCTTGACTTGTAAACATGTCAAGCATTTTTCCACATACTTCGCCACATCCCTCTTCATTCCGGGCCACCAATAATTTTGTTTCAAATCGTTGTACATCTTGGTCGCACCCGGATGAGTTGAATAACGGGATTTATGAGCTTCATTAAGTAGAAGTGCCTTCACTCCACAAGTTTGTGGGACCCATATCCTTCCGGATCGAGTCTTCAACCCGTTATCCCCATCCGACAAATCTTTCAACTGACCGATTTTTCTTTCTTTCTTCCAATTCTCTTCTTTCATTGCTTCTAATTGCGCCTCTCGAATACGTTCAAGTATACCCGAGGTCACCACGAGTTGCATCGACCTCACTCGTATTGGGACGTAGTCCGCTTTTCTGCTCAGAGCATCCGCTACCACATTTGCCTTTCCGGGGTGGTAATGTATTTCACAGTCGAAATCTTTCACCGTTTCTAGCCATCGCCTTTGTCGCATATTTAACTCCTTCTGATCGAAGAAGTATTTCAAGCTGTTGTGGTCGGTGAATATGGTGCACTTTACCCCATATAAGTAATGCCTCCATATTTTTAATGCAAATACCACCGCAGCCAACTCGAGATCTTGCGTGGGATATTTCTTCTCGTGTATCTTCAATTGTCTCGAGGCATAGGCTATTACCTTGCCCCGTTGCATCAACACGCAACCGAGCCCCGATAGTGAAGCATCCGAATAAACCACCATGTCTTCGACTCCGTCCGGCAATGTCAATACCGGAGCTCGAGTTAACTTTTCTTTTAGCGTTTGAAACGCTTTCTCTTTATCGACACCCCAAATGAACTTTTCTTTCTTTCGTGTTAGCTTAGTTAGTGGTGATGCAATCTTGGAGAAATCTTGAATGAATCTCCTATAATATCCCGCAAGCCCCAAAAAGCTTCTAATTTCCGAAGGGTTCTTCGGGGGATTCCATTTTGACACAGCCTCTATCTTTGACGGATCCACCAATACTCCGTCGGCACTTATCACATGGCCAAGAAATTGTACCTCTCGTAACCAAAAGGCACATTTAGAGAATTTTGCATATAACCTCTCTCTTCTCGGTGTCTCTAATACTTCTTGCAAGTGATGTGCGTGTTCAACTTCACTTTTTGAATACACCAAGATATCATCGATAAACACGATGACCGACTTATCCAACATTGGTTTGCAAACCCGGTTCATGAGGTCCATGAAAGCCGCAGGTGCATTTGTTAGCCCAAATGACATCACGAGGAATTCGTAATGTCCGTATCTCGTGCGGAAAGCCGTCTTCGGCACATCTTCTTCTTTGACCTTTAGTTGGTGATACCCCGATCTAAGGTCAATTTTTGAAAACCAGTTCGCACCTTGTAGTTGGTCGAATAAATCATCTATCCTCGGGAGCGGGTATCGGTTCTTTACCGTGAGTTTGTTTAACTCCCGGTAATCGATACACATGCGCATGCTCCCGTCTTTCTTTCACACGAACAACACCGGTGCGCCCCAAGGAGACACACTCGGCCTTATGAATCCCTTGTCAAGCAGGTCTTGGATTTGGGACATCAACTCTTGTAATTTCGACGGTGCAAGTCGGTAAGGGGCTTTTGCTACGGGTTTCGCGCCCGGAATCAATTCGATCCCGAACTCTATTTCCCGTTCAGGCGGTATCCCCGGTAAATCTTCCGGAAACACATCTTCATAATCTCGTACTACCGGTACATCTCCAATCTTTCGTGATTCTTTTTCGGGCTCGTTATCGTATATCATGAATGCCTTGCATCCTCGTTTCATAAGCTTGTGAGCTTTCAACATTGAGCATACTATGGGGTTGCCTCCTTTTTCGCCATAAATGGTGACGTGTTTCCCGCTCGGAGATGTTAGTTTTATCTCTTTTCGAAAACACACAACCTTTGCATGGTGTTGAGATAGCCAATCCATCCCAACAACTACTTGAAATTCTCCCATTGACATCGGGATTAGGTTTATCAAATATTCTTCGTCATCAATGCTCAGTTTACAGTTTTTACATACATCACAAACCATAAAGCTCTTATTATTACCTATCTCTACTTCTAAGGGCATAGGTAATTTTGTTAGAACAAATGAAGGATGTCGAATAAATCCATATGAAACAAAGGATTTATTCGCACCCGTATCAAATAACACGTGTGCAGGAATCGAATTTACAGCAAATATACCTGAGACCACGTCAGGTTCAACTTTTGCATCGGCGGCGGTTAGTTGAAAAGATCTTGCCTTTGCTTTTGGGGCTTCACCTTTCGGGTCCTGCCCATCCTTCTTTCCAACCAGTTCCGGGCATTATGACTTTTTGTGACCCGTTCGATAACAATTGTAACAAACCGTCACTTTCTCCGGGCACGATATAGCCATATGTCCCGCTTTTTTGCATATGGGACAAGGCTTATCCTTGTAACGGCATTCGCCTTTATGACCCTTTCCGCAGATTCTGCAACTTGGCGACCCGCCTTTCGTATCAAATTTCTTTGCGGTTTCGTTTGTTCGTGCCTTCTTAGTAGGGCTTGGGTTTATATCTTGTGCTTTCCGTTCACCCCTTTCAATGCTCTTTTTCAGTTCGATATCCCTTTCCCGAGCAGCATTTATGATCTCGGTAAGGGTCTCGTATTTGGAAGGGGTAATAAATTCCCTATACTTAGCACTCAACATGTTATGGTAGTAGTATATCTTTTGTTCTTCTTTCGTCACTAGATCATCGCAAAACTTCATCTTATCCATAAACGTTGCCGTAATCTTGTCTATGGTCTCACTCTTGTGCCTAAGTTGCATGAACTCCTCCTTGATTTTATTCATAACCGCCTTGGGGCTATGATGCTTAAGAAATGGCGTCTTGAATTCTTCCCAAGTCATGACCTTAGCAACTTCAATACCGATCTCTCTCTTTTTGTTATCCCACCAATCTTTCGCTTGACTCCTTAGTTGACCCGTACCATAGGCTACGTAGTCATCTTCGTCACAATGGGTCCTCTCGAATACCCCTTCGATATCACTTAGCCATCGTTGGCACACTATTGGGTCAACTTCCCCATTATATATTGGTGGTTTACAGGCCATGAATTCCTTGTATGAACAAGGCTTTCGTCCTCCATGTTTTTCCTTTGCTAAATTTGAATCATCTTCTAATTTCTTGATTCTCTCTTCTACTATTGATAAAACTGTGTTTTGAATTTTATCAATAAAGCCCGACAAACTGTTTTCGATCGCCTTTCCAACCTCTTCGGCAATCACTTCCCTCATTTGTTCGGTGACTCTTGGCACCGCATCATCATTACCTCCATCTGCCATCTCTATTTCTGAAATGTTTACATAGGTTGTTAAACATTCCATTTATAACACATGTTTTACTTGTTTTGATTCAATCAAGTTCATAACTTGATTTAATCGTTCTTGTTTTGATTCGATCAAGTTCATAACTTGATTTAATCGTTCTTGTTTTGATTCAATCAAGTTCATAACTTGATTTAATCGTTCTTGTTTCATGCATTTCTTGTATTTGAGTGAGCTTACACACTCTTTTCATGCATATTTGTTCGTTTCTCATTCTTTACATAATACATAATTTATTAACAAAATAATTTAATTCTTACCGGACGATCGATCAAGCTTGAACCGAACACTTATTGACAACCTTGAGCTCTGATTACCAACTTGTAACACCCTTAAATTTTTTTTTTATAAAATACACCATTTCTATTAAATAATTTGGTTAAGTAACATAACATTCATTAACGGAGTTTATAAGTACGTCAACCTTAGTCAACTAATGACTAAGTTAAAACATTTCAAAAGTAGATTAACAAGTGTTTACAACCCATACACAAAGACTACTAAAGATTAAAACATTGCGGAAGCTTCAAAATGTAGTGTTCGGTTCTTCATCATATACTTGATCGTCATCCATAAGATCCACCTTGTTACCTATGGTCAAAACCTTTAAAACATTAGTTTTGAAGATTGTTTTAAAGTACATAAACCCATGATTCAACATCAAATTTTAAATAAATAAATACTGAATCTTTCTGGTTCCACCGTAACTTACGGTGTCACCGTAAGTTACGGTGGGTTCTGGAAATTTTTGATCCACCGTAAAACAGGTGTAACCCGCCGTAAACATCTGGCCTCTACCGTAAGTTACGGTAATACCGTAACTTACGGTAGCTTCTGGAAATCCATAATTTTGTTTGTTTTGTTCATTGCACTCAAACCTAACTCTCGGATTTTCACTTTTCTAACAAACCAATACATTAAAATCTCGTAATTCTAACATGTTATATATTGACCCATATCAAAGATCAATCAATCATATTTCGAAGCATTAACCATGCTTTACTTGATTATTCGACCCGTTTGGCTAGTCTAAGGGATCCTCCTTTGTTACGACCACCAACGAGTTCTAATCAAATTTAACCTTTTATTCACTATTGCGACATTATTACTTCAACTCAAAACAACTCTTATTCTATAATACGACTACTTGTGTGATAATCATCAAATTTACTTAATGTAACGGGTCAAGTTACATACCTTTAAAGCAAGCCCTTCAAACGTGCGTCCACACCGGTTTGCCCGCTAGATGCCCCGGCTTCCTTTCCTATAGAGTTCAATCACCATATGTTTAGAACTCTTTTTGTTTCACATACATAACGCACATTTTGTCATACATCGTAATTATGCGTTTTAGCTTAACAATTCAGTTTCAAGCCTTCTTTGAGGCATTTCAACAAACACTATAAGGGCAGAATTTTTTTATATCTTTCATATTCAAGTTCATAGCTTGCTAATTAGCAAACTTAACATCAATAAAGCCTTTATATAGTATTTAAACATCATATTTTTCTGGAATCACTTTCTATGATCAAATTAGACTAGAATAATCATTCTAAACCCTAGTGTTCATCTTCATCTTGTAAAACCCACAACCCACCTTCAAGGTGTTCATGGAATTTCCTGAAATTGGACATGATTTCACTTGTAGTTGTCTAGGTTTCACTTCAGCCAATATATTAGCAAGAACAAATCACACATTTGTTTTAATAAATTCAGCAAATAAATTCAGATCTTGGCTGAATTTATACATTTGTTACGAAAACTTTCATACGAAAATTATACATTTGTTATAATAACTTCAGCCAATATATTAGCAAGAACAAATCACACATTTGTTATAATAAATTCAGCAAATAAATTCAGATCTTGTTATAATAACTTGGCTGAATAATTTCAGATCTTGTTAGCAAGAACAAATCACACATTTGTTATAACAAATTCAGCAAAAAAATTCAGATCTTGATATAATAACTTGGCTGAATAATTTCAGATCTTGTTAGCAAAAACAATTCACACATTTGTTATAACAAATTCAGCAAAAAAAATCAGATCTTGATACCTTTAGATTGGAGGAGCAGGGGAGGTCAGCTCGGTGGTGCTCGGCTCTGTGGTGCTCGGCTCGGTGGTGCTCGACTCAGTGATGCTTAGCGGTGGTGCTCAGCGGTGGTGCTTGGCGTGAGGTGGAGGAGCAGGGGAGGTCGGCGTGAGGTGGAGGAGCAGGGGAGGAGGTCGGCGGCGTGAGGTGGAGGAGCAGGGGATGAGGTCGTGAATGGAGAAGGGATAGGGTTTGAGAGTTGTGTGTTTGGAAGAAGTGGAGAAGTGGTAAATCAACATCTGCCTGAGGAAGATATGGAGAAGTGCTTTTTTTAATGAATTGTCTTCAGAAAAACAAACAAGCTTCAGAGCCTTATGTCTGCGCGTGGTCTGCTTGGTGAAGACAAAAGAGGTCCTGAAGCTCTTTTAACAAAAAACAAACAGCACCTTAATAGCTGATGGGTTTTTCGTAACTTAAAAAGTGTTACTCTAATTTTTTTATCACTCATAATAACTAAAATGAATAAAATAATTGAAAAATAAGATTCTAACGTTAGAATGCCCTATTGTCCTTGTTAGATGCCCTAAAGGGCCAAAGATGTGCTACCATAACTCAGTATGAATCAACCTAAAACACATATTAAAACGTCAACTTACGGAGATGAGGTTATAGTTAAAACCTAAAATACAACTTTATCAACAACACTTATAACCTTCCACAAAACCTTTAAAAAGTTGTTATTATACTACAACTAGAAGGTTGATCCGTGCGCGTTGCGCCGCGGTCAACGATATTGACATACTGTTGATCAAATTCACATTTACAATGTGTTAAACATGTTTTTGTCGGTTAAGTCTGTATTACTATCTTATACAAATAAGTAATTCACCAAATAAGGTCAATACAATTAATGGTATCATAATTACTACGTTACATGACTTGTATCTATATAAATAACCTATAATATTAAGCTCCCCGCGTTGCGGCGGGGGCGTAAAACCGTGACAAATAGCACCAATGCCACACTATAGCCAACGACCGCCAACATTGAAGTTGCGGCTTCTTAACGTGGAAAAATTAGACTGACATATAAAATATAGAAAATAATAACTAACTCGATTTAGGACTCGCACGTTGTGACGAACTTATTAAACGGGAAAAAATAGACGACATAAACACACTGAACCACACGCGTACGTTGCCCCATGTTAACTTGCACAATTTAGAACGAAGCGTATAACAAAACGTAAAATCGTTGAACCATACACACACATTGTGCCGTGTTAAGTTGCAAAATTTAGATCTAAACATAAAACGAAAAAATTTGCAAAATATGAAAAACATATGGGATCAAAGTTGAAAGTAAAAAGGTTATGAGGTTAAATTGGAAAAACTAAAAACCTTTGGGTTAAAACTATAATATCAAGTAGTTTTGGGTTTAAAGTGAAACATTTTTTTTTTTTGAAACCCCCAAAATATGGGGTACAACATCCCAATGGAGAAGGATCCACTAAAAAGTGGATTTTGCCTAAGTAGTCTAAGAAGGATTATGATAATGACATGTGGCACTCCTAATAAGTAGGAATGAAGGGTATTTTGGTCCTTATAAATAGGAGTGAAAATGACATGTGACACCTCTTTTGTTTTTTAAAAATACAACAAAAAAATCTAGTACAAAAAAATATAGCACAAAAAAATATAGCACAAAAAATCTAGTAACAAAAAAATATAGCACAAAAAATGTAGTACAAAATAATATAGCAAAAAAAATCTAGTACAAAAAAATATAGCACGAAAAAATTCTGAAAAAAAAATGTAGTACAAAAAAATCCAGCACAAAAAATTAAGAAAAAAAAATTTAAGACAAAAAAATTCAGCACAAAAAACTTAGCACAAAAATATAGTACAAAAATTTAGCACAAAAAAATGTTATACAACATAGAAATACAACACATTTTAGTGGGTTTTTTTAGTTTTCATATTTTATATAGCAATATGGTACTCAAATTAAAGATAAAAATACGCTCGATTTTACGGTGAAATTTTTATGAAAAAATAATGTCGTATAAAAAAGTTATGAACGTTTAAAAAATGGGGTGGAATATGCATGTGCCTTGCATGTGGGGAGAGAAAGTCCATAAATAGGATTTTCCCAAGATACCCTTGCACTCCTCCTTTCTCCTACACTTTCATCTTAATCATTGATTTGAAAAATGAATGGTTAAAATTCCTTCTCATCCTACTTAGGCAAAATAAACTTTTTATTTGATCTTACCCCACATCCTAATTTTTTTTTTTTGAACTTTCAACTTCAATAAAAAGGACAACCAGTCCGCAAAACACGGACGGAAGCCAAGCCAATTACAACATGTACAACGGGTTTACATACCAATCACTCCATTCCAAACTATTACAGCCAAACCTATTTTTGTACCAGAAAAACGTTCTCGACTTTATTTGGTGGATTATGTCCATTACCTTTACCTCCCTTTGGTTGAAATTCTTCTCGTTACGGGCTAACCAAATACACCACAGTGCTACAATGACAATTCCTTGGACCATTCTTTTACCTTGCTTACCTCCAGCGGCGTCTTTGAATAAGCATAATAAATCCCGAACGTCAAAAGCGAAGATCGGCGGGAGCCGACACCACGTCCCAATCCTATGCCAAACTTCCATTGCAAACTTACATTCTGTGAATAAGTGCAAAGTTGAATCCAATCCGTCTTCACAGAGATCGCACCACGCGTCCCTGACATCTATATTTCTTTTTTGCAATTCCAACTTGGTAGGTAACCGATGCATTTCCGCTCTCCAAGCATGAATATTACATTTAAGTGGTACCCAGTTTACCCATTTCATACGAAAGACTTCCATATCATGATCTTTAAGCAGTTCCTTCTTGATCGCCTTTACCGAGAACCCATCCTTAGCCGAACCTGCCCAAGACCATTTGTCCGCTTCTGAGTTCACAGAGACTCCGAACAACAGCTCGCATATCTGGAACAACTCCTCAATTTCCTGCGCAGAATCTGGCTCTTTAATCCACTGCCACCGTATCCCTCTATCAATACCCACGTCCTGCAGCCTATCCACAACTGCACATTGTTTCTGTTTCTCTAAGCTGAATAACGAAGGCCATTTATACATGAACGGTGTATCTCCAAGCCAGCAATCATACCAGAACCTAACATTCGACCCATTACCCACTGAACCTTTAATTAAAAAACTGAGCTTAATACCATTCGATTTTAAACCATCAACTTGTTTAACAATCGATTTCCAACATCCTGTCAAGTACTTGTTACAAGGCAAAGACGACCAACAAACCTTGCTCGAATGACAGTTATCAATGATTTTCCTCCACATACTATCACCTTCATCTCTATAACGCCACGCCCACTTAAAAAGAAGCACATTGTTTACATCTTTTAATTTGTTAAGCCCCAAACCACCCGCCTTCTTAGATAAGGTAACCCGATCCCATGAAACCCAATGAACCTTACTCACCTCATTTGAACCGGACCAAAGAAATCTTCTCATAATTTTTTCTAGCTTCGCTATCACCACTTTTGGAGCTTTATACAAAGAGAAAAAATAAACCGGTAAACTTTCCAATACCGATTTAATAAGTGTAACCCTCCCACCAATAGATAGCACATTTGCCTTCCATCTAGAGAGCCGATTTTCAACCACATTTATCACCCCCTCCCAATTCTTTTCTTTACTCATACTTGCCCCGACCCTAATACCCAAGTAATCAAAAGGTATATCTCCTCTTCTACAACCCACAACATTCGCTAAACTGTCCACCTCATAAGTGCTTACCCCCACTCCTATCAAACACGATTTTTGAATATTTAATTTTAGCCCAGAACATAAGTAAAAACATCTTAGCACACGGGTAATATTTTCCACGTTATCCCTATTCCATTCTCCCAAAATGAGAGCATCATCTGCATAAAAAAGGTGTGACACATTTAAGCCTCCTGATCCGATATTAATGCCCTGAACATCTCCTAAAGCAACCGCCTTGTCCATAACTTTAGATAACGCCTCCATAACACACAAAAAGAGGAAATGAGACAAAGGATCTCCTTGGCGAAGACCTTTCCCACAGTTAAACTCAAAAGTCGGACTACCATTAACCAACACAGCCGACCTTGCTGAAACCAGAATCCCTTTTATCCAACTCAGCCACCGATCAGGAAACCCCATCTGTCTCAGCACCGAAATCAAGAATTCCCAATGAACATTGTCGTAGGCCTTCTCGAAATCAATCTTTAACAAAAACGCCTTTTTTATTCTTTTTCAGCCACGCAATAACTTCGTTAACTATTAAAGGCCCGTCCAAAATATATCTACCCTCAATGAAAGCCGATTGAGAGTCTGAAATCACCGACCCAATTACCCGTTTCAGCCTATTCGCAACCACCTTTGAGATTACCTTGCTTATAACACCTATTAACGTAATCGGTCTATAATCTTTTAATCCCGAAGGAGAATTAGACTTTGGGATTAAAGTGATAAAAGACGAGCTACACCCTTTCGAAATCCTACCACACTCATGAAAATCCCCCATCACCTTCACAAAATCGTCCTCCAATAAATCCCAAAACGACTCAATAAACTTAAAATTAAACCCGTCCGGACCTGGAGCTTTATCTGCACCACATTGAAATACAGCCTCCTTAACTTCTTCTATGGAAAAAGGGCAAATAATATCCTCAGCTTGATTCGAAGTTAACTTCCTCAAATCTTCAAAAATAAAAGCTGGTCTCTCATGAATCTGTTCAGAAAAATGGTGCCTGAAATGATTAAAAACCGCTTTCTTCACTAGAGAGGGCTTCGTCTCCCATTTACCGTTAACCTCCAACCCCGGGATAGCATTCGAAGCTTTCCTGCCATTCATTATGCCATGAAAAAATTTTGAGTTATCATCCCCATGAAGCGCCCATTTGACCCTAGCTTTCTGTCTGCAATCCTCACTTCTAACACTCTCCCAAACATCCAACCCTCTCCTACACTCAGACCACACCCAAAACTCATCTTCATCAAGATCTCTATTCTCCATTATTTCCTCCATTTTTTCCAACTCCCTTTTATAACATTCTACCTCCTCTGTCTCCTTCTGACGTCTCTCCTCTAACCAAACCTTTAATTTCTCCTTTACCACCTTTAATTTTCCATTTAGCACTACATCATTCATTCCTGCGGATTGACAACTCGATAAAGCATCTCTCACCACCTCACTGCAACCTTCCATACCCAGCCAAGAATTAAACCATCTAAAAGGTTTTGGACCAAAATTAGAGTCATGAATAACCAAAACCAAAGGAGTATGATCTGAATATAATCTAGGCAAGGCCCGGAGACAGGCCGTCGGCCATTTGCTAAAAAATTCCCGACACACCAAGAATCTATCAATTTTGCTAAGTTTCTGGCCCTTCTCTCTCCCTGCCAAGAAAGTAAACCTTTTTCCTTTCATCATATATTCTTGCAAATTGGACCTGTCAATGAATTCGTTGAAATCATACGTACTTCCAGAATAGAAACGTGTGTTCTTCCGGTCCTCCATACATCTAACCGAATTAAAATCCCCCAAGAAAACCCAAAGGCCTTGATTTCGTCTTTTAACCTGTTCTAACATTCCCCATAAAACCCTTTTCTCCTCAGCTTTCTGAGGCGCATAAACGTTAACAATATTAAGCAGCACCCCCCCTTCCTTCAGTATACCCGAAGTAAGCACATAATTATTGTTACTTTCCCCACTTGTCTTTGAAAACACTTTCGGATCCCAAATGCTAACCAATCCACCCGAACGACCATTAGCATTTACAAAATCCATCTCGAAACCCCCACTACCCCAATACTTCGAAAAGTCAAAACCAGAAGTGTCTGTACACTTGGACTCTTGCAAACCCAGAAAAGATATCTTATTTGCCTTTAAAATACCCTTAATCCAATCTCAAATAGTTGTAAATTTATATATATAAATATCGCAAACTACTGAAACCACTCATAATAGTTTGTCACCTTGATTAATTTCAAAAACATGTCAATTCTCGAACCTTTCATTTAACCCATTACGGTTTATAAATTATTTATTTCCATGAGACTAAAGGGAGTGGGCATCCTTTTGAGAGGGTGTCTTACGACATGTGGCGCCACGTCAGATTAGAGGATTTTGAGCAAAAAAGGGAGAGTGGGGCAACCTTGCTGGGTAGGGCGTCTTGCGACACGTGGCACCCATTTAAAAATCTAAAGTGTTATATATATAGGTGATTTGGTTAAAAAAAAACAATAATTGGTCAAAGTAGGGGGGAATTCTTGATTTGTGTGAGGAGTTGGCGACGAGAAGAGGACGCCCAAAGGGGGGACGCCCCATGGGACGCCGATGGGGGGCGGTGTGCGAGGCGGCTTGGGTAGGAGAGACGCCCCACTCCCTTCAGTCTAATATCCATCACATCACTAATACCAAAGCACGCTTCATAACCCTGCATATGGTGTGGGTGTGGCTAAATCAGCACACAATTAATGACCGATGTTATCATAACCCTGCATATGGTGTGGGTGTGGCTAAATCAGCACACAATTAATTACCCATTGTGTGTAAGAATTTGAATCGTTTTAGATTATGTTTGATTAACTAGTTTATAGACCCGCGTACTACATGGGCTTGAAGATAAAAATAATGTAATTTACAATGTGTAAACCAATTTACATAAATGAATTATGTTTATTAAATCAAACAATATAAAATCATGATACATATTACATTTACAAATTTCTAAACACTTCTTTAAACACGACATTCGTAGTTTTATTTGTATTTTAACCATCCTCATCAAGTATCAAAATCTTAAGGTCATCTTTACTTTTTACTCTAGACAATGCCACGTATTGTTGGTCATGCGTAAAAACTGGTTCTTTCAGAAACAAATCTATCTTACATAGAAAATGTTCTTGATTTTTATCAAATATTAGTTATGGATAAGATATGTTTCTAAACAGCGTGATCGTCATCGTTACCGATAGAGTTTCTTACTGTAATAAACAATTACTTGGCAAGCTTGAGCGAAATAGGTAAATCTAGATAAGGAATTTAAAGCATACAATTAAAATACATATGATACAAGTATGTTTGTGAATACAAAATTATATATGGAATCACATATGGTAATGATGAAACCGAGAATAATGATTACATAGAGAATAGAGATTAGAAAATTTATCTGGTATGAGTTAACTTCCAGAGAGGGGCCGTGGTGATTTTGAGAGTTTATGTGAAGCTACAAAGAGGAGCAGTTCAATTGAAGGAGTTTAAAAAGGGTCTAATTGTGATTTTTTAAATTCTAATTTAAAAACTAAAATAAATCTAATTACTTGTTGATTAATTACAAAATATAAACCAAATCCAATTTAAAATCCAAAGTAAATCTAATTACTTGTTGATTAATTAAAAATATAAACCAGTTTCATTGTTACCTTCAAAATTGGAAAAAGGAAAAGATAATAGTTTTTTTTATTTTTTTTTCTTCTGTCGTGATTTTCAAAATTGAAAAAAGGAAAAGATAATAGCTTTTGATTTTTTTTTTCTTCTGTGATGATTTGAGAAAAATCTAGAAATTGATGAGAAAGATAATTGTGTTTTTTATTTTTGATATTTCGTGATTTGAGAAAAATCCAGAAATTAGTTAAAATTTTGGTTTTTTGGTAGAATTTGAAAAAGCTTATTGACAAAATTACAACTTGTATTTTAAAAGCTCAATTGTATTAGAAATTGACAAGTGGCATTTTATGAAACCTTTTGCATTAGAAATTGACAAATGACATTTTATGGAACCTTTTATTAGATTTAGATAACTTCGTTCAACATATGCCACTTACCACCTAAAACCATTGTGATATATCATGCCATTATATGACCCTTGTGATAGCCATTTTTAACAGAACATCCAAAAGGACTTAGCGCCTTCTAGTTTCTTGTTAGTCGGCCCGTTTTGATGAAATACCGCCTTTTTTAATATTCTGATTCGCAGTTCAAACACTCCCCAATTCACAATCATTCTTTTCAACTTAGAGAAATATTCATGAATTACTTTTACCAAATAAATTGTGACTAAAACAATTCATTAATCACCTTTATCTTTTCCGTTTCCAGGACAAATCATATACAAGAACTCTTTCATATGATATTTTACTGACACAAATTTATTCACGTAAGTTCCCTTATAAAAAATTGTTCATAGAAGGAGATCCACATAAACCAATTTATATAAATTTTGTCACGTAAACGCGTTTGTATAAATCTATTTATTCAAACTCAGACAATCATGTGCGCGTAAACTTATCCAAATGAACATAACACGAATTACAAAATCAATCATGACCAATTAAGGTTAAAAAATACATCAATATTTTATAAAATAATAATGGATCCCTGGTTTCGAACCCCAGTTATTATATTTATATAAAGCAAAAAAAAAAAAAAAAAACATTAATTTTGATAATTACTTTAAATAACATAACTCTAAAAAAAGGTAAAAGTTTTGATTCTCTCTTTTCTTTGAGTTTCAATGAATATTCAAGATTGTTTACACACATTATTAGTGGAAATTCATATTTATGCTATGATGTTTAGAATTAACTCAACTATTCTTAAACATTCAGCCACTTTGATGGCTTATGTTGGCTCACAGTTTAGTATGGTTAGTTTAAAAAAAATAACTAGGCTGAGCAACTAACTACTATTTTGGCTCAGTCGATTTTGATGATTTAACATTCTCGTTTTAGGAGTTTGGCCGTTTGAACCATTTTTTTCTATCTTTTTCTTAAATAATTAGTGTTTATTGAACTTTTTTAAACTGATAAATATGGTTCATAAAATTAACACTTATGCATAATTGCATATTCTGAAAATTAAATATATAAAATGGTTGATTCAGTTTACAACGTTGGTTGGTCCGAAGTTTCAAACTATCAACTAAACCTTCAAACAGCCAACCCGGCAAAACTGAATCATGAATCAAACAACATTTACATAAATCTCCAACTGGCCAATCCAACCTTAATGCTTCGGTTTGAGTAATTCGGGCGGTCGGTTTAATGGTTTATGAGCCCCTTTTGTTTTTAGACACAAATTAACATTCAACAAAGTAAAGCAAGTGCAAGAGGACTAGCAAACACAGAATATTTTCATAAAAAGCCAATCCCAGAGTTAAATGTGGCTACGCCTATGAATAAGACCGCAAAAAGGATAAATCGGGGTTAAGGCAAAATAAGCTGGCACGCTCAGGTTATATAGTATACCAAAGTAAGTAAAAAAACTATATCAATGCAACTATCAAAAGGTTAACCCAACCTAACTTACTAACTGATTTCAAGTACTTCATTTCACACAGCGATATGTGACAAACGAGCCGGTTATCTGGCTGTTATAAGTGATCTTGACCACCTGCTTCTTCTCCAATCCATAGTACCTAGCTATGGCATCACTCTCCATCATATACGGCATCTGAAAGTTATAGTCTTTCGTTAGAACAAAGCATGTTTATATGAATTGTTCGCACCAAAGATTTTAAAATTAATAATCAGAATCTGAAAATGATACTCTTACCTGATTATCAGCAAGTTTGAGTTTCACCAGCAGCTGCTCTTTCTCTTCAGGGGTCAGTATTTCATGCTTCGGCATTGTAACATGTTTGGTAATGTTCACAATCAGTTCGGTAATCTGGAAACATGATCAATGCATCAGTATTCAAACAAAGATCACTACAGAGAAGAAGAATCAACTAAAAAAATATTCAAACAAAGATCATTAGCCAAAATCGAGCCAAAATATAAAACATTCAATTACACTTCCAACAATTCTAAACCTTTAACAATTTTAAGTTCCTAACAACTTTAACATACTATTTATTATATTTTAAAGATAACATAATGTATTACTATATTCGGGTTCAATACGGGTAAACGGGTTCCCGTAACCAAGCGGGTATCACTCAATACCATACATGTCCCAAACCTGAGAAAGCTTTTATACTAATCCTATACTCGAATGCATGTCCTAAATTTTTGGGTTTTCAGTCAGGTTCTTTATTTCTTTTAAAAATCTTCATTCAACAGTTAGTTACTAATCGAAATGGTGAATGATTGGATAGAACTTGTGAATCGACAAAAGTATATGGAATCTTACTGGAAAAACTTCCACTTTGACTTCACATAATTCGAACTCTGCGCGAGCGAAGTGGTTCATCTTGCCCCCCAAAACGATGATGATCCGATGCAGGCTCTCCTTGTTGGGGATGTTCAGCAAAATGAATTTAGCTTTTGCTTTGTTTATCTCCTCGGGACCACAGAAAACCACCAAAACCTGAAACACAAAACATTGTTATACAACTTGCAGAGCATGCTAAACAGAGCATATTATGTTTATATGCAGCAATCTGCTACTGAAATATTAATGTGTATACCAATAATCATCTTCAAGATATATTGCAATACATTTTTGCACAAAATTCAACCTGAATCTGAAAATAGGGTTTATATACATTATCCATGGGTTTATAATTTCACTGAATAAATTAGGTCATTTTTGTGGAAACAATTAACAAACAAAGAAGATTATTCTCTCTAAATTGATTTAAATCTCATAACATAATTAGGATTGTGAAGATCCATGAATACAACAGGATCAAAGACCACTAGGTGGTGGTGATCATCATCACGATGATTGATTGATCGATTGACTTCCATCACTTACCTGCAACTGTCATACCCTAACCTCTAACCTAACAATATAAAAAATTGTAACATCCATAAACAAACATTTCAGCAACAATTAATAACACACATCATCAAAATGTAACTTCAATCGACTACATACAGGCTTATGATCCAATATCATAACGATTATTCATGTCAATTTTGTGGAAACGATTAACAAACAAACAATATTATCCTCTTTAAACTAATTTAAATCTCATAACCTAAGTTTTATTGTATAGATCCATCAATATCACTGCATCAAACATCACTTGCTGACGATGATGATGACATCAGCATCATCATCATCATCATCACGATGATCGTCTGTCTAACCCTAACCTAACGATATAAACAACTACATCATCCCTAAACACAAACATTTCAGCAACAAACAACTTACAAATCAAATAAATAACACTCATAATCAGAAATATAACTTCAATCAACTCTATATATAACTACATACAGGCGTACAATCGAAAACCGTACAGATTACACACTCAACATAACCTCCGTCACAAAAACACAAACCCTAACGAAACGGTTACCTTTTTAAACGGCTTCGAAACCAGAGGAGCACAGATACGTAGGGTTTCAGGATCCGGCTGGTCACCAAACACCGAACGAAACTCAGAAAGAGAGCGAGTCAACTCAGAATCGTCGATAACACAGCCTCTGTCTCGTAACATTTCGCAAACGGTTCGGCGTGCGAGAAAGTAACGGTGGCTGGCCGGCGAGCCGGTGTCGGCTTTGTTGAGGATGCAGGTGTTTGGGTTGGGGTTGGGTGGCCTGACGTAGCCAAGTCCGGCAGTGGTGCGGGTGGCCATTGCAGTGGTGGTGGTTGCAGTGGTGCGTGTGTGTGAAGCTGGAGAAGGTGTGAGATGAAAAGATGTGTGTTTTATAACGGAAAATGGAAGGTGTACGGGTGTGGAGGATCGAAATTGGGATTGTTGAAATATGGTAATGTGAGCATACGAGGGCGGGGTATCTTTCTAATATGACAAAAAATATATTTTTTTTTTATATTGTTGAGTTAAATGTTATTTTAGTCATGTGGTTTTTGCTATTTTCACATTTTAGTTCAAAAATTTTATTTTTTGTTTGTGGGTCTAAAAAATTTTATCGTTGCCATTTTAGTCTATTGGGTTAACTTTTTTCATTTTTTCTGTTAATGAGAAGGGCAATTCAGTTATTTTATATGGTCGAATTGTCCTTCTAGTTAACAGAGTTACATATAAAATGACTGAATTGCCCTTCTCGTTAACAGAAAAAATGGATGAAGTTAACTCAGTGGACTAAAATGGCAACCATGAAACCTTTTTGGACTCACAGTCAAAAAATGAAACATTTGGACTAAACTGCCAAAATGATCCAAACCACAGAGACTAAAATGACATTTAACTCTATATTATTTTTTAATATAAATAAATAAATCATGTGTGTATATGATGATATAAAATTATATATTTTTCTTACCAGAACTACAGAAATAAATAACTATAACTAAACTTTATAATGACATTTTAATAGCTAATAAAAGTTTATACGCACATTCTCTCACATATATTAATCATTTTTCGTATTTTTTTCCACCTATATTTGAGAACCATATTCCTAACCTTTACCTCTCAAATAAGTAGTAATATTATTCGCTCTAGACCAGATGTTTGATCCTCTTCCTACCACCACTATGTCATGAACGCTAGGGTTCTACGATAGGAGATGGAAAAGTAACTAGAATATGATGTATACATAGGACGAGCAGAGAGTGATAGCAAATGTTTTGTGTGACTTGGTGCGTCACAGAGCAAAAAGGTGTAGACTCTGCATACAAGAGCTAGGGATTTGCAAGAAACTCTAGCGACTGTGATAGAGAGTTCGACATCAAGGATTCCAAACTTTCACAAGAAGCATTATATGAAACAAATATTTATAGTAACATACTCTATATTACTCTCGTTTATTCTCCCTCTTTTATTGTTGATGGATCATGAGTGGTTGCGACCCACTTCTTTGTGTCATCCCTCTTGGTGACGATTTTTCCTCTTTCCTCTCGTCATGTCCAAAGACATTTCTTGCAAACTTTTGGTTTTGGTAAATGACAACGAGGTGTGCATTCTTTTACACATCACTTTCGACTATAATATTAACTTCTCTCCCATGTCACGAAGCGCTCCCTGTTTTCTTTGTCAAGATTGCGTGCTCCTTAAATGTTGATGTTAATTGTTTTTGCTTTAGTGTGAGTGTATTCCATTCCCTTAGATTAATGACACACCAAGTGCTAGAATCATCTGATTTTCTTACAGGTCTGGTTTTGGATCTTGTAGAACACGATCTCCGCAAGACTCGATCTTATTATATCATATTGTATTGGATCACATGATAGTGTAATCATATCATGTCGTATCAATCCATCATATGATACCATCATATGATACCATCATATCATACCATACCATGTTACATCATGTCGTATCACGTGAGATTACTGTTGGGATTCATTGGTGTCAATTTTACTTTTATCAAAAACAAGTTTGACATATTTTATTAACTAAAATATATAATTAATAAATACGCAGCGGAATAAATGTATTAATCAACACCAAAACAAACCGAACAGGATCATGGTTACAGACATGCAAATACGGTATATAAAATATTAATTAATCTACCGATGAGAAAAATTATACCCTTGTGGTTAATAATTAACCGTGTGAGACACCGAGGTACAACGAACGAGTGCTAGACACGAACACGAACAAAACGAGGCGTCTCGTGGCGGCACCTGAGATGATGGTGGCGGCACTTTTGCGTAATCAAAGAAACAAAAGAGTTTGTTTTACTAGCCAATTGAAACTTCAAAAAGGAATCTGCTCCTTCTCTTGCTTCTTTGTTTGCGACGGCCAAGTCCAAACCCAAAAATTTAGGTTCCGTATGCTATATTAATTTTATAGTTCAAAACCTTGTGTTTCCTTTTTGACTTTCTATGAAAACATCCAAAAACTTTTGAAAAGCATACTACATTTTCAACTAAAAGGTTCCGAATATATATTCACACATAGCAATTCACACATCTCCATATTAAATATATTCACACATGTATTAAATATATTGATTTAATAATTACCCGGGTACCAAATCTAATATATGTAGTACAGGTTCAAGACGCGATAAAGCCCGAGAATAACAGAATAAACGTTATGCATATTATTTATAATTAGTATAAATAATAAGTCCGTTTATTTCGTTAATTGTTCGTGATCACCAGTTAACCAAGTTAAGTGGATTTAATGTTCATTGCCCAAGGTGTAACTCTTACGGGTCATAGCTCGGTCAGCAGCGTTGACTTATCGAACCCGTACATATAATTCCAACAATCTCCCACTTGGACGGGTTTCGATAAAATCCTCAACGCAGACAGTCAGCGGCGCTCTAGCTGCACATGGCTGCCCCCAACAAGGTATGACACTTTAAAGTCATTAACCAAAACACCTTGCTATTAGTAACAACTTACTAATGCAAGACAATAGACTTATGGTAATTGTTGTCATTCATCCTTTCTGTAAAAGACATAAATTGAATCAATGAGACATGGATTAAGTTCATTCTCATATGGTGTTCAACTATTATTGTTCTCGATCAAGAGTCAAAGTGGTCCGAACAAACACACAGTAAGTTTGGGTAAGGCCTTACACTTCACCAGTTTGAATCAACGAGGGCGCCACAATGTCTAACTGTTACATATGATGTAAGAGTACAAAATCCCTTATTGACTACATATAACTCCCACTGAACTTCAGAACTATTCCCAATTAAAGCCTTTATGACTGGCAGTTACGCGACAGCGGTTGACAGTAATCAAAGAATAACCCTTGGTAAACGGAAGTTCTAATATGTATCTCAGGTCAAAGGATACTAAATGAGTATACCAATATCAAAACATCTTATGACTAAGATCCATGAAGATGATTTGATGCGAGTTACATCCAACGTCATTCTCAATGAGGTCTGTGAATTTGGAAGTCAACTCCTTGAGTCCAAAGTCAGAATAGTCTTAATTCAGAATCGTTCCCACGAGTTTGACCGACTACGGATAATTTAGAATACAAGATTCATGGATTAAACGTATTAAAATCGAACGCAGTTGTAAGATTCAAACTTTGCATTTAACCAGTAAATCAAAGGTGAATTCAAAAGGTACAACTGTTTGAATGTTCGTACATCCAAATACTAAATCAAAACATACGGCTAGCTAATCTAAGACCGATAGCTTGTCCTGAGTCATCGGTTTAGAGAACGGGTCTGCTAGGTTTTGATCTGTGTGTATTTTGCTTATTAAGATGTCTCCTCGTTCCAGTATCTCCCGTATATAGTGGAACTTTCTTAGAATGTGCTTAAGCCTGTGATCTAGGCTCCTTGGTTTGAGCAATGGTTCTTGTGTTATCACAGAACACCTAGATTGGTTTATGAATTCTTGAAACCACATCGAGGTCGCTGATGAACTACTTCATCCAAGCAGATTCTTCTGTAGCATCTGATGTAACTATACATTCGGATTCGGTGGCTGAATCCGCCACTATACCCTGTTTGGAGCTTTTCCAATAGACAGCTCCTCCGTTGAGAGTGAATACGAATCCTAATTGTGAGCGAGAATCATCTCGGTCACTTTGGAAGCCAGCAACAGTGTAACACCTTACAGTGAGCTCCTCTTCCACTCCTCCAAACACCAAGAACATATATTTGGTTCTTCTCAAGTACCTCAGAATGTTCTTTACTGCAGTCCATTGGGCAATGCCAGGACTGTGCTGAAAACGACTGGTCATGCTTAAAGCATACGAGACGTTAAGTCCAGTACATAGCATACATGATTGAACCAATCGCTGAAGCATATGAAAATACTTCCATTTGCTTAATTTCAATGTCCGTTGAAGGAGATTGCGATTTGTTCAACACAGTTCCTTTAGTCATAGGAACACCTCCTTTCTTGGAGTTTTCCATCTTAAAGCATGTCATCATTTTGTCTATGTATGTACTTTGACTTAGCCCAAGAAGTCGCTTAGATCTATCCCTATAGATCTTGATTCCTAGAATATAAGTTGCTTCTCCAAGATCTTTCATTGCAAAACAAGTTCCCAAATAGTGTTTAACTTCGTTAAGCATAGGGACGCTGTTTCCAATAATCAGTATATCATCCACATACAGGATGAGGAATGATATAGTGCTCCCACTAGCCTTTCTGTAAACACAAGGCTCATCTTCATTCTTGACAAAACCAAACTATTTGATCTTCTGGTCAAAACGAAGATTCCAGCTACGAGATGCCTGTTTGAGTCCATAAATGGACTTATTCAGCTTACACACCCTACTTGGATATTTAGGATCGACAAAACCTTCAGGCTGAACCATATAGACATCTTCAGAGAGATGCCCATTAAGAAAAACAGTTTTAACATCCATTTGCCATATCTCGTAGTCATAGTACGCGGCTATGGCAAGCAATATCCTGATCGATTTGATCATAGCAACGGGCGAGAAAGTTTCATCATAGTCAATACCCTGAGTTTGAGTGAAACCCTTCGCAACTAGCCGTGCTTTAAAGGTGTGTACATTTCCATGCGTATCGGTTTTTCTCTTGAAAATCCATTCGTTCCCTACTGCCCGAGATTCGGGGTAGCTCAACCAAGTACCATACTTGATTGTCATGCATAGATTGCATCTCGACGTTCATGGCTTCTTGCCATTTCTCAGATTCTGGATCTAAGATTGCGGATTTGTAGTTAGCAGGTTCGTCATTAGACTCAGCTACTAATAAGACTTCGAGACCTTTTAGACGCCATAGACATCTATCAGATTCTTGCGAGTTCTACTACTTCTGCAAACGCTTGTGTTTTATGTCTGATTCATTGGCAACAACTACTTGTTGATCAGACAGTCTGACTACCTTAGCGGTTGTTTGTGGTTCTTGAATTTCTTCAAGATCAACCACATTATTTCCAGTTTCTCGATTAAGAAGTTCTTCCTCGAGAAAGTGTCCTTTCCGTTTGATGGAAATCACATTTGCATCAGGATTGTAGAAACAATATCCGCTTCTTTTATAGTATCTGATGAAAACAATCTTTTCGCCTCGAGGATCGAGCTTATCATCAGAATCACTTGTGATGTATGCTTCATATCCCCAACTATAAGGTATTCCAAATCGGGTTTACGCCCATGCCGTAACTCATATGGCGGTTTTGTTTACCTTTTAGGCGGAGTCAAAATGACAATGCGGGTAGCGGTCATAAGAGCATGATCCAAAAGGAGTGAGGCAAGTTAGTTCTATACATCATCGATCGAACCGTATCAAGTAGAGTTCGATTTCACCTTTCACTCACGCCATTAAGTTGGGGTGTGCTAGGTGGAGAGGGTTGTGAAACTATTCCACACTCTTTCAGATGATTTAGAAATTCAATGCTGAGGTATTCACCACCTCGATCTGATCGAAGTACTTTTATCTTTCTATCAAGCTGGTTTTTAGTCATGGTTCTGAAAGGGCCATGTACATCATATGAATGAGTTCTAGAAAACCAATGATCCGTTCACCAACATCGGTGAAGGGGTGCTTTGTGAGTTTGCCAGCTAAGCAAGATTCGTAATCATCAAAGGAGTCCTGTCTAGTGGATCCAAGAATCCCCTTGGACTGGAGCCATTTTATGCGTGCCTTACTTATGTGGCCAAGTCGGCAATGCCATAAATATATTTCATTTATGCGAGCTTTTTTACGCTTAGAAAGATGATATATGTTACTATTTGTTTGAACATCAATCTCATAAATACCATTTCGAGGTTTAGCCTCAAAATAAAAAAACATCATTCAAGTAGGCTATAATAGAAGAACCATTTAAAACGTACTTGAATTGAATCCTTGTTCAAACAGTGAAGAGACTGAAATAATGTTTTTGGTCAAACCAGATGCATATAAACAGTTATTTAAAGTAACTACAAGGCCAGGGGAACATGAAAAACAAAATGTTCCAGTTGCAAGAACTGGAACTCACTTTCCATTACCAACTATGAGTTCCAGGTAGCCTTGTTTCAGCTTCTTCCACTTTTCAGGTTCTTGTAAGACATTGACGATGTGGTAACCACATCCGGTATCAAATACCCATGTGTTGCTAGAAACAGTGAAAAGTTCGATAACATAAATAAGAATATTGGAAGAAGTGCCAATGTTGTTGGCCTTGTTCATATTCAGCTTGGCTAGATACTGTGGGCAGTTTCCTTTCCAGTGCCCATTTGGTTGCATTCAAAGCACTGACGCTCCTAGGAGGGTGTGGTTTTGCAACATGCTTGTTGTTGGTGGCATTTCTGGCAGCAATACCAACTTTTCTCTTACCTTTGCTCTTATGTTTCCTTTTCTTGTTATTGGGCTTCATAACACCACCAGACTTGACCATTACAACTTGGTTGGTTTTGTGGAATAACCAAGTTTGTTCATTTGGTCAATGTATCCTTTCATCTTTAGCACATGAGTACTGATACATGATCCTTTCAGCATTTTACAGCTTATGAGCTGTTTCATGGTGTCATATCGCTCATGTCGGGCTTGTTTCTGGAACATGCCTTTCAGTTGCTTGGATTATGTCATAAGCATCATTATCTTCCATGTTCTTCTGAAGATCAGGAGACATGGTGGCTTTCATAAGGTAGGGTACCTCAACGGAATCCTTGTTATGTTTCTCCAGTGCCTTGCGAGCAGTAACAGAATTACTTTCATGCTCGGTAGGGATTGGGCCATCTAAGATATACATCTTTTCCTCCATCTTGAGAACTATTCTCAGATTGCGGTGCCATTCGAGAAGGTTGGTGTTATTCAAAAAAAATTATTTCTTTTCAAGTATAGACTTGAGAATGAAGGAGTTGTTTTCAGATGACATCTGTTAAGCAAAAATTATTTAATTAGTATTTTCGATGTATATTTCCTTATTTAATTAATGACCCATTACAGTAATTAGAACAAGGAATGAGAATCTGGCTAAGTCAGTATTAAAGGCAGCTGTGGCATACACTTTAATAAGTGACTAGGCAGACTGACAACGAGTGTCAATTGTGAGAATTGCACAACTCTCGGATATGAGGCCGCAAAGACAACTCTTGTCTATGCATTGATACGTTTAGCCTCATCTATGCCGACCTTTTACTTTCGAGACAGCTGGAGCATGTGATGAGAAAAGAAAAAGGTAATAGTCGTCCTAAAAGAAGGTACTTGTGGAAGGGCCGGATGTGTCAACGAAACCCTTGCACCTTGGAAGGATAAGCTAGACATCAAGTGCGGTGCTGTGGCTCCAAACACTGATGGTTCGCATTACGTTCCAAGTGTAGCTTGTGATAGGATGGCATAGACTATTGATTTTAATTATGGGTTAATTTTAATATTTACCAAATAGGGTCGCAAGAGCCAATTTTAGTATATATTTTAGTCGTGACATCTTGATGAACCCTTTCATCTCTCAGGACACTTAGTTTTAAATAACCTATTAAAACTAAGTTTGTCGCGACTTATACAACCAATTTTGAGTTAATAGAATTCTATTAAGTTAATAGTTTTTGGAAAATTAAATCTAGTTTAATTTGCAAAAACTTAATTGGTTAATATTCGTTTTAAAAACAAACTTTGTTTTATAACAAAATTTTAACAAGTTGTAAAACAAGTTAGAACTTGTTTTAATGTGATTGTTTCAATATTTTAAAACTCCTTTTAAAATCATGTTGGCATTTAGGTTGGTTATGTTATAACAAATTATAAGATAAAAAGCAACCACAATAGCAAAATAAATATGTAAATCTATATGGCCAAAAAAATTGTTCGATCTTGCTAGAGCCTTATAGCAAGATCAAACGGGTCACGGGGTCACAACACACAAACAACCACAAGGATGGACTTGAGTGCATCTTGTTGTCTTGAGCAACTCCCACTAACTCCAAGACTCCTCTTGGCATTCGGTTTTCTTCGGGTCTTCGTATCAACAATATTTAACAAGTAAATATAACAAAGAAAAAAAAAACTATCTATTACAACTTTGAACCACATGACGGGCCAAAACAATAAACTAATTATTACAACTTTGAACCATCTCAGTGGCAAAAATAATAATTACAAAACCGAATAAAATATACAACCATAAAAATAAGGTCGGGCCAGATTTACATATTCCACAGCAATCACAAAATATACCGGGCAATCTTTTGGTCAAGCAAAACAAATAAAATATTGACCAATATTAAAGTTGCCCTTAAAATTATTTAGATCAGAAACTTAAAAAAAATTTAAAGTTTGTGTTCTAATTCCGGTTAAAAGACCGGTACCGATTTGCATGTTGTAAGCGTGGCTCTGATACCACTGTTGGGATTCATTGGTGTCAATTTTACTTTTAGGGTGAAGGGAGTGGTTAAACAGGTGAAAGTGGCAAACTTTAAAATGGACCAATCAGAGTGTGCCGTGTCAGCAAGTGTGAAGAGTTTAAACTTTGGTGAAAAGTGTTGGCAGTGGTGTAGACACTTGAAAGTGGCAAAATTTTTTTATTCTTTTTTTATTTTTTTATCTTTAAACACCCCTTCACCACCACCACCACCGGTTCCACCACCACCGGTTCCACCACCACCACCACCGGTTCCACCAAATACCCATCACCTTCTTCAATCATTATCAGCATCATCACCACTGGTACCACCACAGTCACCTCCACCGCCACCATCACCACTCGCCACCACCACCACCGGTTCCACCTCCATCTTCAGCATCATCCAATCATCATCAGCATCATCCAATCATCATCAGCATCATCAGCCGCCGTGGCTCCGCCCATCGCCGCCGCACCCGTTCGATCGCCGCCCATCCCCGCCGCCCATCAACAGCCGGCTATATTGCCGTTACACACAAAACAAGGCACCAATCATTATCCAATCATCATCAGCATCATCTCTCTCTTCTTTCTCGATCGTCAAAGGTTCACCGAAGACTTTGGTTTGCCTATCGGCAAAGGTGGCCGGCGGCGGTGTTGCCGCGCGGCAAACACCTTTGCCGCATGTTTTACCGCACCACTCCCTTCACCCTTATCAAAAACAAGTTTGACATATTTTATTAACTAAAATATATAATTAATAAATACGCAGCGGAATAAATGTATTAATCAACACCAAAACAAACCGAACAGGATCATGGTTACAGACATGCAAATACGGTATATAAAATATTAATTAATCTACCGATGAGAAAAATTATACCCTTGTGGTTAATAATTAACCGTGTGAGACACCGAGGTACAACGAACGAGTGCTAGACACGAACACGAACAAAACGAGGCGTCTCGTGGCGGTACCTGAGATGATGGTGGCGGCACTTTTGCGTAATCAAAGAAACAAAAGAGTTTGTTTTACTAGCCAATTGAAACTTCAAAAAGGAATCTGCTCCTTCTCTTGCTTCTTTGTTTGCGACGGCCAAGTCCAAACCCAAAAATTTAGGTTCCGTATGCTATATTAATTTTATAGTTCAAAACCTTCTGTTTCCTTTTTGACTTTCTATGAAAACATCCAAAAACTTTTGAAAAGCATACTACATTTTCAACTAAAAGGTTCCGAATATATATTCTCACATAGCAATTCACACATCTCCATATTAAATATATTCACACATGTATTAAATATATTGATTTAATAATTACCCGGGTACCAAATCTAATATATGTAATACAGGTTCAAGACGCGATAAAGCCCGATAATAACAAAATAAACGTTATGCATATTATTTATAATTAGTATAAATAATAAGCCCGTTTATTTCGTTAATTGTTCGTGATCACCAGTTAACCAAGTTAAGTGGATTTAATGTTCATTGCCCAAGGTGTAACTCTTACGGGTCATAGCTCGGTCAGCAACGTTGACTTATCGAACCCGTACATATAATTCCAACAATTACATCACCTCATACCATATCATTTTATTTTCTTGATGGGGGACTTCAATGAGGTGCGTTTTCAGAATGAGCGCTTGAACTCGATTTTTGATGAAAATGGGGCTTTTGTGTTTAATAATACCCTATGGTGGGTGATAATTTCACTTACATTACAGATGACAGAACTAAATTCTGTAAAATTGATCGAATGTTGGTGTGTGACGGGTTCATGTCGCGGTGGGCTTACGCGGTGCTCAAGGCTTTGACCCGCGAGCTCTCCGACCATAGTCCCCTTGTGCTATCTTGCTCGCAAGTTGATTTCGGTCCTTTCCCGTTTAAGTTTTTCAATTACTGCATGGAGTTGGATGGTTTTTCGGATGTGGTTATTGACGCGATTCGAGATATGGGAGCTTGTAGGCAAGGTGACAAGGCTATTATGGAGTTATTAAAAAGCTTAAAGCTCAAGATCAAAACATGGAGAGCATGTGGGAGGATTAAGGAGGACGCCATTAGGGAGGAGGTGACCAGTTCCTTGGCTGGGGTTGAAAACATTTCCAAACTCAGACCACTTTCTAAGGCTGAAAAACTCTCCAGAGTTAAGTGGAAAGAAACTTTAAAAAAGTTGGAAAATTTAAAGTGTAAAGAATTAAGGCAAAAGGCAAAAGTAAATTGGGTGAAGTATAGATACGAAAACTCTACTTTTTTCCACAGGTACATCAACTTGAACAAGGCGAGTAAGCGCATCAACGCCATCATTATTGATGGGGTAACTATTACGGACCCGGTTACAATGAAGACAAAAATAAGATAAGCTTTTAAATCTAAGTTTGATGAACCCGTCAAGAGGAGACCTAAGTTACTTGTGAATGAATTTCAGAAAATCTCTTTGAATCAAGCTAGGGGCTTGACCGCCCGCTTTTCGGAGGAAGAAATTGTTACGTGTAAAAATGGTGATCAAGAGTTTATGAGCGAAGATAGATGAGAAAGAATCACAAAGAGAAGAAGATACTCAAAATCATACGCTACCTTCATTATGGTTCATTCTCCAGTTAAGTAGAAACCCAATTACAACTAACAAAGCACACCCTATACTAAGATACAATTACAATACAGCCCCTCTACTTGTAGGATCGTGTATTGACCCGAACGAGTCGTTCAGAGGAGTTTTGATCAGATACAGGTGCGGAAAACAAGTATCTGACTTAGAAACAGCTAGCAAATCACTTTAAACACCTTTCTGTATTGATATATGACAGATTACATTCAAATCTCACACCGGCAGCACTTCGGTAGAGAATCCAAGAACTTCTATGTGGTTTCGCTCATGAGTGCTATATATAGGGGATGAGGTTTCGCTCCAAGTGACATGCCGTATGAGCGAAACCTCCAACTGACATATAAGCGGAACCTCTAGGTACATATAAGCGAAATCTCTACCTATGTCCCTATGAGCGAAACCATGACCTAAAATACATACAATTTCCAGTTTTCTTGTAAAACGTGCCCTGATCTAACAAACTAAGACTAAGACTCGATACAAGACGAAGTCGACAGATGTAGTGCACCAACAGACTCCCCCTCAGATGTTGATGAGTCGACTATCGAGTCACGACAATGCTATGTCTTCACTTCTTAAGTCTTGATCAGTCTCTGGGCTTCTCTCTTTCTATCTTCATCTGTACAAACTTCCTCTTTTAGATGTTGACATCTTTAAGTTCATCATCATCAACATACACTCCCCCTCAAATGTTGATTTATCCTGCATACAACTCTACCACAAACATAAGTTTTATGATAAACATTAACACACTCAGACACCACTTGAAAATATCACAAAAATGATCTAACATTTAGTCTCTAATAAACCACTTGCAGAAATATCATTTTCAAAACTTCTGATGACCACTTGTAAGATAGACTTTAACTTCTTTCACACACAACACTCCCAAACCAGTTCGTTAAGTTTAGCACTTGGAATTTTGAAAATCAGCTCTTCAACACCAGTTGTCGAAAATCTTTTTGACTTTTTCAAAATTTATGCTAAAACACACTGAAAATCTTTTTGGATTTTTGAATAGAAAGAAATGAAGTTAAGAAATATTTACATACAATATTTTTGTGAGTTCGTGCAAGAGGATCATATCAGTTTATGAGACAAATCACCAACACCGTTAAGCTTCATTTCATTTTAAGTTCTAAACAATTCACTTAGATTGTCAGTATACTGATCCACTTAAATTTTCACACAAAGTTCAACTGTTTCGAGATACGAGATTAATGTTTTAAGCATTTAAACTCAATCGTGTGTCCCACCTCAGAATATACTCCCGTATCCAGATCCCAATATTCAGTCTTACAGGTAATTATGACACAAATGATATCTGTACATAAATTAAGTAATGCGAGGGCTGAGGGATCTCAGGTCGATACTTCCGTATACGCAGAGAGATATCAGCTTCGACTTTACGGAATGTCCCCTTTAGAGGATCTTTTAGCTACAACAGCAGCGACTATCAATTTTATTGTTTCATCTGCATGCTGAGGGTTTATGCTATGTTTCAAGCATTTGTGGAAAGTATTATCCAATGACTAGGTCAGAACTTCCATTCAGCAGAAGTCCCGGAATAATACCCCAGACATCATTGAGTATAAAAACCTAGTATATCAGATTATGAGACCTTTCAAATGAGATTTCGGGGGTTACCCATATATCCAAGAGATGTTTCCCCACGATATAAGCAAGTTTGAAATTTAAGTTTATATCTCGTCACAATCTACTAAATGTGCAAAAATCTACTGGCACATCATCAGTGAGACCGTTTATCACTTTTAACTTTCCAATTCTTTAGCATGTTGTGATCGTCCACTGTTATTTCCTCTTTTATACAACAAAACTCATTTTTGATTTTATCATGTTTTTGTCTTTTTCAAATTTTCAAATGTTTTTGGATTTTCTAAAATTTTACTCCCCCTAAAATGCAAACACATTTTAGGAAATTTGAAAACAAACTGTACAAGAAAGTTGACAACTGATATCAAATCGCATCAATTCGCCATTCTCTTGGCATAAACCATTAGAACTCCCCCTTTCAACAAACTATTTTCTCATTTAGATTTCAAAACACTTAAGTTTGTTTTAATCAAAATGATTTTTCCAGAAAATAAGTTTGGTTTTACCACTTGTAGGGGCATGGTTCATCATATTGTCCATTCAATCTCTTGTATCAGAATTACATCAAGTTCAAACTAATGACCTTGAGTAATCACTTTGTCAGAATCAACCTCTTACCACTTGTAAGTATATCCAAAACATATAACCACATGTATGAATAAAACATCTACACAAACCATTTTACCAATCAAGATGCCGATTCCTGCTTCGCACTTACCAACCTGGAAGCTCCGGCAAGTCCACAGACTTACTGTTCATAGTATGAGCCATCCCAGTCACAAACCAGGGATGGTTCAACTTTATCTTTCTTCGTCTTCTTCTCATAGAACTCTTTAACCCCTTTGACTTTTCGATCAATCATTTTACCAAAAATATGTTTGAAATCTTTTTAACATCGAAAACCTTTTTATCATCATAAAATTGGTTTGAAATCTCAACTTTACCAATTTTCTTTTTATAATTTTCAGTCCGAAGTGATGGAAAATTTTCATCATCCACAGTCAGAACTGATTTTTCTCCCTTTACCTCAACATGTGGCTCCTCTGACTTTGTGGAATCAGATTCATCGCCAGAAGATAGCTCCTCTGATTTTGACCTATCAGAATCATCGCTAGAGCTACCAACAGACTTCTTAACAACCCATTTCTGGTTGTCAGATTTAGCTCTTTTGTTGTAAAACTTGTTTGAACATTCACCAATTTCAAATGTAGAATTTTTGAAAAGTTTGGTTCTGTCAATTAGTGGTTCAAACTCAATTTCCTTGTCTTTTGAGTTACGAGAAACTCCCTGTTTTGACTGTATTGCCTTTGAACAATCTTTGGCAATATGTCCAACATTGTTGCATTTGAAACAGGTTCTCGTTTCTTTCATCTCTTCTTGCTTCTTTGCAAGGAATTCTTTGTTCGATTGTCTCCAAAATTCTTTCTTTTCTTCCTCTTCTGAGCTAGTTCCTGAAACAAATGTCATCTTTGCTTTAAAATCACAAACATATTTTTCATTTTTCTGTTTTTCTGTTGGAATAAATCCAAGACCTTTCTTTTTGAAATTACGGTTTTGGTTTGGTTTCTTTTGAAAACCAGAACCAGAACTGTAACCCTTTTTCTTGTTTAAACGTTGTTGAACTCTTGAGGTGTAAGGTTTAGGTTTACCATTAAGATTTAAATCTTTTATTTCAGAAAAATTAATTTCTGTTAGTTTGAAAACCTTTTTGATCAATTCAGTTTTGACACCTCTTATTGGAAATTCCTCATCAGAATATAATTTGTCAGAATCATTCAAAGTATATGCAACTTTAAACGTTTCATCATTCAAATTAGATTTTGATAACAGGAATTCTTTGTTGTAAACCCTTTTAACCGAAGATTTTAGACTATTGACTGTCGAACTCGAACTTTCAGAACCAGACTTTGACTCTGACTCTGAGTTTGACTCTGAGTTTGACTCCAACTTTGACTCCTCAGTTTCATCTTTATCCAACACCTGATCGACGACTTTCTTTATTAACTCGGATTCATGATCAGTGTCAGATGATGTAAACACAACATCAATATTTTCTGGCAAATTGACCGAGGACTCCGACTCCCATTGTAAATTTGTTGCTTTTTCGACTCTTTCCTGATTTGGATTTCTGGGCAAATATCCATTTTCTAACGGGGGTGGACACTTGTTGTAACCGACATCTTGTTTCTTACCAGAATCCTTTTTATCAGTCTTTTTCTTTGAGTCACTCTTCTTCTTGTTCTTCTTTTCTGGAATCTGTTCTTCAGAAATCTTCTGTTTTTTAGTTACCTCATCTTCTTCAAATGCCTTCAATCCTTCAGCAGTTGGATAGATCCTGTCAATGACATAAGAAGTACATGAGTAACTTTTCAACAATCGGTTTACTCTTTCAGTCTCAATTCTTTGTGTCTCCAGCTTTTGTTCAAGCACAGCACACTTCTCGATGTAATTGTTCACCACTTTTTGCTTCGTCATGAAAGCACCCTGAAGTGTCTTCATTGCTGTAGCTTGTTCTTCACTTGTTTGATTATACTGATTCATCGCTTTGTTCAACACATGATCATAAGATTCCTTCAAACTGTTCAAGTTATAAATCAATGTATTGTTCTGTTTCTTCACAGCTTCACAGTTTTCACACTTCACTGGAATCTTTTTAGCATCAACTTCTTGATCAACTTTGAACTTTGGAACTTCAACCTTTACTTTCCTTTTGATCACTGGAATTTCTTCGTCATCACTGCTCACTGGAGTCTTGATCTTTTTCTTTTTCTTTTTAATCTTTTCATCTTCACTATCACTTTCAGCAATCAATTTCATATCAGCATCAAATTTTCTCGCCCAATACTCACGATCATCATCACTATCTTCTTCAACTCTAGCAACAAAAGCTTTGTTAGCTATAGCTTGATCAGGAAAATAATTATCCCATGTGAAATTTTCCCAGCTAAACCCTTCAGGTAACTTTTCGTCATCTTGATCTATTATCAATGCACTACCATCAGCTCTCTTTGAAGAATCTTGATTAACTACACAAGCTCTCTTTCCAGAGTCTTCAATAACGTGTCTTCCATGTGCAGTTTGTGCCTGATGTTGTTGTTGTTGAGATGGTTGTTGAGCAACTTGATGGTAGATGGCTTTTCGGTAATAATCATTGTTGTTGTTGAATGGATTTTGAACTCCACTTGCTTCGCGGTTTTTGCACTCCCTCTTGAAGTGTCCTTTTTCCCTGCAACGAAAACAAGTGACTTTAGATTTGTCAAAACCTAAAGTAGAAGTACCAGCCTCACGAAGATCATCTCTTCCAGTGATTTGCTTGAATTTCTCAGCTCTCCTCAACACGCTGGCCAAGCACCATTTTATGTCCATCAGTTCCATCTCTTCAGCATCTATCTGGTCGTAATCTTCCTTTGTCAGCATTGGATTCCCGATTCGACCTGCAACAAAACTACCATAAGATTCAAGAACAGTTCCCAATAAAGACATATGACTTTTTGCTAACTCTTCAGAATATTCCTGATCATTTTCAATGTTCAACACAATGTTGCATTGAAGCTTTTTGCCATTTCTTGTTGTTGAAACATTTGGATCAAAAGATGGAAATGATGAAAAACTTGTTTTGCTGTTTGATCCTGATGATGAACTTCCAGAAGAATTCTTGGCATTGTAAGCAGTTTCTATTTTTGGAGATAAATTTGTAGACTTCTCATTCACCCCTTCTTTGTAATACAACCCAATATCTTGTTCACCATCGAAATCTTTCATTCGAATAATCTTTCGTTGCTCCATCTCTTGGGCTTTCCAACTTCTCAATGAACTTGCTGAGTGTCAAACTGCTAAAACCTTTCTTGTTTCTAAGCATCATGAGATATGTGCCCCAAGTCTCGTGTGGCAATGAATCAGCAAGCTTTTCGATCAACTCTTCATTGTCTTTCTCAATACTCAATCTCTTCATGTTTGCTAGTAGATTGCAATATCTTTCAATAATCTGCCTTGTGCTTTCATTCTTCAAACCACGAAACAGATCGAACTCTTTCTTCAGAAGTGACTTCTTGTTCTTTATCATTTCTTGACTACCAACAAACTTTGATCTTAAAGCTTTCCAGATAGAGTAAGAAGTTCCATTATGTTGCAATAGAACCAAAATATCTTCTTTCACAACTTGTTGTAGAAGACTCAGCATCATTTTCTCATCTTTGTATTTCTTTCTAGCATCAGCGCTTAGATCTTTAATCGGAACAACCTCTTCATCATCATTCATCGGTCGAATGTATTTTGTCTCGACACATTCCCACGTATCCAAGTAGTTAGCTTGTACCCAATTCTCGAAACGACCTTCCCAACCTTTATATTCTTCTATGTTCACGAGTTTGGGTGGTTTTTGCATAGTTCCTGTTTCGTTTTCAAGCATTGTGTTCTGTGCAATAGTGATCTGGGTAACCGGAGTAGCGAATGCGTTATAGAATTCCTCGTCCATTTTCAGATTTTTAACAAATTTCACAGCTGTCCTTTTGAGCGAAATCAGGACTCTTGATGACCTTAAAAGCGAAATCAGGACACTTGGATGTCCTTAAAAGCGAAATCAGATTGTTGAGGTGTTCACAAAAGCGAAATCAAGTGCTCACAAAAGCGAAACCTTATAAGCGAAACCAAGTGTTCACAAAAGCGAAACCTTATAAGCGAAACCAAGTGTTCACAAAAGCGAAACCCCTGGTATTGTTCACTGAAGCGAAACCTGTATGTACAAATGAGCGAAACCTTCTGAAATGATGACACAAGAGCGAAATATGATGGTCCGAATGAGCGAAACCTTCTGATATAGTGACACAAGAGCGAAATATGATGGTCCAAATGAGCGAAACCTTCTGATATAGTGACACAAGAACGAAATATGATGGTCCGAATGAGCGAAACCTTCTGATATAGTGACACAAGAGCGAAATATGATGGAATGTCCGTAAAAGCGAAACCTAATCGGAACCAATTTTAGTCCATTTTTAATTCGTATTTCAAAGCCATACTCTCAGGGATTTATCTATGTCCAATTACGCACAATCTGTTAAAATTTGAGTTTATTTTGACCGGTAAAACTATCTGAACTGAAGAAAGAATGTGTAGAAGTAAGAAATCTCAATGAATTCCAGCTAATCTCTGCAGAACTCCTCCTCCTGAAGCTCTGATACCACTTGTAGGATCGTGTATTGACCCGAACGAGTCGTTCAGAGGAGTTTTGATCAGATACAGGTGCGGAAAACAAGTATCTGACTTAGAAACAGCTAGCAAATCACTTTAAACACCTTTCTGTATTGATATATGACAGATTACATTCAAATCTCACACCGGCAGCACTTCGGTAGAGAATCCAAGAACTTCTATGTGGTTTCGCTCATGAGTGCTATATATAGGGGATGAGGTTTCGCTCCAAGTGACATGCCGTATGAGCGAAACCTCCAACTGACATATAAGCGGAACCTCTAGGTACATATAAGCGAAATCTCTACCTATGTCCCTATGAGCGAAACCATGACCTAAAATACATACAATTTCCAGTTTTCTTGTAAAACGTGCCCTGATCTAACAAACTAAGACTAAGACTCGATACAAGACGAAGTCGACAGATGTAGTGCACCAACACTACTATTTGACATGTAACAATACTTCCCCCTATAAGCATTTTTGACCTCAAAAATATGAAGTTAGGAAAAATATGCCTTTTTTTTACTCTAAATGAAGCTTCCATGTCACATAGGAAGTTGTGGACTTTTGGTCACCCTCAATTTAATCCAGTTGTTGACCCTTGCAAGCAATTGACCCTCAATGTAACTGGTAACCTTTTTAGTATTAACACTACCACCAAAAATATCTACTACTTCCTCAACTTCTATAGTAACAACAATGATGTTCCAACATCTGACTTCATTTC
Source organism: Helianthus tuberosus (assembly GCA_030545235.1). NCBI lineage: Eukaryota > Viridiplantae > Streptophyta > Magnoliopsida > Asterales > Asteraceae > Helianthus > Helianthus tuberosus. The sequence continues at coordinate 167,132,096 of CM060448.1, read as the reverse complement.
CCAGTTGTTATAGATCTTCATAATTTGTGTCCTATTTAATTTGTAAAACTTCATACACAGCACACAACTAATATGCCATGATGTGGTAAAAGTTTTCCATGTCTCCTCACTTGTTTGAAAATAGCGATTGACCCACACATATCTCTTCTCTGTTTTATTTAACTTTTCTGACTCCCGACAGTAAAGATATAAAACCGATGAAATGATAAGATCACCCAACTTCATAATCTTCTCAATGTATCCTTTTATAGCTTCATGCTTCGCAATTATCATATTCAAGTATAGGCTGGTAGCAATAATTCCATGAAGCCCTGACCAACCATCCGGATAAATCTTGAAGTCAACTCTTGAAGCTGATGATATAATCACCCTCATATGCAGCAACATATCATCTGTATAATTCCAGCAGTACCATAGAAACTTCCAGCACAAACTACTCAAAAGAAAGACAATGTTTTCTGGAATAACATTTACCGTTGAAGGATAATAGCAACTAAAATCAGTGAATACCATCCTGATCAACTCAATACATTCACCATTTGTCATCCTACCACTCCTTTTAGTAGCATTATTATTGATTAACCAGAAGTTCAACATAGGGCATCCATCAGCCTTGGATTTGCTGCATAAATCCATCTGGAACAACACACAATACTCCCCAATTTTAAAATGGCCAACAAGTGTCCTCTTGGTCGAATTCCTTTGAAATAGAAATTGAATATTGACTGCAACTCTATTTCCCATCTTTACTTCAAGTTCTTCATCTGAGAATGGAAAAAACTTTGTATTGAAATCTACTTTGGATTTCCATTTGTGCCACATGTACACCCTTGCCTTCATTTTGAAAAGATCTTTGCCTGTTACACTAGAAAGGAACACAAGACATGATTCCACTTTTATTATCTCATGGTCTATCATTTTAAACTTGACATTCATATCTACACCATAAAAAAGAACTGTAAAAGCAGATTTATCCATCATTTTCAATTCATTCCTTTGCTCAAATTCACAGCTTTTGTTTTCCAAATGAAAAACAAGTACATGAACTAAACCCTGTAAATAACTTGAGCTGCACAACCATTTGTTAATTCCCTGGTGATTTTCTCGTGCGTTCCCAAGGTCTATATTCTTTTCATCACTTGTGTTCGAAGTGTTATCAAGAAGGTATATAGTTCGAGCTGAACTCTCTTCTTCAAACTGAACACCAAATTTGGTCCCTTCAAGTTTGCTCTCCGAAATCAGTTCTGCATGATAATCGCCAAAATCTATTTCATCAAGAGGGACTGATTCTTTCGTTGAGTTCTTTTCAGGTTTCTCTCGATCCTTGCTTGATGTACAGAGAAGCATAGGACCCAAAGTTACCTTTTTCTCATTACTAACCTTCTTAGACGTCTCCTCAAACACTTGATCAAAACACAAGTCAACCTCCCCGTTTATTTCACTGTTATCCATCATAGGCATTTCAAAAATCTCATTATTATCCACTACTGACACAACTTCTTGCAAAGCATCCAAACACTTCAATTTCACATCCTTATTTTCATATTTGCATGAATCAATACTATCACACAATTTTTGAATACAAATCTTCATTTAAAAAGACCATTTCATTTTCAAATTTCTCATTATCATTCTTAGATTAATCATGGATTTGAACCTTAATTTCGCCACTAAACCTTTCAAGCATTTCATCAAACACCTTGTAGGCGGACTCATCAAACACCCTATCTTCATTACTAATTTCTTGAATCTTACCATCCTTAAAGGATTCATTACCTTCCATTATTTCATCAAGAATTTTCCTAGAATCAAAAACTAATTCCTTTACGTAGAATGAAGATTTAGGATCAAACGGAGAAAATGAATCTTGCAATTTATTAGCATCTATTTTCAAGGCTAAAGAAATAAAGTCTTTCACCTTATGATAACTATATTGATGCCATGTGATGAACACTTCTCTAATTCTTGGTTCTAGACCATCAATGAAAAGGTATATAGCATATACCTCACTCATATCTTCAAAATTCTTAACCCTTTCAAACAAAGATTGAAATACACTACAGTAATCGAAAACAGTACCTTCTTGCCTTATTGACAAGATCTTTTCCAAAGCCATTTCCATGTTGATCCAATAATTTCTTGATTGCTGAACAATGTTGTGAATCACTAGAATTGATGGTTGAACCGTTTCTTTCCCTAATTTGCTTGTTGCTGAATAATTCCCAGTTTATTGCCTAATATTGATTGTTGTTGTAGAAATTTGTTGTTGCCCTAACTCTAACCCACGGTCGAGAGGAAAGAGAGCTCTGATACCATTGTTACGTGTAAAAATGGTGATCAAGAGTTTATGAGCGAAGATAGATGAGAAAGAATCACAAAGAGAAGAAGATACTCAAAATCATACGCTACCTTCATTATGGTTCATTCTCCAGTTAAGTACAAACCCAATTACAACTAACAAAGCACACCCTATACTAAGATACAATTACAATACAGCCCCTCTACTATTTGACATGTAACAGAAATTAAGGAAGCTATTTGGGGATGTGGTGGTGAGAAGGCACCGGGTCCGGACGGTTTCACCTTCAAGTTCATCAAGCGGTTTTGGGATTTTTTGAAACCTTGGTTCTTGGAATTAATGTTTCAATTTTATGTGTCGGGGAACATTAGTTAGGGTTGCAATTCCTCTTTTTTTACTCTTATTCCCAAAGTACAAGACCCTCACAAATTGACAGACTACAAGCCTATTTATCTGATTGGTTTCGTTTATAAGGTGATAGCAAAAACTCTTGCTAATTGCCTTAAATGTGTTATGACGTCGGTTACCTCCCAAACCCAATCAGCCTTTGTGGAAAAAAGGAATATTTTTGATGGACCGCTTATTGTGAACGAAGTGGTTTCGTGGGCTAAAAAGCACAAGGTGGAAGTTATGCTTTTTAAGGTCGATTTCGATAAAGCCTATGATTCGGTGAATTGGGGTCTCCTTCTTGATAATCTGAAGATGATGGGCTTCCCGAAAAGATGGAGAAGATGGATAAATGCTTGCCTCTCCTCTAGCAAGGCTTTCGTTTTAGTTAATGGTTCCCCATTGTCACACCCCGACCGCGTTAAAACAACAAAACCACGACGGAAACGTCGGGGAGTGGAGCGACAGAATTATTGTTTCACAACCATGGATTCAAAAGTTTCGTTTTATTGAATTATTAACCATTTACATTGTCTTAAAGTTAAAACAAACAAGTTAAACATAGAATATCATCGTTATTAAGTCACTAAAGCCTTGTCCAGTCCTAAGTGAGCATGCATCCTAGTTGCAATCAACATCATTCAACACCACCTGAAACATATGTAAAAATAAAGTCAGCAAAGAAATGCCGGCGAGCACATAGGTTTTGTGAGAGTGTCAGATTCATGGCTTGTTTACATATTGCAATACCTCGTTTGACTACATGAGTCGATAATTAAAAACCTTGTTTTGAAAAGAGTTTAGTATTGCAATATGAATAACCAGCTCAAAATAAGTTGGTTATAGTTTATAAAATCTCGTTGCCATGAATCTTAACCCAAAACATTTGTTTATGTAAACCAAATTTTAAATCGTTCTCGCATTAAAACTCGTATGGTTTATATCGTTTAGAAAACATCGTTAATCGTCATCGTTTTGAAATCATTTGTCCAAGTGAACTAAATAACGCCACGGAATATAATATGATAAAAGCATTTATATATAAGAAGTACCAGCGGCGTATCTACCATGATTTTATCACATTACACCTGTCCCGTTATCTAATCACAAACCAAAAACCAATCGTTTGTTCAATTCGTTTAACTTGTTCAAATCGTTCCAATCGTTCAATCGTTTAAATCGTTCAAAATCGTTCTCGTTTTAATTGTGAAAACTACTTTTGGTCGTCTCGTTTATAACATTCAAACCTTCGTAACTCGTCCATCGTTCAACTCGTATTAACAAACCACCAATGGGTAAGTTAACAATCATCAGGTTCAGTCGTTACCCACATAACCCCCATAGATAACCATGGTGGCAGTCCGATAACGGGATTTGTCAGATCCTATGGTACCATAACCTAATACTGGTTGGTTCGGCCAAAATTAATGAATGTCATTCGTTATGTAAATGCGTCCAACAAGTTCGTTCACATTATCGAAATCGTTATGTTTAATATAAACCATAGTATTCGTTTTTGAAATCATCAAAATCGTTTAACGCATATGAATCACCCCAAAACAATTGAAAATAGTAAAATAGGGGAACTATGTACTCACGTGAGATTGTAAGGTATCCTCGATTATATGAACTTAACAAAGCTCGGGCAAACCAAGGAAATCAAGTGGTACCTAGTAATCGGATTGCTAGGTTAATAAATCGACACCTAATCGGGAGATCGGGTAGAATGAGGTCTTGTAAACCAAATGAGTATTGGAACTCATGTGATATGGTTTAACAAAGCCTACATTCTAAATCGGAACCTATCCTAAGTGCTTACGACCAGTTACGACTCATTAAGGTAGCTTATGCTACTTTAACGCGTCGTTCGCGCGAAAGCGCGTTCAAGGTTCCTAACTAGTCCTATGACAAGTATTATATGCCTAAACATGCTTAAATATGCTGCATAATCAGTTTAAGTGGCAAAATTTAGGTTACATATGCTTAAATACAAATTATGCATGAAAAGGGCATTTTGGTCATTTACCTAAGGCATATAAACTACCTATCATACAACTAATTAACTAAGTGACCATAAGGTATAACCTCAGAAGGTTATTCCCTATACAACTATGGTCACCTAAATATGTTTGGTCGGGTCCTAATGATCGACCAAACGGGTCGGGTTCGAAAGTCTAAGCGGTTGTTAAGACCGCTTATCTTACGACCCTAAACAAGCACTAGACTAAAAGTGACGAGCTAAACATGTTAAAACATGTTTACCTAAGTTAGAAAACAGGTTTGGTATCAAAACAAAGTGTTTTGATACCCGAAAATAGCTTCGTTGCAAAATACGCATAAACACGTATTTTGACCGAAAATTTGACTCGTCACTTCAACTAATCAACGTGGTATAGGTATAGTCACAAGGGACTATAACCATCGTGATTACGCTCACGTTGCAAAGTTCAAACGAAGTTTGTGTTGACCAATTCATGGTCAAAGCAGAAAGTCAAACACTGTTTGACTTTCATGCTTAAAATGCATAACCAAGCATTAAGGAGACTTACAAAGGGTCCAAGCTTGGAGATAGAATAAAGAAAACTCAAGAATTGCCCAGGTATGAAGCTTCAACTAGAGAAAACTTCAACTTAGAGCAGGTCTTGAATGAAATGAGCAAGGAACAAATGAAGAACCCATCTCTATTTATAGGAAGATTGGATCATCAAGATCATTCCAAGTGTTTAGAAGGTTTAATCTTGACCCTACACTTGTGGAACATGGTATTTAATACAGTGGGAGCTTAAAACCAGGCCATAGTATTGAGAAAATTGCACAAAAGACCCTGGAAATCAAGCCAGTTGCTGAAAACAAATTGCTGAAAATGGTCCTCTGTAGCATGGCGCGCCAGGTATACCTGGTCTTGGCGTGTGGCTCGGGGGAGATCAGTTCCAAGTTTCAAAAACTGTCAAAACAGGCCCCTGCATGCTTAAAACTTGTTTTTCGACACGTTTAAGCCCCGTTAATCCCATTTCAAGGCTCTACAATGATGTTAAAGCATAGAGAACATGAAATATGCTTGAAAACATCTCGAACGTTGGTTCGTTTGGTCGTACGGTCACGTTGTTCGGTTAATTACGACGAAAACTCGAACGGACGCGAAATCGATCCAAATTACGATTTGTCGTGTAATTTTTCATTCCAATCACTAAAATAAAATATTTTAATGATTGCAAAAATTTTTGGATGTCCGGATATGTTCAGAACGTAAGATATGCGCGTAAATGCAAACTTATGCACTTTTTGACGCTTTTAGTCCCTATTGATCAAATAAGTTTATTTTCGCATACCGAACCCCTCAAAGCCTATTTCCAAGCTATGTAAAGGATATTTAGGGTATGTTTAGCTTATAATCAAGTTCTGGAATGTTCGTTACTATACAAATCGGCATACTTTCGCAGTTTGACACAAATAGTCCCTGCGATCGAATAAACTTGTTTTCGACACACCAAACCATCCAAAACTTATTTATAAGTTATGTAAAGGTTATTTAAGGTATGTTAAGCCTATGTAACTATTCCGGAGTGTTTGTCACGTTAATACTGATTACGTTTACGAATCAGTTTGCGTATAACTTTCCAAATAGCGATATAAAGCTTGAAATCGAACTTGAATTAAATCGTAAAATCGTCAAACACATATACACATATATTAACACCAAAACACATTGTTTCATTTATAATTGATATTGTTTTACATCGTACATCGTTTACAGAGCAGAGTTATCACAGTCTCCCCTACTTTAGGAAATTTCGTCCCGAAATTTTAACTAGAGGAAACTTGTGAAAACAAATGTGGATATTTCGCTTTCATTTGGTCCTCACGTTCCCAAGTAAACTCTGGGCCACGTTTGGACTCCCAACGAATTTTGACTAATCGTATTCGCTTGTTCTTCAGTTGCTTGATTTCACGGTCCACTATCTCCACGGGTTTCTCGACAAAGTGCATCGTTTCATCAACTTGAATTTCATCGAGTGGGATGTGAAGATCAGCATCGGCTAAACACTTTCGTAAATTGGACACGTGGAATGTCGGGTGAATATTCCTAAGTTCAGGAGGTAGCTCTAGTCGATAGACAACCTTTCCGATTCTTTCAACAATCTTAAATGATCCAACATATCGTGGTGCAAGTTTTCCTTTCTTTCCAAATCTCACCACTCCCTTCCAAGGGGATACCTTGAGTAGGACACAGTCTCCGACTTGAAATTCCAAGGGCTTGCGTCGCATATCCGCATAACTCTTTTGACGACTTCTAGCTGTTAGAAGATTATCGCGAATTTTCTTGATTTTATCTGTCGTTTCCAGAATGAGTTCAGGTCCAGTAAGCTGAGCTTCACCGATCTCATTCCAACAGACAGGTGAACGACATTTTCGACCCTATAAAGCTTCGAATGGTGCCATATTGATGCTAGCATGATAACTATTGTTGTAAGAGAACTCGATCAACGGTAGATGAGAATCCCAATTACCACCAAAATCTATCACGCATTCTCTAAGCATATCCTCCAATGTTTGTATCGTTCTCTCGGATTGTCCATCCGTTTGGGGATGATAAGCAGTGCTTAGATTTAGTTGGGTTCCCATAGCAGATTGCATGGTCTTCCAAAAGTGAGATGAAAATCGAGCATCACGGTCAGATATAATATCCAAAGGAACACCATGTCGAGATACAATCTCATCAACATAAATCTTGGCAAGTTTATCAGCAGATAGATCCTCGCGAATCGGTAAAAAGTGTGCTGATTTCGTCAGTCGGTCAATAATTACCCAAATAGCATCGTGACCTCTAGATGTGCGCGGTAACTTCGTAACAAGATCCATCGCAATGTTCTCCCATTTCCATACCGGTATCTCTGGTTGTACAAGCAAACCAGGTGGTCGTTGGTGTTCAGCCTTGACTTTGAGACAAGTTAGGCATTTAGATACATACAAGGCCACATCCTTTTTCATACCAGGCCACCAATACTGAGTACGAAGATCCTTGTACATTTTGTCAGCACCAGGATGGATAGAATAACGAGACTTGTGAGATTCGTCCATCACTAAAGTGCGAAGATTGTCTTGTTTCGGAATCCACAAACGATCCTTGAAATAGAGTAACCCATTGTCTTTCGTTTCGAGTTTAAGCTCAAGTTGAAGTGGTAGCTCATTTTTCAACGAGCCTTGGGTTACACATGCTCGTTGTGCTTGAAGGACACGTGATTGGATATCGGATAGAGTACGGACAAAATGAAGCTTAGCTCGTTCCTTTCGGCTTAGCGCATCGGCTACAACATTCGCCTTACCAGGATGGTAGCGAATTTCGCAATCGTAATCGTTTAATAGCTCAACCCAGCGTCGTTGTCTCATGTTCAGCTCCTTCTGATTGAAAATGTGTTGGAGACTTTTGTGGTCTGTGAAAACCACACATTTCGTGCCATAGAGATAGTGTCTCCAGATTTTGAGTGCAAAAACCACAGCTCCTAACTCAAGATCATGAGTGGTGTAGTTCTTCTCGTGAACTTTCAATTGTCTTGACGCATCAGCTATAACTTTACCTCGTTACATAAGAACGCAACCAAGGCCTAGATTCGATGCGTCACAATAGACAACAAAATCATTGTTTCCATCGGGCAAAGATAAAACAGGAGCATCACAGAGTTTTCGTTTCAGTGTTTGAAAAGCTTCCTCTTGCTTGGGTCCCCACTCAAAAGGCTTATTCTTCCGAGTCAAAGTAGTGAGAGGAACCGCGATCTTCGAGAAGTTCGAAATGAATCGACGATAGTAACCAGCAAGACCAAGAAAAGAACGAACTTCTGTAGGTGTCGTCGGTGTATTCCATTCCTTAATAGCAGTTATTTTGGAAGGATCCACATGAATACCCTGCTCGTTAACAATATGACCCAAATATTGAACTTCCTTAAGCCAGAATTCAAACTTGGAGAATTTAGCAAAAAGTTGTTCCTTCTTCAGGAGTTCCATTATCAGACGAAGGTGTTGTTCATGATCGGCTCGTGACTTCGAATAAATAAGAATGTCGTCAATGAATACAATGATGAACTTGTTTAAATAAGGTTTACAAACCCTATTCATTAAATCCATGAAAATAGCTGGGGCATTCGTCAAACCAAAAGGCATGACAGTGAACTCGTAGTGACCATATCTCGTACGGAAAGAAGTTTTGGGAATATCTTCTTCGAGTACACGAAGCTGATGATACCCAGAACGCAGATCGATCTTGGAAAAACATGTAGCACCTTGTAGCTGATCGAAGAGATCATCAATTCATGGTAGGGGATATCGATTCTTGATGGTAAGCTTGTTAAGCTCACGGTAATCGATACACATTCTAAAAGATCCATCTTTCTTTTTCACAAACAGGACTGGAGCGCCCCAAGGTGAATAACTTGGTCGGATGAATCCTTTGTCAGATAACTCTTGAAGCTGTTTTGATAATTCTTGCATCTCAGACGGTGCAAGACGATAAGGTGCTTTCGCAATCGGGTTAGCATTGGGTACAAGATCAATATGAAATTCGACTTGACGAACTGGAGGCAAACCAGGCAGTTCAACAAGAAATACCTCCGGATAATTTCGAACAATCGGAATATCTTGAATACTCTTGCTCTTACCTTTCTCATCTGTGACATGTGCCAGAAATGATATGTGGCCTTTTCGTAAGTACCTTTGAGCCTTAGAACACGACATGAGTTTCAAACCTCCAGATGGTTTCTCGCCACGAACTTCTAGGACTTCACCAGACGAAAGAGGAATACGAACAATCTTATCGAAACAAACCACCTCAGCATGAAACTTAGTTAACCAATCCATTCCTACGATAATATCGAAACTTCCAAGTTGCATTGGTGTGAGGTCAATAGGAAAAAGATGGTTATCGAGGTTCAATCGACAATCGCGAATAACATAATCGAGTACTAGAGGTTTACCAGTAGCAACTTCGATAGATAAGGGTTTCCTCAGTTTAGTTCTAGGTATCGCAAGCAAAGGCTCAAATGATAACGATACAAAACTTCTATCGGCACCAGAATTGAAAAGAACAGATGCAGGTTGAGAGTTAACAAGGAACGTACCATTAACAACTTCGTTATCAGCACGAGCCTCGTTGGCGTTCAAGTTGTACGCTCGTCCACGAGCGGGATTTGCATTTGCATTTGCAAGTCTCAGACAGTTGTTGCGGAAATGACCCATCTCTCCGCAATTGTAACACGAACCAGGTGGGAATCTAACAGCGTTTCCCTGAACCTGTGTTGGATTCTGAGCAGCTTGATTCTGACCCAATCGACAAATGTTGGCCGTGTGCCCAAGTTTACCACAAGTGGTACACTGTTTACAAGCTTGATGTGCCACATGATGACCATTGCACCTATTGCAGTGAGGTGCGGTACTAGCATACTGTTTCTTGGCAGGAGGTTGTGCTGGTGGGTTCTGAGCATTCTGTGCAGTAACGGCAAAATTTTGAGAAGCCTTGCGCTTCCTCGATCTTTTTGACGACTCGCCCTTCTTACCCTTACCCTTGTCTTGAACAGTGTCGGTCGACTGCTTCTTGTCACCCTTGCGGGTCAGTTTCCCTTTTCTGACTTGAGACTCAGTCAGAGTTGCAGCCAATTCAATAGCCTGACGTACAGTGGTAGGATTACTACCAATAACTATGTCTTGCACAGAATCAGGCAGACCATCAATATACCTCTCAATCGCTTTCTCCAACGGGGTAACCATAGTAGGACACAACAAACTTAGTTCTTCATAACGATCCGTATACGCACGGTGTTCTCCCCCATCTTGTTTCAAATCGTCGAATTCTCGTTCCAAAGCCCTAATTTCGTGACGGGGACAGAACTCTTTCATCATGAGAGCTCGAAGCTCTTCCCAAGTTTGTGCCATTGCCACATCGGCACCCCTATCATGCATCACACCGTTCCACCATGTAAGAGCACGCTTCTCGAAAACACTGGATGCAAACTCAACCTTTCGTTCATTCGGACACTGAACATGTCTAAATGTGCTTTCCAAACTTTCGAACCATTGTAGGAGCGCAGTTGCTCCTTGAGACCCAGAAAACTTTAGTGGTTTAGCCGAATTAAACGTTTTGAAACTACACTGAGCATTGTTGTGATTGTTGTTCGCTTGATTAATCTGAGTTATTAGGTTCGGAATCACAGCAGCGATCTGCTGAGTGATAATAGCTGCGAGTTCGGCGTTAGTTTGAGGTTGTGCATCTCGTCGAGGAGGCATATTCTAAAAAGAACAAGGAAACATGTGAAACGAGTGAGATCGACAATTGGATAAACAAAAGAGGTATTGAAAACATCGACAAAACATAAGGAAAGTGATCATTTGTTCGTTACCTCGAACAAACACACGACACACAGTGACTAATCAAAGTAAATGGATCAATATAATGTATCGCGAAGACATGCTTTAGCCTATAAGTGGACACTCACCCCAAGAGTTCCCAGGTAAGAGTGACTGGTCCGATTATGTGGATTTGTACGAACACTCTAGCCTTAGACAGAAAACTCGGGATACAGGCACCCACCCTTCCAGATTGCACGTGTTCACATTATTTAGACCCAAACTTTGACGAGATTTTAAAAAAATTGAAGGTTCAAAACCTTATAACAAATCATCTAGGAATAGATGATTGATTTTCAAAACGGATTTGTTATTGTGTTCTCGTTGTGGTTATCACCTAAAGATAGGTGACGGTATTTGTCACACCCCGATTTTCCACGTGTCACCGGTGGGCCCGGTGGGGGAGTATCGTGACGTGGTTGGCAACATCATGGTCAAACAACACAATATAATAATGCACAGCGGAAGCAAAAGATAAATATATTACATTCCGAATATACGTAATGTCAAAGTATTACAACGGAAGGTAAAGGATCTACAGGCGGATCAATAAAAGAAAATTGTTCAACAGACTTTAGGCATCTAGAACTTGCAAGATTCCCTAGTGACGCCCTGAGCTCCCAGCCAATTACGCATAGTACCTGTCACTTAACCTTTTGGAAAATACGTCAGTTTACACTGGTAAATACAATTAACTGACTCATTTTGGAAAAAGAGTTTGAAAAGTGATTCGAGTGCAAACGGCACAAAATATCTTGACACATTGATTAAAATGCACAGAGGCAAAATTAATCTTTTATACTTGGGACAATTTTATTAATAAAAATCTTGTATCCGATTTACATGGTTGTCCAACATTTAGGGCCGGTGATTATACAATACAAGCCGGACAAGATTAATCGACACACCACAAATATAATCTCACAAGAAGATACCCTTACGAGTGAGTATACGTTATACATATGCAACAGGAGGTGTTTTGCCTACACCTTGTGCTTACGTCGTGGCCATTCACTTTTTAAAATGAGCCAAGGATATCCAGGACACGGTCATTAACCCCCAATGTTATTTGTTATCAATCAATACAGATTAAAACGGGATTATGCAATTTAATCATCTCCGATTAAAAGGTTTCTACACCCGACCAAGCGGTATTTTTTATAATACCGTATCCCAAGCCCGTATAAGGGAAAATAAGTTAAAAGTATTTACCTGAGCTAGCAATGCAATTTATACTCAGCCGTATATTCTAATCAGCAAGCACAAGTACTTCTACTGGGGCTCTCAATCTGGAACGAAGGTTTTATCAACCTATTAAATTCCTAACGGGTCTTATTTAAGTCGTAACTTAGACCGGTTAGTTTTAAGGAAAGGTTTACGGTTCAAAACGCATGATTAAGCGAAGACCGGGATAGGATGTGATTTAGACCCGACAAGTTTGGAGACTCGTATAATATGGGTAAACTAAACACATTCTGGATTTTGAGATACAAACGATAACGTTTGACCCGTTTCGGCTAATTTATGCAAACTAGTTACATAAACCGAACCGAACGCGAAATAAGCGTAACGGGTATCCGTAAGAGCCATATACAGGTTTCCTAAGTTAATATGCTTCAAATATGTTGTGACATCAGTAGGATGTCTTTCATTATGCCCGAAATGAAATTAAACACAAACTATGCCCCGTAGGGGTAGTTTGGTCATTTCACATAAGCCGAAAAGCTCAAAACTGAGGTCTGAGTTTATCAACCTTTGCTTACTGTTAAAATATTATAATTTGCCTCATATATCAGTAGGTATCAACCCGGGTATGTCTAATATAATTTTAATACATACTATGCGTTAAAAACGCTAAATAAGGCGATTAAAGGCCATTTCCGGGTTTGATACTTAAATCTGATATTTTTATATTTCCAGAAGGCTTAAAATAATTTATTTATCATATGTGATCAGTAGCAAAAGGTTTGGAGTCGTTTAGATAAGTAAAACTCATTTTATGGCCCGTAAGAGCAAAACCGACAATTACCGGATTAAGCCTACGACTACTAGTTATGCTCAGCCTAAAATTAATTAAAAATCTTTAAAAATCCCAAAATAATATATTATATCAGTGGGTATTAAGTTTGATACCAAAAAGTAGGCTTAACTAGGCTATACGCTAATTACGCCGTTTTATTAACATAAAGCTTTAATTTTGCGATATTGAGCATAACTCTTAATCTATAAGTCAAACTGATGTCAAACTTTGCATACAAGTTTATATATCAGTAATTAAGGTTTCTACACTTTTACATTTTCATAATTCACGTTTTAAGGTAATAAGGGCATAACGGTCAACATATGAGCGATTAACGGAAATATGCATATTAATTGGATAACTAGTGAACCAAGGTGTATAATCACAGAAGGTTGTTCTAACATGTATCCTAATCCAATTTAAGCTCTGAGGCATTTCAAGAATATACCTAAACGGGTCAGAACTGAAAGTCAAAGTGAAAGTCAAACTATGTGACTTTCGGTTCCGAACCGGGTCTAAACAGGAAATAGTCGGGTTGAACATGTTTGGACATGTTCTTACTCTTATTACTAAGTTATAACAATGATCAAACAGGTTATATATGTTCTAGATAGCTAATTATGCATAAACGACATTTTAAGCATTATGTTGACTTTTTAAATAAAAGTTTGACCCGACATTTGACCTGGTTAGAATGGGAATCAGGGGGAACCTTTTTAGGGGTTTATTACCCACCTAATTACCAACTTATAACTACTTTTAATTCGACTAATCACTGGACCATTAGTGATTAATCGTTAAGTCAACCGTTAATTACGACGGTTTGACTTTTAAGCTAAAACTAAGCTAAAACTTAATCAAGAAAGGTTTAGCAAACTTACTTAAGTCCTAAGCTTGATTAGGAAGGACTTGGGTCTGCTTTGAAGCTCCAGAAAGGCTCCTCAATTGCAGATGAAGGTGTGAAGATTTGTTTGCAACTTCATGCCTTTATATAGTGTTTAGATCACCACAAATTCTTGACACCCAAGTCTATGAGTGACCACAACATCTTAACAAGTGTCCCTAGATGTTTAGGGGGTTTTTAGGGGCCAAGAAGGATGAGGAAAATCGATTAAAGATCAGTTGCAACTCTTAAAACAGCCAATAGCCAAGTTGCTGTCGCTGCAGACTGGTAGCGCACCGCTACGCTTCTGATGTAGCAGTGCGCTAGCCCTCCTCAGGGGCAATTCTTCCATTTTTCAGTTTGCATCCCTGGCTCTTGGTACTCCGAAAGGTCAACTAAGCTTAATTCTTGCATTTTGACCCCTTATTATTTATATACAAGGGCTTTATGACTTATACTTACTTTGCCAAGTCCCTGGACACTTCCGGTTAACCCGAAAAGTCATAACTTTCACCGTTGACGCTTTAACCCCTCGTACACGAATTTGATCATAACTTTCTCATACGATAACGAAACTTTATGAAATTTTAATTGTGCATTCTAGTGAGCATAATTAACCGTTACAAAGCTTTGGGTTTGCTAAAAGGTCACTCAAAGGTATAACTTAAACATGTTGACACATTTAACCCCTGAAGTTTGTAACCTCTCACTTTTAGCTTCGTATGATCTATGATTTATTCGTTTGAAGGTATGAGCATCATGTAGGGCTAATGTGCAATACATTTATTCACTGTTGGCATTTAGAACTCGTATATTTACATACTTTCCATGATTGTCAACTTTAGTCCTTCTAGAACATTATTTCACACGTTCAAACATATGACACGTGTCAACACATTATAGGACGTGAATTTTCGAGGTGTTACAGTATTGTTTTAAAATCTAAACGCAAGTGAACTCGCGTTAGGGTCCTTGAAAAGTTATAGTCTAGGTCAAAGCATTACTAATAACCTAATTCCCTATAACCATGAGGTCTGATACCAACTCTTCTATCACACCCCGATCGCGTTAAAACAACGAAACCACGGCGGAAACGTCAGGGAGTGGAGCGACAGAATTATTGTTTCACAACCATGGATTCAAAAGTTTCGTTTTATTTAGTTATTAAACATTTAATATTGTCTTGAAACGGAACAAACAGTTAAACACATTGTCTATCATTGTTATTAAGTCACTAAGGCCTTGTCCGATCCTAAGTGAGCATGCATCCTAGTAGCAATCAACATCATTCAACACCACCTGAAACATATGCGAAAATAAAGTCAGCAAGGAAATGCCGGTGAGCACATAGGTTTTGTGAGAGTCTCGGATTCATGGCTCGTTTACACGTTGCAATACCTCGTTTGACTACAAGAGTCGATAATTGAAAACCTTGTTTTGAAAAGTGTTTAGTATTGCAACATGATTAACCAACTCAAAACAAGTTGGTTATAGTTTATAAAATCTCGTTGCCATGAATCTTAACCCAAAACATTTGTTTAAGTAAACCAAATTGTGAATCGTTCTCGTAATAAAACTTGTATGGTTTATATCGTATAGTAAACATCGTTAAACGGGTCGGGTTCGAAAGTCTAAGCGGTTGTTAAGACCGCTTATCTTACGACCCTAAACAAGCACTAGACTAAAAGTGACGAGCTAAACATGTTAAAACATGTTTAACTAAGTTAGAAAACAGGTTTGATATCAAAACAAAGTGTTTTGATACCCGAAAATAGCTTCGTTGCAAAATACGCATAAACACGTATTTTGACCGAAACTTTGACTCGTCACTTCGACTAATCAATGTGGTAATCAGTAGGTATAGTCACAAGGGACTATAACCATCGTGATTACGCTCACGTTGCAAAGTTCAAACGAACTTTGTGTTGACCAATTCATGGTCAAAGCAGAAAGTCAAACACTGTTTGACTTTCATGCTTGAAATGCATAACCAAGCATGAAGGAGACTTACAAAGGGTCCAAGCTTGGAGATAGAATAAAGAAAACTCAAGAATTTCTCAGGTATGAAGCTTCAACTAAAGAAAACTTCAACTTAGAGCAGGTCTTGAATGAAATGAGCAAGGAACAAATGAAGAACCCATCTCTATTTATAGGAAGATTTGATCATCAAGATCATCCAAGTGTTTAGAAGGTTTAATCTTGACCCTACACTTGTGGAACATGGTATTTAATACAGTGGGAGCTTAAAACCAGGCCATAGTATTGAGAAAATTGCACAAAAGACCCTGGAAATCGAGCCAGTTGCTGAAAACAAATTGCTGAAAATGGTCCTCTATAGCGTGGTGCGCCAGGTCTACCTGGTCTTGGCGCGTGGCTCGGGGGAGATCAGTTCCAAGTTTCAAAAACTGTCAAAACAGGCCCCTGCATGCTTAAAACTTGTTTTTCGACACGTTTAAGCCCCGTTAATCCCATTTCAAGGCTCTACAATGATGTTAAAGCATAGGGAACATGAAATATGCTTGAAAATATCTCGGATGTCGGTTCGTTTGGTCGTACGGTCACGTTGTTCGGTTAATTACGACGAAAACTCGAACGAACGCGAAATCGATCCAAATTACGATTCGTCGTGTAATTTTTCATTCCAATCACTAAAATAAAATATTTTAATGATTACAAAAATTTTTGGATGTCCGGATATGTTCAGAACGTAAGATATGCGCGTAAATGCAAACTTATGCATTTTTTGACGCTTTTAGTCCCTATTGATCAAATAAGTTTATTTTCGCATACTGAACCCCTCAAAGCCTATTTCCAAGCTATGTAAAGGATATTTAGGGTATGTTTAGCTTATGATCAAGTTTCGGAATGTTCGTTACTATACGAATCGACATACTTTCGCAGTTTGACACAAATAGTCCCTGCGATCGAATAAACTTGTTTTCGACACACCAAACCATCCAAAACTTATTTCTAAGTTATGTAAAGGTTATTTAAGGTATGTTAAGCCTATGTAACTATTCCGGAGTGTTTTTCGCGTTAATACTGATTACGTTTACGCATCAGTTTGCGTATAACTTTCCAGATAGCGATATAATGCTTGAAATCGAACTTGAATCAAATCGTAAAATCGTCAAACACAAATACACATATATTAACACCAAAACACATCGTTTCATTGATAATTGATATTGTTTTACATCGTACATCGTTTACAGAGCACAGTTGTCACACTAACCCTAATCCACCATCACCATCACCATCACCATCATCACCAACCTTTCCACCATCATCCTCATCCATCCACACTCACCATCCAAACCCTAAACCCTAACCTTCATCATTTTTCTCCAAGACTCAATGTCATGGCTCGGTGTTCGTGTTCATCATCCGGTGATCGCGTCCTTTCAACCATGAGCGGCTAGTCTCCTCGGTTTCACCCCGGTGTAGATTTTTGTAAGAATTCTAGGGTTTCTACATTTGTGTTTAGTTTGATTTTGTGACAAGTTGTTTAGTATTTGAAACCTTTGATAATTGTCTTGCATTTGTTTCGAATTCATAAATTGTCGAGTGATGATAAAATTTGACTTTGCGAAATGGTTATGTGAAATTATGCCTTATCTTAGGTTAGGATTTACATGTTCTTGGTAAAGAAGTGCTTTGCGGTTCGTTGTCTATGAAGTTGATAGCTTTTGGCACCTAAGCCACGTTCCACTAAATTCGTTAATCACTATATGCAACTGAATCAAGTTAAAACGTGTAGGAACCCTAGGTTTTGCGATTATCGAACCGGGTGTGATCCGTATTCCTAACTCTTGTTTTCATTCAAGTAATCTAGTTTTTGCAATAATTAAGTAATCAATTCTTTTATAGTTAATAGTAACTTGTTAGTTTACTCCGATACCTTTTTCAACCAACCAAATAAACAAAGAAAATTAGCAAGCTTCATAATTACTTTGTACATTTTTGTAAATTGTTTAAATAAATCAGACAAGTCGTGCAATACTGACCACATGCTCTTCGTGGATACGATACTCGACTTACCCTAGCTATCTAGGTTAATTGGGTTTTTGATTGATCGGGACGACACGGTCTGTCAAAATAGCAAGCAAAAGACAAGTGTGGGGATGTGATACGTGGTCGAAAACTAGTGTTCTAGTATGTTTAAGTTGATGTTTTTACATAACTTTTAGTTTCGAATAGCCTACTTTTGAATGGAGTTGTGTTTTAAAGGTCTAACGGAGTTTAAGGAGTTATTCGGGAGCTATACGGAGCATTGGGACGGAAAACGGATTAATCGGGAATGCGAAAATGGAAAAACAGAAAACAGAAAATGGAGAGGCCGTCAGCGACGCCCCCCAGATACACCCTTCAGGAGAAAATGCGCGTAAGCAGTGGATTAGAGCGTCTGAGAGAAACTGGACTTTTGGGAGGCCATCGGCGAAGCTAGGGAGGGCCATCGGCGACGCCCCCTCCTGGTGGCCGATGGGATTTTGTGTTGTTTGACGTTTTTGGACGGGTATATCACAAGTTTTGACCATTTTCTTGTGGAGTTACGAGTTTTGAAGTTTAAAAACACATCTTGGAGCCATCTTTCATCATCTCCTTCGCCTCTAACCTTCCTCTAACATCTCTAACCCTTAACCCATCATCAATCACATTCCTAACCCTAATCCACCATCACCATCACCATCATCACCAACCTTTCCACCATCATCCTTATCCATCCACACTCACCATCCAAACCCTAACCTTCATCATTCCTCCAAGACTCAAGGTCATGGCTCGGTGTTCGTGTTCGTCATCCGGTGATCGCGTCCTTTCAACCATGAGCGGCTAGTCTCCTCGGTTTCACCCCGGTGTAGATTTTTGTAAGAATTATAGGGTTTATACATTTGTGTTTAGTTTGATTTTGTGACAAGTTGTTTAATATTTGAAACCTTTGATAATTGTCTTGCATTTGTTTCGAATTCATAAATTGTCGAGTGATGATAAAATTTGACTTTACGAAATGGTTATGTGCAATTATGCCCTATCTTAGGTTAGGATTTACATATTCTTGGTAAAGAAGTGCTTTGCGGTCCGTTGTCTATGACGTTGATAGCTTTTGGCACCTAAGCCACATGACACTAAATTCGTTAATCACTATATGCAACTGAATCAAGTTAAAACGTGTAGGAACCCAAGGTTTTGCAATTATCGAACCGGGTGTGATCCGTATTCCCAATTCTTGTTTTCAATCAAGTAATCTAGTTTTTGCAATAATTAAGTAATCAATTCTTTTATAGTTAATAGTAACTTATCGGTTTACTCCGATACCTTTTCAAACAACCAAATAAACAAAGAAAATTAGCAAGTTTCATAATTACTTTGTATATTTTTGTAAATTGTTTAAATAAATAAGACAAATCATGCAATACTGACCACATGCTCTTCGTGGATACGATACTCGACTTACCCTAGCTACCTGGGTTAATTGGGTTTTAAACTGATCGGGACGGCACGGTCTGTCAGAAGGTTGTGATGGGGTGGGTGGTGGTCGATGAAAATGGTAAAATATGACAAAAGTCAGGGACTAAAATGGCAGAAAACAAAACTATTTGAACTAAAATGGCAAGAAAAAAAACTATTTGAACTAAAGTGACAATTTTAGTCAAACCTCAGGGACTAAAATGACAATTTACTCTAAATTTTATTAGAATTAATAAGTATTTTAAATTTAGTTGATAAGATTAAATCAGGGGTAAAAAAGTATTAAGCACACAAATTAAAGATTTAGGCATTTAAGGTGAATTTACAAAATATAAATTAGCAACATTTTGTTGCTCTACATTGTTGTAACCTATGCGTTGAGAGTTTTTCAAAAAAGTTCTTGTATTTTTCATTTTTAACCTAAAGGTTTTTATCTTTTGCATTTAACCCCTTTGACTTTTATTTTTAACCCAAAGCTTTCCATCTTTGACAATTTAACCCCAACACTTTTTATTTTTAACTTTCGCCCCCAATACTTTTCATGTTTCGCAAGTTTTTCGTTTTACGTTTCGTTCTAAATTTTGCGATCAACATGCCGCAACGTGCGTGCGAGATTCAACCATTTTTCGTCTGTTTTTTCCTGTTTGACAGACCAGTCACAACACTTCTATTTTTCTGCGTTTAACAAGTTCGTTGCAACGCGTGGGTCCTAGATCGACTTAGTTATTATTTTCAACGTTTAACGTTTATGGCTAATTTATTCGCATTAACACGTCGCAACGGGTGTGCATGGTTCAATGATTTTACGTTTGTTTTTCGTTCGGTGTCATTTTTTTTGTTTTATTTTATTTTATTTTTACGAGCTCTTCTAATGTTGGTGGTCGTTGGCAGTGGTGTGGCATTAGTGCTCCTTGTCACGATTTTAAGAGCGTATTTAACCTATTAAGTTATTACTAATAATTTGTTTCGAGTTTACCACTATACCCCTTTACTTAAGAAAAACTATTTTTTACGTGCATATTTTTGTGTACGTGTCAGTATAAATTCGATTTGCTCTACATTTCGATGTAAACTTTTCTTGGCAACAATTCAGGTTAAATATAATACGTTTTCATTTAACAAAAAAACCATTTTTTTCGTCACATTTTTATGTACGTTTCGGTATAAATTCGAGTTGGTGTATGTTTCGACATAAACTTTTTTGGGGAACGAGTCAGGTCAAATATAATATGTTTTCGTGATTATTTTATGAATGTTTTGTACATTTTGTTTCGATCGGAGTGGAGTCAAATTGTGGTTTCTTTTTTTTCCTTTTTTTAAAGCTCTAATTAATCTCTTTTGAGTATGCGTGTCAACTTTTCCGTTATACATGTTACATTTTCTATGTATGACTAGGGTCACATGTAATACGTTATGATTGTACTGTATATATTTGATTTACTTTATGTTTTGATCCAATCACGTTGTTTATATAGATTACATTGAGTTCAATCGATTACTTCTAAACGCTTGTTTTTATATGGTTATCGTATCACATAACGTTTGGACTAATTCATTTGATGTTTGCGATGTACCCGCGCCGCAACGCGTGCGGGTCTTATTGCTAGTTTAGAGCAGTGGCGAAGCTTGAAAAAAAAGTTCGGGGGGTCGGAAGGTAACGGACCTAATTTTTTTTTATCGTGTAGTTTCGAAGTGTATGTTCGGGTCGAACGTCGGTGATTCGATTCGGGCTATAATAAACATAACAATTTGATTTTTTTTTTTTTGGATAGAATGTTAGGTGGGCTTTTAATTTGAGCTTTATATAATAATTTGGGCTATAATAAACATAATAATCTAATTTGGGCTATATAAATAAACTTTTTTTTATGAAACCGGGGGTTGAAAACGTATATACTTAAACATTTTTTTTTTATAAAACCGGGGGTCGAAAACGTATATACCTAAAAAAAATTTAAAACCGGGGGGTCGAAGACGTATATACCTAAAAATTCTATACGAAAAGTACATACGTAACATTATTGCGCGAAAAGTTTGGGGGGTCGGCCGCCCCTCCCCGCCCCTTCAATCCTGCGCCCCTGGTTTAGAGTAAATTACACTTTGTGTTTTAAACTATATATTAAATTTGTGTTTTAAACTATAGATTAACTTTGTATCCTTTAACTTTGATAATTACATTAGATGTCTTTTATTTGAGAAGTTAATCACGCTTTATGTCCTTTCCACTAACGGATATCAACCTTTTCTATTAGGTTTTTAAAATCGACAAATTTGGCCTTACAATTAAAAGATAAAATGTGTAATTTTCATCATAATTTTCTTTACCAATTTTTTTATCAACTTGTTTATTTTACTTTTTTTGTTTGATTAAGCTATTTACTTATTATTATTATTATTATTATTATTATTATTATTATTATTATTATTATTATTATTATTATTATTGTTGTTGTTGTTGTTCAAACAAATTAGTTAATCATTTTGGGATGTAAACAAGCCTAGCTAAGCTAAGCCCAAACCTTGTCTACGCTTAATCTCAACTCATTTAACATGTTGAAACCGATTTGAACCAAAACACATAACTTCAATGCAAAAGTGATATTTACATGAAAACGATGACTTTTTCTTAAGAAAATTATCAAGATGGTGATTTGATAAATTGGTTAACCAAATTGATAAAGAATGGTTTCATATGATCAACATTTGAGCGATGTTGACGCGAGCTCGAGCTGAGCTTTTAGCTTGTATGAGGTTGTTCTCAAAATAGCTCGAGTCGAGCCAAGCTCGAGCTTAGGATTTTACTAGCAAACCGAGCTCGAGCTCAAATATGTAGGCTCGAACCGAGCCGAGCTCGAGCTTCATCAAAACATGACGAGCCAAGCTGGAGCCTAGTCGAGCTCGAGCTCAGCCCGGCTCGTTTACACCCCTACGTGCAATTAAATAATTGGGCCTCAATTTCACCTAAATATATTTTATATTAACCAAGTGACCATAAAGTTTTTGGAGCAAAGGATGTAACACTTGTGAGTGTTACTTGTTTCTGCTCACCATATCAACAAGAAGCGTGCCAGTTTCATATGATGAAAAAATCAACTCCCGTATAATTAGAAAGTTATCACCACCAACAAATTAGCGAATTTTTTTATTTTCAAAACCAAAGTCTAATAATCAACCCGTGTTAGGGCCGAAGAAGTCCAAACCATTAGTAACGGTTTCGCCTAAAAAGTAAAAACCATCAAAAGCGCGTACCGTAAACACTCGTATTTTGCACCTACGAGAACAAGATTAAGAAATAGAAATAAAAAAGGGACTGAAACAGGCAACAAAAAAAGATTAGTGTCTGTCAGACAACCATGAAGCCATGCTAGTACCCATCAAATGGGCTGGCACTCGTATTTTGCACCTACGAGAACAAGATTAAGAAATAGAAATCAAAAAGGGACTGAAACAGGCAACAAAAAAAGATTAGTGTCTGTCAGACAACCATGAAGCCATGCTAGTACCCATCAAATGGGCTGGCAACGATCCTCTACTGAGCCATGGTCTAGACCAAAGGCTCTGTTAATCACGCTCTAGCTCCATGGCCTTGGTTCATCAACCAGACATGGGTTTCTGTCTTCTTAAGAATCAAGAATACAGAGGTACGAGCCTATAGAACAGATCCTGTTCAAGTAAGGTCGTGCTCTTGGCTCTCTTTGCAACTATTATAACCACCATTTTGTTTTCAAATTCTACCGATGTGGGACGAGACAGAATATGAATGAATGCTGCTTGCTTTCCGGCTCCCGTACTTTAATGTTGGACTAGCTACATCGTTACAGTAATCAAACATCTAATCTGCCTTTATAACAAAATATTTGCCAAAATGGATGGGCCAGGTTGGGTAAAAGGTCAAATTTTTGAGTATTTTACTATCAGTTAGATTATAATGTGTCAAAATTTCTATAAATAAATGCTCAAAAACCGTATTGAGTTTTATAATATCTGATTAGATATGCGAGTTCTAGTTTTAGTTATATAGTATTTGCTTACATCCTCATGGGAAAATTTTCGTGGATGTAATTTGTGATGTTCTTTAACTTGTAAATTTCCCCGCACGATGCGGCGGGTCTAAATGTACAGTAACTCGGATTTGTACCGTAAAGATCTGAATTGTTTCTAAACAAAAGTTACGTCAATACGTACAGGGCCGTCTCCGAAAATGAAAAAAAAAAATTGGCCCTGTGCGAGATAAAAATTTGGGCCCTATTCGCAAAACCCTTGATTTGATGTTCCAAAAAATTCCTGCACCGATGATGATGATGATATCCTGGTTAACCCTCAATTTCGCCCTTAAACAAAACCCTTTACGTCGATGATGATGATCGCCTGGTCTGGTCACACAGCGTCACAGCGAACACAGCGTCTGATGGTCTTCTTTTCTCGCACAGTCGCACAATGCCCAGCGCCCTCTAATGGGTTTGATTTGAAATATGTTTGTTTATTAACCTGAGCCTATTAAACTGTTATACTAAGGCATACCCATTTCAATTGGGTTTATTCATTTCTTGTGCACACACCCATACACTAGTTCATTTAAACACAGACCCCAATAAACTTAATAAACAGGCCCTGTAACACTTAAACACATGCCTAATAGTTTTGGGGTTCTTGCACTGGAAATCGTTTCAGGAAGGAGTAATATAAAATATCGGCCAACTGAAAAATCTATTTGTCTTGTTGATTGGGTAAAAGCGCTTTGACTGAAACTACAGTTTTATATTATCCTACCCACAAATCCTAGTTAACTCACAATCTTATTATCATTATATTTATTCCATTCTTAAGGCTGTTTCTCTAAAACAAAAAGGGGAGTTTGATGGACTTGGTGGATCCAAAACTAGTTCATTAACACAGGCCCATTTAAACTTAATAAATAGGCCCTGTAACATTTAAACACACGCCTAATATTTTTTTTTATAAAAACATACAGAATTTTTTTTAAATATATATATATATATATATATATATAAAGAAATTTTTGGGCCCTATATTGGTTTGGGCCCTGTGCACAGGCCCATTCTGCACTTGGCCATAGACGGCCCTGAATACGTAGACAAGCTAAAGATGTACATAAAAATAAGCACGCTAACGTATTATATATGACCTAACTTATATGCGAAAGAAATTTAAGTCAAACACCAACCTGAATTTATACCGACACGTACATAAAAATAAGTAAAAGTTTATGTTTTTTTAAGTGAAAAATAGTATTGCGCGTTGCAGTGGCACCGAAACGTAAAGTAAGTCGAATTTATAAAGTCTAATGAAAACATATTATATTTGACCCGACTTGCTATAAAACAAAATTTATGCCAAAACATAGATCAGCTCAAAACATAAAGAAAAAAAAAAGCAAAAGACATATTATATCTGAGCGTGCTCATTTTCAAAGAAACGTAATCAACTTGAATTTATACCGACACGTAAAAAATGATTATAAAGTTTTTAGAAAGTTGAAGAGTTGTAAGTCTCAATACTAAATGTTAAAGGGTAAAGACTAAAATAAACAAAAGAGTTAAATGTCATTTTAGTCCCTGTGGTTTGGGTCATTTTGCCAGTTTAGTCCAAAGGTTTCATTTTTAACCTGTGGGTCCAAAAAGGTTTCACAGTTGCCATTTTAGTCCACTGGGTTAACTTCATCCATTTTTTCTGTTAACCAGAAGGCCATTTCGGTCATTTTATATGGCTGAATTGCCCCTTTAGTTAACAGAATTACATACAAAATGACCAAATTGGCCTTCTCGTTAACAGAAAAAATGGATGAAGTTAACCAAATTGACTAAAATGGCAACTGTGAAACCTTTTTGGACCCACAGGTTAAAAATAAAACCTTTGGACTAAACTGGCAAAATGGCCCAAACCACAGGGACTAAAATGGCATTTAACTCTAAACAAAAACTTACTAAAAGACAAAGAAATAATTATAAAATTTTTAAAAAGTTGAAGGGTTGTAAGTAACAATACAAAATGTTGAAGGATAAAAACTAAAACAAACAACTTACTAAAAGACAAAAAAAAACCTTAAAAAAGAAAGACCAATGGCCAGCTGCCATGCAAGAGCATAGCACTGGTCATCCCTCTTGTTATTGTATCTATATAGAATAGAATATAGAATATTGAGTAAACTGCAATTTTACACCATGAGGTTAGGGGTCATTGGCATGTCTACCCCCCTAAGGAAATAATTGCAATTTTACACCCCACTGTTTGACCTTATGTCGCACTTTTACTCCCCGCCGTCAAATTGGGTAACCAGTCAACATAATAACCTAACGGTCAAAGGGTATAAATGTCATTTTGCTCTTATGTCAAGCTTATTTGATACAACACCCCCTATAAGAATCATACCACCGCATAATTACCCCCCAACCTTCCCACCATCGACCTTACCTTCTTCTCCGGCGATCCGTGTCCCTCCGGCGACGGCGACGACGACATCTCCTCTTCCGATCATTCTGCTCCTCGTCCGATCGTTCTTCTCCTCGTCGGATCACAACAACCACAGCCGCTAGCTTCATTCTCAGTGGAAATGCCGGTCTTTTGGATAATCCGCTATATCATCCGCCACACCAAAGGTATAATCGGCCAATGTTAGTTAATCAGTGTCAATCAGTGTCAGATTTAGTCATTATCATGTTATAAAACAGGGTTTAGGGTCTGATTTGGTTCACTGTTGGTTTTTCTACAGTTGACCTGACGATGAGCTTATCAAGCTCATCCTTGGTGCTCCACCTGGTGGTCTCCGTGTTTGGGAGGCCTGTCCTCAACTTCCATCTACCACCGGAGAGTTGAGCGGATGGATGTTTACTCTACTAGTTATTTAGCTTATGTGTAATATGTAGGTTAACTTAACTTAATCGAACCTTTTGTGTAATATGTAGGTTAACCTAACTTAACTTATTTAGCTTGTTTGATTGTATGCATTTGCAGCCTGTTTTGATTGTATGATTGTATGCATTTGCAGTTGAACAGAGTTTGGGCATAAGTTGATTGTATGCAATTGCAGCCTGTGCTTAATCATTTGCAGCTTGTTTGATTGTATGCATTTGCAGCCTGTTTTGATTGTATGATTGTATGCATTTGCAGTTGAACAGCTTCTGTTAGCACAAGGCATTTGCAGTTGATTGTATGATTGTATGCATTTGTACCAAACCAGGTCTGCATTAGCACATCAGCTTCTGTTAAACCCATGGATGCATTAGCACATCAGCTTATGTGTAATATGCATTTGCAGTTGAACAGAGTTTGGTACAATTTTTATACATGATCAACCAGAGTTTGGGCATAAGTTGATTGTATGCATTTGCAGGGTGTTCTATGCAGTTGAACAGACCTGGTTGATCATGTATACACTCATTATGTTGACCTGGTTGATCATGTATACACTCATTATGTTGACCTGGTTGATCATGTATACACTCATTATGTACTGCAATTATGATTCTGGATGTGCTGCACTTATGTGCATACACCTATGGTCACAGTTTGGGCATAATCATGTGCATACACTTATGGTCACATTAGCAGCACACTTATGTGCTGCAAATTGTGCAGCACACTCAACAGTGGCTTAATCAGATTCTGGATGTATACACTTATGTACTGCAATTATGATTCTGGATGTATACACTCATTATGTTGACATTGCAGGTATGATTGTTTTGTTCCCACTGGTTGAACAGGTATTTGCTTGTTGGTTTGAACACCTTATAGAAATAACTGATTGTTACGTTTCAGATTACGTGTTCAAAGAACAGGTATTTGCTTGTTAGGTTTTAGATCAAAGAACAAGGTATTTGATTTTGGCGGGAAGGGTTTTGTAAATTTCAGGGGGTAATGTTGTGTGTTAGCACAAAGTACAGGGGGTAATAGAAAAGGACAAATTAGTAATTTACCAGTGGGGGGTAATTGTGCGACTTAACAGGAATGTTGGGGGGTAAAATGTAAGGGTAATATAGTCATTTCAACTTAGACTTAACAGTTCTGTTACCCAATTTGACGGCGGGGGGTAAAAGTGCGACATAAGGTCAAACAGTGGGGTGTAAAATTGCAATTATTTCCTTAGGGGGGGTAGACATGCCAATGACCCCTAACCTCAGGGTGTAAAATTGCAGTTTACTCTAGAATATTATCACATAATGTGAATGATTTTAGTACTATATATTAGACACTCTTAGGAGAGAACCTAAGAGTATTCACATCCAACCTCCCAAATTATGTGAGAGATTTTTTATTTTATGAAAAATGGTTGTGAATAGAGGAGAGAAAATCTTATTGTTGATCTGTAAATTTAAGAGGATACTGTTCACCCTTTATAATTTTTTAATATATATTGAAAGTGGTTATGAGTGGAAGGGGTAGAAAATGTAATGATAAAAATTAAAAAAATATTATTTAATTGAAAGGAGAAATAAAAGATAGTGATTTTTAGTGTAATATATGGTAAAAAACGAGGGTTAGATTTGAATCTTAAACCTTTGTTTAAAGCTCTTTAGAGAAAAGTATATAACTAAGGGTGTAACTCTAGAAGTCTAGATACGCCGTTAAAGATTGTTTTGTTAAAAGTTTGAATCAAGTCAAACTTAAATGGGTTTAAGGCTAACCTTAAAGCTTCGGAGCAGTGTTTTTAGACATGGACCGGACTGGCCGGTCAGACCGGTTGGACCGGGAACCGGAGGTTAGGCCGGTCCGGGTGATGGTATCGGACCAGAATTACAATGAACCGGATGTTGAACCGGTGACTCGGCGGTCGGACCGGGAAACTGGCCGGTCGAACCGGTTTTTAAAGGGGTTGGACCATTTTTTATATATTTTTCACATTTTACCCTATTAATTTTTATAATGTTTACGACACCTCCCGGTTCTTACGTCCGGTCCAACGATCCAATCGGTCGGATCAGTGAACCGGTAAAGAGACCGGTTCAATATCCGGTCCGGTTCTGAAAACATTGCTTCGCAGTCTAGTTTAATCTAACATAAGTTCAACAAGCTGAACTCGAGCTTTAACGTGTGTTAAACATCTTAGTACGTTTACTCATATAATTAGATTACTATTGTTACAATAGCATAACTTTTGTTCACATTTGATAAATTATTAATTACTAAATTACTAAATTAATGTTGAAGGACACAAGAACGAAATTTACTTGCTAAAACATCTTGGTCCTTTTACTCATATAATTAGAAAAATTTGAATAACTGACGGACC
This sequence comes from Helianthus tuberosus, assembly GCA_030545235.1. Taxonomy (NCBI): domain Eukaryota; kingdom Viridiplantae; phylum Streptophyta; class Magnoliopsida; order Asterales; family Asteraceae; genus Helianthus; species Helianthus tuberosus. Next base: position 167,103,397 of record CM060448.1, on the reverse strand, counting down.
ACTGGAGTATCATCGTGTCATCAGCAAAACCACCCGATCATATCTATCTCCACTAGGCATAATGCCTATACACCAATTTAGGAGGAAACCCAATAATTTGGGAAAAACCCTTCTGTGGGAATCGAACCCAGGACCTATTAGTCCCAAAGTCTTATCCTATCCCAAGATGTCACTAGGCTATAAAACCATGGACGCAAATAAGATATTAAATCATGCAAGACATAAAATGCAAATAAATAAATAATCTAGATGGTAAATGAAACAAAACAAAGGGTCCGAGTTAAATAAGAGACGATAAATATACAAACTTTCTTTGTGATCATCTTATGCTAGTTGATAATCAACATTGTCAAACAAGCTTTTTCTGTCACCTTACAATTTACAAAATAAATATAAAAAGTCTAAAGTAGTTGTTTGACAATAACAACAAACAGGATACTAAAGATGTGAATTATTACATGTATCCCATAGAATTTCACAAATCTTGTAGATTTTAGGCACTTAAGAAACCTGTCTTAAAACGCAAATAATCAAGTCGTTTTGCTTAGGTTTGGTTGCTATGATTCTCGATGGGCAAAACAACCATCAACATGAGATTGATTTGTGCATCTTCTAACGCCACACTCATAATTCTCAATGGGCAAAACAACCATCAACATGAGATTTAATTGTGTATCTTCTAACGCCACACTCAACATCTATACCCTCTTTTAACCTCATGGCACATCTCACAACTACCTTTTTATTATACGAATGCATGCACAAAACATAAATTTTGCAATGATTCGATGAACTTATATAATCAAATGATAAGAAAGTGTTCGAATACTTAGGTTCTTCCATATTCATGAACAGAAGCCCTGACAAATGACGTTAGCAACCAGACAAAGTCATTGTTTGAATACTCGCATAAGCTTAGACCGCGACAAGGTCACCATGTAGCAAAGTTTATAGATATATACGACGCATGCTCGTGCAAAGTATGTATGACTGTATGTCAAATCAGAAAGCACCACTTCTTTATAACGCGATAGAATTTTCAAAAAGGCCACTTATTCTAGTATTACTCTCCTCTCTCCATCTAAACACACTTAAAAGTCATGTTTAGTGTGTTAAAATTACTCTCATCTAAGTCATGTTTACTCTCATCTAAAACATGTGACGCACCAACTACCGACTATTAAGGAATGGGCTATGCGTCATGTTTTAATCGACATATATCACTATATAAGTTCCATTTTAATATATCCAATGCTTAATTTTCACACACAGTCTATGAAAATAAATATCCAAACTAGTAAGTGGCTTGACCCAGAATTTTTATCAAAATCAAACCAGACTGTAACACCCCTAACTGAAATAACCAATTGTGACTAACTGTCTATAATCACAACGCCCCACGTCAAAGAAGACGCTGAAATCATCAAACAACCCGTAGAAAAACTGGCTCCCATGTCAAGTTGAGCTAAGCAAAATTCGCACATTTTTGGGTTAAATTAAGGTTATTACAAGTATGGCGTAGAAGAATCAAAAGAAAACAAAAACCTGCGGTTTTAAGCCGGTAAAGTCCCGAGTCACGAACCCAAAGTGTTAAGAAAAAAATGCAAATAGATGACTTACCACCTTTTAATCCTTGGAAAACCGAGGGCCTCTTATATCTTGTAGAAGGGAAAAGGAGTCACTAAGATGTCGTTAATAATAATGGTTGTGTCGAGGTCGAGGCTGATTCTTCCACCGTGTCACATGTTTGAGGCAAGGAAGGTGGACGATAGGCTTCTATTTCTCTTTCACGATAAATGTCACACGCGTCATCTTTGTCAAGTTCGTCACTATCTTTGGCATCCTAAGTAGTAACAATACAAAGTCAACAAAAATTAACATAACTGGCGAAACCATTTTGATAATTTTCTATTCTAAAACAACCCGTTTCAACCGTAGAAAGTTCAGTCAAACTGTTTTGACCCAAACTTGTTAGAACCCGCTTTGACCCGGACCAAATTGATATTTTTGTAAATGACCCGTTACCGACTGTCATTTTCGCAAGACTTACTATGAAGAATGTAGACAATTTGGTACAGTAAAGGCTAAAAGCAAATCCCCATTTTTATCTCTTTTAATTTCTTTGCATACACATAACTTCACACTTCAAACATCATTTTTGCTTATATGTTACCCTTAAATAATCAATTTTTGTTGATGCTGGTATGAAACTAAATTATCCAAAACTGGTTGTTTGACTCGATTAGTTTGACCCGAATCTATTTACTCAAACGTTACAGAATGATTATAACAACTTCATTTCTATCCCATAATCAATTTTAAAATACAAATCCAAACGCGTGTTAATATAAGCAGGTAAATTATGAATATGAAGCAGTGCACTAAATCATGTATACCTGGACGGAGCATTTGTAAAATGTAGGAAGAAAACGGATCTTGCAATACTCGTTGTAAGCTACAGTGGCAACAAGGAGTAATATTGTGGCGATAGATGCAGCAGGCTTTAATTTCAGCCCAAAAAACCCAATCATGGTAATTTGCATAATGATGATGGCTACAACAACATGATGATGGAGGTGAGGCCAATACTGACCACATGTCTCGTATGTTGTTTCATACACATCAAGCAACTGTATGAATACGCGGCGCATTCTACGGTTAGCAATAATAATAAACATAAAATCTACTTATAAGTTATAATATAGAAAAAAGGTAATACCATGAAAAACCACTGCTTTTCACGCAAAAAGTCGATCAACTTGTAAAAAATCCACAAAAAACGTCAATAAGCTAATTTTTGTATATAAAAATCCCTGAACTTGTCTGAAATGAATATACCTGTTAAAAGACTTTAAATAATGACTTGTTAACACTTGTAATTAAGAATTTAAACGATGAAGTGACGTTGAACTTTTTTTTCAAAAAAACTATACCATCTTACTTTGACCGATTTAAAAGTTAACAAATCGTTATTTAAAAAAATCAAAAGTACATGCATTTTAGACAAGTTAGATAGAGACTATAATAATATAATATACAAAAAAAGTGATTTTTTTCTTGTGCTTTTTACGACTTGAGCGACTTTAATGCACCAAAACTATGTTGAGGGATTTTTCATGAAAAATAAGAAACTATGTGGGTTTTTATGGTATTAACCCAAAAAAGAATTATAGAATAGACTCAAACCTGATTGATGTATACAACGTAGCCAAGAAGAAAATAGACGACTAGAAATGGAAGAAGCAACGGTGCAATGACTGCGTATACGATGCCAATAAGTACAAAAAGAGAAACAAATGGAATAACTCTATGATAAGGAAATGAAGAAAGGTAATTAGATTTCTTTCTTCCTCGGGCCCACGTATGCAGTTTCATAGTCTCCCATGTAAGTAATCCGGGCTGAAGTATCTCAAGAGGAAATCCAGCCAACGCGCTCGTCAAAACATACGTGATAAAGAAGTCTGCCTGAACAGATATTAAGAAACTATTTACTAAACTAACGTAAAAAAAGTTTGAAAAATAGAGAGATGAAAGAAACTCGGGCTACTCACACGAGCAGAGACGGCACCTGCGAGACGACTCGGGACATCCCGTGGGTTATTGAAAGATTTTCCGATTTGATCAAGTAAAGAGCCCGATAAAACACTCATGAAAAAGACGTTCGCCATTAGAAAGTAGAAAACCATGTTACTAGCTTTTTGTTCTTGTTCACTTATTGAAACACAGCCCGCTACTCCCGCCATTCCTTTCATAACAAATGGAACAACATAAAGAAACCCGCTGAGAATAACACTAGGAAGATATCCTGTAATAACGGAGCTCAATCCGGGTCTGCCAAAAATAAATTATTTTAAATTAGGGTATACACTAACCCGTTATAACCAACTTACTTTTGGTATATCGAAAAGCACAAATTTGTAGAAAATGCGTAATCCTTTAAGTCAGCATGGTCAAAATTACTAACAAGTAAACTGCAACATCATCATTTTGAGGGCACATGACACAAAATAGCAACCTACTTGTGTGGTGGCTCGTTTTGGTAACTTTAACTTTTTTCGACACGTTTGGTATTTAAAAGTTTTTGAAATACCACTTTAGAAATTATAGTGTAAACAAGGAGTTGAATATGAAAAATAACTTATTTAATTATTATATAGGGAAAAAACTTTGGAGTAAAGTACACGGATGGCCCTGTGGTTTATCAATTTGGTCCCTAGCTTTCCAAAAGTACACAGATGGTCCTTGTGGTTTGCACGTTATAACGCATTTAGTCCGCAACTTTTTCCAAAGGTGCATAGATGGTCCATGTGGTTTGCACTTTGTAACGCATTTAATCCCTAACTTGGCCACGCTAAAACATTTAGATTTGTTGGCCGGGACTAATTGCGTTACAAAGTGCAAAACTCAGGGACCATCCATGTACTTTTGGAAAGCTAGGGAACAGATCCAAAATTTTGGTAAACTACTTGGACCATCCGTGTACTTTACTCAAAACTTTAATTACCCAACTAGGTCGTTCAAAAACTTAGAATTACCAAAACGGATACAAAGTAGTTACCGTTACCAAAATGGATCAACGCCCCACAGTTATTTGTTATCTATGACATTTTCCTAAAACCTATTACCTTAAAATCAAAATTTGAACTTTTGATGGTTCTTTGTGACATAAAATAGAGATTTGACCAGAGTTGGTTTATTTTTAATACAATTAGCCCGACAAACTTGTGAAAACTTACATTAATTGGACAGCCATGGCTGGAGGAAACCATTTCTTTAGTTTTTCAAACTGTGCTATTCCTTGGACCGCAGATACGGGAATAGCAAAGAATATACTGAAAATAATTTCTGCAATAAGAACCGCGAATCTGTAAATTATCACATGCTTATAAGGGACCGCTAAATTCTTCCAAAATACATCTCTAGGTTCTGGTGCCATTTGAGAGATCCACAATAATGGATTTGGATGCTGTTGTGTTTGGGAAGCAAGTGAAGCATCCCAACGAGACCGAAATGTAACAAAAGCAACCGGCAACTCCTACAAAGTACAACGTAAGTGATGATTAATGTGGAAGTTTTCAAATTTCAATCAACTATCCTGGGCATATGTTAGAGTTTGAATTTGCGTTTGGAACTGATTATTATATCGTTTTTAATGTTCGGTTTATGTTTCTAGTTATCTTATTACTTTGGAGTCAAATATTGGATAATTACTTTGATAATGAAAAACAACAAAACTCATAATCTACGGGTGTGACATGAACCTAACACGAAACTTGCGGGTTCCGACTTACGACACAAAACTAAAACGAAATATGTGGGTTTTGGGTTTATTCCAAATACGTTCGGGCCAATTTCTGGTCAACTCAACAAACATGTTTAGTCAAAAGGGTCAGATTCGGGTTGATTTGTTTATTTTTATATATTTTTAAGGGAACTTTATGTCATAACTAAAATGATTGTGTATTTAATAGCAAAATTAGAAAGATAAAAGAGAATGAGCATTAGATTTTATAGCTAACATAATTGTTTTATACGCATTTTGTATATCTTGTTGTCATTTTGTAATTTTAGAATACTAATATGCAAAAAAAATATAATTCATTTTCGGGTTACGCAAGTCTCGTTCATGTCAACCCACGATTACGCATGCCATGTACATGTCTGACACAATTTCCTGGACCTATCCGTGAGTTGTGACCATTCTAGATCATCTAATCATTTTCAAAAAAGCACATTAGGAGGCCATGTATACAACATAAAATATAATGCAAAAAGGTGACCACATATGTTAAGTTCAAATCATGCATTATGAATGTACATGTATGATGTTTGAGCATAGAGTATGTCACATTACCTCAAGATGGTTTTCACCGTATAGAATCTGATAAGAATGATAAGCATGAGGATGATACTTAGAGAAGAAATGATCGACATTGCAACTAAATGTTTTGTGTTCGTCACATAAAGGAACTTGTCGAACCAGAACAGTGAGTTGACTAGGTTGATTCCTCCGGTTACGCAATTGTTGAACTCTTTTCACAAGAACAATCTTGTATTCCTAGAGATCAAATGGAGCAGGAGGTCACCTGTTATAAACCTCACCAAAATATACAAATGCAATAAATATTTTAACTTTAAATGCATTACAACAGAAACAAAAATGATTACATTAATTACCTGGTGAAGCAGATATATTCCCGTAAAAGATATAAAGCACAACGATGAAAAGTGTACCCAAAGCCTGTGGAACAGAAGACAGTAAATTGCTCCAGGAACTATTAGTGAGTTAACGGTCCGGCCTGGGCCCGTTTTGATAAAAAAAATCTGAATTGAGCCGCTAACAACGGTTCGATTTTAATGGTTTTAAACTTTGAACCATTTTTTTATAGGTAGGTGCATTAAACTTTAAAGATATAAAGATCTTAATGCACACACATATATGCATGTTTCAAAAATGAAAAATAAATATAAAAAAAGATTTAACGGCCCGATTTCAAGTTTTAACTGTTGACGGGACATGTAAACCATCAAAACAGTGAGCCCACCCATAAAACTCAAACCAAACAGGCCAACTTGTTTCAGTCTAGACAGTTCTATAGGTTTCAACGGTTTATGAAAACTCATACTTACTCTACAGCAAGGATGAGCATTGTGCATACTTCAAAAACTATAGAAAAACAAACAAAAAAATTAAATGGCCGATTTCAAGTTCCAAACTGGTCAACCACCGCACAGTTAAACTGTCAAAACCGTGGTCCGTGAACCCAACAGGCGAATTGACCTACTAGCTTCGGTTTGGACAGTTTGAATTGGTTTCAACAGTCTATAAAAAACTAAAAACTCATAGCCACTATACACCCTTCTAGGGCAAGGTTTCAGGTCAAACTGTTGACCGGGCCTTGTTCAGGATCATTTTATCGTCGAGGTTCCAAGTTACACACCCAAACCTATTCGGACTGCCACGAAAGTTTTCGTAGTTAATATTTTGTTTAAAAACATTTTGATAAACGTACCTGTTTGATCCTTTAGGAACATTTGAAATTGTGAGAGTATCCATGGAACGCGAGGTTGGAGACAAACCAGAAGAAACAGAACAGTTGACTGGCAGAAGAACCATCAACCCCACCACAGAACACACCGCAAAAAACTTCATCCTACCAATTCAATAACAGCAAAACTTCTAAAAAATTCATCATCAATAGCCATTCTCGAGTGACGTTTCTATCCAAATTTAATTAGGCAGCTAATATCGATACACCACTAGAATGATATGGTACACCAGCTGCTATATGGGCTGTATAGCAAACCAAATCTTAGTGATACGGGTCATATCACTTTTCTTCGACCAATATGGCCCGTATCACTTTTAGATTGTATCACGTTTTCACTCGAAAAATATGACTGATGTGACACTAATATCGTGATATGACCAATACACCCATTTTAATTTTTTTGTCCACCCATACAACCCCGTATGAAGCCATACGGCCCATATGATCTGGTGTCTAAAATGCAATGTGGTGTACCCATAACACCAAGTGACTAATATCTATACACCACTAGAATTATATGGGTACACCAGTTGCTATATGGGCTGTATAGCAGGGCGAATCTGAGTGATGCGGGCCATATGACTTTTTGTTTCTACCAATAAGGCTCGTATCACTTTTTCACTTGAAAAAATATATTACTGATGTGACACAGATATGACTGATACAACCATTTTAATTTTTTCATCCACCAATACAGCCTTGTATGAAGCAACACTGCGAGTATCATATAACTGTCTAAAATGTAGTGTGATGTACCCATGGTTGTAAAAATCCCGACTAGCCGCTACCCCCAGGTTCACCGAGTAATTTTTATCTGATCGGTCAATTAATCAGTAATTAGCCAAAAATCGGTGGTAGTCTAGCGATTCTGGCCAAATTTAGGCCATACTCTTGACCAAAACTTGTAAATTACAGCAATTAATCTTATCTACTTGAAAATATGGGTCGAATATACATATAAAACTGAAAATTACATATATAATATTAATCCTGATTAGTCTAGTTGGTACCTAGCGCCTAACGATTCTTACAAGACCTATAACACCAGCCTTAATTATTTGAAATGTGAGACATATTATTTAGATTGATACCCAAATTTGAAGAATCGTATAACAACAAGTGCATCAAGGCCGCAGCTAGTGAGAATTTGGTCCTCGGAAACCCTAACCGCTTCAGAGATCCAATCAAAGGAGGGAAGAAAGCGGCGAAGGGTGAATGAGCGGTGGAATGAAATGGGATGGTTAAGAGAGAGACGACGGGGGTAGTATATGTTGGCATTGGAATGCTGTTTCCGGAAGACGGAGTAGAGGCAGAGGATGACGATCGCAAGGCCTATGTTGATTCCTGCAGAGGCTAATAAGCTTTCCGGCGACATTTCATTTCATTGTGTCATTCTCCGGCATTCCACGGAAGGAATATTGTTGGATGAAGCTGAGGTGGATGGACACGTGGCGGAGCTGTAAGCGATTTGCGGGAACGAAGGTTTTTGGACGGTTATATTTTCTAATTTTTATTTTATACAAATATTTATTATTTTTATATTTTCAGGAAAATGTACATATCAGATAAAATTTTGTCCATTTAAAGTTATTTAAAAATCTTTGAATATATAAACATGGCTCATCTATATCTTCTATATATATATACATATAGAGAGAGCGCGGTTATCATACATTACGAGTAATCGTACATTACGTACGTGACTATCCTGACCGTCAGATCAGGGTGATTAAAGCGTGATTAAATTGATGATTGGTAGCGGTGGAAAAAACGTAATTATGCTATCAAAAGGTTAAAATTGTCAATTTAACCTATCAAATTACCCGGCTACATCTTCTTCTCAAATCAAAATACAAAATTAGAACCCCAAAATTCTCGCTGAAGTTTGAAAGGCAGTTTCGACGGAAGCTAAACGAGAGAGGAGGAGCAAGAAACGAGTATCGATTTGAAGTGAGGAATGACGATTACGGCATTAGGAGGTCAAGCATTCGTTTAAATCATCCATTTGTTTTCTTCTTTAATCACGGTTTTAGGAGTAGAAAATCTCATACTGATCAGTGGTTTTATTCTATAGTGAACAAAAATTGAAGCTGAACGAGAGAGGAGGAGCAAGAAACGCAACGATCCAGTGCACTCTACCGACATCAACCCAGGTTTCTTCTAAAAAATCCAAAATACTAGGGTTTGATTTTTGATCTTTCGGTTAGCGGGTTTAAAACTTGAGTTATTTGATTTTAGAGATTGTGATGATCATCATGTTCATCCCCCCTGTTTGTTAACTTGCGGTATTAGATTGATTGTTATTAACTAGCGTTATTTGATATTGGGGCTTTTGACCATCATCATGTTCATCCCCCCCTGTAAAATGATTCTAGTAATAATCCATGCGTTTTTTGATTTTGGGGCTTTTCATCACCATTATGTTTGTCATCTTCATCCGTTTTTAAACATAATTTTGGTGGAGTTGGATGATTTTTTCTTGTACCTGCCATGGTCAAATGGTGTTGTATAAGATTTGTTAGTAGCACAACCAATGAAAATAATAACGCCTGTTGTTATATGAAAAAAGTAATTTGAATGATTTTTTTTTTTTTTTTTTGAAATATGAATGTCGGGGTTGCTGATGATGATGATGATTTTGAGCCCCCTATTCAGCCGATGATAACAAACAAACCTCGAAAGTTAAAGTTAAATAAAAAGCCAAAGAAAGTAAATGTTGACGATGATGATGATTTTGAAGCACCAATTAAAGATTTGATAGGCAAAAGGGCCGAAAACACAAAAAAGATGGCAAATACTTTAAATGACCAAGATGATGATGACTTTTAGGAGTCGATAAAGAAGATCAAACCATCGAAACAAAACAGGCAGATGGATCCTACAAAGGGTAGACAGACGATTAACGAAGCGGAACCAATTAGGACGGAACCAAGACCGTACTATGAATATCATCATGAGGTAATAAGCCTTAGGTGTAGTCCTTCAGGTTTCTTGGATACAGTAAGACAATTTACAGAAACACAGGTAGCGGATGTCAAAAGCATTGGATTTGGTCATGTTCTTGATATAAAGGTTAATCATATAAGCACACGTCTAGGTTATTGGCTCGTACGAAACTATGACGAGCAATACAGCACACTAAACATCGGAAATCATAAGATACAAATCACAAGAGATTCGATACATGATGTGTTTGGTATTCCAAAAGGAAAAAATCCAGTACGTGAAAAAAATAAGCCTCGGAAAGGTGCGATAGTTGAAAAAAATACTGCTACTCAAGGGGTCGAGACAACTATTGATGAGTTCAAAAACCAGTGGCCCGACACCAACAGAATTACTCATATATTAGTTGCAAAAGCTATGAGAAAACAAACAAATGGCGGCAGATTATTCAAGTCAAATCTTTTAGCCTACTGGAACACGTTGTTTGTAGAGATTACAAAGTCAACAACAGTTAAACAAAGTTTTCTACTTGCCATTGACAAAGAGGAAGACATTTCGAAGCTGGATTGGTGCTCGTTTGTTTTAGAATCGCTTAAACGAACCAGACAAGGTTGGAAAAAACTGGACTCACAATACAATGGACCAGTTGCATTTCTAACGGTATGTTTTGTAAACATCTTTAAAATGTAAGCTAATACAATATTGTTAGTAATAATTTGCTTTTTTTTAAACAATTATATGCAGCTTCTATACACCCATGATTTCAACAAAAGGCACAAAAATTTTGATGAAGTTGTCGAACTGCCTATCATAAAGTATATAACATCTGGTATGATCGACGACATGGAAGAGTATTTATACAACAATAGGCCGCTGTCAGATGTTGAAGATTGTGATGAAGTTGACAAAGACGAAGAAACGCATGGCAATCGCCAGGATCAACAACATGCGACTTCCTCGGACATCAATAGCGAAGATTATCTAAATGAACAGGCTCCGACAACGCCATTAGAAAACATAAATCAACAAACTTCGATGTTATTGACGGACCTGTTCACTTACAACATCCCATTACACGAGGTTGCTGCAGTACAAGAAAACTTCATCGCATTTGAAACGATAGATCAGCTTACGACAGATACAGATGATTTCACAATACCACCTGTGGATACCACAAAGGTCTACAAAAGAAGAAACCAGGCTGGTGAAGATTCAATCGACGACTGTTACGTACCATCAACTACCGATTGGTTTCAGGGCTGGAATCCTAGTGAACATATTTCAGAGTTGAACCAAGTTATGGGCATCGGGTCACAAACGCAAAAGGAGTTTGACTACTGCAGCACTCTGCTTCAACTAACCGGGGTGATCTATGATGATGCTGCACGGGAAGCCTCAAACAAAAATAAGAAGGTACACTCTTTTGACTTCAAAAAATAATAACGCATGTAATATAATAGTACAAGTATTTTAACATAATAAAAGGATGTCTAATGTCTAATAACGCAATTTTAAAAACCTCATATTATAGTAGAATGCTTGTTTATGATATAGAAAAATAACGCATGTACAAGACTAAAAATCACGCTAGTTTTACAATTAATAACGCAAGTTAGAAATGCACTCTCCTTGAGTATGAAAAATGACGCTAGTTATATAGATAATAACGCATGAGTTTCAGTTGTTATTTCTGGTGTTTAGGCTATAACTAAGCCCAATATAAATCACTGGTACAAAGAGGCCTGTTAGTACAACTGGGCTTCGAATGATATAGACTACACAAGAGATTTTGCTGTTGGGCCACATAAATATGAAAAGAAAGATAAGAGTAACATTGGGCTGTGTTCTTCTGAAAAGAAAAAAAACTAAATTTGGTTTGAAATAAAGCCCAAGGTTAACTCAATGGACATAAATAAAAAATGAAAAATGACGCTAGTTAGACACATAATAAAGCATGATATTGATGAAACTCCAATTCTGCAGCTGTTGTTGAAAACAATGGACAAGAAGATAAATAAATACATTTCTCTGGTTACGGAAATGAACAATATCGTTATGGACGCAAAGGAAAAGTGTTTCTGGGATCCAGATATAATGAGAATGTGTAAAAGATGGGATGATGCAGTTAAGAATACCGTGTCGACGAAAAGTGATCAAGTAAGCTCTGGAGGTGATGAGGCGTTTCAAAACAAAGTTGGAGAGGGTGGCGATACTATTCAAGAGTTAGGAGGGGATGGAGATGCAACCGTAGAAGAAGAAAACACAGGAAAAACAAAAGGTAAAGAAGAATTTGTGTTATATCTTAAGATTAACGGTAATTTAAGTTCAATAATGAGAAAACATTTGTGATTTTATAGGATGTGATGATGTTGATAATATGATATTTGACAATGGGGGTATTTCAGACTCATGCCTGGCTGCATTACAAACTTTGGAACCAGGTGTATACAAGCAGACGATAGAAGGTAACAAATACGATCATTGCTAAAAATATTAACCATATTGAAACTTGTGTATACAAAAAAATAACATACTCGAACATACAAACAGTGACACAAGCAGATGTGGTACACCAAATGGACCAAGATGAAAATTTATCAGAGTCCAGTCAGCAAAAATCACAAAGTCAGAATACAGTAACCGAGTCGATGTTGAATGAGCTTGAAAAGATAAACCCTGACGTCTATGGTACAGAAATGCCTCCCACCACATCCGCTGAAGAAACAGATGACGTGACGGATGCAGAAATGCAGTCGGTGGAGACGCTTTTAAGATTGGCTCCCATCCTACAAACATCAAATGAAAGTAAGCAAAAAACTCCCGTGTCTACTAACGAAAAGAAAATGGATGAAGAGAGACAGACATAACTAGTGAGAACGCGTATCAAAATGTGGAGGGAAAAGAACGAAAAACGAATGGCAGAATTAGGTGACGCATACAGATCACCTTACTGCAACAGGATAACCAGCTTATATGAGCCACTCCTGGAACGTGACCAAACGATCATCTGTTACCTGTTAGCTATGGTCGGAGATATTGGGTAAGATGTTTTGTCTCTTTTAAACCGCTTAAAATCTTGATCTCTTTTAAACTGTCCTTTTTGGTTTTAAACAACAGCTCGTTGATATACAAGTCTGAAAGTGGAGTCGAAACACAAAAAATCATTTTTGAAAGCTTTCACCCATCGCAATACATAGCTTCAAATGGAGTGGACGCGTTTGTAGATGTGTTAAACTTTGAAGAGAAAAAAAGGGACAAAAATTCATCACCATACAGGCTGTTCTTGCCAAGTACAATGATTGTAAGTTTTTCCCTAATAATCACGCATATATGTATTTTACTATGTTAATTACGCATGTATGTATTTTACTATGTTAAATCACACAACTTGAATTGTAATCACGCAAGTATGTATTTTACTATGTTAATCACGCATGTATGTATTTTACTATGTTAAATCACACAACTTGAATTGTAATCACGCGAGTTATATGATAATCACGCATGTTGAAAGTTAATGCACACATGTTTAATGTTAACCAAGCATGCTATATGGTAATCACGCTTGTTTAAGCTTAATGGACATATAGAGTTTAATGAAAAAAATGACCATAATTTTTGCAGCCTGACGTAATGTATGAGCCAAAATACAATGACAATGATCGATTGAAAGTATTTGCACCAAGCCTAGACGATATACTGTGTAAGTATGAGGTCAAGAAAGTTGACACAGTGGATCTTATCTTCATTCCAGTACTACTATCTGATCATTTCTGGTGCCTATGCTTTCACTTGAAAAATGGCAAAATTGAGTTAATTGATAACTCTAGGTTTAAGGAATCGTTTAGCAAAAGCTACCGTGGGCGCCCCGAAAAGCTGGTAATTCTTGAATACTTAGCTTTATATACAAAAACGACTATATATTATAATGAGTAGGTACTAATATGATTTTTATCGTGATTATAGCGAAGAGTTCTAGTTCTATACCTAAAAGACAAGATACGACGAAAAGAGTGGATAACAAACTTGGAAACAGCAAGCATAATACGAAAGGAAATGGATTGGAGAACTCTTCAAAACGGAGTTGACTGTGGCGTCTTCACTATGAGACATATGGAGACGTACAAAGGCAGATCACATGGAATCCGGGGTTTGAGAAAGAAGACAAAAAGACCATTCAAGATTCACAACTTCGATTCTTGCGGTACCAGTATCTTAGTAAGATTGTATTGTCCGACTACAATCTTATAAGGAAAGAAGTGTATGACAAAGCTAAGGAATTTACGAAGAACGCAAGCACCGTAGATGTTTTGCGCGATCTAGATAACAAAATTAGGGACCGATTGGATCAGTTCTTCAAACTTGACAAAGTGAAACAAAATGCTACGTCGTAGAACTACTTTGTTACAAACATATTTGACATGTTCCTTTTTTTATTTTATTTTTATTTTTTAATTTTGCTGATTACTCAAAAACTATGTTATCAGATAACATGAAAAATGTAAACACAATGGGAATATTTCCTTATTCAAACACAAATTCGATACAAGAAAAACACTTAGATAAACATAAAAGCCACATGGTTTCACTACTACCCAGATGAAAATGATACATAATACAAACACACATGCTTGCACCCATCAGAAAAAGGACTCCAAAAACTTGATCTTCGTGTCCATAGAGCATCTTAAGACGGTTATTGCATCCGCAAGCTCCTTTAACTGTTTCTCATCCCGCTCTCCTAGATCAACCATAAACATCATAGCCACCTCTTGGACACTTGACTCTTTCATACCAGACAGCAAATTGAATATCTCTTCTCGCCTCTTCATGTTCTCTCTGACCCTAGAAATGTTAGTTTCCAACAAGTCTTTACAAGACTTGTCTTCAGCAATTTGTTCCTCGATTCTCTTTTTGAGATAAACACTCATACCTGATGATGAAGAAGAACCACAAGATGAATTATAAGAATCTGCCATCTTTAAGGTAATATTTGAATGCTCTTTCAATGATATATAAAAGGAAATACCAAATAAGAGGACATCTAAAATTATTAAGCACGACAATTGTATGGTTCAGAAATCATTGTCAATGTTTTTTGGAGTTTTCTTGGTCCAGTACAGATATTTATAAAAAGTACTCAAGTTACAAAAATGGGGATGTTCAATAATAACGCACGTCCTATATGTGAATTTCTTTTACTTAATCACGCATGTACAAATAATTACGCATGACCTGTATGAGAATTTTTTTAATTTAATCACGCACGACATGTATGTGAATTATGTAAGATACTGAACTATGTTAAAAATATTAAACAATATGCAAGTTGCAAGTTGATCTAAAATATAAATAATCCTAATAATAATGAAACCTACAAATAGCCTTCCAAATCGACATGACTGGTAATTATGTGAGATATTTAATTTTACTTACCAAATCTCCCACAACTACCATATTAAATCACAATATTCATACATATTTGATTCCCCATATTAGATTTTTGCAAAAAGTTAAAAACTCTCATCAAGTAACAGAAATGTCTACTGATCCGGCAAGCAAAGCTATCAAGGAGCTCCTCTCCAGCCGCACGTTGACAGAGCTTGCATCTAATGTAAACTCTACTAACAATGTTTTTGATGTGCAGAGGAAGGTCTTTGAACAGCAGAAGATGAACCAAGAAGTCTGGGGAAAACTACTTGAAAAACCAAAATTTTCGTTGAGGGATAACGGCATAAAGCTCATGAGGGATCAGGCATCTGCTGATCACTTGGTTTACTCATATCTCAAGGATGCAGTGGAGACGGTGCAAGAGAAGATGGAGACCAGTGACAAGGAGCTTGGGAAGATATTCACATCGAAGTAGGTAGTATGTCTGTTTAATCAACATTTTTTGTTGATTTTTGGGGATGTTATAATGTTGGTATTTTGAAAACTTACAACTATGGTGGTTTTTGGCAATCGAAACTGATATGTGGATATATTTAGAAAAATCATGTAGGCTTACTTTTAACATGTTTTGATACCTTTTCAGGCATCTGTGTATGGTGTTTTGGCGTTATTATATGAAAAAAGCATGTTAAATATTATCACGCATGTTAAAATTAAAGACGCTAGTTATGAAAAAACAATCTGTGTTTGGTATGATCTTGGTTGAAATAGCTGTGAACAGGGGTTAAAACAGGTTATACAAAATGTTAGAGAGGGGTTAAATGGTCATTTGAGTTAGGCTTGTTATAACGGGGTAAAAAAGGGTCAGTTGAGATGGTATGCTTAATCACGCATGGCAGGGCAAACATATTAAATGGTATTAAAATCACGTATGTTAAAATGTCAAGATCATAGATCACATAAAATTGTTTCTTAAAAAAGGCATGAAAAAACACAGTGGTTGAAAAATTACTTGTCATCGTCGTTTAGCTCTTCCCATTCAGAATCACTATCAGCTGCTTCGTCAACCTCCTCATACTCTTCCTCTCCCTCACTAGTTTCTGCTTCCTCGTCCCCTTCGTCTACTAAACCAGGATTAGTCTCTAACTGAACTACTCTTCTTTTCTTCCCCTTCTTATTCTTATCGGCAGCACTAGCTTGACCCTTTAAAGCTGAACAAGTTCGGATATCATGACCTTTGGTATTGCAAACACTGCATGTCCGGCTTCTCTTGCCTTTTAGACTAATCATCTTTTCTTTTTTTGATTTGATCCGCTTGTGTGAACCGCGTCCTTTGTTCCTAATACCGGTTGGCACATGGACTGTAGGTGGATCATCAGTGTTCGGTTCCTCGTAACTGATTAACCTTGAATATCCATCAAACTTAGGGTCAATCGGCTTGGTTATGCGAAGTCCATCAACCATTTCTTTCATCTCCCTCATCCGATCCCTGACTATAACTGGATTATCAAAATCTCTCATCAAATTACCAATAAGATACTCTCCGGTCTGCATTATCTCATACGCAACCTCCTTGGCCTTTTTATGCCCATCATTATCATCAACATTTAAATCAAATGTGTTATTTAGATCATTCGGTACCACGTCTTTGGTCCATCTTCTCATAACATACTTGTTGGGAATTTCTTTAACTTTGAACATCTTGAACACAAAGTATATATGTTTGCACAACAATCCATATTGTTCAAACCTGCGACAACTGCATGACGCAATTACATCCTCCCCCTTCTTGAAACAAACCTAAATAAAAAAAATGAAAGTTCAAAATCAATGAAAAAGCGCAGGTTATTATGTAATCACGAATGTTAGCTGGTCTTAGTACTGTTACCTCTAATAAACTGTCACCGTGGGCTTTGAAATCTTTCATGCTTATCTTCAAGAATGGTCCTCAATTTTAGTCTCCATAGGAAGGCACTCAGACAGTGTGCCATATAACTCTGCCTGTTGATCAGCAAAGATGGACTTGGTGTAAATTTTCATAGCATCTTCCTCTAAGGTAGTTTCAGACCAGTTATCTGGGGTTGTGTTTCTGGAAATATGGTCATTTTTCCGATGGTTGAATCTTTGCACATCCATTGCACCATCAAAATGGTTAAAAAAACTCAACAAGGGTAAGTTGAGAATTCGCCACCTGACAGAAAAAAATGGTTTTCGCTCTCTGATCTAGAGGTGGTCCGCATGAGCCCAGACATAGGCTCATGACGATAGAAAGCTGGAATCCACGAAGATCTCATGCCAAACATATCGTCAACCCATTTATTCTCGGTTAGACCGAATTTAATCATTATCAGTTTCCATTCTCTCTCAAACGTTTATGGCGCAATCGAATCAGTCCACACAATGTCACACATACGTCTCTTGAAGTCTTCATTGTTACACAACTCGTGTCCTGCCTATTAAAAAAAAGGATTGGAATGAACATAAATCAGAAATCTTTATAATTATTCACTCTTTTTGTAAAACAAAAAAAAAAAAAAAACCAGAGTGTAGTTGTAATCACGCATGATGAACTTTTAATGCATATAAAAATCAGAAATCTTTATAGTTATTACGCATGTGTTAATCGTAATCACGCATGTTGTAGTTGTGTCTAACCTTATCGACAACTTTCTTCATTATGTGCCACATACATAATCTATGCCTACTCTTATCGAACACAGCCTCGATAGCTTGTTTCATCGCCGGGTCCTGATCAGTGACGACCACCTTAGGCTGCTTACTAAATGAGTCCAAAAATGATTGTAACAGCCATTTGTATGATTCAATGTTTTCGGATGCTAGCAACCCGGCTCCAAGCGTCACATTCCGACAGTGGTTATCAATACCAGTATAGGGTACAAAAACCATCTTATACCTTCAAATGATGAAATAAATTTAATAAAAAAAACAACAAAATTATACAAAAAAAATTAAAAGTTAAAACATTATAGTGAAGACTAACTTGTTGGTTTTGAACGTAGCATCAAACGATATGACATCTCCAAACTCAGCATAGTTACGTTTGCACAAACCATCGGCCCAGAACAGACTAGTTAATCGCTTGTTTTCATCGACTGAATGTACAAATGAATAATCAACCATAAACTGCTTTTTATCGGTGAACCTATTGATAACCATATCTGCATCATACACTCCTATATAGCTATGTATCCTAGCTCTAAAATTCTTGCTGTCGTCTTTAGTTGCGCCAACATTTTCAAAACCTCCGCATCTTTGTCTCATTATATTGAAGGCTTTCACTGGCCCAAGATTTAATGTACCAAGGTCCCATATCATCTCTTCTTGTGTTTCGGAAAGATACCTATAAGCCGGTAATAAATGCATATCTTTGGGGCAGACAAATGAATGATTATGCGCTTGAACAAACTTATCAACCTTATACAACACCCCATCCATCGAACAAAGCTTAATTTGTGCTTTACACCCGGTTTGAATAGTCGGTCTGTTCCTACTTTTATGCGGCTTAGACAACTTTGAATAAGGATCATCAAAAGCCAGGGGTTTATGCCCCTCCTTTGAACACACAAAGTATTTAGTCTTAATAATACCACCACTATGATGTTCACCTCCTTTTCGAGCAGAGAACCCTGCCTTCTTGGCATATGTCTGATAAAAAACATATGCTTGCTCTATGGAACTAAATTCCATTCCTATAACGAGAATACATGATGAAGCTACCTCAGGAATATACAATCTTTCCTCTGCACATTTTGAAATGACAAAAAAACAAAAAAATGAGCTCTAAAACAAGACAAAAAGTCACTCATTTAGGAACCAAAAAAATAAATAAAGTAAATCACGCATGAAAACATCAACAATAACGCATGTTTAAAAAACAGCCAGGGCTATACATCAATAATAATAATAATGCATGTTAACATCAATAATAACGCATGTTTGGTTGAACTACACAGGCCTCCTACACCATACAGCTTATAAACATGCGTGATTTATAACACAATGATTTCAAAATACTAATTATTAAATAATGATACACGATCAAAATACAAAACATCAGACAACGATAATTACGTTGATTTATAGCAAATTAAAACGTTTGATTGACAACTTGCTGGTCTGCTCATCTAATAAAACATGGTTGTCTGATGTCGGATTCCTCAAATGCTCAGCAGCATCATGAACGGCATGGACTTCAGCATCTTCAATTTCAATATAATCTGTGTCTGGTGCGTTACTGCTCTGTGGATCCATTTCAAACAATAAGTGATTGAAACCCTAATCGCACACCTATAACCACTAATTTGATACTTTGAAAAATGAAAAATATTTGAAACTGATTCAAATCGTAATTACCGGGATGCAGGGGATAACGAACTCGTGTTGTTCTCTTGATGTTAGTAAATGTCTGAATTACCCTACATCAATAATGATAAATGTCTAATTTGCCCTTAATGAGAAATCTTAATCCGGGCCACGCGTCTAAATCTCCTTGTCGTGTACGTGAAGTATGATAATAGGTTTTGTACATTACACTTCCTCTATATACATACATATATATATATATATATGTATATATATATATGTATATATATATATGTATATATATATATATATATAGGATCGGTTCAATGGAAAATTATCCCCAGTTTCGAGAACCACGAGAACCACTCTCCACCAATCAAAGTATGTCGCACATGCACTATTATTTTATACCCTAAAGAGTATTTTGGCCATTTACTCCAAATGTCTAATTTCTTTGTTTTTTAAGTATTCACACACTCTCTCTATCACTTCAAAGACCAGAGATTTGTTTTCTCTCTCTCTCCTCTCTTCAAAACTAGAGATATTCAAATCAAACCACAACCCACCACCATCTTCATCTCCTCCGATCCCCCTCCCACCTCAAAAAACCCACACACTCCTAATCTGCAGCCGCACCCCTCCCCCCTGTACCCCCTCCTTCTCCAGCGATAAGACCGGCGGAGCCAGCAACGACTCCGACAACTCTCTCTCTTGCTGCCAACCCCCACATCGGTTCCAGCTGTTTCGAGACAGTAGAGAGATCGAGGAGAGAGAAAGCTTCAGAAAGAGAAAGAGAAAGACGCCGCCGGCTCCGGTGATGTTCTTACTCCGGTCGTTTTTCCGATGATGCGAAGATGATGTTCTCTCTATCTCATCTCTCATCAGATATGCGCTCTCTCTCTCTCTCTCTCTCTCATCTCTCATCAGGTCAATTTTGGTCTTTGATTTTGTGGCGGTGTGGTGGTGAACGGTGGGGGTGAAGGGCTTTTTGTGGTGGTGGGGTACGGTGGTTGTTGTTTGTGGGTGGGGGGGACAACGGTTTGGTTGAAGGGTATTTGCGGTGGTTGTTTTGTTGTTTAATATGTGTATGAGTTTTTAAGCTCAATTGTGTTGATGGGTTTCTTGATTTTTGTTTATAGATGGTGAAAATATTGGGGAGGGGGTTTGTACCTTCTGTTTAAATATTGATCTCATGTTTTTGTATATTTTTGATATTTTGGGTTGAAATTAAAGATATGGGGGTTGAGTTGGCAGTGATAGGTCCAAAAATGTTTTTTGACAATTTGATGACGATGGCGTGGCAAGGACGGTGGAGGGTAGGTTTTTGACCTGCAACCCCACTTTGCAGCCACGGTTTCTGGAAACTTTTGAGCCAAACCCCGTTTTTTTCAAGACCCGCACATGGTTTTGATTGTTGTTGTTGGTGTTTATATATATATATATTTTTTTCAGTCGATGATGATAAGTTCAACTTATCTGAGACCCCTACTGAGTCGCGATTTTTGAGTAAGTTCGTCTATTAAGATTCTCAAATTTTGTAAACCCGAAATCGGGATCGCCCGTAAAAAGATGTTTTGGCGTAATTTTTTTTTGTTTTTTGTAAAAAAGTTTTTGTAAATTTTTTTGTGTTTTATGAAAAAGTTTAAACCCGTAAAAAAATGTTTTTGTAAAAAAAATTGTCTTTTTTTTTTGTAAAAAAATTTAAAACCGTAAAAACATTTGGGGTAAAAAAAATTTTAATCCGTAAAAAAGTTTTCGTAAAAAAAAGTTTGTTTCGTAAAAAAAATTCTTCGAAAAAAAAAGTTGCTCGTAAAAAAAAGTTTTTCGTAAAAAAATATGGCGTTAAAAAACGGGGCGTTAAAAAAAGGGCGTAAAAACGGGGAGTAAAATCTGATTTGTAAAAAAAAGCAAATAAGACAAAATCAAATATTGAAATATTAATTACATATAAGAACAAAAAAAAATTGACCATATTAACCTTTTGACAATAAAATATTGAAAACATAATAAGATAAAAATAATAAAATATTAGATAAAGCAGCTTTTGATCTCAACTATCCATCTCAATAGATCAAAGGTGGAAAAGTGGTTTTCGCGGTTCTTGCAACTGGGGTGGTTTTCATTTTAACGCATCCATATATATATATATACACACTTTATAATAATAAAACAAATAAATGTCCGACACGTGTTGGGAGATATCTTTTTTTAGAACGGCCAACGAATTCTCCAATGGGCTACTGGCGAAATTCACCATATCGGGATACACTCGTCACCGAACTGGGGAAAACCCTCACCTAGGGCCAAAGCCCGTGAACACTCGCCCGAAGGCGCGACAGTGCGGTGAGGTAAAACCCGCCCAGTTCAAGGATCGAACTAGCAATCTCCGCCTAGTCTCCAATCATCACCAGGTGTCGCAGAAAATAATAGAGAGAGCAGGAATCGAACTTGGGTCCATTAGAACACCAAGTTTCTCTCATACCACACCACCACCACCTCATTGGCTGTGGGAGGTATCTACTTTTGGGTTTTCATGCATTTCTTTTCTATTTATCTTATATTATTTAGGGTTAGGATATAATAGGAAGTTTATTTGGCTAAGAAGGCTAGGAAGTAATCTTGACCATCCATTTAGTTAATCAAGGGCTAAGATTAAATAGGAGAAATTGAAGGGAAAAAAGAGGCGCGTGGGTTTGTTTAGGGGCATTCTAGTCAATCTAAGGCAATAGTTTCTCTCTCCTCCAATCCCCCCCCCCCCCATTTTTTAAACATTAATAATTCTTTCATACGACATTATTTTTTTATAAAAATTGCACCAAAAAAACGAGCGTTTTTTTTATCTTTAAAACGAGTATACTATTGCTATATTTTCGAAAAAAAAATTTAAAACCCAGTTGCGTAAAACGCAATGGAAAAAACCTAGTTGCGTAAAACGCAATGAAAAAAAAAACCTAAAAAATGTCATTTTTTAAAACGCAATGCACAAAAAACACAAAGAAATGTCTTATTTGTAAAACGCAATGGCCAGAAAACACAAAGAAATGTCTTATTTCTAAAACGCAATAGCCTAAAAACACAAAAGAAAGTGTACTTTCTAAAATGCAATGGACTGAAAACACATAAAAATGTGTTTTACCTAAAACGCAATGCACAAAAAACACAAAGAAATGTCTTATTTCTAAAACGCAATGGCCAGAAAACACTTAAAATGTCTATTTTCTAAAACGCAATGGACTGAAAACACATAAAAATGTGTTTTACCTAAAACGCAATGCACCAAAAACACAAAGAAATGTCTTATTTATAAAACACAATGGCCAGAAAACACTTAAAAATGTCTCATTTCTAAAACGCAATGGCTTAAAAAAACAAAAGAAAGTGTTCTCTCTAAAACGCAATGGACTGAAAACACCTAAAAATGTGCTTTACCTAAAACGCAATGACTAAAAACACTTCAAAAATGTGTTTTTTCTAAAACGCAATGGCCAGAAAACACATAAAAATGTCTTAGTTCTAAAACGCAATGGCCTAAAAACACCAAAGAAAGTATTTTCTCTCTAAAACGCATTGAACCAGGACAATAGTTTTGTCTGTGAATTGTCTG
Organism: Helianthus tuberosus; assembly: GCA_030545235.1. NCBI lineage: Eukaryota > Viridiplantae > Streptophyta > Magnoliopsida > Asterales > Asteraceae > Helianthus > Helianthus tuberosus. Next base: position 167,080,084 of record CM060448.1, on the reverse strand, counting down.
AACCATGAAGTAGGAGATCAAAAGACTGTCTACGAATGCAGTTTTCCAGAGACAATTTACAGAAAATTATATTTTCTGATGCATTTGTCTGAACCAGCTCAACCCCAGCCAGGGGCTCTGCCCCTTGGACCCCGCCAGGGGCTGCCGCCCCTGGGACCCTGCTACCAGGGGCGCTGCCCCGGACCCCCGCCAAGATCGTAAAACGCAATGACTAAATAAAAAACCCAGATAATAAAAATGAAATTAAAGAATTTCTTACATGGATCGAAGTCGGTTTCTTCAACGATTGACGAAATTTGAATGATTGAACACACTTATTAGAGATCGAATCGAACGGAACGAGTGATTATCTTCAAAATCACCGGAAAAAAACGAGATTTTGTATGAAATTAAACTGAATTTTCTTCAAAAAAGCTGAAGAACACGTTGATCGAGTGTTTGAATAATTGATTGGTGACGAAAATCGCACTATAATGTAGTGATTATTGAGATAGTAAGTGAAGAAATGGTTGAAGATGGTGGGTTTTGAAAATGGTGGGTTTTGATGTTACTGGGAAGGAAGAAGAAAAGGATAAGATTGATTAAAATACCCTTATCTTTATTTTAAATTTTGCCAAATGTCCTAATCTTGTAATAAACTTCCTATTTGATCCTCACCCATATTATATAAATAAAAAATAAATTAATATTAAATCTTATCCATATCGAGTAGAATTCTTCTATTTTTATAAAATATTATCCTAAAATTTAGATTATTAATTTAAGATATTTTTAAATACCCCAAATCATTTATCACGAAAACCATACTTTTTATATTAATGTATTATTTATTTTTATTTTAATTATTAGCAAAAATTGTTATTTATCACGAAAATCAAACTTAGTATTAATGTGTTATTTATTTTTTATCTCATTATTAAAAAAATATTATATCGATTTTATTATATAATTTATAAATCAAATTGTATATAACATTTATCAGGAAAAACCAAATTTAGTATTAATATATTATTTACTTTTATTTTCATTATTAAAATTACTATATTGATTTTATTAGGATAATTAATAAATCAAATTGTATATAAAACTCATTATTATTTTATATATAAAATTAGATTTATTTAACCCGTGTAATACATGAGATTTTTAAAGATATAACTTAAATTTTATCACTCAAATGGATGTTTATTTTGCTTCTTGAATAACGTGTTTGATCATTGTATTTTCTTTAATCACCCTATACATCGCCGCGTATCGAGTATATCACTTAGTTTTTTTTTAAATATAGTTTTTTTTTATTATTTGGTATATAAAATTAGATTTATTCAAGCTGTGTAATACACTGGCTTTTGTTAAAGATATATATTTTTTTATTATTTAGTATACAAAATTACATTTATTCAACATGTGTAATACACGGAGTTTTTAAAGATATAAATTTTTTATTATTTGGTATAAAAATTACATTTATTCAACCAGTAAAATACACGTGGTTCTTAAAGATATAACTTTTTAATTATTTAATATATAAAATTATATGTATTTAACTCGTGTAATATATGAAGTTCTAACCTAGTTTTATACCTATACAAAAGTTCACATTGCAAAAAAAAAAAAATAATAAATAAAAAAAAATTGAGAAAATATTCAATAAAAGGTCATAGAGGTTTAAGGTACTCAAAGATGAAAATGAATAGAAAAAGATTAGGTGTTTTACTAGTTATGCATTGTAGATGAATAAGTAACATCTTAAATGTCTTGTAAGTTGATAAAAATCAAAGTCATTATTAAGTAATAAGATACACGTGTTAAGTAGTAGATAATTATCTTTACCATTTTTTATACAAGCAGAGACGGATCTAGGTGGTCCTGATAGGGGTTGTGCATACTCTATTAATATGCTTTTTGGTTTAGTATATACAGTCTTAGGGTCAATTCGAAGGAGGGTGAAGTGGGTGACCGCCCAAGACCTGTTCTCTCCAGGTCAGAAAATTTTAGAAAATGAGCATTGTTTTTGTGTGTATATATAAAGAATAAATTGATATACCCGATATCCAAACTTGAATCGAGTTTGATATATAAATCATATTTTATATTTTTTATTTATTTTTTATAATTGGTATTGTACTAGTTGACTTTTTACAAATAATAAGAGTTTCATTATTATATAAGTTGTAATGTAATATATTTTATTAAAAGTGAAATTACTTCCTCCTACATACAGTACTTAAAATTTTAAAAAGCTTAAGTACTTAGATAATTTATACAATTACTAATGGGGAACACGCGCGTTGCAGCAGAGTCGACACTATGGGCCGAGAACATAATTCAAACCTAAAAATGTTAAAATATCATATACGTTGTGTGTGTATTTATATATAAGTACTCGCGCTTCGCAGCTGCAACGCACGAGAAACTCTTATGATAAACAAGGAAACCATTATGATAAACATTATATATTATACTGCAACATTTTTTATCTAGTGGGAAACCCGTGCGTTGCGGCGGAGTCAACAATTTACATCTAAATTTTTTAACTAACTTCTCTAATATTACAAAACACATTTTAATTTTGGTTAATTGATTAGTCCTTTAGTCCAAATACACAAATCTATACTACCTTATTCAGTAAAGTGGGTTTTCTACCCTTATGGTAATTTTACATTGTGTACACATCTTCAAGCAACATGTACAAGATAGCCAAGCTATTTTAGTGGGGTTAAACTTGCCAATTGTCCAAAAATTTAAGACACTTTAGGGGTATTTTAGGGATTTTGACACCTTTGTAACCTATAATGTTAATGTGACATATGAAGAGTCTAACTTAATTGATTATTGATTAATTAGGTTTTAATGATTTCTTAAGCTTCTTCTGTGGCACACGGAATCATGAAATCAAACATTTATCGGTTCAAATTAATGTCAACATTGTGAAATTGATGAGGAGTTACCACCATTTGAATGGAGAATCAGTTTAAGCCGTACATTTAATTCATGACCTTTCATCTTTCCTCTAGATTGAAGGAGCAATTATGCCCCGTAATTGAAGGAGGAGATTAATATTGCAAAGTTGCTTCCCCTCAATCTTCTCGCCTTCAATAAGTCGCCTCTACCCCCTGTGTTTCCATCCCAGTTGTCCTTTATAACTGAGTACGATGATTGTGCAGCAGGGAAGAATTAACAACTATAGGGTTCTTGCTCTGTTCATTTTTTGGTAAAATTAATGTGTTTTGAGGAGTTTGTGAATAGGTTTGATGTTATGTGAGTAAAATTCATTTGTTTTATTGTGAGAATATGATGTTGGTGTTTGTATTTGGTGTGTACATGGTGTTTGAATGAAGAAATTGAGGATTTTTATTGTTGAAAATGAAATTTACAGGTGAGATAGGAGTGAAGAATGATCAGAGTTAATGGGCTTCACCTTCAGGCGTTGACTATGTTAAGGAGGTTGGGGGAGGCTGTTAAGGAATGTGAGGAGGTTGTGAGGTTGGACTTTGGTTTTTAAAGAGCTCATCAAAGATTAGTATCTCTATATCTCAGGTAACTTTATAAAATCCTGATCCAATCAATCAAATATTTTCGATTCATATATGAATTTGATCGTCTATAGAGGTTTATCTATATTTGCTTTCAGGTAATCGTGTATTGCATGTTGGAATTATTTAGATCATGATTTACAAGCTTGATTTCATTTATTTTTGTGCATTCAGGTTACCCAACATTCATCTTTTAAATTAATAGTTACCTATTTTGAGCTGGACCATTTCTGATCAATTTCTTACTCATTTGATACACCCCTTGGCCTCTGTTTGTCATAATTGTAATTGGTTCTATAGATAGTGCAATATAAGTTGGTTTTATTTCTGAAATGATGGCAGGAAAGGAATTGTGGGATGAGTGTGGAAGCTCGCCCAATTGTTGAAGCTGAACACAAAGTATAGCGCTATTTTGTTGACTGATGAATTGACAGCTTTACTATGCTAGGTATTTTATATTTGTGTAGGATTAAACATACATACCCACGAAATAGGAACATTCTTATACATGTCAATTTATAATATAGACAACTTTTTTTCCCGTTAAGACAATCTAACAAAAGCTCTTTGCTTTCTGAACAACAGTAGAACCAGCGCTCAATAAAACATCCACAGACTCGTAATGGCAATGTTGGCTAAATGTAAATTGGTTTCACTGTTAATTTTATTACAAACGGGTGCTTCATCACTGGTATGCCTTTTGTTTTCATTGTTAACCTTTGACGTGTGCGTATATATACATAATTTTGCAATGAATTTACACACGATTTGGTTTTAAATTTATAAAAGTGATTATTACTTTTACATCAAAACACACACGAAAGAGGCAAGTGTACCCCGTCATATATGTAATAAAGTATCGGTAAGAACCAAGTATCGATCCAAGGAAATGGGCGGAGAAATAATACTAGACCTTTGTCACTAAACTACCGGTAAAATCATAAGTTTTGTGATTTTTATAAACTAAAGTAAGCATGAATGAAAGCATAATAAAAACATAATAGATAGTAGATAAAAAGCCTTGCTTAATACACAACCACAACATGTCAACTAAGTCAGTTTTGGCACTAGAAGCATTCGGTCAATTTTCCAATTTAAGACAATTAGTATCCCTTTCGGGAATCCTAACATGACAATCATTCGGAAAGCTAAAACGATAAACACACTTTAACCACCTAAAATTGTTCATTAACGTGCAATTGATAAATGTCTATGAAAATCTCTTAAAAATAAGTTAGTCATCCGTTAGGAGTTTTCTAACCGCACTTAATCAAGGAAAGAGACACCGATAAACACAATGCAACCACCGAGACAAGCATAAACTAGATTAAATCACAACCGAGTTCATTTTACAAATCTTGCACAATAATTCACCAAGATAGCAATTTTGGCCTAAACTACTAACCAAGCTAACAAATCATGGCAAGAATTTATAACGACACCATCTAACCCGTTAAGGTCCTTACGTGACGGCAAGCTCTCTTGATTAACAATAATTACATTTTATTAAATCACTAACCATTTCTAGTATCATGATGCATACATTTAAACCAAGCTAAACTAGTTAACCAGGTTCAAAGTTTACTAATACAAGATTAATTAAGCTTCATTTTTCAACTATCTTAACTAACCAAGCATCAATCATCCAACATAATTACTTATAATCAAGAATTCAATATCAATAACAAGGTTGCAAACTAATCATCAAAGATTAACATAGAAAATACTTCAAAATGTCATTACAAACAAAGATTAACATACTAATGGCTATAATCAAGCAAGGGATTGTTGTGTTTTTGCCCAAAGGCTACAATAATACATAAACATTAATCTAAGTACTTGAAAGATTAACAAAATCATGGAAAGATTAGAAAACCAAACCATAAACAAGTACTAGACTAAGGATCCGGGTAGTAATGGAGCTAAACGGCACAATGTGGCTTGAATCCGGGTCAAAAGCATAGCCTCCGGAGCCTTTAAAATCGCCAGTGAAGCTCCCAAAATTCCAGAATATCTACAGACTGTTTTGCTCTGTTTTTTATATTTTTTCGGTGTTGCACGGTCGTTCTTCCTGTGGCACGACCGTGCACTTTAAGCAATTATTGGGTATGGCACACCATACTGCATGACGTCATCAGATCGTTGACCAGATTCGAAATCGCACGACCGTTCTTCATATGGAACGGTCGTTCATCACCGGGACTCTGTTGCACGAGCTGTTGCACTGGTGGTGCAATTCCGGGGTTTTTGCTGATGTTCGGAGCCGCACGGTCGTTCTTCAGATGGCACGTCCGTGCGTCACCGGGCTGGGCCTTGTATGCCTTGCACGCCTAGTCGCACCCTCGATCTTTCCGGGCTGATCATGTTTCCTCGGAGATGCACGGTCGTGCATCTGGTGGCACGACCGTTCCGCACGCCCAGGTCAGTTTTTCTAACAGAAAGTTCGCAGCTTCACTGTTTTATCCGGAAAGTCCTCGTTTTCGCTATCATCTTGTCTGGTATGCTGTTTTAGGCCTGTAAACAAAAATGTAGATAATTAAGTATCCGAATGACGGTTTTACGGCCAAAAACGCATAAAATAGAGGTAAAACGGGGGACTAAAATATGTGTAAATTAACGAATATCAACCTTTCTAGGGATTTTCCCCAAATGGCAATGTCAATAGTAAGATGAAAAAAAAAAATTGTCTTTTGACCTGCAAACTAGTGAAAACTAGCCAAAGTCTATGTTCATATGTAATGTCTCATTTTATATGTAAATAATTATATATTTTATATAAGCCAACTACATAAAACTAGCCAAAGTCTATGTCCATCTGTAATGAGTCTTTTTATATATAAATAATTATATACATGCAAAAAGAAACTTTCAACCTATTCTCTATTATTCAGCAACTACTTCCAACGTGAACCTCAATGGCCATTTTCTAATTTGTTTCCAATAAATTCGGTCAATCTATGACCAGTTCTAAAACCGTAACCCGTTGCCGACTTGACCCGTATCCGACCCGATCAAGAATATTCCCAGCAGAGTTGTTAGTTAGCTAAGGATCTGATGTTGAGTAGCTCGGCTCACTTAGACCCTTAAATGTAACTGTTCAATCAATATTTTACTTGATTTCCTCCAATTTGGTGATAATTTTGTTTATCTGGGCTATAGTTGTTGCTCAAAAGAGCTAGCTAGCATGGTGCCAAACGGATTCGTGTTCACATGCTTAGTGGTTAGTGATGGACGTGATGTTTGAATGACTCAGGTGTTGGTTTTGCTGAAATTCTTGAATCAGAACTTGATCTACGAAGCCAAGGCATTGATGCACGGGTGGCTTCTGGTTGGGGGCGCATGCATGTCACCATGGATCGTTATGAGGTAATGTCTGGTTGTCTTCAGTCCTTCTTTGCAATTAGATATCAAGCAACATACATGAAGGACTCTTTCCATTCCCAAATACCAACCACACATGGTAATGGAATGCAAGTGATCATGTTTATTGCTCACGTGGAGTGTAAAGGCTGGTACAATGACCCCTCTAAATAGGGTCATCTGATGTATGTTTGGTTTTGTTTGGTCTTTCCTTGTAAGCTCCCAACTCCACGATGGGTTTCTTATTGAATAAATTTAATCGTTGCCGTTAAAAAAATAATGGATGATTAGCTTCATACACCACCACCAAATGACCCTAATTAGATTTTTAATATGTTTAATAATCCAACACTCCTGCTAGGCTGTAGGATTCTGTTTAAAATGTGTGTGTTTGTTACATTAGTGACACTTGACGTGTTCCTTTCTAAACGTGGTTGGGATGCTCAAGTTCTTGGTGAAGCTTCACACAAATACAATAACAAATGTTGGATCTTTCAAGGAGAAAGTTATCTCACAATGACCTAAATTTTGATTCAAATCTTCAAGAGTATTGTTATGAACATTTTTTTATGTTTATGAGTTGACTTATTAATTCTGCAGTTGGGGTTTTGATGCACAATTTGCCTCTACAATTTTACTTGGTGCTACCTTTCTTTTTGGAATAGTTAGGGTTAAACTTTTTCGTTTAACAGAATAAAAGGTTAGAAACCCGGAATGAATGGTGGTTCGTAGTAGACACTGTAATTGATACTGATATCAGTCGTGGACACCCGCCGCAACGCGCGGACATTTCCACTAGTACAATAAAATGTATTTTTGAATATATGTTCTTAATGGATGTGATGAGTATATTATCCATAGAAAAAGTTATTTTTTTATTATTTATAAATAATCTAATATATAGTAAAGATTTATTAAATGCCACTGATCAAAGGAAAGAGATGTATGAATGGAAGAAAGTAACAAAACGTTAACTATTTTAACTTGACATTTCATATGACATCGTAAAATTTGATGAAAATTTACTATTTTATACTTAGGAAATGCTTTATACAGTAATACAGTAATATAGATGGTGATAAAGTATGGGTCATGCTAATTGCACACGGCCAAAATTATTTTCACACCTCAAAGCGCCGCGCTTTGGCCATAGCGCGGCGCTTAGATCGACAAAAGGTGACTTGATTGACGTTTGAGACATGAGTTACTGTTTGAGAGACATAAAGCTGATTATGAGGTTTGTCGTTAACCCTAAGCGCCGCGCTTTGGCCATAGCGCGGCGCTTCGACCCCAAATTTCACCCATTTTACCTTTTAAAAGCAACCTCTGAGACAGAGACAATGTTCGATATATATTTTCATTCATTTCAGATCAAAAATAGCAGACACAACTTAAGTTCCTGACATTAATTTTCATTCATTTCAGATCAAAGGTCTGTATTTCCTTTATTCCCCATCCGTTGTGTTTCTTCAAAATAACGCGCGGTTTTGCTGTATTAGTTACATCTCTTGAAAAAACGATGTCGTGGTTAAACAACTATATTTTCGGTCAATATTCTGACGAGACAGTTGTTCCTGATTCTTACGAGGGGACCGCTATTTCTGACTCGTATGAGAAACCGGTCTCGTCCAACTTGAGGGAGGCAGAGGTTGTATCTGGCATTCGTTATCGTGATAACACGGTGACGCTGGATTTGAATACCCCTGTGGAGGACCCTTACGCACAACAAGGTTATTCGAATTTCGGTTACGGTGGCGAGTACAGCTTTGTACAGCAGGAGTGTGGTCCAAACGACAGTTACGGTTGTCAACAGAGCTTACAAGGTTATTCGAATTTCGGTTACGGTGGCGAGCACAACTTTGAACATCAAGTATATTCGGACCGCGGTGACGATGGTGAGCCGGGGGATGTGTCTGTTGACGAGGAAGGCTGTTACCCGGTTACGTTTTCGTTTGATACAACGCAGACCTTTTCGTCACGTAAAGAGTTGGTGCGTTGGGTACAAGACACGGCAAAAGACAACGGTTACCTCATTGTGATTAAGAGGTCGAATAAAAGAGGAGAGAATTACAAGATTTGGTTTCAATGTACTTTTGGTGGGGAGCATAAGAGTATAGCTACACAGAGGAAAACGGGTAGCAAGAAAATAGGCTGCCCGTTCGAGATGATCGGGTTTTCGGAATCATCCGGAAGTGTTTGGAGGATCGAGGTGATGAAGGCGAAGCATAACCACACTCCTATTGAAAACTTAGAGGGTCACGCGTATGCGAGAAGGCTTTCTTCGGAGGATAAAAAACTGGTTAAGGAGCTGGCAGAGCAAGACATTCCCAACCAAAGTATCTGGCGAACGCTGACAAAAAACAATCCGGCTAGAAAGCTTATTCCGAAAGATATACACAACGCTGTTCAGAAGATCAACGCCGAAAAAAATGTCGGTAAGTCTCTGATGCAAAAACTTGAAAGCATTCTTCTCGAAAAAAATTACACTTATTACATGCGCACGAATGAGATATCGAACGAAGTTGAAGATGTCTTCTTTGTTCACGAAAGATCATTCACTATGTGGTGTGCCTTCCCGCATGTGCTAATGATTGACGCCACCTACAAAACGAACATGTACAACCTGCCATTTGTTCAGGTCGTAGGCATGACGTCGACAAACAAATCGTTTACGGCTGCTTGTGCGGTAATTTCCGCTGAGAAGTCAGAGAACTACCTATGGGTGTTGCAGAGGATCAAGTCTATGCTGGTAGGATGTATGGAACCGCGCGTGATTTTAACAGACAGGGATTTTGCGCTAATGAACGCGTGTGAACAAGTTTTTCCAAAAGTGCATAAGTATCTTTGTCGGTTCCATATTCAACAAAATATTAATAAGAACAGCAAGAAGAAATTCTCTGACAAGGATTGGAAAGAATTCGTACGTAGTTTTTGGTTATTGTGCGAGTCTACGACCGAGGAAATATACAGGTATAACTTGGAAAACCTTGAAGCACAGCTGAAAGAAGATGACCGTGAACGTAGGTATTTCTTACATAATTATGTTCAAATTTTATATAATAACAAAAACTGACTATTTACGTTTTTTTTTAATTTTAGAGGTTTTTGATTATTTGAAGAAATCCTGGTTGGATCCGTACCGTGAAAAGTTTGTATCATGCTGGATTAACAAAACTATCAACTTTCACCAAACTACGACCAACAGGGTTGAGGGCATGCATGCAACACTAAAAAATCACTTTCCAAGTCATCGCAACACACTGGATAAACTTGTACTGTATGTTGATCATGTTGTTGATAGACAATACACCGAGATTAGTAGTAGCTTTGAAACAAGCCTCCGAAAAGTGATGACGCACCACAAGAAGCAGCCCATGCTTGCATACATTCTCAGAAAGGTTTCAATATATGCGATTGAGCTTTTGAGTAGGGAACTAAAACGTAAGGAAGACGGGTTGAGAGCCTACGGTGCAAGCTGTGGTTGCCAACTTTTTACCAGCTGTGGTTTGCCATGTGCCTGTCGTTTGGAAAAGTTGGAAAATAAAGGTAATTAATATCTTTGACCTTTCTCGTTATGATTTTGCCACCTAATTTGTTTTCATCCACATGTCAGCAACTCCGGATCACACACATAGACGTGTTCTGGAAGAAGCTTGACTTCAAGCCTGCAAAGAAAAACATAGAGGATATCGATGTAGACGCGGAATTTGAAAAATTGAAACAAAAGATCGATCCAACACCCCCTCAAGTGAAAAGGAGCTTCTTTGAAAAGTTTCAGCAAATCCTCAATCCAGGGAACAATAACAAAAAACCTCCTGCTGTTCTGAAGAAAACTCGTGGTCGCCCAACATTGAAAACGCAGGAAGAAAGAAAGGTTGAAGCCGCTAGAAAAAGCTCGTACATTCCGTCGGAAGAAACTTGGGTCGAGGCCTCAGACGATCATCCCCGTCACAGCTCGTACATATCACCCGAAGATTCTAGAAGACAAAAGAATACCAAACCGATCAACCTACACCCTGATTTCCCGATGATCAAGCTCGGTCCTAAGACGGATATAGCAATCCGCACCTACGCATCTCAGATTCCCGAAGTGATCCATCCATACATCGTTAGAATAAAGGATGTCAAACCAGATGGTCATTGTGGGTTTCGATCGGTGGCTGTTGGGTTAGGAGTGAAACAAAATTCATATTTGATGATCCGGAAACAACTTATAAAGGAGTTACGTACGAACGAATCGCTTTGGAGGCAGGTTTTCGATCCGGAAAACATAGGACATTATGATGCGCTGGTTAGACGGATCAATTTCAAGGGGGTGGGACGAGCAGATATCGAAAATTACATGACGATGCCTGATACGGGGTTTCTTATTGCCCAACGATACGGTGTGATTGTTCACACCTTCGACATGCGTGGGAGCGATACAATTTTCCCTCTGCTGGGCGGGCCAAACGAAGCTGAGGAACCTCACCTGGTGGTTGCGGTTGTGTTCGTCGACCGTGGGCATTTCATACACGTAGAGCTTGGAGGTTGTTATCCAATGCCTCCCCCAAACCCACTCTGGACAGCGAACAGAACAGAGCGCGCAGCAGCCTGGCATACATTATACAGGGATCAGATCAACGCGTACGAAATGCTTACGTATCGTGCCCCTGACCTTAATGTAACCCCATATGTTCACGATGTATGTTAAATGTGTTTAATAATAATCACGTTTGTGTTTGTTCAATATATGCGTTACATCACGTTAAAAACCGAATGTCACCTGCGCGACCCAATCAGATTCAATACGCACTTGTACGACCCAAAATGACAATATACATCATAATACTACAATTAATGAAAAAATACGTCATGTTCATGTACGGTAGGCGGCTGATACACATAACACCTCTCACAGGAGTACTTGTGCTTTCAAACCAAAATGATACGATATAACGGAATAAGACATCACACGTAACCGATTTGATCCGGAACTTGCAGTATAGTCCATATATAATAAAAAATGATGTATAATGGAAAAAACGTAAAATTTAGACTATTATCGACGCGTTTGTGAATTAAAAACAATTTTTAAAAAATAAAAAAAGGCCCTAAACGCCCCGCTTTGACCTAAGCGACCCGCTTTGACCTCAAAGCGCCGCGCTATGGCCATAGCGGGGCGCTTCGATCCCTCGTTTAAACCAAAGCGGAGCAGCTTCTCCCCCATTTCAAACCCCACACACAAACACACACACAAGGTGCGATTTACACACACTTGAGCCGGATCATCAACGTTTTCAAGCTTTCAACCGCTAAAAGGTACGATCGAACTTCATTTCTTGTTTTGGTTCAAGTTATGTGTTTCAGTTTGTTTGATTTTTATTTGATTTGGGCGTGTGGATCGATCTGGTGGGCTGTTCTTCATCACGAAGAACCAAAGCGCCGCGCTGAGGCCAAAGCGCGGCGCTTTGGTTCATGTTTATTATTATTTTTTTTAATATTATTTGTTTAATATTATTTGTTTAATAATATTTGTTTAATAATATTTGTTTATTATTTTATATTTAATATTATTTGTTTATTATTTAAATTGTTTAATAATATTATTTGTTTATTATTTTATATTTAATATTATTTGTTTATTATTTAAATTGTTTAGTAATATTATTTGTTTATTATTTTATATTTAATATTATTTTTTTATTATTTAAATTGTTTAGTAATATTATTTGTTTATTCTTTTATATTTAATATTATTTGTTTATTATTTAAATTGTTTAGTAATATTATTTGTTTATTCTTTTATATTTAATATTATTTGTTTATTATTTAAATTGTTTAATAATATTATTTGTTTATTATTTTATGTTTAATATTATTTGTTTATTATTTAAATTTAATATTATTTGTTTATTATTTAAATTGTTTAGTAATATTATTTGTTTATTATTTTATATTTAATATTATCTTTTCAACGTGCAGGGATGGATTCCTCCGATGACGAGTTTGAGCATATGGAGGCTGAGGGAGAGGTGGGAGATGTGGGAGAGCAGGGAGAGCCGGCATGTCCGTACCTGCAGTTTTCGCAGGGGTCACGGGCGAGGGGGAGATGCGCGAGGTTGCGCACCATAGAGATTGGGGGGCATGTAGGGATAGACTGGGGCCTGCTGGATACCGTGGGAGAGGCCGCGCGGGGGCGTGATATAGTTGGACTAGATACTCCTTGGTCGCGCCTATTTGAGATAGCGATGGAGGACTCGTACCCTGAGCTTACGTGGGAGTTTCTTTCCACGTTTACATACGCGCCGCATCTGGCGGATTACGTGGAGGACCCGGATTTTCCAGTCCACGAGGTTACATTCCGTCTCGCCGGTCAGGAGTTTCAGATGAGTGTGCGGCAGTTTGCTGTCCATACAGGTTTGTACACAGAGCCCGAGCTTGATACTGATTTATATACGCAGGCGGTTACGACGATGGACAGGCAGACGCTTATCAGTTTCTGGAGGGCCATTTCCAGGGTTCCCTTTGGGAAATCCTGGCAAAAGGCCACCACCATTAGAGACCCCTTGTACCGATACCTGCACCATGTTATCGCGACAACTATCGTGCCGCGGGGTTCCAGCAGGGAGAAGGTCAACCTCAGTGACCTTTTCTTTCTATACTGCCTACTGCGCCGCCAGCCCTGCGATCTAGCAGCCTGCCTGGCAGATTACTTTGCCACAGCATACCACCGGCAGTTCCGCGGGTACGTGCACACTGGCTCATACATCACCGCCATTGCACGCTCGCTAGGGCTCGTGCCCGAGCATGATCCGGAGCTGTCCGATCCGGTCCCGTCTACCAGGTTGGGCCGCGCGTCAGTATCTGCCATGCAGATCACCCGTACCTTTGATGTTGGTCTGAGGTTTAAGGGACGTGACGGGCAGATTTGGCATCCGGAGGTGGTGCCGGAGGTCATCCCGGTTGTTATTGAGGTGAGGCCTGGAGTGTTAGCCCCTCCTGATGTTCAGGCGGCCGCTCGGCAGGCTCAGCTACAGGCTCTGGGACTCGATGAGTTCCCGGGCCAGCCTCAGGATGAGGCTCAGGCTCAGCCTCAGCCTCAGGCTCAGCCTGTATTAGAGGATCCGGCTCAGGAGGAGCATATCGAGGAGATCCCGGTACCACCAGTACAGCCAGCTCCTGAGCCGCCACAGTACCCGCAGCACGTTTACGCTGACCTGCCTTCGGTAGCGCGTGAGGTGGCTCGGGACTTCGACCGGCGCCTCAGACGCCAGGGCGCACGCATTGACTGGATCGTCGAGACGCTCGTTGCTCTACGAGAGCACGCTGGGTTGCCTCCACTTCCCCTCCCACCGTCCCCACCGCACGAGGATTAGTACTTTAGTTTGTTTGTATAGTGATTTGTTATGTATTATGTACTCAGTTGTACCTTTTTGTTTTGTATGTACAAACTGATATATATAAATATATATATTGCAGTTAATCTTCTATTTACATCACGTTGGTTTTGGATTGTTTACGTTTAATTCTTATGGCTTTTTGTACATTTTAACGTGTTCGTTTAATTTAACAAAATAAACAAGGTTAACAGTTTATAAAGATGCACTTATATTATATACATTCTATAAAAATAATGACGTAAAAAAACGTAATTATAAAAAAACGTATTATAAAACTCAAATACAATTTTTTCCTCCAAAAAACACTACCAAACTAACCCACATCCCACTTATTTCAAAAAAAAACAACACAAACTCCAACCCACGCTTTTTGTCTTTTTGCACACTCAAAGCGCCCCGCTTTGGCCATAGCGGGGCGCTTTGGCCAAGGTCAACAGACAAGGACTGACAAAGTCAGTCCTTGTCTGTTTGTCAGTCCTTGTCTGTTGACCTTGGCCAAAACGCACCGCTATGGCCAAAGCGGGGCGCTTTGAGTGTGCAAAAAGACAAAGGCCGTGTGCGAATAGACTAGGCCTAAAGTATAACGCAATAATGCAATATTTAACTAGTCTTTTATTGAAAAAAGAAATTGTCTGCTTAAAAAAAATCAATAATAATATCACTATATTACGTGGAAACGATAGATACACAGAAAGGATTTTCAACACACGCACAGCCACTAAACACCATTGCCACCCAATAAGAATCACCCACGTCAGCATCCCATCTTATCCAACAGATTTCATGCATCCATTCATTTCTATTTCTATTTCTTTCATCATCTTCTTCCCAAAAAATCTCAAAATCCAGACATGATGTCGTTCACAATCTCCACAAACTTCCTCCAGCCACTCGAGGTTTCCAACCTCAAATCATCATCCAGATCAAAGCTCACCAGTGCTATCGTGTGTTCTTCTGCACCTACCGATGAGAAAAACAACAACTCATCGTTGAAAGCCTTATCGGCAGCAGTTGCGCTATCGTCGATCCTTGTTTCGTCTACGGTGGCGGTCTTACCGGCGTCTGCTGATATTTCTGGACTCACTCCGTGTAAAGAGTCGAAGCAGTTCGCCAAGAGAGAGAAGCAGTCGCTGAAGAAGTTGGAGAGTTCTCTGAAACTTTATGCTCCGGACAGTGCTCCTGCTCTTGCTATCAAAGCTACAATGGAGAAGACGAAACGCAGGTAACTTTTTTACAAATTTTATACAGTAATCTGGGTTTTCTGGTTAGGTTTTCTAACGAGGTAACGTAACTGATCGATTTTGAAGTTGTTGATGATCCGAACTGCATCGATTTGAGTTTGTGTTATGACTAATTTAAATACGATTAGAAGTATATTTGAATCTGAAACTCGGTTTGATCTGAATAACTTTTTTACAAATTTTATACAGTAATCTAGGTTTTCTGGTTAGGTTTTGTAATGATTTAACGTAACTGATCTGATCGATTTTGAAGTTGTTGATGATCCGAACTGCATCGATTTGAGTTTGTGTTACGAGTAATTTAAATACGATTAGAAGTATACTTGAATCTGAAATTCGGTTTGATCTGAATAGATCTAACGTAATTGATCGGTTTCAAAATTGTTGATACTATCCGTTTCTGCATTTGACATTTAAAATTAGGTTTCATCTGGAATTCTGAATAGATCTAGCTTAATTGATCGATTTCAAAATCGTTGATAGTATCCATTTCTGCATCCAAATCTGACCTAATGTAAATGATCGATTTTAAAATTGTTGATATTCATAACTTGAACAATTTCAGTTTGCTTTATGAATAGTTCCGTTTCTACATTCAGATCTGTAATTCGCTTTCATCTGAATAGATCTGATGTAACTGATCGATTTGGAAGTCTTTGATAGTCCAAAACTGCATATATTTCAGTTTCAGTTTAGGAGTATCTGAATATCAGGTTTTCTACTCAGAAGTGGATGGCGGCTCAGTTTGTTGCTCGTCTACCTGCGATTCTTATGTAATTTGCCCTGTTGATTGGAATGAGATGTGCATGCTCTAAAAAAAAATCTGAAATTCGTTTTAATCTTGATCGATTTCAAAACTGTTGATAATCAGAACTGCATGAAGTTTGAGTTTCTGTTACGAATTGGAATGTAGAACTATTCGATTCGAGTTCAAATACCTCCATCAGTACCTGAATTACCGTTTTACATTCATATATAAAATTTTTTCTATTTCATTTAAACGGATTTTTATATTTATCCAAATACAATCAGCTGTAATCATATTGAAATCAGAAGTTGGATCACACACACATACACATTCATATCATATTGCTCATATTTGCTTCTTAAATTGTATTAAACTGTTAAATTACATGCAGATTTGACAACTATGGAAAACAAGGATTGTTGTGTGGATCAGATGGATTGCCACACTTGATTGTGAGTGGAGACCAAAGACATTGGGGCGAATTCATTACTCCCGGGATTCTGTTTCTGTACATAGCTGGATGGATCGGGTGGGTCGGAAGGAGTTACTTGATCGCTATTCGCGATGAAAAGAAGCCTACACAAAAAGAGATCATCATCGATGTTCCTTTGGCTTCTCGGTTGGTGTTCCGTGGCTTCAGTTGGCCTGTTGCTGCTTACCGTGAGTTCTTGAACGGTGAACTCATTGACCCGACTGTCTAATGTGTTTTGGTTTATGATACTTTGTTTGGTGTTAAAATTTAAGGGATTGTATCACGATTTGGAATGTACATTTTTCCTATTTGTTTGGAATATCAAATAGTAGGTTGTTTAGATTCAATTCTCAATTGGTATTTCCTTAAATTAAGGTGATAAAACTTCATGGCCAACAGCTTTCTCTAGTATATAACTGAGTTTTTGAGCCAAGTGAATGTAGATAAATACAAAACAACCTAGCCTATTAAATATCGGAGCAAATATCATAAAAGAGATTATACTTTATGTTTTTTTTTTCTCACAAAATTCATTCAACAACTTTTTGCACATAAAAAAAAACATTTTTTTTTGAAACGTGAACATTAAAAACGAACCAACCCACAAAATGGGACGGCAGAGCCAGAACAACCTACATAATTACAAAATTATACCAATTGACCCAAGAAATGGACCTAGCTTTAAATCTACTCTTACACCAAAGATAAACGATGGATTTAATTTCACTTATAAGGTCTTTCACTTGGGCTTGTTTATTAGCAAACTTCAGCCCGTTTCTAGCTTTCCAAATACTCCAACACCCAATAATCACAATACCCTTAAAGACTTCTTTTTCCAGCCCATTAAGCCTGACATGATAAAAAAGTTCCATAAGGTCTCTAAACGAGAACACGAGGAAAGGATCCACCCTACACCAAGCACTAATGTATTGCCAAACAATAGTCACAACCATGCACGAGTTGAATAAATGTTCAACAGTTTCTTCGCCGGACTCGCAAAAAGGACAACTCACATCTTTAATATTGATGTTGCGACTTCTAAAAGCCATCGACGTTCCAAGCGAACACATTACACTTCAACGAAATCCACTTGCACCATTGCATCACATAATTATTACTATAGTCAACCCATCCAATTACCTCTACTCGTATGGAGCGCTTCCACCACCTTCTTCCACAATTGATTCGTTTCCGTTTTAAACCGCAATCCCCATTTCGAAGTAAGGTGGTATTAATATTCTTCAATTTATTCAGCCCAAGCCTCCGATGCATTTTGATTCGATTAAAGATCAAATCAATAATTTATAGAACTTCGTCTTACCTCAAAACACAAGAAGGAAGGTTGGGTTGGTCTCGAAACACCTCAAGTTGATCGAATTTTCGGCTAGAACTTTAGGAGAGTTAAAACTTTGAATTCGATCTATTAGATGTGATTATAAACGAGGAAATGTGGTATTAGGCTTAACTAAGTTTTGATACGTAAGTATATGATGAGGGGATTCACCATGGATAAGATCAATCGAACATTTAACATGTTATGAGCCTAAACGGGCTCCGTAAGCACCATAGTTGGTGGTATCACGCCCCATAATCTATCAAGGTGGCTAAAAAATCCTAGGGTATGTTGGTTGGAATTTGAATGAGACCACAGTGAATCAAATAAAATTGCTTGGATTGAATTGAGAGTCGTATGAGAACTATCAGAACGAACTATTTGATCGGTATACTCAAAAGTTCGAACGGATTAAACTCAATTCGTAACAAGAACAGGATTGTTTCTTTGAGATATCAAAATACCGTATACCAGAGAATTGAATAAGCCGTTTTTGCTGTGTTTTATTTTCTTTCGAAAATCATGTGTCAATCCCAAAAAAATCGGATCAGTTACATTCCTCCAAAATAACTGACATGTTATTTATTTTAATTGATATATGATATATGTTCTCAAATATTTGATACACCTTTGATTAATTTAAATATATATCCACCGATTTGAAGGACAGGTGTAGGCAAAGCCTAAACTCACATTTGCATGTATCTGAATACATATATTACCACTAATATATATATCATATATTAATAGCAAATATTACCATCAAATATTTGATAAACCTTAAACACATATATACCATTAACATATCAATTAATAAAGCTAGTTCATTGAATATTTCGACTAGATCCAATTGATCAGGCTCATTTAATAGAGATATTTGGCCTAAATCCGATTACACACACTAGCTCGTTATAACAACCAAGCCCGCCATTCCTGCATCACCTAACTCGATTAATATATAACGAGCATGCTTATTCAACAAGTTAATCCAATACCACTACAAATGTTGATAATCACTAAAATTACCAACATTCCTCCCCCATTTTAGTGATATCCATGATTAACCCAAATCAATTCTCAAAGATCTCAAACTCATGCATAAATGAAAATGTCCTGAGGATTGAATTTTCATCTTAGTAAATTACACGATCCAAATATTCGAATATCGGGGTGTCTCTATGGATTGAACCCTTGCTATCCATTTGAATACTTGAAGGTAAAATACACATAAGTTTACAACCCATATGTTCTTACATGACACTATATTTTACTAGCCTATGTCCAATCCTTCAAAGAGTATATCAAAGCCAAGTCCAAGCTTCTTGAAGCGGCTAAACTTCATACTCTTATAGGTAGTTTCTTTATTCTTGCACCTGCAAATGCAATTTATCAAAGAACTATTAAGAAGTTATACTTCAACCTACTTTATCTGCAGTCTGAACACAAACCTTGGGATGATTCTAGTGTTGTGTTCCAATATCTTTATGACAAGCTTTCCACATTGAATTCAGCATCTAACGTTGTATTAGATGGGAATTGGGTGTCTTGGCATAGGATATTAAAGTATGGACTTTAAACCCATCCCTTTGGCTGATTTGTTCACGAGATCTCTTCCTAACCCTTTAGTTAGATGATCAGCCATATTATACTCAGATCTTACAAAATCAACAGATATCACTCCATTCATGATTAATTCTCTAATCATGCTATGTCTAACACCTAGGTGTCTACACTTTCCATTGTACACTTGGTTATAAGCCTTAGCCAAAGTAGCTGCACTATCACATCTGATAGATATAGGTGATATCGGTTTTGGCCACAAAGGTATCTCATAGATCAAATTTCTTAGCCATTCAGCTTCTTTACCAGCTGCTGCTAAAGCTACAAATTCAGATTCCATTGTTGAATTTGTGATGCAAGTTTGTTTCTTTGAGGCCCAGGAGATAGCACCTCCACCAAGTAAGAACACCCATCCAATTGTGGAAGAATGGTCTTCCTTATTGTTTATCCAACTTGCATCAGTAAACCCTTCAAGTATTGAGGGGAAACCTGAATAGCACAAACTATAATTTATAGTTCCTTTCAGGTACTTAAACAATCTGTTTATTGCCTGCCAATGATGTGTGCTCGGGTTACTAGTAAATCTACTAAGTTTTCCCACCGCATAAGCAATATCAGGCCTAGTGCTGATCATAGCATACATCAAACATCCTATTGCTTTGGAATATTCAAGTTGAGATATGGGGCTACCTTGATTAGGCATAAGCCTAATGTTAGGATCAATAGGAGTTGCAACTGGAGAACAAGTCAGACTGTTGAATCTCTTCAAGATCTTCTCAATATAATGCGATTGAGATATTAATATACCATTGTTCTCTCGAGTGATCTTTATACCAAGAATCACCTCTGCCTCCCCCATATCTTTCATGGCAAACTTTGATGACAAGAACTCTTTGGTTTTAACAACTTGACCTAAGTCAGTACCAAATATCAACATGTCATCCACATATAGACAAATTATAACTCCTTTTCCTGAGGAGTCAAATTTGCTATATACACATTTGTCAGCTTGATTAAGTATAAAACCATCTGACAACACCACATCATCAAATTTTTGATGCCACTGTTTAGGAGCTTGTTTCAAGCCATATAATGACTTAACCAGCTTGCAAACTTTATGTTCATTTCCTGGCATAATGAAACCTTCTGGTTGTTTCATATATATTTCTTCATCCAATTCACCATTTAGGAATGCAGTCTTTACATCCATTTGATGAATTACAAGATTGTGAATAGCTGCTAAAGCCAACAACAACCTAATCGTGGATATTCTTGCTACTGGAGCATATGTATCAAAGAAGTCAATTCCTTATTTTTGTCTAAAGCCCTGTATCACTAGTCTGGCTTTAAATTTATCAATGCTTCCATCCACTTTCATTTTCCTTTTGAAAATCCATTTACATCCTAACGGTTTACATCCGGGAGGTAAATCGGTCAACTTCCAGGTCTTATTCTGCATAATAGAATCAATTTCATCTTGAATAGCTTCCTTCCAAAATGAAGCATCCCTTGAAGCCATTGCTTCACTGAAAGTTTTCGGATCTTCCTCAATATTGAAACAATATTGATATTGATATTCAATTTTATCTCTCGATCCTTCAACCAAATAAAGTTGGAAATCATCACCAAAGTTCTTGGCTTTCCTTACCCTAGTACTTTTCCTTGGTTCTGTACTAGTGGAAACATCTTTTGTATTGGAAGAGTTTCTTTCAAAATCTTTTAGACTCTGAGGCACATCTTTAAGTCTAGGTACCGAGGAGAACCTATCCTCATTTCCAAAATCTCCATCTCTTGACTCAATTACTGTGTGAACTGACACGTAATCATTTGGTTCTGTCACATAGAACCTATGAGCTGGAGAATGTTCAGCATATCCAATGAATATGCAATCGATGCCTCTCTCACCTAAGGTTTGTATCTTAGGTTCAGTGAGTCTCACTACAGCTCTACAACACCAAACTTTAAGGTGACTTAAGTTTGGTGCCTTTTTGTGCCAGAGCTCATATGGGGTTACCTTGGTCTTTTTATTTGGGACCCTATTCAATAAATAGCAGGCTGTCAGCATAGCCTCACCCCAAAATCCTTCACTCAAACCCGAATAGGACAACATGGAATTAACCATTTCTTTTAATGTCATATTCTTCCTCTCAGATACACCATTTTGCTGTGGTGTATAAGGAGCAGTGGTCTGATGTATGATACCAGTAGATTGGAAATAAACTGGATCATAGTATTCACCACCTCTATCTGTACAAAGATTTTTAATCAAATCCTTTTGATGCAATTCTACTTCTTGTTTATATATTTTAAATTTATCTAACGTTTCATCCTTTGCATGTAACAAGTAAACATAACAAAACCTAGAAGCATCGTCAATAAAGGTCACAACATATTTCTTATTTCCAAGCGAGGGAGTATTGTGAAAATCACATAAGTCGGAATGAATGAGTTCTAAAACCTTAGATTCTCTTTTGACATCTTTAAAAGGTTTTCTTGTTATCTTGGTTAACTTGCAAGTGTGACATTGATTATTATTCATATCAAAAGCGGGTATCAAGCTCATTTTAGACATGTCTTTCATTCTAAAATAATTAACATGTCCTAACCTAGCATGCCATAATTTTGATTCATTATCGACTTTATTACTAGAAGAAGCAATACACACGGATTCTTTAGCAAAAGGAACATGAACATTTAACTTAAACATACCATTAGATAAATATCCAAATCCTACAAAGGTTCCATGTCTAGACAAGATAAACTTGTCTGACTCAATAACTTGTTTGAACCCATAATTATTTAATACAATACCCGACAATAAGTTCTTCCGTATACCCGGAACATACAACACATAATCTAGTAATAAGTGTTTGCCAGAAGTAAATACAAGCTTGACTTTCCCGACACCTTTGATAGGCTCGGTTGCTACATTTCCCATTCGTAATTCAGATCCATCATCAATAGGTTTGCATTCTTCAAACCACCTTAGATCTTTGCATACATGCACCGTAGCTCCCGAGTCTACCCACCATGCAAATTCATCATCCTGAATACAAAATGATTCAGTGATAAAGGAAACGTAATTCACAATCGGAACACTTAAATTAACATTAAAATTCTTATTTGAATTCGAATTAATAATGTTTTCCGCCAACTGTGAACTCGTGTGAGCTTGGCCACAATCATTATCACATGTTGCTTTTAAATTCAAGCCCACTGAACGATTTTCAGTTGCAACCGAATTACAGCCCAAAGGCCACTTTCCACTCAAATCCAAATTTGGATTAATTAATGGGCTGTTAAGTCCATTTTGATTAGTGGATCTAATGAACTCATCATTAAGTGCATTACTTACTTTCACCATTTGGGTGTTATCATCAAAATTCAATATACTGTCCATATAATTTTCGTTTAATTCATCACAGGACGATATTCCTTTTGATTTATTCCAACACCCATCATATGTTGTATTTTGACTTGGGCCCAAAGATGAGCCACTTTCACTAATTATCGAAAATTTTCCAAAATCAGTTTGTGAAATAATATTACAACATTGCAAATTATTTTTATAATCACATGAAAAATTTTGTGTAGAAAAGTCATTTTTCCCAACATTATCGAGACAAACAGTACCACATAAATTTTGGTTTTTATTTTCTATAAATGGAACCTTTGTTTTCACAAAACTATCACTAAACTTATTTGCATTCAAATAAAATTTAGAACACGTACCCGTTTGAGTTGGTGGATCCTTGGACCCACTTGGACCCGCTCCACTCGAGCCTTTGTTGTTTCCCGTAAGCTTCACCTGACAATCCTTTTTGAAGTGTCCCACTTTGTGGCACCTCCAACATGTCTTTTTGGCTTTCTTGTTTGAATTTTTATCACCATGATCAGACTTGCGTTTTTTGCCTTTAAACTTGTTATAATTACCCGATTTCCCGTCATGCTCCACCATATTAATCGAAGATTGACCAACCACACTTTTGCCCTTATTTTTACCAACTTCTTGAACCCGAAGAGATTCTTCGATTCGAATGTGACTTCCCAATTGAACCAAAGTCAATTCTTCCTTTTGATGTTTAAGGGTGTGTTTAAAATCTTTCCATGATGGAGGGAGTTTATCAATGATGCTTGAAACAGAAATTGACTCATCCATATACAAATTGTGTTGAATATATTGACCCAATATGTGCAATAATTCGTTATATTGCTCCATAACCGGTCTATCATCAACCATTTTGTAGGAATTATAATAACTTACCAGAAATTTTTTGCTAGATGCATCCTCTGCCATATATTTGGATTCAAGAGAATCCCAAAGATCCTTGGGAGACACTGCATTCTGGTACAAGTCAAATAACCCATCACACATTCCATTCAATATATGCCCTCTGCATATATAATCATCATTTTCCCACTTCGACCTTTTCCTCTGTTGATCAAGTGGTTCGTTTCCCCCCCCCCCCCCTTCTTCAGGCATCGGTGTACTCAGAACGTACACAACTTTTAGTGTGGTTAACAAGAAGTGCATCTTCTTCCTCCAGCGCCTAAAATCCTGCCCTTCAAATTTCTCCAACTTCGCGAATTTGCTTGTCATGTCGCTTGCAGATTCACCAATCATGTTGAAATAGTTCGTTCTTTGTTGGTTGGAATTTGAATGAGACCACAGTGAATCAAATAAAATTGCTTGGATTGAATTGAGAGTCGTATGAGAACTATCAGAACGAACTATTTGATCGGTATACTCAAAAGTTCGAACGGATTAAACTCAATTCGTAACAAGAACAGGATTGTTTCTTTGAGATATCAAAATACCGTATACCAGAGAATTGAATAAGCCGTTTTTGCTGTGTTTTATTTTCTTTCGAAAATCATGTGTCAATCCCAAAAAAATCGGATCAGTTACATTCCTCCAAAATAACTGACATGTTATTTATTTTAATTGATATATGATATATGTTCTCAAACTAGTTAGATGCCCCGCCCGCGTTGCGGGGCGGTGGACGAATAATGAGCGAGTGTTAGGCAGCAGCTCATTGACACGAAAAACAACTAAATCGAGTCAACCAATAAAAAAAACACTTTTATATTTTTGATAAAAAAAAAAACTAAAACAATGGCAACATTGTAATTTTTAGCTGAGGGAAAGTTGTATTTTTTTACTGGGGTAAAATCGTAAATTAGCAAAACCTAAAGTGATGGCAGTACTGTAAATTTGAAGGGGGGGGGGGGGGAATTTGAAATTTTTGTAGGGACAAATTCGTAATTTTGCACCTAGGGTAACAGCGTAATATAAATTTGAACGACGGGCACAATCGTAATTTTAAGCTGGAGGCAAAAGCACAATTTTATTTTGAACCGAGGGCAAAATCGTAATTTTAAGTTTGGGGCAAAAGCATCATTTTATTTTGAAGGGGGGAGAAACGTAATTTTCAGCCGAGGGCGAAATCGTAATTTTTTAACGGGGAAAAATAACATTTTTTAACTGAGGGCAAAATCGTAATTTTTAGCTGGGGAAAAACATAATTTTATTTGGGAGAAAAGCGTAATATTATTTTTAGCTGGGGGGCAAAACCGTCGTTTTAAAATGGATAAAAAATAATAAACTGGTTGGTCCAATGGGAGAGTGGCAGACGAAATCGTAATTTTGACCTGAGGGCAAAATCGTAATTTTTAGCTGGAGGTAAAAGCGTAATTTTAGTTTGAGGTAGGGGCAAAACGGAAAAAAATAAAAAACTTTATTTAATTGAGCCGCCCATTTTGGCCAATGGGAGGCCTGCTCCGACATTGTACTTTGTGGTATATATAATATTTGATACACCTTTGATTAATTTAAATATATATCCACCGATTTGAAGGACAGGTGTAGGCAAAGCCTAAACTCACATTTGCATGTATCTGAATACATATATTACCACTAATATATATATCATATATTAATAGCAAATATTACCATCAAATATTTGATAAACCTTAAACACATATATACCATTAACATATCAATTAATAAAGCTAGTTCATTGAATATTTCGACTAGATCCAATTGATCAGGCTCATTTAATAGAGATATTTGGCCTAAATCCGATTACACACACTAGCTCGTTATAACAACCAAGCCCGCCATTCCTGCATCACCTAACTCGATTAATATATAACGAGCATGCTTATTCAACAAGTTAATCCAATACCACTACAAATGTTGATAATCACTAAAATTACCAACAGGGTATAAACCAGGTTTGACGTACGTGCATTCCGCACCTTAATGGGTAAATGTTACGCCCCGTAACACCATTTTTTTTCAGATTTTCAATATTTGATCATCTAACTTTAAGTGTGTACCATTGGCAAATTTAGTTAGTGGAGTTGTAAAGGTCACGCTTGGCAAATCTCAATAGTCTTGACATGTGTTTTGAGGAAGTTTATTATTTGTGTATATTTAAACACGAAAATATATGGGGTGTTACAAATAAAGTGTTCATTTTAATGGTGTAGTTTTTTTAAACGTTGAGCGTGTAAAAATTGCGGGAGTAGTTTGTTTTAAAGTTAACAATATGTTTTAAAGGATTGTACTATATGTTTTAGAAGTTGTATTCCTTATATTCATAAGATTATGTAAAATTGCCCTTTACTATCCTTATATGTATTAAAATTTGTATTATACTAGATGCAGCTGGAAACACAGTCACTGATAATCACATAACATGTTAACTTTTTTTAAACTGAAAAAACTATAGCAATACGATACTCAAATTAAAGAGAATAAAATATTCGTTTTTACGGTGTAACTTTATTTAAAATTATTAACAGAAAAACTTATGGACAACTCATGCATGACAACCGCCGTCCGATCGAACGACCATTCGATCGAATGGACATCCGGCAAAAAAGAGTTCAATGTAGAGCCTTGGTTGAATCCTAACTCCATAGGGAAGGAATCAGTATCCCCTACAGGCGCACAGACACTAGTTTCAGTCCTATCATTCATATCCCTATATCTATATAATTCACAGGAATCCCTCTACCTTTCAAACTATCCCAAATCAATCTATGTGGTACATTGTCGTATATCTTTTCAAGGTCAATGAAGACCGAATGTGGATCCTGTTTTTTCTCCCTATATTTTTCTATCAATCTTCTTAAGTAACAACTACATTTGTTCACATGTAAAATGGTCAACCCAATCTCAAAGATCGTTTAGTTAGTAAAGGTAGGAGACAAATATCAGTGTTATTTTTCTAAACAACTTAAAATTAACCAGCTCATTTGTGTCTAATTCATTAACGGACCGTTTAACTAGAGGATTTCTTCAGTTTCCTAAAGCAAAAAAAAAAAAAAAAAAAAAAAAAAAAAACATTCTTAAAGACCGTATTAACTTGTTTGGTGATACGACTCGCGCCCTCGACCCGACTCATGAAGACCCACTGCAACACTCCAACTCCACGTTTAGTTGCATGTTGTGAAGAAAATTGGATCAAAGTTCTATTTCTTATCTTTTGTTCTTTAAAGCCTAACCCACTCTACGGGTCTATTGGGAGATTAACCATCTCGAATCGGTTTCCAAAATCTGTGTGTTCGTTCCCGAATTCACCTCCATCATGGCCTCAAAAATCACGTTGCTGCTCGATGAAATGTGGGCTATTATCGAAAAAAAACAACGCCTCTTCAAGTTCACTGCTAGCCTCGGTCTACCTTCACCACGTCCACTCTCCGCTCGTTTGCCACTAAAAGTCTAAAACCACAGCCTCTGTCACAGGGGCGGATCTAGTGTATAACAAGGGGTAATGCCCGCTACCCCTTGGCGCTCCAGCGGTAGTGTAAAATTAGTGTAAATTTTGGAAAAAATTGACGTTTTTTCTATTTCGTTACAGCTTATTTATAAAACGTTACCGCTTGGCGCGAATCCTAGATCCGCCACTGCTCTGTCACCTGATCCACTGCCACCCAAGCTGGTTACTCCAAAACCCTTCCTACACCATATACAATCTCCAAAAAACGCACCCATCGTCACCACAAAACAACCCTAAAACAATGCCCAAACGACCCTCTTATACCACCCCGTCTACACCAAAAACTTCACCCAACCCATTTCCCAAACAAGCCCAAAAGAACACCCACGGACACCACAAACCAGTCCCCAAAACTGCACGTGCACCCACCAAAAATCGCACTTACAACACCCAACTCTTGCCATAAATAACCGAAGACAACGGGAAGACGTGATTGGCTGCCCTTGTGGCGTTGCGTTGAGACCGCCCCGAACGCCATTGATAGAGTCGAATGGAGACCGCCATGGACCGAGCATTCCGTCCTTGAGGACAAGGGCGATTTGAGGGGGGGGGGGGGGGGGGGAGTTAATATGACACAACCCGCAATCCAACCCGTCAAGACCCATTCCAACAGTCAAAATCCACGTTTAAAATTACATGTTTTAGTCATATTGGTTGAGTAATTTCCCATTAGTTGGTAGTTTTACCCATGATGCTACTTCCCACGTTAGCCCATGTTTCAATTCTATGCTTTGTGTTTAAACCCATTAGTTCTTTTTAAGCCCAACAAAAACCGATCAGGGAACGACCAACCCGTAACTCGTAAGGTTGAAAGCGGGTCGCAACCCTATACTTAGAAACCGATTTCAACCAGGACAAAACAGATCCGAACCGGTTTCAAACCCAGCTTCAACCAATCAAACCGGGTCATTTTTCCTCTTCAAACCGACCCGGTTTTGTCTTTTGTTGATCTATCACGACCCGGTTTCAACCAGAAACGGGTATATATCATAATATGTGAACCTTTAACCGGAAGTCAATGACAAGAAACTGAAAAAAAACTCGTATATTTGTATCCACACCACAGACGAGCATAAACCAAGTTTTAACACTTGTAAGAATCGTTTCTTCAATAATCCGAGAAGCTCTAATACTCCAAAATATTTCTTCCTATTGCATGCAACATTTCTTAAAAGAATTAAAATGTAAACAGTAAAGATAAATAACATATCTTTTCATTTCTCTATCTTTTGAATATTAAAAAAAAAATAAAAACCCCGTTCCCACAACCTTGTTCTAGTCAAATTCTAGTCACCCTTTAAGCCATTGATTCGATGCAAACCTTGTCACAGGTGCTTCCGTCATCGTTCATAGCCATTAATTCATTCGCAGTCGTGAAGGACCATGAATCCATAGCAAACTATGACATCAGAGCAGAAAATGGTCCGTGTACAACTTCATATACCAAAAGCTTTCTTCCCGTTACGACACAATTTATCCCATCCATAGCTTCAAAACTCTATCCCTACCACCCGATGCTACCTTCTCACCATCGGGGCTCCAATCTACAGAAAAAACCTTAACAACAAAAGATCAATAGTTACCTTCTTGTCCAAATGGCCTTTGTTCTTGCTATTTACATTTATCTTCAAGTAAAAAAAAAACAAACAAACAAACCTCATCTTCATGACCCGGAAGGTCTTGTTTCAATTTCTGTGTCCGCACGTCCCAAACCTAGAAAAAGAATAACCCGATTGAGTTTATATTAAGGGAATTTTCGGTAAAGTAGAATATTTTGGAAAATGGGTTTGTAAAACTAGTAGGTTTTTAATGTGTTGCAAATCTAGTGGATTTGTTATTCATAAAGTCATAAACCATGAACTCAACCTGTTAAAGACTAAATTCAGTGATATATATTTTATTTTCTTTCAAATTACTATTTAACTTATAAATTTGTTTTTTTCTAATCTTTGTAACATTTAAATTTTAATACACACACACGTACAATGTTGTTCATTTCTAATTTTTAGTCTACTTAAATATAAATATTACTAAGAACTGAGTTGTATTCAAAATATAGTATTTTTTGGTAGCTTTCAAAATAATTTGAATCGAAATGCAGAAAAAAATAGAGCTGAAAAACACTACATATTTAGAATTTTATTAAATACTACAAATTATTAGAGAAAAAATAAATTATATATTAAATTATTAATGAGACTTACAATAAAAGAAAAAACAAATAAAACTTATCACTGAATTTGCAGTCTCCCACCAGTTATGAATCAGCGAATCCACTAATTCAATCAGTTTAATAACTTCAAGACGTACAAATTTACAAAGTGAACCCAACAGTTTAACAAGACATAAAATAAGCTACTAGTTTTACAAACCCTTTTTCAAAACTTACAAAGAAAAATGATGTTACCTTTAATGTAGAGTCTTTGCTACCACTCAGGAGAAGCCTACTGTCAGCAGACCAGCTGCACAAAACCACAGCTCGTGAGAAGCTAAACAATATTTATAACTATGTATAAATGCGAAAAAAAGGGAATCTAACCTTATCTGATAAACCGGCCCCACGTGACCCCGAAAGGCGGCAACAAACTTCCCAGTAATTCCATTCCATAACTTGACAGATTTATCAAATGAAGCACTCGCAATCCATTGCCCATCAGGTGAAAAGTAAACATGATTTACCAGCTGTATGAAACAAGAATTTTTCAAGAGATTATGTAAAGTTCAATTTAGTTTTTATTGTCGATTTTCACGTAAAAGTAGAAGTGAAAACGAGTCGAGCCGCTCGTGAGCTACTCGAGATCTGCTCATTAAAAGCTCGAAACGAGTCGAGCTTAACGAGCTCGAGCTTCATATACCGATCTTGACGAGTCCCGTGGACCCGTGAGCATAAACAAGCCTATTATTTATACAAAAATAATAATTTTTATTTTCTATAATTACAAATAAGAGGTCGGTTAACGTACAAGACCACCTTATCGTGCGATGCGTACGCGAGCATCTCAACCACACATCCAATCTAATCTAGACCTTCAATTGAACGCAGTGGCACAATAGTAACTAACTTTGCATAATTACGCACGTTATTTGCATAATTGCGCATGGGTTGGGTTAACCTTAATTACGCACGCTATTTGCATATTTACGCACGTTATATTGGTCATGTACCGTCGCACGTTAAGAGTCTTTTGTATTTAAACCTCTCACTACAAATAATATTTGTGATAA
This sequence comes from Helianthus tuberosus, assembly GCA_030545235.1. NCBI lineage: Eukaryota > Viridiplantae > Streptophyta > Magnoliopsida > Asterales > Asteraceae > Helianthus > Helianthus tuberosus. The sequence continues at coordinate 167,049,434 of CM060448.1, read as the reverse complement.
AATAACTATATTATTATTTCATATGATTACATACGTAAAAAAATTATATTAAATAAATAACAAACAAGGCGAGCTCGAGCTTTAAACATAGAAAACTGCACGAGCCAAACTCAAGCTTAAGTGAGCTCAGGCTTGGCTCCGCTAGACCCCTGCATGAAAGTGGTACCTGTTGATGACCCGTCATTCGGGTTTTAGGGTGCTTGCTGACAGATGGTTCCCAGAGAAACATGGTGAAATCATCGCTGCCTGAAACCAATCTTTCAGGAGCATTACCCTTCATGTTGTTGTATCTTTCTAAAGCTACCTGTTGTAATAAAAGAATATAACTTTATTCCTTTTATGCTTCTCAAAAGAAAAACCGCTATTTACAAAACGAAAAGTTACCTTCTTCATTTCTTCCGGAGATGAATATTGTTTGCGTGTATGATCAAAAGCACCAGTCCTAAGAACATACTCTGTGCTTAATGCCAGAGAATTCACCCAATGTCCATGACCCTGTTGTATCAACCAGCAAGAATTATATTATTACCAAAATAACTTAATTATTATAATCATATTATTATTAACAAGTCACTTATTTTTTAAACCAACAGGGATAATTCATATACCCCTCTCAAAAACTTGGTAACAAAAAAAATCATAATATTAAATATACCCATTTTTAAATTTATACCCTTTAAAACTTACATTACGATATGAGAGTTTGGAGTGTAACGAAAAAGAGAAGTGTATAATGATCATATTATAATCTGTATTTATGACACGAGTAATTATACAACTGTAAGTATTTTGAATGGGTATATTTGATAATAATTGTTTTGGTCAGGTAAACATGGTATTACGTAAGTTTTCAGAGATATATACGCTACTCGATCTCGGTTCAAAAATAAGCTCAAAACGAGCAGAGCTTAAATGAGCCCGAGCCTAAAAACAAACATGTTTAGTAAACGAGCCCGGTATTTATATAATTTTAATTAATATATTAAATATATATGTAAATAATAATTACTATTCATAAAATTATGAAAAAATAACAAAAATTATTTATGAAAATAAGAATTATAATTAATATAAATTAATTAATAATTAATAAACACGCCGAGCCCAAGGTTGAAAAACTACCTACAAGCCGAGCTTGAGCTTTAGAAACAAAGCTCGAATCGAGCCGAGCTCCAGCTTTCATAAGTTAAACGAACTCAACCTCGAACTCAGGCTCGGCTCGTTTGCAGCCCTAGCACAAGACCCGCACATGTCTTTCATCTTTAGTTTCTATAGTTGAACTTATAGCTCAGGTTCAAACCGACTACTTGATGGACTCAAAATTTGCGTGGATACTAAATTGTCAAGAAAATGATTGTAGATGGTGCCTTAATTAGGGCCAAGTGTTGCTATAAGGCGTCTACATTGATAACTATAATTAAAGCTTACACAAATATCGCAAAAGATAACAATAATTTCAGTTGTACCTTTAATTCACGTATCAACTTCCCTTGAGTAGTTTCCCACACTTTGATTGTACAGTCTTGAGATCTGTACCAAGAATAAAGTTTTAATAAATGTTGTTACTTGTAAATTGTGTTTATTGGTGTTTATATAATAATACGAGTTAATTTATCTATGGGGAAAAAACACATTGAGTAATCAATCAATCAATCAATCAATCAATCATACCCAGTAAAATCCCACAAATAGCAAAGCTATTTGTAGGGTCTGGAGAGGGTGGGATGTAGGCACACCTTACCTCTACCCCTAGGGATAGAGAGGCTGCTTCCAGAGAGACCCTCGGCTCCAAAACACATTGAGAGTAATGAAAAACATAATTATAGTTTGGTATAGTATATACTATATACCCGGTATATATGAATCCATCTCCACCCCATTTTACACAAGTTACCGCAAGAGTGTGGCCACTAAGACATATAACACTTCTCCTTAACGTAACATCCCATATTCTTGCATCACCGTCTTTGCTAGAGCTGACAAAGCGACGACATGGTGAGCTAAGGTGTAATGGTTCCCAAGATATACCGGTAATCCATTTCTTGTGTCCCTGAAACGTTGTAAAATTAATAAATTAGTCCCCAGAGAAAAAAAAAAATCATGCATCTTAATATCAGCATTTTAACAAATTTTACAGAGTAAAGTACACGGGTGGTCCCTGTGGTTTGCACTTTGTAACGCATTAAGTCCACAGCCAACAAATCTAAAGGTTTTAGCAGGTCCAAGTTAGGGTCTAAACACGTTACAAAGCACAAACCACATATCCATGTACTTTTGGAAAAAAAAAAATTTGGGGACTAAATGTGTAACATGTGTTACAAAGAACCACAGGGACTATCTGTGTACTTTTGGAAAGGTAGGGACCAAATCCAAAATTTTGGTAAACCACAGGGGCCATCCGTGTACTTTACTCGATTTTAAAAGATCATGCAAGTAAAAGTTATAAATATCACTTTTTTTAGTTCACAATAAGGTGTATCTCAGTATAAAATAAATCATAACCAAGAAAACTCGCTTTCACCAATAAATAACATATTTCAAAATTATTATGAATTCTTTCTGGATTAGGTGAAGAATGAAGATAGTTAAAAAGATCTTACAGTGAGCAGATTGCCAGATGGTTTTCCGGTCAGTGGGTCCCAGCATTGTAGTTCTCCAGACTTGCTTCCACTAACAAGATGCTTACCGTCTGGTGACCAAGCGATACAAAGAACCCAATTCTTGTGCCCTAAATAAACGTGCAACACGGTAATTAAAGATCTCGCGCTATTAGTATTTGACTATTCGGTACAGCTTTACATACAAGTTCTGTTATATTAAAGAAATCCAGATGAGCTATAATGCACTTGTTATACCGAAGTTTTAATAAAGAAATCAATTTCAAATATTAGTTCTCTGCGTCTCTTTAAGCAAAGTAAAAAATTTATGCCAGTATCTAACCTGTACAAGTGAACAGGGGTGTTTGGGTATTTAAGTCCCACAGGCGAACCGTTGTGTCACCTGAACCGCTAGCCAAGTGTTGTCCATCAGGACTAAAAGCAACTGAAAGTACAGCCTCTGTGTGACCTGCAACAGCAAAATTACATATATATATAAATACACACACATGCTTTATTGCTTACAAACAAAAAAACTAAAAAGATCCACAAAATACAATAAATATACCAGCAATTGTAGAAGAACAACGATTAACTGGACGAATGCGGAAGACAGCCTGGGGTTGATACACTATTGTGACTGCCTTCTCCACAGAAACTGAAAAAAAGTCAAAATGGTTTTTAATATTTGGCAACCAAATAATACAACAAAAAAAGTTTTTGACACTATATTACACTTGTTTACCTTTATGCTTTTGCAAATACTCTCCCAGTTGTACAACAAGCTCTTTGTCGGATATATAAAAGGCATAAGGCAGCTTCTCCTCCTGAAAGAACCAAACGTTTAAAGTTTTGATTGATCGTTTTGGAAGACGAAAAGAATGTAATATTTTGGAAAGGACAAAGTGTAAACTGCCCTTCAACTCTAGAAGTGTTCACAGTCCGGTATGGATGGATCTGACAAATATTCTTGACCGAACCGACCAGGTTGGGTGGGTCAACCACACCAGCTGGTTTGGCGGTTCTGTTTTAATGGTATGAACCAAGTTTTTATTTTTTTTCAAAATCATTAGTTTGTATTAAAAGTTTTAAAATGATAACGCAGCTCATGGTTGTAATGCATTAACATAACTACATATCCCGAAAACAATATAGTTTAAATGTTTGGGCGGTTCCGTCGATTTCAACAGTTTTCTTAACACCCCGGTTAAATTCTATCTTTCATTACTACAATGAAGCATAGTTGTTCATGGCGAATAGCGACAAATAGTGATAAGGTACCTATACGCTACATAGCGAATAGCAATAAGTAGCGGGCACTATTTTATAAATAGCGATACACTAGAATTTTAAAAAAAATTAATATGTATATTATATCAAAATACCCTGGTATATACGCACTTTTACATGTATATTTAACAAAAACCTAAAAACCAGCTAATTTATAGCTATATTTAATTGCTATTTATGTTAAAAGAACAGAAAAAAAAAATTAAAGGCCGCTATCTATAGCTACAGACCATATAGCGAGCATGGACCTATACGCCACGCTATTCGCTATAGCGATCGCTATTGACAACTATGCAATGAAGTGCTTGTAACCAATTGCAATGAACAAATACATTCCCATCAATCATATAAAACACAACCAATTGCTATGCAGTTAATGCGGTAAAATATCGGATATCGGTCAAGGACCGATATTTGAGATATAGGTTATCTCGGTGAGATATCGGTGGGATATCGGTAATTTTAATATAATGCAAAATTTACATATATAGCAATTTAACAATAATAATTCAGTGATATATCAGTGATATATCGGTTATAGCGGTCAAATATCGGTGATATATCGGTTATATCGGTCAAATATCGGTGAGATATCGGTTATATCGGTCAATATCGCCGATAATATCGGTACCGATATTCTGACCGATATTTGACACCGATATTTTACTAGGGGACCGATATGACCGATATAACCGATATATCACCGATATTAACTGCATAGACCAATTGTACTGCATCTTTCCTAAGTACCCTTATTTCACACAATTTCAGAACTAGGTAACTCTTTCACTTTGACATAACTATTATAGTTACATGATTTAAACATCAAAAATCATCAAAAGGAATTTGTAATTTCTTCTCATTATCCTACTAGCTATAGCCTACTACTTTCCTTAGATTCTAATTCAAATGGAGTACATGATTTCAACCAAAAAAAAAAAAGAATCCTAATTCATTGTATGCCCTCAGTCCATCATTTACAACCCTATGACTTGCTATCTAAATTCATCTGGCTGTTTTTCTCTCTCTAAAATGTTCTCTCAGCTGCTAAGGGTGTTAGACGGGCTATTTTACCCAATGATCTGATCAAAAAAATAATAAAAAATAAGTTTAAAAAAAATTGGCAAGTATAAACTGCATTTGAAACAATTTGATACTAAAAATCTTACCTTGATAGAAACAAGTTTTTATTTCTCAAGTACAGATCAGAAATGCGTATGACGGCCGTCCTATAAAACTGCCCGTGGTAACGCGTTAACAAAAAAAACATGCCAGATTTTTTTATCAACAATATACACATAATGTTCTCAACGAATCCCGAACCAAATTAAGTTTATTTTATGTGTCAATATTTCCAATCTCCCTATGAAACCATAGGCAATACTTCCTCTTATCTATTCAAACATTACACATCTATTGAAAAATGCTTATAAAATTTGGAGTTGCTATATGCTGTCTGTCATTACTAATCTAACAAAACGTTTTCATCATAACTCATAAGCCTATTGATTACAATATCATCGGAAACAAGCAATTAAGAATAAATTTGAATAGAGAATAGAGATATAGAAAAGATGATTGAAGTTTACATTGTTAAGCAGCTGGTTAACCATCTGGTGAAGCTCCTTAGGACCAACGCCTTGAGGAAGATACATGGAAGCACCCAGCGGATTTCCTTCAGGGTCTGCTAACTGACACATGACATTGTTATTCATATTCACCTCCTTTGATTCTTCTCTTGCTTCCATCTTCTTTTTTTAGGTTTTTCAAAACTCTGTTCAGAGGGAGCGAGACGAAAGGTTTGTTTCTAGGGTTTTGGCTGGGGTTTATATTTATGTATAGGAGGGATAGCATTTGGTACCGGGTCCTGGTACCGAACCGGTATATTCTGTATTTGTACCGGTACCTATTTTCTCTATTTTTCGGTATTGGTACCGGTACTTACGTGTAAAACGCCGATAAATACCAGTACCACTTTTCTTCGTTTTTTGGTACCGAACGGATACCATGCTCATCCCTACATGTATGTAGCTTTGTTATAATTTAGAAATCATTGTCAGCTTCCAAAGTAGAGTCATGGGTTCGAGTAGCTGATAGCGGGGTCTTCGGACACTGAGTTTTGTTTAGGTAAATTGGATTTGAATTGGATCCAGACTCAGCTAATTACCCACAACTCTTCCATTTTGTTGGTAAAATAGTCTGCCATTAAAAAACATAATGGAGTTAAGGTTTTTTTTTCCAAATAACAAACTGATTTTTTCAGGCTTTTGATTAGAACGAGGATACGAGTCTATTGATGTAAAACTTACCTCGAAACAGTGCTCTAAACGACGAAACGATGCTTCAATTCGGGTGTTTGAACTTCAATTAACAAAATCAAGTCGTTTAGAGCATTGTTTCGAGGTAAGTTTACATCAATCGACTCGTATCCTTGTTCTGATCAAAAACCCGAAAACACTGGTTTGTAATTTGGAAAAAAACTTAACTTCGTTATGTTTTTTAACGACGGACTATTTTACAAACAAAATGGAAGAGTTCAGATTACTGTGGGTAATTAACTGAGTTGGTATTATTATCTGCCAAAAAGAGCCAGTTCGGATTATTAAAATCCAATTTGTCGTTTTCTTTATAATAGTAGCGGGCTGAGCCATCATCGTCGTCTATGCTCATGGGCATGGGTGGCGTTTTGCCATTAGGTTTTCCTATGTGATCAGGGCCTTTGTTGGTTGTTCAAAAAAAATTATTTCCCTTGTTTTTTTAAGACAGGTTTTCCTAGGTGATCACGGCTTTTGTTAGTTGTTCAAAAGAAAAATCATTTCTTTTATTTTCTTTTACACTTATAATTCTAAATTACTTCCTTAGTATAAGTTTAAAATGAGACCTACTCTCTTTTAAATTAATATGTGGTTTTTAAAACATGCACCTTTTCTCGTTAATAACAAAAGTATATTATCATATAGTATGTAGACACAATCACTCGTTAAACACTGTAACTAATCTATAACAGGGTCGTCTTCGAAAATCACAAAAAATATGTTGGTCCTGTACGAGATAAAAAATTTGGGTCATGTTCACAAATTTCCATACATTCAAATAATCAAAGTCTAAATAATAATTTCTAAGCATTGGCAAATTGGGCCACAAAATCACAAATCACAAACCAAAAATTTTGAAAAGGCCTAAAAACGTTTTTGGTTCATAAATCCAGACTCTTTAAGATTTTTTTTTAAATCATATTGATTTTTATATATGTATATATAAATTAAAAAAAAAGTTGGGCCCTATTTCGATTTGGGCCTAGAGCAGTCACCCAACCGACACTTACTCTAGGTCGGCCTTGATTTAGAAGTAACATTGCTACGCATAGGCATAGTTAGATAATTTTGACTTATTTACTTGGGAAACTTTACTCACGCTCCACGAACTAGTTGGTATCTATACCTCATATTTTGGTTGATTAAATCATTTATTATCTGAGATTAACAAGATTGTCTTGTCGATGAAAGTGCATATATCTCATATGGATCTAGACAAGATAGCAACAGTACCTCCACTTGCACGCCTCTAGTTATTGACAAGAGCATCTCACTAGAAAAAGAAGTAAGTCGAAGAGGATAAGGTGGAAGATGATGGATTGAGGATGGTGGGGAGGTGCTTTCGTTTTGACATGAGAATTTCCATAATATAAAGTTTAGGGTTCAATGTGTTTTATGGAACAGACCAAGAATTTCCAAAATACAAAGATTAGGGTTCAATGTGTTTTATGGAAGAGACCAAGAATTTCCAATATATAAAGTTAAGGTTCAACACTTCATTTGACACATTTTAATTCATTTACAAACATTACGTGAACCACAAACGCTCTCTTCGATTTTGCAGTTGGCCACATCTTAATTTTCTTAATTTACAGTGACCCATATTGCACTACTGCAATCTACCTTTCAATTTCGATCCAGATATGGCCCACCCGATCAAATACCAGTCCGCCCAAAACTGGCGCATCCCATTGGTTTGGTCTCGCTCTAGTTCAATCGGCTTGTGGCCCACCCGTAAAATGTTTAAACATCACAATGTTTATACTATATATGAAGCCAGGAAAGTACCAAATAAATGCATATAATTTATATGTGATTTGTGTGAGTAGTATATATTTTTGGGGTTTTTCTTACACAAATCGTTGTTTAAATTTATAAAAATTATTTAAAATTTTACACAACTACACACAATTAGGCAAGTGTGCCTCATTTCGTAGCGTAGTATAGTGTGGTAAAAATCAAGTATCGACCCAAGGACTGGGTGGCTCTGACTACTTAATCTTTGTTGGTTAGTTGATCATAAAAGTAAGGCGTTTTGTTCAAATACAGGTAAATGACATAAAGTAACTAAAAACATAAAAATAAAAGGGTATGAAGGAAACTAATTAGAATAAATATCACTTTGTCTTTAAATCTTCTTTTCTACAAAAGATATATCTTTTGCAAATAGTTTAATAGTGAGGTAACCCTGGGTTTTCTTCGTGAAATGATAAGACCACATCGGGCGAAAGCCCCCGAGACTCAATATACTTAGCATGAAATGAAAAAACCACATAGAGCGAACATATCCCACTACTTGTAGAATTAGCCGAGATAAGATCCACTAGCACCTCGCATAAGTCAGAGATAAAGTCCCAACCACAACCAAGTAAACTCCCAATGCCCCACATAGGGCGGACATCTCCCACACGTTACTTGTAAAAATAGTTGAGTCGGGGTTGAAGTCATCCCAACCATAACCACGAGGTTAGGGGTGTGTAAAAAAATTAATCAAAAACTAAACACGAGTTATCGAAAATTCTGAACCCGAAATATCTGAAAGTTAGGATATCTGAAATTGGTGGATTCATCACATAAGTCGGAGTTGAAGTCATCCCACAACCATAACCACGAGGTTAGGGGTGTGTAAAAATTTTAAATCGGAAACCAAACCCGAGTTATCAAAAATTCTGAACCCGAAATATCTGAAAATTAGGATATCCGAAATTGTTGGATTCAGATAAGGTTTTTAGAAATTTCGGATATTTCGAATATCCCGAATTATCCGAAATACTTTTATAAAAAATATTTAACTTATAATAAAAGACTCCAAATAATGCCACATGTCATTCTCTCCGTCAATCTCATAAATTTTATTTATATTTGTTTAATAAATTTCTTTTGGTATTAATATTAATTAATAACCAGTATATAGATATAACTTATTTTTATCCTTATCTTTATCTAAAATTAATAGGGTAAATTACATTTTTCGTCCTTTATGTTTGTAGCGGGTTGCAATGGATGACCTTTAACTTTAATAATTACAGTCACAGTCCTTTATTTGCAAAACCTGTTACACATTAGGTCATTTGACCCTAACCTGGTTAAAACTTTCAGTTAAGTGAGGTCATTTGCAACCCATGTGAGGGCAAAACAGTCATTTATTTATGTGATTCAACTCTGAAAAGAGTAATCATGTACTTTACTCTTAAATCATTATATTTTATATGTCTCAACTCTTAAAAGAGTAATGATAATGACTTTCCGATGATGCATCAGTTAGAATCATCGATCATTAGAATTCACTAGATAAAAACCCACACTTGGGCTAATAAACCCTAACAATCTACACACCTAACAATAAGCCATGGCTGCATCTCTAGCTGCTCAACCTTCATCCTCCAATTCATCGTTACAATCTCCACAACCACCGCCTCCGATCTCGATCAACGACGGTGGCGTAAACCTCCAAACCCTAACCCTAAACCTTGAGAAATTCAAAACTGAAATTAAAGACTAAATTGTTATTGAAACCAAGACGAAGAAGCTGCAGGTGGATCTCAACCGTAGAATCCGTGACCAGAAACTTGCTAGCGAGATTTCGCAGATACCAGAGGATGAGTGGCGAGAAGTCAGTGACAATTTCGAGCGGTCGTACGGCGAGGGTTGTTCTTCGTCGAATAGCGAAGATGATTTAGAAACATTTAGGGTGTATTTTAAGGGTTTGTTCAGTGAGGAGAGGGGTTGAAGAAAACTTAAAATTAAAAACCCTAACTCTAACTCTGGTGATACTTTGTTGGAAAATATGTGAAAATAGCATTTTTCACAAATATAGGAAAATGATTTTTTCCTATTTTGGACTAGAAATAAATATAATAAAATGAGCGGGTTTTATATATTTATTTGTGGGTTTGTGTTCTATGTTGGGAGAGCTTCGCAACGAACTAAACCACGTCCAAAACGGAGCTAAGATGAATGAGATATCGATGCTCAAAGTTGGGTGTTTGGAACATTCAATGCTGAAACAAAAGGGAAAGTAGCACCTTGTCCCACATCGGATCAGAGATGGAACTTAAAGGAGTATTTAAGGTGGAACTCTCCATCCTTATTGTTTCATGGAAGCACACACTAGTGTCCTCGCGAAGGGTGCGGAGCACCCTAACTCGTACTCGCACACGCTCGCGCGCGCGTGGCGTGGGCGATGAGGCGCAATGTGGCGCTTTGATGGCGCACTTTGCACTTCGCATCGCCGCGAGCCGCCTTTGTATTTTTGACCACGTGCGCGTGGTGGAGCACAAGGGTTGCAAGGACCAAGTGGTAGGTGATGCGGCGCATGACGTGGCAGTCATGCGCATGCGCGCGCGAGTACACATGGCAAGGAGGCGCGCGGGTGCGCGCATGGTGCATGGGTCCTACTGTGTCGTGCGCGGCGCACCAGAGTGAGCCAATACGGCGCGACTGTGTGGCGCGCCCGTATAGGCTCACAGGTGACGTGGCGCACGCGCGCATGGACTTGAGCCAAGAGGACGCACCGCGCATGGTGACGTGGCGCATGCGCGCATGGCAGTGAGCCAAGAGGACGCACCGCGCATGGCGTGCACACCTGGCCGCGCGCGCACCAGTGTGGCTTGCGCGCGCGCACGCAGAAACTTCCAGCATTGAATGACAGTGCAGTTTCAGTCCAGCTTCGTAACTGACGAGTTAATAAGCTTTGGCTGAGAATTAAATGACGTATTAAATTGCATTGAAGACGTTTAATGCAATTTAAACCTCTCTTTAATTCGTTTTGACTGTTTCGACTTAGGAGCTGTATAAATACAGCTCCATACCCAGCTGCAGAATACACCAGCTACACAACAGCATACTCCACATTCTCTCTTCAACATTCTGATCGTTTTTCTTACAAAGTTCATGTAACACCTGTGCCTCCACGGCCAACAAACAAATGCCAAACCAATGAAATATTGTATTTCATACTTGGGATTTGTAAAAATATGTGTATCGTTTACACATATCAATTCTTGTTCGATTTCAAACTCTAAATCGCTTTCTGGAAGGTTATACGCGCACTGATGCGTAAATATAACCAGTTTAATGCAACGAACACTTCGGAATAGTGACATTGGCTTAACATACCTTAAATAACCTTTACATAACTTAGAAATAAGTTTTGAAGGATTTGGTATGGCAAAAACAAGTTAATTCGCTTACAGGGACTAAACTTGACAAACTGCGAAAGTATGCCAATTTGAACTGTAACAGACATTCCGGAACATGACCATAAGTTAAACACACCTTAAATATCCTTTATATAGCTTATAAATAGGCTTTGAGGTGTTCGGTGTGCTAAAATAAACTTTTGAGTCATTCAGGGACTAAAAGTGTCAAAAAGTGCATAAGTTTGCATTTTCGCGCATAACTTACGTTCTGAATACATCCGGACATCCAAAAATTTATGTAAGCACTAAAATATTTTATTTTAGTGTTCGCCATAAGAAAAATCCATTCGTCACGTCATTTGGATCGTTTTTCGCGCTTATGCGCGTTCCGTCGTAATTAAGCGAACATCGCGTTCGTACGGCTAAACGAACCAACCTCCGGCATATTTTTGAGCATGTTTTGAGTTCCCTATACTTTAACTTCATTTTAGAGCCTTAAAATGAGGTTAACGGGGTTCAAACGCATCGAAAAAGGGCTTAAACACGTGCAGGGACCATTTCTGCCAATTCTGAAACATTTCTGAAACAGGGGGGTGCTAGCGTAGCGCGACTGCCTAATGCCTTGGCAGTAGCGCTACGCGACTGCCTAACCAGACCAGATTAAGTGTATTTACATCAGATTGCAGCTGTTTCGTTCACAACCACACATTCTCATTCGCTTAGTCAGCTGATAAGGATCACTTTTAGCCACCATGAGTTTCCGACAAGTGTACGCCTTGGATCATGGCACGTTTTCCATGAAACGATCCTAACGGTTACCCGAAAACTATAAATACCCCATCACCCCAACCTCATTTCTTACAAGAATTCTGATTTGAGAGCTCTAAGTTGAAACCATTGTTTCATACCTGAGTTCTTGGATCGGGATTAGCATTCGGGGACCCTTCGTAAGTATTCTTTCGTTCTTTTCCTTATTTTTATTGCTTTTCGAGTCAGAAAGTCAAACTTTGTTTGACTTTCAGCGTTGACCAGTAACGGTCAATGCGAAGTTCGTTTGAACTTCGCAACGTGAGTGTAATCACGTTGGTCATAGTCCCTTGGGACTATGCCCACTGATTACCACGTTGTCTAGAGTCGTAGGGTAGGCGATCTAATAAATCGCCTATACCTTCGAACTCGACCCAGTTTGGTCGATCATTAGAATCCGACCAAATACATTAGGCGACCATAGTATATAGGAAATAACCTTCCGAGGTTATACCTTATGGTCACATCGTTTAAGTAGTTGTATGATAGGTAGTTTATATGCCTTAGGTAAATTACCAGAATACCCTTTTCATGTATAATTGGTAATTTAGCATATGTAACCTAAACTTTTGTCACATAACTGATTTTGTAACATGTTTAGGCATATAACACTTGTCATAGGACTAGTTAGACGTCTCGAACGCGCTTTGCGCGCACGACGTGTTAAAGTAGCGTATGTTACCTTAATGGGTCGCGATGGGTCGATAATACTTAGGTTAGTTTCAATGTAGTATGTAGGCCTAGTTAAACCATATCATATGAGTTTCAATACTCATTTGGTTTACCATGCCTCATCCTATCCGATCTCCCGATTTAGGTTCGGTTTATTTATATAGTTATCAGATTTGCCGATTGATTCCGTGCTCCCTCTAGCTTTGCTTGGTTGTTGTGCAAGACCTCTAAGCAATCTCAGGCGAGTACATTATTCCCCTATTTTACTGTTTTCAATTGTTTTGGGGTGACTCATATGTGCTAAATGTTTTCGATGTTATAACAATGGTTTCAAAAACAATTAAGGCGATTTATACAAAACTAATAAAGATTTCAATAAAGTGAACAAACTTGTTGGTTGTGTTTACATAACAAATGACATTCATTAGCAATGATCAAGCCGACCAGTATTAGGTTATGGTACCATAGGATCTGACAAATCCCGTTATTTACTACACCCGTGGTTATGTGTGGGTATGGTAGGTAGCGACTGAATCTGTAATTGTTAACTTACCCTATGGAGGTTTGTTAATACGAAAACGAGAAGCGACGAAAACGAGAAGCGACGAAAGTCAAGAAGGTTTGAATGTTATTAGCGAGACGACCATTTAAGTAGTTTCACGACCTAAAACGAATTAAACGATTTACGATTGGTTTTCACACGATGTTTTAACGATTGGGTAACGATTGGGTTTCACACGATGTTTTAACGATTGGGTAAACATTTGTACATGATTTACATTTGGTCATGCATTTCCACGAAACATAGTATTGATTTAAACCAAGTTTTACCTCAATACTTTGTTTTGTGCTTTCACCTATGGTTTAGTTGATGCATTTCACTAGCCATACATATCATTTTGGTTATACAGTACATGGTTTACATTTGTTGGTTTGGTTTGAGTAAGTGATTAAGTAACGATGCGTGTGTAATATGATACAAGCATGGTGGATACGCCGCTGGTACTTCCTATATATAAGTGTTTGTATGGTATTACATATTGTAGTGTTATTTGAATCATTTCAATTTGAGACATAGAACATTTTATACAAATAACATATTTTTCACAAGACATTGATTTGCAAACAACTTAACTTATACAAACTCATTTTTACATGGTTATTCATTTAATCATGCATTATTCTCTTATTTATACATATAATCTGAACTTATTATTTTTCAAATGATTTACAAAGACAAAGCAAATTACAAGGTTCATGACTAAATATTTTCTTAAACATAAGTCATGAATCTTATTTTCACAAAACCTATGTACTCGCCAGCATTTCTTTGCTGACCTCGTTTTTACATATGTTTCAGGTATTGTTGAAAGATATCGATTGATAGGATGCATGCTCACATAGGACTGGACAAGGCCTTAGTGACTCAATAACAATGATAGACTATGTTTAAATGTGTATTTAGATTTCCAGACGATGTAATTATTCAATGTTTAATAAAACGAAACACTTTTTGATATCCATGGTTATGAAACATTAATTCTGTTGCAACACGCCCCGACATTTCCGCCACGTTTTGTATGTTCTACGTGGTCGGGGTGTGACAGTTCAAGGTAACCTTCGGGTTGTAGGTCTACTCCGGCAGTACTACTGCTCTGGCTGTTGTACCCTGGGAAACAAAACGAGTACTCTTAGGAGACTCGGAATTTGTTTTAAGGGAAGCGTGTTGAACACGTGCCTCAGCCTTCTTCTTCATCTAAGTTCTTGTATTTCTTTTTATTTCAGTTGTAATTGTACTGTAATTTTTTGCTTTCTTATTTTTGTATTGTAATCAGTTTAATAAAAAATTTGTTTATTTTTATTCATTACGCGATCGGTTCCTACAATCTTATAACAAATTTTTAAAACTGTTCGTGTAACAAAACCATTATGTTTGTGATTCAAACCAGTTTTGTTTTCACTCAGATTGTGTTTTAAAAACAGATTTTTTTTTGTTTTCTTCTTCAAAGGAGCGACTTTGGTTGAAAACAATTGGTTACATTCAGTTTGTCCTAAAAAGTGCTAAAACTTTCTGATTTGGTCTTCAAAGTTGGACTTAGAAGCCAATTAGTAAGTTCTAAAAATTATAAATTTTCTGTTTTTGGTCTTCAAAGTTGGACTTAGAAGCCGAAACAGTAAATTGTGGTAAAATTAAAATTTAGTTCTTTCCTTCTGGTTTGTGCGTAAATCAGAATTTTTTTGACTAAAAATTTTAATTTTAATTTTTTCAGCATGTCGAACGATAATGTCAACGTTAACAACACCACAAATGTTGTGACGGGAACCCCCCTCAACGCCACCACTGTGGGAGCGTCCACAGTGGCCAATCACGCTGAACGGCCCGAGAAGTTCTCGGGTCTACACTTTAAGAGGTGGCAACAGAAGATGTTCTTCTACCTTACCACCATGAACCTTGCGAGGTTCTTAACTGAATCCGCTCCCCAACCTGTGGAAGGGGAGACCAGCGCTCAGGCTCTGAGCGCGGTAGAGGCTTGGAAGCACTCGGATTTTATTTGTCGAGGCTATGTGTTAAACGGGCTTTCGGATGCATTGTATAACGTGTACTACAATGTCAAGACTTCCAAAGATCTTTGGGATGCCTTGGACAAAAAGTACAAAACGGAGGATGCTGGCACAAAGAAATTTGTGGTAGGCCGTTTTTTGGATTTCAAAATGGTTGATTCTAAAAGTGTTATGAATCAAGTCCAAGAATTCCAAATTATACTACATGACATCTTTGCGGAAGGCATGACACTTAGCGAGACATTTCAAGTGGCAGCGATGATTGAAAAGTTACCTCCTGGTTGGTTGGAATTTAAGAATTATCTTAAACACAAACGAAAGGAGATGACTTTAGAGGACCTTATTGTTCGTCTTCGGATTGAAGAGGGCAATAGAATTGCCCTAAAAGGCAGCCAGGCGCAAACTTCGGCTAGCGCAAATTTGGTTGAGCATGGGCAATCCTCTAAAGGCGCAAAGGGTAAGGGGAAGAAGGACAAGGAGAAAGCAAAGGCTAGCAAACTTGGACCGAAGAAAGGGGTTGTGAAAAAGAAACCTCCAACGTTCCAAGGGACTTGTTACAACTGTGACGAGCCGGGGCATCGGGCTAACCAATGCAAGAAACTAAAGCGTGAGCGCGCGCACATGGTGGATGAAGACAGAATGCCTTTGGTGGCAATGATTTCCGACAAAACCGCAATGTTGGATGAGGTCAATGCTGTGACCAACACTCCAAAAGGGTGGTGGATTGATACGGGAGCGACCCGTCATGTGTGCCCAGACAGGAGCCTCTTTACCACCTTCAAGGAGCTTGCGGGAGATGAGAAGCTGTACATGGGAAATGCAGCCACCGCGGACATCAAGGGTGAAGGAACGGTGATTTTGAAGTGGACTTCAGGGAAGGAGCTCACTTTAAGCAACGTGTTATATGTCCCAGACTTGCGCAAGAGCTTAGTCTCGGGTTGGTTGCTTAATAAGTTTGGATTTCGTTTAGTTTTTGAGAGCGATCAATTTGTACTAACTAAACGAGGAATGTATGTAGGCAAGGGCTATGCCCAAAATGGTATGTTCAAATTGAATGTAATGGCTGTGAAAAAAAAACATGAATAAAATTGCTACTACTTCTACTTATATGCTTGAGTTTTTTGATTCGAATAAATGGCATGGTAGATTAGGTCACGTTAATTTTAATTCAATACGCCGTTTAATCAATTTAAATTGTATACCAACATTCCATATTGATTCACATTATAAATGTGAAACATGCGTTGAATCCAAACTTACAAGAACATCATCCAAATCGGTTGAACGAATAACCGAACCCCTTGATTTAATTCACACCGATATATGTGATTTAAAAGCGGTACCCACAAGAGGTGGAAATAAGTACTTCATCACGTTTATTGACGATAGTACTAAATATTGCTATATATATTTACTAAAAAGTAAAGATGAAGCAATAAGTAAATTTATCTTGTACAAAAATGAAGTTGAGAATCAACTTCAAAAGAAGATAAAAGCTTTGCGAAGCGACCGAGGAGGCGAATATGTTGCACCTTTTACCGATTTATGCGCAAAAAGTGGCATTGTACATGAGTGTACACCTCCTTATTCTCCGCAATCAAATGGTGTGGCGGAACGAAAAAACCGCACATTGAAAGAAATGATGAACGCCATGTTGATAAGTTCTGGGATGAGCCAGGAAATGTGGGGGGAGGCCATTCTCTCGGCCAATTATCTTTTGAACAAGATACCATTGAAAAAAAGAGACGAGACTCCATATGAGTTATGGAAAAAGAAAAAGCCTTCATATAAATACTTGAAAGTGTGGGGATGCCTAGCAAAGGTGATTGTACCACCTCCTAAGGCTCTTAGGATAGGACCCAAAACTGTTGATTGCATATTTATTGGGTATGCGCATCAAAGTAGTGCACATCGCTTTCTTGTACATGAGTCCAAGAATCCTGATGTACACGTAAACACTATCATGGAGGTGAATCCTAACGTTGTGTCTTACTTTGAAAATGTGTTTCCTTTGAGAAGACAAACACATGCAACATCATCAACACCTAATTTTGAAGAAGGTGAAAGCTCATCTAGACGAGTTGATGAGGTAGTTCATGATAAGACACATGAACAACCTGAGGTTGAAGAAAGTGACCGTAGGCGAAGCAAAAGGCCAAGGGTTGAAAAATCTTTCGGTCCAGACTTCGTTAGCTATATGGTTGAGGGCGAGCCCAATACATATCGCGAAGCGGTTTCTTCTTCAGAAGGACCTCAATGGAAAGAAGCAATAAGAAATGAAATAGATTCTATATTGCAAAATCATACTTGGGAGTTAGTAGATCTTCCACCTGGTTGCAAACCACTTGGATATCGTTGGATATTCAAAAGGAAGATGAAAACTGATGGAAGTATTGATAAGTACAAGGCTAGGTTGGTGATTAAAGGATTTAGACAAAAGGAAGGTCTAGATTACTTTGATACCTACTCGCCTGTGGCGCGCATAACCTCGATTAGATTGGTTCTTGCTATAGCGGCTTTAAGAAATTTGGAAGTTCACCAAATGGATGTTAAAACCGCATTTCTAAATGGCGATTTAGAAGAGGAGATTTACATGGAGCAACCTGAAGGTTTTTCCGCCCCAGGTCAAGAGGGTAAAGTATGTAAACTCGTCAAGTCTTTGTATGGCTTGAAGCAAGCACCAAAACAATGGCACCAAAAGTTTGATCATGTCATGATTGACAATGGATTCAAAATAAATGAGTGCGACAAATGTGTTTATTTCAAAGACACAAATGAAGGTTATGTGATATTATGCCTTTATGTAGACGATATGCTTATCATTGGGAGTAATGATAAAATTATCAAAGCTACTAAAAGCATGTTGAAAGCGAGATTTGACATGAAAGACATGGGTTTAGCTGATGTGATTCTTGGAGTAAAAGATCATAAGAACCCAAGATGGTCTTGTGTTAAGTCAATCTCACTATGTGGATAAAATTCTTGAAAAATTCAACCCGGGAGATACGAGTGTAGCTCGAACTCCAGTTGATACCTCCCAACATCTTAAGAAGAATAAGGGAGATGGAGTTGCTCAGTTAGAGTATTCAAGAATTATTGGCAGTCTAATGTATCTAATGACATGTACTAGACCCGACTTGGCTTACGCGGTGAGTAGGCTAAGTAGATACACCAGCAATCCGTGCGCAGATCATTGGAAGGCTATCACGAGGGTGCTTAGATACATAAGATACACAGGAGATTATGGACTGCATTATACCCGACAACCAGCAGTGATCGAAGGATACACTGATGCAAACTGGATATCGGATAATAAAGATTCCAAATCAACAAGTGGTTATGTGTTTACACTTGGAGGAGCTGCTATTGCTTGGAAGTCTTCTAAGCAAACGGTCATAGCAAGATCCACAATGGAATCCGAGTTTATCGCCTTGGATAAGTCAGGCGAGGAGGCGGAATGGCTACGTCAATTCGTAGAAGATATTCCAAGATGGACAAAGCCTTTGCCAGCCATATGTGTACATTGTGATAGCCAATCAGCGATTGGTAGAGCTCAAAGCTTGATGTACAATGGCAGATCAAGGCATATGCGACGTAGACATAACACGATACGACAACTACTCTCAACGGGTGTTATCACAATTGATTATGTGAGATCAGCGGATAACATTGCGGACCCGTTTACAAAAGGCTTAAGCAGAGAGTTAGTAGAAACGTCGTCAAGAGGAATGGGACTAAAGCCCGTGGTAAATGGGAATATGAGGGAAACCTAACTTAGCTGATTGGAGATCCCAAGATCTAAGTTCAATAGGACAACTTAATCATATTACCAAAACGGAGTCAATGTGGGGGAGTACCCCAAACAAAACTAAAAGGGAGTTAAATATACTTCCTAGTCCATTCCAATCAGTGACATTGATGTGAGGCTAAGCATATTAAGGTTAACGATTTCGGGAAATCAAATAACCATGATGCTTTTAATGATTCAGGGGAATCACCTATGTTAGAGAGAAGTGGGGTCGCTTCGAATGGATTTGTGGGGTGCGCAAATCCTAGAGCTCTTGCAGAACCAGGCTAGTGTTCCAGGACCATAATAGGACACGACAATGAGGAGTTGGCCAAACCAGGGAGAGTATTGTGTGAAGTGTATTGTCGTTTACACAAATGGGGGTATGTTCAAAGACATCGCGTCTACACACCGCTAGTAAGCTAAGTGCGCTTCACAAAAGAAGGTTCAAAGGTGACAACCTACCTATCTTGCAATACTCAACTGTCGAAGTTTATCGTTGAAAAGTGTAAGAAAAAGATCCATTTCCATACATGTGGGGGATTGTTGGAAATTTGATGAAAATAGCATTTTTCATGTGGGGGATTGTTGGAAAATAGGTGAAAATAGCATTTTTCACAAATATAGGAAAATTATTTTTTCCTATTTTGGACTAGAAATAAATATAATAAAATGAGCGGGTTTTATATATTTATTTGTGGGTTTGTGTTCTATGTTGGGAGAGCTTCGCAACGAACTAAACCACGTCCAAAACGGAGCTAAGATGAATGAGATATCGATGCTCAAAGTTGGGTGTTTGGAACATTCAATGCTGAAACAAAAGGGAAAGTAGCACCTTGTCCCACATCGGATGAGAGATGGAACTTAAAGGAGTATTTAAGGTGGAACTCTCCATCCTTATTGTTTCATGGAAGCACAAACTAGTGTCCTCGCGAAGGGTGCGGAGCACCCTAACTCGCACTCGCACACGCTCGCGCGCGCGCGTAGCGTGGGCGATGAGGTGCAATGTGGCGCTTTGATGGCGCACTTTGCACTTCGCATCGCCGCGAGCCGCCTTTGTATTTTTGACCACGTGCGCGTGGCGGAGCACAAGGGTTGCAAGGACCAAGTGGTAGGTGATGCGGCGCATGACGTGGCAGTCATGCGCATGCGCGAGCGAGTACACATGGCAAGGAGGCGCGCGGGTGCGCGCATGGTGCATGGGTCCTACTGTGTCGTGCGCGGCGCACCAGAGTGAGCCAATACGGCGCGACTGTGTGGCGCGCCCGTATAGGCTCACAGGTGACGTGGCGCACGCGCGCATGGACTTGAGCCAAGAGGACGCACCGCGCATGGTGACGTGGCGCATGCGCGCATGGCAGTGAGCCAAGAGGACGCACCGCGCATGGCGTGCACACCTGGCCGCGCGCGCACCAGTGTGGCTTGCGCGCGCTCACGCAGAAGCTTCCAGCATTGAATGACAGTGCAGTTTCAGTCCAGCTTCGTAACTGACGAGTTAATAAGCTTTGGCTGAGAATTAAATGACGTATTAAATTGCATTGAAGACGTTTAATGCAATTTAAACCTCTCTTTAATTCGTTTTGACTGTTTCGACTTAGGAGCTGTATAAATACAGCTCCATACCCAGCTGCAGAATACACCAGCTACACAACAGCATACTCCACATTCTCTCTTCAACATTCTGATCGTTTTTCTTACAAAGTTCAAGGTAACCTTCGGGCTGTAGGTCTACTCCGGCAGTACTACTGCTCTGGCTGTTGTACCCTGGGAAACAAAACGAGTACTCTTGGGAGACTCGGAATTTGTTTTAAGGGAAGCGTGTTGAACACGTGCCTCAGCCTTCTTCTTCATCTAAGTTCTTGTAATTCTTTTTATTTCAGTTGTAATTGTACTGTAATTTTTTGCTTTCTTATTTTTGTATTGTAATCAGTTTAATAAAAAAATTGTTTATTTTTATTCATTACGCGAACGGTTCCTACATACTTTTGGATGCTTCTCTTCCTCTGTCTCCTGTTTGATAATCGGCCTATGTTTTAACAGTATGCCCCTCTTCTTCTATCTGCTGATTCACTTCCTTATATTATCTGAATTATTATTTACCTTTCAATTCGATAACTTAAAGGCTCATTCTATTCGCACCCCCTCTTACTGATTACACCCCCCTTGTGAGAGGAAAACTGTCGGTCCCACGCAGGCCCCACCTGTAAATATGTGAGAGGAGGGGGTGTAGAAAGTAGATAGGGGGTGTAGATAGTAGTACCCTAACTTAAATCTTGATTTCTTCTGAATGAACAAACGTGAATTTTGAATTGGGCATGAGAAGCAGTAATTTTTGACTTTTGCACCTCCACAATTTCGTTTAATAATTGTTCAAAATGGAAAGGATGTGCAGATTCTAGAAGACTTAGAGATTAAGTGTTTCAACCGATAAAATGGAAGGGAGTGGTGGTGATGGTTGGCGGCAGATGGTGGTGGTTGACGGTGGGGTAGTGGTGGTGGTTCTTTTACAGATGGCGGTGGTTGACGGCGGGGCGACAGTGGTGGTCGTAACTGGCAGTGGTGGTGGTTGTTTTAATTTAGAGACATTTTAAATAAAAGCGTGAAATGACCAGAATACCCTAAGTGAAAAGACTTAACTTAAATTTTTAATCTGGTTAGTGTTAGAGGACGAAACATGTAATGGGTTTTCCAAATAAAGGATTGTGACTGTAATTATTGAAGTTAAAGGTTATCCATTGCAACCCGCTACAAACATAAAGGACGAAAAGTGTAATTTACCCAAATTAATAAATAACTTCAATTTTGCAATTTAGACCCTTTGTTTTTTTTACTTTTAACCCAAAGTTTTTCATCTTTTGCAATTAGTCCCAACTCTTTTTATTTTCAATTTTGGTCCACCATACTTTTCATCTTTCCCAAGTTTTCCGTTTCATTCTAAATTTTGTGAGTTGACGCACCGCAACGTGCGTGTGGGGTTCAACATTTTTTCGTATATTTCTTTCCCGTTTGACTGTCCCGTCGCGTCACATCTATTTTTCTGCGTTTGACAAGTTCGTCCAACACGCGAGTCCTGGATGGACTTAGTTATTTTTTTTCTATGTTTTACGTTTCGGTTTAATTTCTCAGCAACGAGCGTGCGTGATTCTAAGATTTTACGTCTGCTTTTCGCTCGACGTTATTTTTTTCTGTTTTTATTTATTTTGTTTTTACGAGTTTTTCCGGTGTTGGTGGTCGTTGACAATGGTATAGAATTGCTACTACTTAACACAATTTTATGACAACCGCTGCAACGCAGGGGCTTAATACTAGTTAAATAATAAAGAGCAAGTGGAGTTTTTGTCAGATTTTATCCACTTATAATGCTCTTGGTCCTAACGTTTCAAGTTCTAACATGTTTTGTCCCTAGACCTAACACTCATTAACTTCTTTGCTAACTTTCCCTCATGTGCCTTTACATGAGGGGTACATTTGTTCTTTCAAGCTTCAATGTAGTCTTTAAGAATTCACCTCAATGAAACCCTACTCAACCTCATCGGAGCCTGATATACAAGAAATTACACATGTTTTTAGTTATCAATTTTCCTTACATTTTGTATGGGTTTTACACTTCAATTCATGTGGAATATTTATTTCTTTATTGAAACATTGAATTTGTAGGAATTGGTGAAGAATCAAGCCAACAGATTCGAAAACGGAATTTGGAACGAATAGTTGGTGAAAGAAAGAAGACTGGAAATGAATAATTTAATCTGCAAAAATCGCCTATTGAGGACCACAACTAACCCAATAAAACAAAGAAAATGACACTCTAAGGACCTCATGGCGCTTGACCGAGGTCCTGAAGAAAGTTAATATTAATTCAGTTTTAAAAAGTGTCGAGGACCTCAAGGGAGGTTGCTTGAGGTCCTCAACTAACCTTAAAATCATGAAAATCGGGTTTTTTGTTATTAAGCCCTATTGAGGGGTCTGGAAGCCATATTACGAATTCTACAACTCCGAGAAATGAATTTGGGAGCTTTTGGAACGTTTTTTGAAGACTTAGAAGCTTAAGATTGAAACGTGTTTAAGTTGGTTTCACTTCCCATTACGTTTTTCTGCGGATTTCCTTTGTTATTGACAATGTGCATCTAGATGTTTGCTATGATTATTTGTTTGACATGTTTGTGATCATTATGAGTAAATTAACGTTTTAAGCTACCTAGGTTTATATGAACTTGGAACTATGTTTTGATTCTTTGGTTTGATTTGTGACTAAATTATGATGATTTAGGTGATCCTGTTATGATTCTATTTATGAAATTGTGTGCTGGTCTTGGTTGTGGTTGTCGGTTTTGTTTAATGATTTTGTTGGCCTTGTCTAGATTCATTTAAATCATTCTTTTGTCGTTGATCGGTAGGTTTTTGGTCTAGAGCATGTGATTAAAGATAATGAAAGTTTAATTAAATAATTTAAAATCAACTAGGTAAGGTGTGCATCCTATATTAACATTATAAATAAAATCATAAATTCATAATAATCTAGAAAACTAGGAGAATTCAAAGTTTGAGTTCCATATGATGAAATATTGATGCGTTGGTTCACAAATTGGGTCAACTCTTTATACACTGACTTTCTTCAATACTCATATACAGGTTTTAAGGTTTATATAGCTCCTGAAAGTCGATTCAACTTCCACCAATACTTTAAGAGGTCACCTGAAGATTATTTTAAAGTAACTAGTTATTCAACTCGTCGCGTTGCGACTGGGATGATGCGAGAGTTTTGTTGGTTTTGATTCGCTTTGTTACGGTATCGATATGGTATTGACGCACATTATACCAATCGAAAGATAAAAACACAAAAAATAACGTTGTAATAAGACGAAAACAAGAACTGAACCACCACAACGCGTAAACATGACCCC
Source organism: Helianthus tuberosus (assembly GCA_030545235.1). Taxonomy (NCBI): domain Eukaryota; kingdom Viridiplantae; phylum Streptophyta; class Magnoliopsida; order Asterales; family Asteraceae; genus Helianthus; species Helianthus tuberosus. Next base: position 167,025,359 of record CM060448.1, on the reverse strand, counting down.
ACTTGTTATAGTTTAGTACAAATAAAAAAAATAAACAAACTATAAAAAATAACTTTTTCACTTTACATAATAACCTTTTCTTAGTTTCTTAACTTTACAATATTTTGATCACTTATTTAGATGCATAATAACTTTTTTTTATAGTAAACTTCCGTTATAACTTATTAACTTTTTATAACTTATTAACTTTTCTTCTCACGTAGACTCGTAAACTCAAACATCATTTAACTTTTTAAAAAGCAATCTGAAGCACCCTAAATTTTACAAAGCTTTACCACGTGTATTCCAAAAGCAATACCATAGATATTCCAAAAGCAAACCCATAGACCGTAAAACAAAACCTTTGGCAAACCCTACACAACCTCAAAAGCAGCAATACATCTCTTCACTGTTCACAATCTCAAAAATCTCTTCATCCTCCTTATCTCTCACCTCTCTTCTTTTCGGTTTAAATCAAACAACCATGATAAGCAAGTCTAACACTATCATGATCGTGATTTTAGTCACCTGCTGCGGCTGCCTACCACGGCTGTTTGTAATCGTCAGAAAACTGACTTGGGTCGGAACCCACCTTCTTCCGCCGCGAGTAGCTCCGCCACCGCCGTTGTGTAAACCAATCGAACCCTTCTACTCGTTTTTTTAGACCTTAAAATCGAATATATATATATATATATATATAGGAAGGTTCATTTGAGAAGAAAATTAAATTGAGAAGAAAAAGAACAAATGGTACAATTGTAAAATATTAAATAGTTTTTCTTACATCTCATTTATTATTATCTTTGACTAATTAATTAGTCATAAAGACTATTGTCCTTCACACTAATTTTTTTGCCTACACACATCAAAATTTATCCTACACAACTCGTAATTCATCCTACACACCTCGTAATTTATCCTACACTTTAAATTAATTGTTTTTTTTCTTTGAAAAAATATATTTTTTTGAAAATAAGTTACAAATTTAATATAGTTAGCTATTAAAAAGGAAGACTACCAATAAATGATCTATCTAAGTTTACCAATATACCCTTACACTAATATTAAATACAAAAATTAAATGAAGTAAAATGATGGATTCTTATTGGTTGAAATTTCTTCTTTTTTATTCTTACAAAAAAATTCTTCTCATTTGAACCCTCCACGTGGAGGGTTCAAATGAGAAGAATTTTTTTGTAAGAATAAAAAAGAAGAAATTTCAACCAATAAGAATCCATCATTTTACTTCATTTAATTTTTGTATTTAATATTAGTGTAAGGGTATATTGGTAAACTTAGATAGATCATTTATTGGTAGTCTTCCTTTTTAATAGCTAACTATATTAAATTTGTAACTTATTTTCAAAAAATATATTATTTCAAAGAGGAAAAAAATTAATTTAAAGTGTAGGATAAATTACGAGGTGTGTAAGATGAATTAAGAGTTTCGTAGGATAAATTGCAATATGTGTAGGATAAATTTCAAAACGTGTAGGATATTTTTTTATGTGTGTAGGCAAAAATTTTAGTATGGAGGATGATAGTCTTTATGACTAATTAATTAGTCAAAGATAATAATAAATAAGATGAGAGAAAAACTATTTAATGTTTTACAATTGTACCCTTTGTTCTTTTTCTTCTCAATTTAATTTTCTTCTCAAATGAACCTCCCCCTATATATATATATATATATATATATATATATATATATATATATATATATATATATATATGCATAGAGAGAGAGTTCTTCCTCTCCAAACAAAAACCCCAACCGTTTTGCAGAGGCACTGGTGTTTAAACCGCCGGGTGATGATGGTGGTGTGAAACCTGCTTTGCGGGGTTGAAGAATGGATCACTTGCTGGTTGTCGATGTCGATGTCGGAGGACGGGTGGATGGGGAAGCCGCCTTGGAGAATGGAGGTGAGGCATGGTTTGAAATGGTAAGGGGAGTGGGGGTGGTCACTAGTGATAAAATTATATCACTCACAAGCATCCAATCAACTCTTGCCATGTCATCAGCCACTATTCTATCACTCACATCATTTTTTAGTGGTAATGGCCATCTCTCACAACACCTAATAATAAACCCCCACACCCCCTCATATCCATCATTTTTCACGCGTGAAAAAAATAACGGAAATCCATCACGTTGAAACTATCACTCGTTGAACTAATCAGTGGCAGTGGAAGTTTTGTTTTTCCACGCGTTGTTTTTTAGCTATCACAGTGGAACAACGCAGTGCCCCCAGTGCCCTAATGAGAAAGAGATACAGAGATGGTGTGGATAAAATGTGCTACATCTTGTAAACCAATGAAAAGAAAGTAAAATTGAAAAGTAAAATAGTGAGGAGCACAAAAGTTGCTAAATTAAAGAGAGAAAATTATGGGAATCAAGTAATTATACATATTATTTTTATAGTTTTATTTGTTCTTAATCAATGTAAAGTTATTTTGCACTCTGAATTTTAATCAATTTACACATTTTTATGAAACTTTCAGTCCAAATTTATGTAATATCAGTCATTAGAGTGGAAAGAGTAAATTACGTTTTTGGCCCCTGTGATTATATCACTTTTACTATATTAACCCAAAATAAGAATTTTTAACATATCTGCCCCCATGGTCTCTATAACTAACCATTTTGGCCCCTAAGTTTAACCATTTTGGCCCACATGGTCTCTATAACTAACTATTTTGGCCCCCATGATCTCTAGACTTAGGGGCCAAAATGGTTATTTATAGAGACCATGGGGGCAGATTTGTTAAAAATTCTTATTTTGGGCTAATATAGTAAAAGTGATATTAACCACAGGGGCCAAAAACGTAATTTACTCGAGTGGAATTCAAGGTACTCGTTATTGGTGCTGAGGTGGCGGAAGAAGAAGCGCATTAGACAAGCAAGAGAGGCTGTTTGGTTGTTTGCTAAGATGACAAAACGGATCCCATGTAGTTTGTACTGTCAGCCGATGAATCTATTAGCCTTGAAGCGAGCATTATGTTATATGATACTATATTTGGTTTATGAAGTAGTAAAAGTCCATTATAGCAATCATAAAAAATATTACTATTTAATGGTATTTTTATCTTTTGAACAATGTAACCTATTCTTTTATTTATACACTTATATGGGATAACAATTTCTTAGGAATAATTTGGATATGTTCATTCTATATCCTTACAATTTCAAAATTTCAAAATTTCAAAGGAGTTATACAGTAATTTATTATTATATTCAAAATAGTTTTAAACTCATAAATCTATACATTAATTATAATAATATTTTAATACAAATGTTTTTATCTTTTTTCTAATGAATTTTGAAATTCACGGTTTGTTATGATTTGTGTTCGATTCCTGCTAGCTATACAATTTTTTTTTCTCATTTTTTATGTTTTTGTCTGATGTAAAGTTTCAGCTAAATAAATAATTCGTTCTATAAAATTATATTATATCCATATGTTAATCCTTCTAAATTTCTTTTACTATTCCTTATACTCCATTTAATCTATTTATACTTATATTTTAAGTTGTAATTACAAATATTATTTTTTTGACAAGATATTTATTTGTTTTTATGTTTTTTTGCACAACTTTCGTTGAAAACGAAGTAGTATACGCAATAGAGTATTTTTTTTATATCGTAAGCTATTGCAAATGTTAGCATTGTACCAGTGCCGTGACGAACGAAACTGATTCCTTACCAAGAATATCGATACCACGTGGATTTCGACTAAACAATATCGATGTTCTTGTCAGTACTATTAGAACAGTTACTAATACACAGATTGCGACGTGCTTATTTTTTCATTTAAATACATGTCTCACTGATAATGAAGTTTTATTCACAACAAAGTGTTTTAGGGATCGTAAGCTATAACGAGTGTGGGTATGGTACAGAACCGTGACCAAGCAAACTAATAGTGTCTCAACAATATCGGTATCACGGCGATTCCACCCGAACAACATCAGTATCGGTATCAATACAATGTGAGTTGTTAGTAATATTCGTTTTTACAATTTTCATCAATGTAAAACATGTATCGTCATCCTTTTGGGTATATAATGACTCTTTTTATTGCTATACCGAGTGGGTACCGTATCGGTATTATAAGGAATTAAACCGATGTCGACTGAATTCCCGCTGCAACGCGCGAGGACTCTTCCTAGTTATAAACATAACATAACGCAGAGAAAAAAAGCATAATGAATCGAAAAAAGAAAAAAAAAAACCACACACACTTCCGAAAATATACAAAAACACAATGTCAAATAAAAAGACACAATGACCTGAAACAAAATTTCTAAAATCTATAGGCTAAAAATCTAAAAGCAAAAACATAAAATCTAATATTGTAGAGTTCGACGAGACGGTCCAGTGCCGCTTGAATTAATTCAATCGGAATCCATTTGATACCCTTCATACGACTTCCTAGTTTTAGGAGACTATGTACATGAACCCAACCTGTTTTATATATTCTATTTTTGTTGTAAGACTCTATCATATAACACAATGTGTAATATTATAGTATACAATATATGTAATTAAGTACCAATAGGCTTGTAAATGAACCCAACGAACATGAACAGACACATGTTTGTGTATGTTCATTTAACTTTAAGCGAACACGAACATATAATTAAATATTTTTTTGTTCATGTTGGTTCCTTATGAAAATAGGCATGTTCGTGTTCGTTCGTTAATTTAAAACTTAAATGAACAATTCACTAACGTAAACAAACAAACTTAAATAAACGTAATTTAGCAAATAATAAACAATACAAATGAGCATAATTAAACAAACATAAACAAAATCAAATGAACATAATTGACAAAACATAAACAAACAAAACAAACATAAAGTAATTTTTTTATATGTAACTTTGTAACTAATTACGTTAAGTTCCATTGAAAACCCCAAATTTTATCTCTAAAAAACTTAATACCAATTGGTTATATTTATACTAGATTAGGGATCTGTGTATTACACAAGTTTGAAAAAAAAAAAAAAAATTAATTTTAAATAACATGTCATATAGTTCTTAAAATCTGCAGTTCATTAGAATTTGATACGTGACATCGAATATTTAATATGAGAAAGAAACGATAAAACCAAATTTTAGAAGGCTTACATAGCTGACATGTGATAATAAAATGAACACATGTCGAACTTAGCCCCTTGAAAATCTAATTTATAACTACCATATAATTATTTCTTCATATAAATGTTGTAAATTGAATAATTAATAACAAATAATTAAATTGTTTGAAAATTTAGTTATAACGATAGTATTTATTTGTACATAAATGGTGAAAACTGAATGCATACTATATAATTTTGAATACGTAAAATTTTACATATTAAGTAAATAAAAAAGTTACATCTTTAAAAAACATGTGTATTGTACGTGTTAAATATAATGTAATCAGTTAACACATACGGTCGTCAAGATATGTATTTAAAAAATGAACTTTGATTTACTATTTACTTATTATAATATTTTACTTGGTTTTTTATTTATTATTGTGTTAAATTGTTAAATAATTTTTTCAAACCAAACAATTGTTCTTTGTTCATTCAACATCATTACAATGACAAACATTTATATGTCTATTTTTTAAATGCCAAATATGTTACTAATCATCATATGAAATGCCAGTTAACTAAGAACGTCTAACTCTAGTTTTATTGGGTTGTTTTCATTTCAAAATCTAAATAATTGCAAGACTTTCAAAACTTCTAATAAGCAATCATTTTATTTATTTAATATTTATATATATAACATTATTTAAAGGTACTTTATCATTTATTATATGTACTTTTTAATTGTATACTAGTATTAAGTGGCCCCGCGTTGCGGCGGGGGCGAGCACTAAGGCCACACTACTGCTAGTGACCACCGACACTGAAGTTGCGGTGTGTTAATGTGAAGAAATTAAACCGAAACGTAAAACATAGAATAAAATAACTAAGTTCATCTAGCAATCGCGCGTTACGATGAACCCGCGTCTATTTTTTCCCGTTTGACATATCCATCGTAATCTATATATAATATATATCATTACCACTATACAAACCATAATGCATACATTACAACAACCATTGCATCAATATGTTGCAAATTATATTTATACAAGGTTTTGGCTAATTAGATTATTATAAATAATAATAATTTACAAATAAAACAACACAACTTAGAGTGAATCAAACTGATTGAATATGGTAAGATAATGAAACCATTATTTGATTAGTGTACAACCACTTAAGCATAATTTACAACCATACATGCATACAAAACAGATTGAATTTGGTAAAATAATGAAACCATTATTTGATTAAGGTGCAACCACTTAAGCACAATTTACAACCAAACATGCATACAAATGTTCCAAACTAATAGCATATAAATGTATGAAGCATAACCACATAATCTTTTTTTTTTTTGAAACACACCCAAAGCGAAGGATACAACCACCCTAAGCTAAATGTTGTTGCTTATTTATAGTGTAGAGGAGGTATAGCGCCCCGGGGCGTTATAGATGATGAGTTGGCGGGGGTGACGCCCCCACACCCTCCGGCCTTCTGAGTTAGCAGCCCACGGGTTTCTTATAATCAATGTATATCAACCAAAGCATTATGTACAAAATCTTAAAGCAAGAAAAACCTTTTAAGCACATGTTACTACAACATATAGCCAAGATATGTTACTAATTGATAGTTTATAATATGTTAAGAGCAATTTTATCATTTTTTTATATGTAATTTATAATACATATATGTAAATTAGTTTTTTACACAATATCGAGCAAAATATAACCTAATGCCAAAAAAATATAACACAATGTCCCAAAAAAAAAGATACAATGAGTCACAAAAAGACATAATGACGCAAGTATAGAAAAGACACAATGATAAATAAAAAGATACAATGATGTAAAAAAAATTAAAATCTACAAACTAAACATATAAAAAAACCTAAAATCTCACATCATAAAGTGTTCGATTAGACGCTCACAATGCCGCTTGGATGAGGTCAATCGGAGTCCGTTTGATACCCTTCTTACGATTTCTTATTTTTATGAGACTTTATATTTGATCATAACCCTTTACAAAGTATATATAATTTAGTTATTACAAATACGTAAACTTGTGGTTACATATATTTAATCATAAAAATACATATATTTAATCATAAAAATACATTTTACAAATGATAAAAGTACTCTTAAATAATCTTTAATGTATAAATAATGATTATTAATTACAAGTTCTGAAAGTTTTACAATTATTTAAAGTTTTGAAATGAACTCAACCCTTTATTATAAAAAAATATAGATTGTTAGAGTATTAACATAAACTATTTGTTTTAGGTTTTTATTTATGTATTTTAATGTTACTTGTATTTTCACTTAAATTTTCATTAAAAAGATTATTTATGTTTATTTTAGAGTAAACTGCCATTTTGGTCCCTGAGGTTTGGTCACTTTTGCCACATTAGTCCAAAACTCAAACCTTTTGCATCTGGGTCCCTTTGGTTTCAGTTTTATTGTCATTTTGATCCAAAAATGAAATCAGTTCATATTTGTCTTATAAAATCCTGCAATTTTGTCCTTTTTCTCAGGGGCAAATCAGGTCATATTTGTTTTATAAAATCTGGTATTTATTTATAAAAAAGAAATAACCATTTTGCCTCTGCGAAAAAGGACAAAATAGTAGGATTTTATAAGACAAATACGAACTGATTTCATTTTTGGACCAAAATGGCAATAAAACTGAAACCACAGGGACCCAAATGCAAAAAGTTTGAGTTTTGGACTAAAGTGGCAAAAGTGACCAAACCACAGGGACCAAAATGGCAGTTTACTCATTATTTTATTATCACCGTAATAGTTGTGGTTTGCATATCAATTTTAGTTTAATTTAATTAATCCATCTTATAAAGTAAATACAAGATAAATATACATGAAAAATAAAAAGGAAAAAGACAAAAAGATAAAATTCATGGGATTAAAATAATTTATATACATTTATCATCTCTAACATTAGTTTAATTAGGGAAAAGATCAAATAAGAAGTTTATTTTGGCTAGAAAGTATAGGAAGCAATAGGATTAGGACATGTGGCAACATTTAAAATAAAGAAAAAGGGTATTTTAGTCAATCAAACTCTTTCTTCTTCCTTTTCAAAACCCAGTAACTTCAAAACCCACCATTTTCAAAACCCACTATCTTCAACCATTTCTTCACTTTCTATCTCAATAATCACTACATTATAGTGCGATTTTCATCACCAATCAATGATTCAAACACCCGATCAACGTGTTCTTCAGCTTTTTTGAAGAAAACCCAGTTTAATTTCATACAAAATCTCGTTTTTTCCAGTGATTTTGAAGATAATCACTCGATCCGTTCGATTCGAGCGCTGATAAGTGTTTCGATCATTCAAAAATCGTCAATTGTTGAAGAAAATCACTTTGATCCATGTAAGAAATTCTTTAATTTCATTTTTACGATATGGGTTTTTGATTTAGTCATTGCGTTTTACGATCTTGGCGGGGGTCCGGGGGCAGCGCCCCTGGTAGCGGGGTCCCAGGGGCGGCAGCCCCTGGCGGGGTCCAAGGGGTAGAGCCCCTGGCTGGGATTGAGCTCTGGAAATTGCTGTAATAAAAATGCATCAGAAAAATTAATTTTCTGTAAATTGCCTCTGGAAACTGCATTGGTCCAGACAGTTCACAGCACAGGCAAAACTATTGTCACGGTTTAATGCGTTTTAGAAAGAACACTTTCTTTGGTGTTTTTAGGCAATTGCGTTTTAAAACTAAAACATTTTTATGTGTTTTCTGGCCATTGCGTTTTAGAAAAACACATTCTTGAAGTGTTTTTGGTGCATTGCGTTTTAGGTAAAACACTTTTTTAGGTGTTTTCAGTCCATTGCGTTTTACAGAGAACACTTTCTTTTGTTTTTTAGGCAATTGCGTTTTAGAATGAGTCATTTTTAAGTGTTTTATGGCCATTGCGTTTTACAAATAAGACATTTCTTTGTGTTTTTTGTGCATTGCGTTTTAGGTAAAACACTTTTTTATGTGTTTTTAGTCCATTGCGTTTTAGAAAGTACATTTTCTTTTGAGTTTTTAGGCTAGTGCGTTTTAGAAATAAGACATTTCTTTGTGTTTTCTGGCCATTGCGTTTTACAAATAAGTCATTTATTTGTGTTTTTGGTGCATTGCGTTTTAGAAAAATATCATTTTTAGGTTTTTTTTTCATTGCGTTTTACGTAACTGTGGGTTTTCTATTGCGTTTTACGCAACTGGGTTTTATTTTTTTAAATATAGCAATAGTATACTCGTTTTAAAGATAAAAAAACGCTCGTTTTTTGTGCAATTTTTATAAAAAAATAATGTCGTATGAAAGAGTTATTAACGTTTAAAAAATGGGGGGGGGGGAATTGGAGGAGAGAGAAACTATTGGCTTGGATTGACTAGAATGCCCCTAAACAAACTCACGCGCCTCTTTTTTTCCTTTCAATTTCCCTGATTTAATCTTAGCACTTGATTAAGTAAATGGATTGTCAAGATCACTTCCTAGCCTTCCTAACCAAATAAACTTCCTATTGTATCTCCACCCAGTTTAATTAATCCATCTTATAAAGTAAATACATGATAAATATATATGAAAAGGATAAAAGACAAAAAGATAAAGTTCATGGGATAAAATTAAAATAATTTATATACATTTATTATTTTTAACATTTTTTATTTGAATCTTATTAACAAAAATATCTATATCTATTTATTTAAGCGAAAAAAAACAATTGAGATCACCTCATAGAGCACACACAATGTGTCCTACAAATGATTTCTTTTATTATATAGTATCGATAAGTCGTTAGAAGTCCTCTTTTATGTTTATATTTGTATAAGTATAACTGCTTATGCAGTGGCAAAGCTTAAGATTTTCGACCGGGAGGCAGAAGTCACCGGATCTAAAAATTTCTATAAAACTGGGGGGACGAAAACATATACACCCAAAAAAATTTATACGAAAACTACATACTCTCCACTACCGAGCGAAAAGTTCGGGGGGTCGGCTGCCCCCTCCCGCCCCTTAAAAGCTATGTATATATCAAAATTTAAACGAAAACATAAATGGACGACCATAAACAAATGTAAATACATGAACGTAAATGCCGAAATAAATGGGCATTCACGAATATAAATGAACGAACATAACATGTGTTCATGTTCATTCACTTACTTAAATGAACAAAAAAAATTGTTCATGTTTGTTCTTTTATTAAATAAACGAACATAAACGAATTTTTTGCCAAACAAGCTTACAAACAATTCATAAATGTTTAGTTCAGCATATGCCTACTTGCCTAGGTATCAAAAGGTGTGTGTTTTAACTAAGATGTACAAAAAGATATCACATAACTTAATGGGTTTAGACCACCTGTAGTGGGGCATTATTTTTGAAAAAAATTGAAAAATAACGCCCCCACCCATTACACTAGGCGTTTTGGGGGGTTATTTTTGAAAAAAAATTTGATTAGCGTTATATTTAAAACGCCATGTTGCACTTGTGGAAGGTTTGACTTGGGTTGACCCACCAATGAGAAATCAGTTTTTTTTTTTTTTTTTTTTTTTTTTTTTTTTTTTTAGGATTGAATGGGGCATTATTTGAGCATTATTCCCACTACGTCAATTTTGCAATAACGCCACATGCTGACTGGACTGCCACGTGTCGAATAATGTCCCATGGTGGGGGCATTATTTTCCCCTTCCACTACACATGGTCTTATTTATGGTAGACACATATGTAAAGTCAAGAGTAGAATTTGATTGTGTATGCTTTACGAAAAAAAAAAAAAAAAAGTAAAGGAGTTGTAACAAATATTAAATGATTCACGGAAAAAAGTAAAGGAGTTTGTAACAAATATTAAATGATTCACGGCAAGAAAAAACAAATATTAAATTGAAAAAAAAAAAAACAAAATAACATATTTTTTTTAACGGCAAATTTGGATTATTGATAGACGACACTTTAGTATAATCGTCCCACCAGTTGAACCATCCGTTTTCATTAGGCATAATGCCTATACATCAATTCAGAAGAAAACCCAATAAATATGGAAAAAAACCCATTGTGGGAGTCGAACACAAGACCTATTGATCTTAAAACCTTATCCCGCCCTTAAAATGCATCTAGGCTATAAAGCCAACTTTGTAATTTAATATTCACTAATATGAATGGTATAAATACAATATAATACAATAATTAAAGAAATAAAAACAAGTAAAAAAATATGATTAATTGATATAAACAAGTGGAAACGTATATATCATACGTTTCAAAAAGCGACGGTTGCTTCATCATCACCCAATCATCTTTCTCTAATATCATCTTCTTCTTCCACAACCTTCTTTTTCTCTACCTCATATCCACCACCATGAAGCATAACATGATCACTGAACCGGCCACCACCGCCACCCGTAAAATCGCTAAACCGGCGGTTTACTTTCTCATCCTCCTCTTGTCTTATTACCTCGGCTATTTATCAGCCCTTGTTAAAAACCCATCATATGATCACCCCACCACCACCAAAGTCAACACACCACCACAAGCCGCCGATGTTGACCACTACCAATTCCAAACTCAGTGCGCCGAACCGATTCCACCCGAACTCGTTCGCCAAACAATCCTAACCCGAATCTTCAACGGGTCATCCCCGTACAATGGTTTCCCTCAACCGCATATCAAACCGTTCTTACGACAAAAAAGAATCAAAGGTTGGGGGTCAACCGGGCTCGTGTTCAAGAACCTTATACAAAAAGTCAAACCCAAAACGATAATAGAAGTAGGAACCTTTTTAGGTGCCTCAGCCATCCACATGGCCGAGTTGACTAGTCAACTCGGCCTACAGACGCAAATTCTGTGCCTTGATGATTTTCGAGGCTGGCCTGGATTACCGGGCCAGTTTCGAGACATTAAAATGATAAATGGTGACACAATGTTGTTGTACCAATTTATGCAAAATGTGGTTCATGTGAATGCAACGGAAAATATTATATTTTTACCATTTTCGACCGGGTCAACTCTTGAGAGGTTATGTGAGTGGGGCGTGTTGGCGGACTTGATTGAAGTTGATGCGGGCCATGATTTTCACTCGGCTTGGTCGGATATCAATCGGGCCTATAAGTTATTGCGGCCTGGCGGGGTTATTTTCGGGCACGATTATTTTACCGTAGCCGATAATAGAGGTGTTAGAAGAGCTGTAAACATGTTTGCCCGAGTTAACGGTCTTCGAGTCAAGGCTGATGGTCAACATTGGGTACTTGACTCGTCCTAAGAGGACCGCTTCGTCTTTTATATATATACCTTTTGTGTAAACCTATTAAGGGGTGATTCTTGTACATCAAGGTTTTGTAATAACTATTTTACTTTGGTGGATAAGTCATGAGGTATATCTTAATCCATTTTAACATCCATTTTTACTTCATCTCAGGAAATGATTTAATCTTGTTACCTCTATCTCACTCACTATTTTTTAATTATTTTAATATTAAATATTTAATTAAATACAAAATGAATAATAATAATAAATTAATAATATCAATGTCATTTCATTAATTTTTTAGCTAAAATAAACATTGATAATTGATAATAAATGACATTAATTGCGCTTTTTTTTCTTTTTCTAAATTAACATGTTAACCAATGGATACTATAACATTAATAACGCACAACTATAAGGGTCTGTTTGGTATAGAATAATAGAATGAACAGGTGAATGGAATGGACGAGGTACTGGAATGGATGAGGTAATGGAATTGATCATTACCATTCCATATCTTGTTTGGTTACCATGTATGAATGGAATGAACAATTACTTTTTGTTGTTTGGTATGCGATGATGGTGTATGGTGCTAGGTGTCAGTTGTAGCGGCGGCGGCGGTTGGCGATGGTGGTGGGTGGAGACGGCGGCGGATGGTGACAACGGTGGTGGTGGTGGATGACGGTGGAGGTAGGTGGCGGCAGTGGCGATAGTGGTGGCGGGAGTGGTCGGAGGTGGTAGCGATAGTGGCGGTGGGTGGTGATGGTTGATAGCGGTGGCGGTGGTGGGTGACAGCGGTGATCGGAGGTGGCAGTGGCCAGGGGCGGACCCACATGGAAAGGATCGGGGTCCACGGACCCCAATGTTTTTAAAAAAATTAGTAGATCCGGTATATTAAATTTTATTAGGACCTCATAAATATAATTAGGTGGACACCATAGAAAGAAAAGGAAAGCTGGTATAGTTGTAAACCTCTTTATTTAACAACAAGAGGTCATGGGTTCAATCCTTGTATAACTTGTTTTTCTGTTTTTTTTTTAAATCTAGTTCAAATCTCGCTCTAACCCGACCTGAACGAGGACCGACCCGAAAATTTTAACGTTTTGTTATGAAAATTTTGAACACCGAAAAAATGGACCCCATTGAAAAAAAATCCTGGGTCCGCCACTGGCAGTGGCAATGGTGGCGGCGATGATCGAAGGTGGGTGGTGGCGATGATCGGAGGTGGCAGTAGCAACGGTGGGTGGCGGCGACGGCGGTGGCGGGGACGGAGGTGGGTGGCGACGGTAGGTGGTGGCAGCAGTGGCAGGTGGCGGCGGAGGTGGGTGACGACGACATATGGCGATGGTGGTGGTGGTGGGTGGTAGCAACGGTGGTGGGTTGTTGTCTTGTTAACGAAGGGTGAAGAAGGAATGGAGTGGAAAAAAAACCACAGGGGAGACGGATGAAATGATTTTGAGGGAATGAAATGCATTTTGGAATGGACGATTCCATTCCATCGACCAACCAAACACTCTTTTTTTTTATTCCTTCACAATGATCAATTCCATTCTACCTCTCATTCCTAAATAACAAACGCTACCTAATATTACTTCGTCCCTACTTTTGATAAAGGGATATACTATTAATAAAGAATAAAATAACTTATTTTGTGTTTAAGAAGAAATGAAATGTGACCCAGTTGCCAAGATTAGCCTACCCTACCCAAGATTTTCTTCACGGTTACTTATTTGTCTTTTATGTATAAATCATTTTGCAAAATTTCTTTGTAATAGTTGTTACAGAGAACAATAAGGTTTTAAAATATAGAATTTGTTATAATATTATGAACACATCTTTTCATTACAAGCGGGATTGCAACCATGATTGATCGGAGTAGGCCCCCTCATCGATGGATTCTAGTTCAAAATAGAAAGATCTCGCATCAAAATGACTATCGTCATCATTTAGATGAAGACCGAGTTAAATTAAATCTACAAACCCTAATAAAAAAAATCTTGAGAAAGTATCGATTTTCATTACGAACACCCTTATTTACTCATCGGTAAGAGATATTTGGAAGTTGATGGAGCCTGTAGAGTAGGCCAAAAGCTCCAAAAATAATTTAGAGAAAGAAGAGAGAGATTGGGGCAATTTTCTTCTTTCTGAATGCAAAGTACAAGAATAAATATGCAAAACAATGGTAAGTAATCCACTACTTGCACTAACCATATTCTAGGGAAACAAACATGCCACCACTCTACTAAATGCATAACTGAACTTAGACTAGACGGTATGGGGGCATCCCGTTCCGCACACCGCCCCCCCCCCGCCCCGTTCCGGCATCTTCGTCGCCCCGCGGACGTTCTCGACGGCCCACTTTCAAATATATATCTGTTATGCAACGGATAGTTTAATAAAAAAAAAAATACTTTTCCACTTTAAATACTTACCCCTTTCAACCATTTTTTATACAATTCTTCTCCCAATTCTTCCATTCTTCTCCAATTATCTCATCTTTTTTTATAAAAAACAATCCCCTTTTTTATAGAATCATGAATCCAAACAACCCCAACCCAAACAACCCCAACCCAACCCGAACCAACCTAATTTTTTTTCGAGTCCCGCTTACACCCCGACTATGGATTCTTCGTGGGGGTCTCCACAATTTCCGTTTTCGGAAATGTAATTTTTTTTTCGTAAATGTTTTTTTTTTAGGAAATGCAATTTTTTTTATGTTATGAAATGACTTTATTTATGTTGTATTTTTTAACTTTTATAATTTTTTTATTAAGTTAATAAAAAAACACTTAGAAAATTATAAAATAATGAGGTGGGGTAGCCACATCCTCCATCCCCTCAAATGTGAAGGAGGTCCATCCCCCACGAGCCGGTGATGTGGCGCCTACGTGGCGGCCCATCCTCGTGGGGATGGGCCTTACCATACCCTTTAGTCTTAAAGAAACTTGTGCTTCTATAAGACTAGAGGGTATGGTGAGGCCCATCCCCATGAGGATGGGCCGCCACGTAGGCGTCACATCACCGGCTCATGGGGGATGGGCCTCCTTCACTTTTGAGGGGGATGGAGGATGGGGCTACCCCATCTTAATATTTTATAATTTTCTAAGTTTTTTTATTAACTTAATAAAAATTAAAAAATATAATATAAATAAATTCATTTCATAACATAAAAAAAATTACATTTCCTAAAAATAAAATAAAAACATTCCGAAGAAAAAAAATTACATTTCCTAAAAATAAAAAAATTACACTACTCGTCTTCGTCTCCGTCACCGTCCCCGACGTTTACGTTGTTCCATATATGTTCTACCAAATCCTGTTGAAGGTTTGCATGCGTGAAGTCGTTGGTTAGCGCAAAGGAGTTTAAATCCTGTTGCGTCGGATCTACCGGGACAGTATTCCCGTAAGATGCATTCTCATCATACTCACAAATCGCCCGACCTTCGTCTTCAATAATCATGTTATGGAGCAAAATGCAAGCGTACATACAAAGGCGCAACATCTTCGGTGTGAACGCACGTGCCGGTTATTCAAGGATGACCCATTTTTTTTGTAAAACACCAAAAGCACGTTCGATGTCTTTTCTTGCAGCTTCTTGACGCTTGGCGAATTTTTTCCTTTTTTCGTCCTCGGGAAATGAAATAGTCTTGACAATTGTAGACCTAGACGGATATATTCCGTCAGCAAGATAATACCCGCGTCTATACTCAACCCCTGAAACTGTAAAACGGGTGTCTGGACCGATTCCATTAACGACATCGCTAAAGATCGTCGATTGTAAAGGGGTACATCCGAAAAATAATCGTTCACCAATTTCTCGTACACTCCTGTCGTAAAAAATATATAAATACGAGGAAATATATAAATATATAAAATTTATTAATGACAAACCTTCGAGGTCTCTGTTAATCCGTATTCGTCTGGTAATAACGTTTTCAGACGAGCCATCTTCCTCTTCCTCCTCCAAAAGAATCTTCGCCGCCTTTACCATAGCGTTTGCGAAAAACATCTCCTCTTCGTCCGAAGAAGACGAGGACCACCAAGGATTAGATGCCATTGTGGATGAAAATGGGAGTGTTTTTTTATAAAAATGGATGAGAATGGGAGAAGAATGGGTGAAATGGATGTGAATGGTATAAAAAAATTGATGAAGTTGATATATATTTAAAGTGAAAAAGGTAATTTTTTTTATTAAAACTATCTGTTAGTTAACGGATATATTTTTGAATTTTGGCACGTCGCATTCGTCTCTGGGCAGCCGGGGACGACGGAACCGGGCGAGGGGGACGGTGTGGGGGACCGGCGCCGGGCCTCGCCGGGCCTAAGCGGGCCCCCATACCGCTTAGTCTAAACATGTGATAAATGTTAAAAATAAATCTCCTTTTGACCCATTCAGTCAGGGGCGGACCCAAGTTATGGGGTGGGTGGGCGGCCGCACCCCTTGAAAAAAAAAATTTAGTGGTATTTTTCGCGAAAAATCCAGACCGCACCCCTTGGAAATTTTCGTCAGCCCTTGAAAAATTCCGACCGCACCCCTTGAAAATTTTCGTCCGCACCCCTTAAAAAATGTTAGGAATTTATGTAAAAAAAATTGTGAACAAGGATTGAAACCTGATCAAATTATGTAAACAAGTTAGCCTACACCCCCTTTAATAAACTTAAATTCAATCCATCAAGCCCAATAACTTAATACTCATTCAAGCCCAACCCAACTACTAGTTTTGTTAAACAAACCAGTCCACATAATAAAAAAAACCCAAATCACTGCCACTTGCCAGCGACTCCCGCCCTCCCTCTGCCTCACTTCAGCGCCCAGCGACAGCATAATTCCGGCTGGCGACTGCAAAATTTCGGCTGCAAACTGGGTAATTCAGGCCGCCCCTGACAGGTACATGTTTTTTACTAGGGCTTATAATAATTACTAGGGCTTGAAATTCAAAATTTTGGTTGGCAAACATGTTTGTTGATTATATGATTGTTGGTTGGCAAATAATAATTACTAGAGCTTGAAATTCAAAATTTTAAATTGAAAATTAAGGAACATGGGCTATGGTTGAACACTTGAAGATCCTTGTTTATTTTGTATGTGATAGGATTAGGAATGAACAATGAGTGGGGAAGTTATGCCGCGATTTCTCAAGAGGAAAGGGGTTGAACCACTTTTTTTCGCCGGATTATTCTAATTAAAGACCAAGGTATGTTATAGATAAGTTTTTTTGTTCTTTTATTGAATGATTAAGAGAAATAAAATTAGTGATGGTTTGAGCTTTGATGTTGTTTTGTTTGTTAATGTGATAGGAAGTTAGGAACTAAGGTTTGATTGTTTGAGAATTGAAATGGACCCGACCCGCTATGAAACTTTGTTTGTTTGTTTTTACTTGTTTTACATGACCCGACCCGATCCGACCCGCTATGAACTGATTTTTTTCAATAGCTAGGGGTCTAAAATCAAATTTCCGCACCTCTAGGAAAAAAATCCTGGGTCCGCCACTGCATTCAGTAAGTGATTTAGTCCATGAGCTTTCTAGTCTCTCTCTTGGGCCTGTTGCAAGGCCCACCAGAATGTTTTTGCTGGGCTGCATCTAACATTGTTTCCAGAATTGACACATAAGTGTCTAAACTGATGGTTTCTGTAGTGGAACAGGAGTTGGGTTTCCATGAGCTTGTCGAAACAACGAGACATGAAAAAACAGGGTGAATTCACGAGCCTAGCGGTAATTAATTCCAGCTTGTAAGCAACCTTACTAATACGTTCCAGAACTTTAAACGGACCGAAAAACGTTTTGAGAGTTTCTTGGAGTGTCAGTTTGCAACCGGTAATCTTTCAGTCGTAGATAGACCCTGTCGCCCACTAAAAACGTCTTGTCTAACCAATGAGCGTTTGTTAGACTTATCATTCTTTGTTGTGCTCTTTCAAATTATCCTAAAGTAGCTTACGCAACCTATCTAATTCTTTCAAGGATGAATCAATGGAAGGAGTGTCCCGGTGTATAGTGATTAAAGTCTGGTACTAGTCTGCGATATAGAGCTTGAAACGGGCTCATGTGAATGGATGAGTGATGTGATGTATTGTACCAGTAGTATTCTGCTAAGTACAAATAACGGCTCCACGACTTTGGCTTGTCACTAGCGGAGGTAATTTTGAAGACAAGGTTTACTTCCGTTTGTCCATCCGATTGCGGGTGGTACACGGTTGAAAACTTCAATTTTGTTCCAATCTGCTTAAACAACTCTTGCCAAAAGTGACTTAAGAAAATCGAATCCCGGTAATTATTGTGTAACTAATTATGGTCTCCCAGAATTGGGCTTCGCAAGGAACGCATAATCAGTGGGCTAAGCAAAATAGAAATACCCATCTCAAATTTCTATGGATTTGGTTCAAAGTATTTTGGGCATGAACATTTCTCTAAATGGGCCTTCTGATCAATCTTGGATTTGGGCTTATTCAGACAAAAGTGGTAAGAAACATCAAAAATAGTTAATTACTCGTATGATTGATCTTCTTTTTCATATAGAGCTTAGTCTCATATGACTTCCGACTACCAGAGGGTTTGAAGGCTAGAGCTATCAACATGACGATCATATTCCTTCGTAAGTTGTTGAGAGTTATAGTCTTATATGTAGATTTAAGAGTAGAATTAGAGGGTGTATAATTTAGCCGTTCTAAAAATATATGAAGTCAAATTCAAATATGGTTTATGACGTTGCATCATTCAAAGCATCTCTAGTACTCTCTCGATTCACACACCGTCACATCAGCACCACTTACCCCCCTCTCCCCTTCCTTTTCACACGCTTATTTTTTTTAAAATGTTTTACTCTCTCTCTCTCTCTCTATATATATATATATATATGTATATATATATATATATATATATATATATATCCTTTACTTAACAACCACACAATTTCGATAATAAATAACACCTTCGTTGGACGTCAGTGGCGGAACTAGAAGAAAAAGTCAGGGGTATCCCAAAATTTTTACTTATATCTGTCTCTAATTATTTGAGGGCCTAAGGGGCCCTGTGCGGCTAGTAAAAGGTACCCTTAAAAATTTCTTTTACATAGGGTACGTCATCCCTGCGAATTTGAGAACCCTTAGGGACCTTTGCGATTAGTGTGTGTATATATATACTAGTATAAAACCCGTGTATTTCATGGGTTGAATAAAAAAAATATCAAATATGGAATCCAATATACTAGTATAAAACCCGTGTATTTCATGGGTTGAATAAAAAGATATCAAATATGGAATCCAAATATAATTTTAATTTTACATTCTAAAGCATATATTGATTATCATTTTTTATTATTAATGAGTGTACCACACACACGAAAACACGATATCAAATATCTTTTTTATAAAACTTTATATGTTATCTTGAAGTTTTATAAATAACTTTTAGTTTGTAATAAAAATATCTTTAACAATAAAAAGAACATCAAATATTTGTTAAAGGCTTAAAGCATGTAGTCTTATAGGAAGTTTCAATATTAGAATCATAGGTTTTAAATAGAATCATATCTAAAATTTTTATCTTTAGTTTTATATAACTGGAGTTTAAAAACTCTTATCAAGGAATTTTTTACGCAGGGAGAAAGTACGAAAAATAAAAAAAACAAATAAATAATGTTCATAATAAATCATATAAACTATAATGGTTGAAGTTTGACTAAATATCTATGACGTTTGCAGACTAGTATTACCTTGTCCCAATGCTCTCATATTATTATATTATATAAATCTTCATCTTCTTTATTCTTTTAAGAAGAGTGACTCTGCAGGTTTCCAACCGGAAATCTTGGTTTCCATGACCGTAAAATTTAAGTATTTTTTTTTTATCTTCACTACACTTAGGGGTATCCTAACATTTGCTTAGAGGCATCCCCGATAAATAAAACGGAGATTAAAGAAAAAAAATTATAGTTTGCCAAGAAAGTTGAGGGGTATCCTGGGCAACCCCTCACCAGTAAGTAGATCCGCCCCTGTGGACGTGTTCTATAAAACACTAATTTTGTTTCAGGTATTACATCATTCATAAACAACTTTATATTTACAAACTATCACCAATTTATTTATAGAGTAAATTGCCATTTTCGCCCCAGAGGTTTGGGCATGTTTGCCATTTTCGTCCAAAATGACACTTTTGTACCATTTTGCCCCCCACGTTTGGCATTTTTTGCCATTTTCATCCAAATGCCTAACCAAGTTACTTTATATTTGTCTGATGTGGTAATTTTGAAAATTTTAAAATATAAGGGGGTAACTTGCAATTTTTGTGTTATAGATATATCATAGCACATACATACAACACATACATACATACTGTCTCATCGCTCACCCTCAACAAACGCCGCCACCACCACGACCATCAACAACCTGCAAATCCGGCACCATCTCCGGCACAACCTGCAACTCCGGCACAACCATCCCAAATCCGACCCGTCTCTCTCTTCTCTCTCTCTCTTCTGCGATCGTGAAGGGTAATGGCAGATGATGAGTCGTCGGCCACCACCACCACCACTCTCTCTCTTTCTCATCGTTTTTCTCTCTCACTACGGCAGCCGGATGTTTCTAATCTAGGGTTTCGCTCAGATCTGATGAAGATGATGCTAATGGCGGTTGCTGGTGGAGTTGGTTGGTGGTTGTTGAGGGACGAACGGCGGTACAGATGACGTGATTGAGAGCTAGATCGTTTTTTAACCAGAGAGTTGGTGAATTTAACGGTGACGGGTGGTTAGGGTTTCGATTTTCAATTGAACAAGTTGACATTGGATCGGGTTGTTGATGTTGATTCGCCGTATGGTCAAGGGTCGAGCTTTTTATTTTGCTAAAAAGGTAAATCTGGTATTCAAGTTACTTTTTTGTTGTTTGAATGTACGATGAGTTCAGATATATGAATCGATCAGTTAGACTTTCTTGATGTATTTTGCAAAATGTATGTTATTGAAATGCTTATGTGTATACAGATTTGCACTTGTTGCAAAATTTGTTGAGATTGTTGTATGATGCTTGCTAGATTTGATTGAATCAATGGTTGGGGGTTATGGTGGTGGTTGGAGAGAGAGAGAGATAGTAAAGAGAGAATAAGAGATATGAAGGTGGTTGTGGAGGTGGTGGGGATTGGTGGCGGAGGTGGTGGGGAATGGTGGTGGTGGTGATGGTGGATGAGAGAAGAGAGAGAAAGATGAGAGAGAAAGAGAGAGATAGAGAGAGAGAGAGAGAGTGGACTGATGAAACTCTATAAATTAAAAAAAAAAACTCATTCACTCTATAAATTAAAAAAATTATTAAAAAAACATTATAAATTAAAGAGTAAACATTACAAGTTACCCCCTTATCATTAACAAATTTCAAAAATGCCCCAATTTGACGTTATTAAGTGACTAGGTTAGGCATTTGGATGAAAATTGCAAAAGTTACAAACGTGGGGGGCAAAATGGTACCAAAATGTCATTTTGGACGAAAATGGCAAACGTGCCCAAACCTCAGGGGCGAAAATGGCAATTTACTCTTATTTATATAATCTTAAAATGAAAGGTCGGTGGTGTAGCCGACCTTTCATCTTTCATTTGCCTTTTGGTAACATCACAGAATAATGACAATTTCATTTTAGAAAATGACAAAAAAAATGAGCAAAAACTTTCATCTTCATTTTAGAAACGGACAAACAAATGACAATTTCATTTTAGAAACAAAAAAATGACAAATAACACAAAAGCATCCTAAGCTTTCTTAATCGACAAAAATAAACCTTAAATTTTATAAAACTTTCTTAAAAGTTTATAAATTATTATTTATGTTTCTTAACTTCTAATTTTTTAAATTTACCCTCAATATTCTATTCATTAAATTGAAATTAAAAAAAGGAACTATTTTATTACCTGATTATTTCTATATATGTATCAGTTTAAATTTATGTACATGTCAGTATAAATTCACGTTTCAACGTTAAGGGTATAAATTCACATATCGACATATTTTTTTTTTCGAAAACGAGTCTGGTCAATTATAATACGTTTTCATGCTTATTTAGCATACATTCAGAAACGAGTTGGGTGAAATGTAATATGTTTTAATTCGACGATATAAGTTCGAGTTATCGTACTTTTGATGGCGCTAAGTCTTTATGCAAATGTAAGGGTTGTGTAGTGGTTAGGTAGAAGCCTCACCAAATGCACCGACTTGGGTTCAATTCCGCTTCTTTTGTAACCGCAATGCTTTAGATCAAATACGTCGAAACACGCGTTTTCGTATGGTTGACGCACCATATAACGGTGCTGCAAGCTATAAACAATTAAGGCGTCGCCGCCGCAACACGCGACCTATGGCAACAATCTATTATATATAGTTAATGAATGATGATGAATAGTAACTTTATTTTTAAAATAATATATAGCTTCTTATTAATATTTTATTTAATATATTATAATAGTTTATTATTATATTTACTTTTAATAACATATTTTTTTCCTTTTTTAAAACCATATATTTCCTTTACCATTTTTTTAATAATTCATTTTCTTTTTTAGAACATATATTAATTTATTAAATAATTTGATACTTCTTTAATAATTTGCGTGTATAACTTTTTTCTAAAAACTTAAATACGTAGTTGTGCTTGATTTTTTCCCTCAACATTCCGTTATAAGTTTTGTTAAAAACGAAGTTGTACTCAAAATAAAGTATTTATTTGGTATTATAAAACGGTACAATGATAAATTAAACTGTTCTAATGGTTTGGCTTTCTAAACAACATGCTTTATTTTCAAATCACTTTTGTTTTACATTATCGTTTGCTCGGTTTCGCCGTAAAATGCGACGTAAAAAAACTAGTTTTTATATTAATTTTTATTAATCAAAATGTTTCTCTAACAAACTATTTTTTTATTTCGTACTTCTAAAATTACAGATTCAAAAGGTATATTATATATATGTTTAAAAATATTTAAAAGTGCATATCATAAATCATAGGAATGAGATCAAATACAAACATTTATGTTTGTAAGCACTGTAAGAACTAACACATAATTGACAATTGTCTCTCAATAAAAATTAATTTAGGGGTAATTTAGACATTTTTACCCTATTTATGTATAAGAGTTAACTGTCATTTTTGTCCATGTGGTTTGTTCACTTTTGCCATTTCAGGCCAATTTTAAAAAATGCACCAGTTTCCTCCCTAACATACTGGAAACGTGCCACTTCAATCCAAAAATTAAAACTCAGTTAAGTCAGACATGTTAAATGAAGGGGATTATTGTCAATTTATAAAATAAGGTGAAAATAAAAGATATATGAATTGACAATAATACCCTTCATTTAACCTATCTGATTTAACTAGGCTTTAATTTTTGGACTGAAGTGTCACGTTTCTAGTATGTCAGGGAGGGGAAACTGGTGCATTTTTTAAAATTGGCTTGAAATGGCAAAAGTGAACAAACCACAGGGACGAAAATGACAGTTAACTCTATTTATAACTATTACAAATAATTATTAAAATATCCCTAAATCCATGCAAGTTTAATTCAAATTAAAGTCTGAATTTTTAACATATCCATGATCAGATAACTCTCCATGATCAAACCAACCGGCAGGAACCACCACAAAAAAATACAACCAACACTACACTATATAATTAGCATAAAATCCTTAGTCGTTCTCCATTATCAGTACATCGTCCTCAATCATTCCCCATTATCAACATAAACGACATTAGCACAACATCCTCAATCGTTCTCCATTATCATCACATCAGATGTGCTGATTATATCTACTTTTGGTTTTCAGATTTAACACAGATGTGCTGATTATATCTACTTTTTTTTTTGTATTTTATTGTAATTAACACATAATCAACATACACCCGTGTACTATGTCAGCACATGAACAACCAACTCATCTATCCCACATCTATGGTAATTAACACTTTAACAACACAAAATCAACTTTAACTGATTGTTGATTATCGCTGGACGTTTGTTTCGAGGCTGAACGCACACCAACTTCTTTAGCTTGTTCGTATTCAATCTGTTGTTCGTCTTCGAGGCTGATCGCACAACGGGTTTTGTATGGAATTGAACTTTATCGTACAAAAAAGGATTAATGTGGGTGAGTTGTTTTGATATTGATCCTCATAAGAATTACAGTACAAAATAAGAACATACGTATAGACTTAAAATCAACATAATACATTTTTCATACTAGCACATTCCAATGACATAACTAACACAATTATAAAACACCTTTTTGTAACTTTTTTTTAAAAGTAACTTTTATGAATAAAAAAGTATATCAATATGGTACTCATATTAAAGATAAAAAAATACATGATTTTATGATATAATTTTTTTAAACAAATAATGAAGTATATAAAGGTTATTTTAGTTTAAAAAACCTTGGTGGAATTAGTATTTAATGGAAAATGGCTAAATGAATAAAATACCCCTAAATAATAGATCTTATTATTTAATATAAATTAGCAATTTTACGAAATTACCCCTAACTTGTTAGTACTAATTATTAATTATAAGGTTTTTATTTGTAATCAACACCAACCCTTGATTTAAACTATCAACTTCTCAGATTTGTTCTTACAATTTTACACTATTTGTTCAGTATCTCAACTCATAAATCATATAAACGTAAAACTATAAATTACATAACTACTCTTTTATAGATCCAAAAAATCCGTTTGAAATGCATATGATATGCTTAAAACTATACATTTTATAAACTTAAACAAATACAAAGCATAAATACAACTACTCTTTTACAGATCCCCTGAATCCGTTTGAAATGCATATGATAAGCTTTCTTGTCACACAAATAGATGCAATAATATAAATATACATATTATTACAAGTTAAATTTAAATTGTTAATCAATAATACATAGTGGAATTCACCGTGCTTTGCGGCGCCGTTCAGTAGGTATCATTTTGGCTTGATACAACGTGTGTAGAATACCAATCCAAAAGGATACACGCAAGATGATATTACACATTTTATAACGATCGAAAATCATAAAAATAAATAACGGTTATGGTTCGAATAAGAGTGATTCCGCACCTAGGTGCGGTTCGGGTTGTGATCACCGGATGTTGTCGATTTGATTCATAAAGCATTCAACTATATTATTAAAATAACGAAAAAGTAAACCATGTCAAATTATATAAAAAACAACTTTTAGCGAAACGTGAATAAAAGTAAGCACGTCGCAATGGTATATTGGGATATTCATAATGCATTCAACTATTCTATTAAAATAACGAATAAGAGTTAATTGCGTCAATTTATATATAAAAAACAAAGTGAGACAACTTTGAGTACATATATGTTTGTGTTCTGATCACTTGTATATAACTGTTCACAGTAAAATTTATATTAAGACGTAAATAAAAATAAGACCATTGTAACGGCATACAGAAAATATTATATTTTAAAAAGTTATAAGAAAAAATAAAATATGATCAGAATTAATAATAATAATAATAATAATAATAATAAAGTAATGTTAAATATTGATATCCTTGAACTTGTTAATATAAAATAGTAATTTATATTAAGTTTTAGTTTTGAATTAAAAATAAAAGCTAAAAGCTAAAAATAAAATAGTAATTAATTTTATATTAAGTTTTGTTAATATAAAATAGTAATTATATAATTATCAATTTGTAATATGTTTTGGCAACATGATACCATTAGCTTAAATGGTGTTTTTAGTAAATTTGTACTTTTTCTCATAATGCAATAGTTATATTATATTTATATAATTATCAATTTGTAACATGTTTTGGCAACATTGTGTTGTACCATTAGCTTAAATGGTGTTCTTAATAAATTTATACTTTTTTCTCATAATGCAATAGCTCTAGAGATCAAACTAGGGATGAGCAAATGGTACCAGTACCGAATTTACCAAACCGGTTACATTTTCGGTACCGACTTTTGACATTTTCGGTACCAGTGTTTACCGGGTTTTACCTTTAAATACCGGTACCGAACCGTACCGTACCGGGTATATTCAGTACCGATACCCACTTTTGAGGATTTTCGGTACCGAGCTCATCCCTAGACCAAACCAAAATCTTTCTTCAAAGTGTTATAGCCAAGGTTTAAATAGTTCATTAGGATATGCTGAATGAACTACCTGATTTTTCAGTCAATGAGATAATATTTTCATGAAGCTTGAAGTACTATTTTCTAAAGCCTTAATGCCTTATCTGTCACACCCCAACCGATGGCAGAAACATCGGGATGAGACTGATGTATTGCAAAATACATCCATTTATCGTGTAAAGTTTGTACATATTTCGTATTCGTTTAGTTTAGATTTCGTTGGAATTTCGTTACTTTGATCGATTCTTGTATTTCCAGGTATTTGGTGCTAAAAACGTCGAAAAACGTAGAGTTAATGGCTGGGAAACAAGTTGGAATGGAGTTAGAATAAATTCTGGATAGTTGCAATGCTGAAGCTGGTTAAAAAACGGAGAAGTCTGTGAAAAGAGGGGCGTCGCGTCGCGCCACACTGATCTATCCTAGCCGTCGCGCCCCGTGAGGATTAAACAATTAATTTTTGGCACTTTATGCTGTCGCGCTACGCGACTGTGAGACATGATACCCGTCGCGCGACGCGACGGGTCTAGGTGGCGTCAATCCTTCTTTCGGGGACCAGGGTTTAATATAAAATCACAATAATCATTCCAAAAAACCTAATTACGAATCAAGCAAGTTGTGGACGAATTTCAGAGTTCTTTTGGAGCGTTTTCGAGTTCGGTAAACTATCGGTTGAAGATACGAAGTGCGAGAATCATTCTGGTTGCATATTTGCCATTCGGGTGTCTTTACTTTCGTCTTTCTTTCATCGCCATGCTTCGTCTTCTCGTTAATACTTTGTGTGATGTTTTTCATGACTATTCTTGGCTAAACTTGTTAAAATACCTAGACATGGATGATTGATTGCTTATGTTTTGATTATATTATGGATTTATGAAAACTATGGATTATTTATGAATTGTAAACGGCTTTTTCTATCGGTTAGATGTGTTTACGTGCTCGATATTGTTTGAATATTGATTATTACTTCGTATGATTCTTGGTGACAGTCTTTATCACATAATAGAGTCGTGCTAGGGTTTTAGATTTTGGTGAGTGTCTATATCACATAATAAATCTTAACTCTTTAGGGTGAAATTGCGCAATTAACCTTAGAAGTAATATTTGGTAATCTTATAAAATCAAATGTTCTACTAATCATCAATAGCTGCAAGGTGCGAGATTATTGCTAGGTCTTAGCGATTGAACCGTAAGGTGGGTCCTTCTTAGGAAGTAAACCTATTAGCTGCTGTCTAGCAAGTCTAACTGAGAAAACAAGTCTATCCTTGGTTTAGATCTCGACATGGAGTGAGCCTCGTAGGATACTTTTATAAATCCATTAGATTTCTTGCAAGAGAGTCTAATAACCGGTAATTTAACAACCTTTAGGGGATCATAGGTGCTCTTGAGAAGGGTTAGGAGTCCTTTAGATTTCCCGAGAGGTGAGAATTTTATGATCCCGGTTCCATAGTAGACAACTTCCAAATATAATCTTAACTAAAAGCAACCAGGATTCCAGTCTAGGTAGTGTTTTCGTCATCTGAGAAAAGTCCACAGCAATTTGTTAGTTAGCTTGGTTAATTAATTTTAGTTTTAATTACATTCTTAGGATTTTTAGAACCCCCCCCCCAAAACATAAAAATAGTTAAGTTTCGTGTCAGCGTCAGTCTAGATAAAGTAATTAGCGTAATTAATTAGAGTGTCGTGGGTTCGATATCCGGACTTACATAGCTATACTAGAGTCGATCGGTACACTTGCCGGTTAGTAGTTTAGTGTGTCTTAGTGAGTCTAGAGTATTACTTAGAGTCTAGAATTAGGTTAATTTGAGTTGTTTTTATTAAACTACTTTTAGCACATCAAGTTTTTGGCGTCGTTGCCGGGGATTCTTGGCAATTGCGTTGATTACTTTGTTTGGACTTCATCTGATATCATTACGTGCTATTTGTGTGTTTTCGAGTCGTAGGAGTCTAAATAGTCTTAGTGTCCTTTGTTTTTATTTTAGAGTCTTTTGTTAGAGTCGTCTTACTTGTTTATTTTCGGTGTTGCAGTGAATGCCCCATACACGTTCTCAGGGACCACCGAAGCCGCCGATTGGCAAGTCTGCCTTCTCGTCTTCTAGTTTAAAGGTTAGTAAATCTTCCACTTCATCTTCCGCCGCTTCTGACTCTACACTCCAATCTAAACCACCAGCCTTTGACTTCACCCCGAAGTCTTCACCCCACAATTCCCCACCACCTTCCCGTTCTCGTACACCTAGTCCTACACCTAATAACCAAATGGCCAATAGAACCGTTTACGAACAAGCCACCACCGGTTTCACCGGTGCTAATTCACCCATCACCCTTCCCAACATTGCTAATGACTGGTCCTGGCAGATCCCATCCTACATCATGACGGCCATCACTAATTCGTACCAATTCCATGGCCGTGATGATGAGGATGCTCCCGCCCACATTAACCGAATCACCCGCCTTTGCAGAACCTTCTCTATTGAGGGTGTTAATCTAGATGCCAGGTACCTTCAGGTTTTCCCATTTTCTCTCACTGGCCACGCAGCCGTCTGGTTTGATTCGCAGCCAGTGGGAACTTTCACCACCTGGGCAGGTTTACGAGATGCTTTCTTAGCTAAATATTTCCCACCCGCCAAAGCATCTCGTCTCCGCGATCAGATCCATTCGTTCCAGATGGAGCCTGATGAGCCTTATCACCTGGCCTGGGAGAGATTCCAAACTCTTATTTCTCGTTGTTCTCAGCATGGGTTGTCGAATTGGGCACTCGTAGAAAAGTTCTACAATGGTCTCACCCCCGAGATCAAAGCCCGTTTCGATACTTCTGCTGGAGGGCAACTCATGGGTAGAAAGACAGTTAATGAGTGCAATGATTTGTTTGAGAGTTTTGCCCATTCTGACATGGACTATAGCACTACCAGCAAGACTTCCATTCATGTGACTACCTCCTCGACCACTCGAGGGGTGAACCAAGTTGGCTTGGATTCATTGGTAGCTGTTGCTCTAGAGAGGATGGAGAAATCTTTTAAACAGGAGTTGAATGAGATTAAGAAAAAAGTTGATAGATGTGAGGATTGTAGGGGAGGCCTTCACCGTTAGTTGATCATTCACGCGTACCCTACCCCGCCCGCCTTAAGCATAAAAAATATGCTAAGGAATATGGGCAATTTCTTGAAATGTTCAAACAACTAAAAATCAACCTTCCTTTTATCGAAGCCTTACAGTCCATGCCTAAATACGCCAAGTTCCTTAAGGACCTTCTCAAACGTAAGGATAGGATAGGTGAGCTTTCAAACATTCCGTTGACCGGAGGTTGTTCCGCGGTGGTCTTGAATAAGCTACCGGAGAAACTAACCGACCCGGGTACATTCACCATTCCTTGCTTCTTCGGGGGTGCCGTTAACCCCGCTCACGCCTTAGCCGACTTAGGTGCTAGCATCAACTTGATGCCATTTTCTCTTTTTGAGAAGCTAGGCTTAGGAGAGCTTACACCCACGCGTATGTCATTGTCCTTGGCCGACCGATCGGTCAAGTATCCTCGTGGAGTCATAGAGAATTTGCTTGTTAAGGTAGATAAGTTTGTGTTTCCCGTAGACTTCGTGGTCTTAGATATGGAGGCCGATGAGAGAGTCCCGATCATTCTTGGCCGTCCATTCCTTCGAACTGCAAAGGCTGTCATTGACGTCTTTGGCGGTAAGATTTCACTTCGTGCGGGCGATGAGATAGTTACCTTTGAGATAGATAGAGCCATGAAACATCCTAGTGGTAGTGATGATTCTAGTGGTTCGTGTCACTCCACTTACTTCCTAGATTCGTTCATCTCGTGCGTTGATAGGTGCATAGATTTCATTAGTGGGGCCGATCTAGTTAGTGAGGGAGAAGTTGAAGAGGAGTTTGTTGATGAGGGTGAGGAGGTAGATTCGTCTTGGATCCCCGAGACCTTAGAGCTTTGTGAGGTTAGAGAAGAAAGTGAGAGTAAACCCGTAGAGGATCCACCCCTAAAGCTTACGGTTCTCCCGTAACACCTAGAGTACGTATTCTTTGGAGAGAACTCGAGTTTGCCCGTCATTATTTCCTAGAAATTGACGGAGGAGGAGAAGGGGAAGTTAGTTGAGGTGCTAAAGGAGCACAAGGAGGCGATTGCTTGGACGTTGTCCGATATTAAGGGGATTAGCCCCACTTTTTGTACCCACCGTATTCTTATGGAGGATGAATTTAAATCGGTGGTGCAACCTCAAAGGCGTTTAAATCCTAACATGAAAGAGGTTGTTAGAAAAGAAGTGTTGAAGCTTATTGTCACGGCCCTCAGCCCCGGTTTGACCCTGTCCAGAGCCGCGAGGCAGGAAATCCCGTGGTATTTAATTTAGTGACAGCGGAAGTCTTTTTAAACAGGATCAATTATTATTAAAACTGCTCGTTTATATATATAATATAGGGATAACTCCCATAATTTACAAATACTTGATTTCACTGGGAAATCCTTTATTTCTTTAAAACATGTTTCTTTATTTAATTACATTGAGCCACTTTCTAAGCTTGTAGTGCTACACGGCACTTTTCCTTTGCTCACAACAAATCACCTGAAACATGTTTGAAAAAGGTTTTGTCAGCAGGGAAATACTGAGTGAATCATTCAGTTTTACTAAAACGACACTTCTGTTATAATTTACAGTATTAAGAGCGATTACAATGTTTCAGATATCAAACCAACTACCCACAGTACTTGTCACTCGAACACACATTGGCTATCTCGTTGTACAATGGTGTCTGTGACTATGGTCATATCACTCATTGGCTATCTCGTTGTCCAATAGTGACGGATATCAAGTAATGTATACAAAACCCCACATACCGGCTGTAACTTGGTGATTACATAAACTTAATCACTGTAATTATAATCTTTGAAAATAAACATGATTTTGAAAGTAATTTGATAAAAAGAGAATGACTCACATTGTAGATTTAACGAGCAGAATATAAGCCTACTGATTAGCCTTGATTAACCTAATTAAATAATAATGCACACACAAACAGGTTAGTAACTAATACAGCAGTTACGTCAATTCACGAGATTAAATCCTCACAACGATTTATTAGTGCAATACTTAATAATTCAATGGATTCACAACGAATGACAGAGTATAGTCCGAATTCGAACAGCACTCAAACATTCAAGTCGAAATCACATTGAATAACAAAGTATAAACTCTATTTGAGCGGCACTTAAACAATCGTTGGATAATTATAATCGATCGGACGTTGAATCGTAATAGCGATCGAGTTATTACCCTGATTGCGGCAGCACTTCGTGATTAGTGTGTGTTAATTGTGTAAACAGAAAGTAATTTCGATATCAGAAACGAATTTCTTCGTCGAACTTATGCCAAATTTCAAGTCCCAATGTCTGCTATTTATAGCCAAAATTTGGTCAGCCCTGCGCATCGTAGGCCTAAAAACCCCTACGATGCGTATGGGTCTTTTATAAGCCTGCGCATCGTAGGCACAAAACCCCTACGGTGCGTATGGGTTAAAAATAGGCTCCTAGACTAGCCACGGTTGGGACTAGCTTTGCTGAGTCATAAAAATCAATTTTTAAAGTTTTGACAACGAAAATTTGAGGATAATTATCAACTAGGGTTTACCCCCCTTGAGTTTTAGGGGCCCTAATCCTGATTCTGAAAATTATGAAAATTTTAGGGTTTGTTCAGAATCACTTGGGTTTCTCAATTAGGGTTTCCTATTGACCAAATTAAACTAATAACTAGGACTTTTGATGAGAGTTGTTACACTTATGGAAGCCGGTTTGATTTACCCCATATCCGATTTTTCATGGGTAAGCCCTACTCAAGTTGTCCCTATGAAGGAGGGGATGACTGTTGTCGTGAACGAGAAAAACGAGCTCATCCCTTCTCGTACGGTTACCGGTTGGCGTGTGTGTATTGATTACCGCAAGCTCAATGACGCCACCCAAAAAGACCACTTCCCACTCCCATTTATCGATCAAATGCTAGAGCGTCTTGCGGGGCAACAATTCTATTGTTTCCTTGATGGTTTTTCCGGCTATTTCCAAATCCCTATCGCACCGGAAGACCAAGAAAAGACGACGTTTACATGTCCATATTGCACATATGCGTACCAACGCATGCCTTTTGGGCTATGTAACGCTCCGGCTACATTTCAACGATGCATGATAGCGATCTTTCAAGACATGGTTGAGAGTTCTATGGAGGTCTTTATGGATGACTTCTCGGTTTATGGCGATTCGTTTGACTATTGTTTAGGGAATTTAGCAAGAATGATGAAGAGGTGTGTTGAGACGAAGTTGATGCTTAATTAGGAAAAGTGTCACTTCATGGTTACGGAGGGGATAGTCTTAGGGCATAAGATTTCTAGAGCCGGGATAGAGGTAGATAGAGCAAAGATAGATACTATTCATAGGCTCCCTCCACCGACTAGTGTCAAGTCCATCCGTAGTTTCATAGGTCATGCGGGCTTTTATAGGCGCTTTATTAAGGATTTTTCCAAAATTACTCGCCCCATGACTTGACTCCTTGAGAAGGACGTCCCATTCGTCTTTGATGAGGAGTGTCTTACAGCGTTCGATTTCCTTAAAGAGAAACTCGTGGTGCACCCATTCTTGTATCCCCCGATTGGAGCTTACCTTTTGAGCTCATGTGCAACGCGAGTGACTACGCGGTCGGGGCGGTCTTGGGTCAAAGACGGGAGAACCACTTTCACCCGATCTACTATGCGAGTAAAACCCTCAATGACGCCCAAGAAAATTACACTACTATCGAAAAGGAACTCCTATCCGTGGTCTTCGCTTTCGATAAGTGTAACACCCGTCTAATTATTTAACGATTTTCGTTTAATTTGCGAAAATAGACATGACATTAGATGTAAATACTGTCGAATAATACGGGTGAATTAAAACTTTTACAATTTGAAATTAATACCAATTATTATATACAGAATTGCCGTTTAAAAATAACGACGAAACAAAGTGTGCGGAAGCTTGTTTCTCATTCGTGTTCGGTCCTTCCAAGAGCTTGATCTTCATCCGGGAATACTTGGTATTTTTCCTGTGATCAAAACCAACTCAAAAGTTAGTTTTGATGCTTAAACAATAGGTTAAACAAGTTCTAAACAACAAACCATGCAATAAACGAAAAATTTCCAGATTTGTAGTCTGTCGCGGGCCGCGACAGACTTAACATCATCTTACGCGGGCCGCGACGTCTCGTCGCGTGTCGCGGCGGATTTAGGCCCCTCTGTCGCGTGTCGCGAGGGTGCACTTTTTCCAGCAAGGTTCCTTCTGAAACCTGCATTTTTCCAGCTATAAGTTTAGTCGAAATACGAACTTTAAAGTGCCATAACTTTCATTCTACTTATCCGTTTTACGCGATTCTTTTTCCTACGCAACCGTAATTTAATTCTCCATCGTATGGAGTTAAAATCTGACATCCGAATTAACAAAATTCCAGACTTTTATTTCTTCGGCTTATTACCCTTTTTACCAAATTTTGACCCGTTCGATTTTTATCAAACAAACTTATTTGTTTGACCCCTATTTCTCATGAACCCTTTAAATCCAATATTACCTATCATATTAGGTTCCAATTACGGATTTCTACGCATTATTAACCCATTTCTACTTATAGTCTTATTTTGACCCGTTAAGGGTATTTACGTCCTTTTAGGCATAAATCTCGCTCATTCATTTTTAGCACCATATTTTCACATTGGTTCTCAAATGGTCTTCCACCACAATTATATTTGTGGTGGATTTGATGTAGTAGACTATTTATGTCGCGTTTTACATCTCGGTTTGTCATTTTACGAAAAAGACCCATTCTTAGGCATTTGACCACAAAGATTTATGCCTATAACCTTGATGCTTATCTAAGGATTACATGATTATAATACGTGATTCCCAAACCACCCATAAGAGCCGTTTGCCTGATTTACCCATCAAAGGCATATTTATCAACATTAGTCCCTCATTTATGATGAAGGACTTTCACTTCTATTATGATCAAAATCGCACCTTTAAAATATAATCTCATTGATGCGTACCTGGCTCGGGTTAACAAATAGACCCGATTTATACCTTGCTTTTATTATCACATATTCTATGGACGCAATTAACCATATCGCTAATCGCTCCTGTTAACACAAGACTCGACAACCACATTTGTCAATATTGTCAAATGGTGTTATCACACCATTTGACCCGTTTGGCCTATAAGACCAAGCGTTTTCGTAAGTAGCAAAACATGGTTATTAATTACCAATTTGTTCATCCTACCCATTTCGGATTTTTGCCACTAGACCCCTTTTTCTCTTAAAGTCTTTTCTTATATTTTTACCCATTCGGCTTACGCTACGGGTGCCCCTTTTTAACTACAATTTGCTTTAGTCGATACTTGACTAAATTTCCATTTTTACTCATTTTCTTGTTATTAGTTGCACTTTAAAACGATCTTAACGAAAACTCCTTAGTTGTTAATCATTACATGACTAAATTACCGTTTCGCCTCTTTTCACCATAACCCATGGTTTTTATCATTTATGTTTGTTCCGACTCATGTTAATAGCGTCGGAACCCTTAATTCGGATATTACACTAATCGCATTTGTAGTTTACAAAATAATGCATATTCTACAAAAAGGATGTAAGTGTCGCTTACCTTGCATCCGGTTATGCTCTTTTTCGCGTACACGAACCGTTTGACCCGTTCCTTGCCCAAGTCTCCATCTAGCTTGTCAAGAGTCAAACTATCATCATGATTCGCAAGACGGTTAGATTAGTCATCATTATTATGACTATTTCATCTTACGGATTCTATGTCGAAACTACTATTCGACTTCATCATTAGTTAACTTAACTTATCAAAGTCAACTAATTTCAATCACATGGTTTACACAATTAAGTCTAAATCATCATGATATTTAGAACTCTTACCGTTTTATATTTCACATAATTTGCCATATTATTCGAATGTGCGTTTCACTCGAAATTTCAATATTTAGCTTTCATTTAGGCATTTTAACAAACACCTAGTGGGCATAATTTTACATATTTACTAACTAGTTCATAACTAGTAATTTTTACCAAAATTTACACCACAATCAAACCTCTATGTCTAGTGTTCATGAACTACACATCATATTTTCAGAAATCAGTTTCTATGCATCAATTTACCCTAGACTAGCATTCTGCATCCTAGTGTTCATCATTTTCTCACAAAACCCATGAATCACCTTCAATGTGTTCATGAGATTTTTCAGAATTTAGCCATGATTTCACATGTTATTGTCTAGGTTTTACTCCTAGACACCATATCAACCCTATTCTACCCAAATATCAAACATGCAACATCAATTTTCAGATTTCCCAATTTCATGAGAATTTCAAGTAGAGAATTTTGATAAAATTTTGCATACCTTATGATCTCCTTTCGATGGGGATCATTAATCTTAGCTCGGATTTCGTTTTGGATCAGATTTGAACCTTCAATTTGTGAGTTTTTGTGATAATCTAGGGCTTTGGGGGAGCCTGGGGTCGCCCCTGGTTCTGGTCGATCTCAACAACCCAGGAAAAAATGTGTTTTGAGTTTAGTTTTGTTATTTTATTAAAAATAGTTTTCTTTTAGACACTTTTGGCCCCTCATCTATCATTCT
Organism: Helianthus tuberosus; assembly: GCA_030545235.1. NCBI lineage: Eukaryota > Viridiplantae > Streptophyta > Magnoliopsida > Asterales > Asteraceae > Helianthus > Helianthus tuberosus. The sequence goes on along the minus strand of CM060448.1, from coordinate 166,989,253 downwards.
TTATTTGTTTTAACTCTTAACTGCTCATTAGTGATCAACTAACTAGGTTAGTTACTCCTAGTTACTTTAACGGGTTCGGGAAGTTATAACCCGTTATGTTTTAAGTCCCGTTAATTTGCCCTTTTTATATACTCTGTTTTCTCAAAGCTTTATATTCACTTTTTATTTATTATTAGGATTAATTATTTAAATCCTAATATTTATCGGGTAAATTTTTACCACTAACGGTATTTTACCCGTCAGTAATATTAACGTGGTTTGATTACCAAACCCGTTTTTGGGGTGTTACAATAAGTTCCGGTCATACCTTGTGCTTTCCAAGACCATAGTGTTCACCAACCATGCGGCTTTGCGCTATCTTTTCCAAAAGAAAGATGCTAAGCCCCGTCTCATCCGTTGGATTCTACTCCTTTCCGAGTTTGACGTACAGATTAGGGATAAGAAAGGAGCGGAAAACGTAGCGGCGGATCACCTTTCGCGTTTAGAGGATCCGAATAGGGAAGAGATTCGTGAGGAGGCGATAGGAGATAGATTCCCTCATGAGTCTATAGATTTTGTTACGTCGAAGAATGAGGGGTTGCCGTGGTTTAGTGATCTAGCGAATTATCTTGAAAATGGGGATGTGATGCAAGATATGAATGACCAACAAAAGAGGAAGTTGATTAGGGATGCTAGAAAGTACATATGGGATGATCCTTACCTTTTTAGGATAGGAGGTGACCGTATTCTTAGGAGGTGCGTTAGCAAGGAAGAGGGCTTAGATATTCTTAGGCATGTGCATGAGGGGTTGACTGGAGGTCATCATGGTGCACACACTACCGCACAAAAAGTCTACGATTGCGGTTTCTTTTGGCCAACGGTATTCGAGGATGCTCAAGAATTTGTTAGGACTTGCGATGCTTGCCAACGTACTGGTAACATCTCATCCAAGAATGAAATGCCCCAAAATCCCATTCGAGTACTCAAAATCTTTAACGTATGGGGCATTGATTTCATGGGACCTTTCCCTCATTCGAGTGGGAATAGGTATATCCTCATGGCGATCGACTACGTTTCAAACTGGGTGGAAGCTCAAGCTTTGCCTACAAACGACGCCCGAGTGGTGGTGAGATTCTTGAAGAAGTTGTTCACGCGTTTCGGTACTCCCAAAGCCCTTATTAGTGACCGAGGAGCGCACTTTTGTAATTCCGTGATGGAGAAAGCATTGGAGCGATATGGAGTTACTCACCGTTTGTCTACCGCGTATCATCCACAAACAAACGGTCAAGTAGAAAATGCGAATAGGGGAGTGAAGAGGATTCTTGAGAAGACGTAGGAAAAAGTCGTAAGGATTGGTTGGACAAGCTTGATGATGCTTTGTAGGCATTTCGTACCGCCTACAAAACACCTTTGGGGACCACACCATTCATGATAGTCTATGGCAAAGCTTGCCATCTTCCGGTAGAATTGGAGCACCGAGTGCTTTGGGCTCTTAAAACCGTGAATCTTGATCTTACTCCCGCGACTAGGAGAAGATATTTTCAAATCCATGAGTTAGAAGCCCTTAGAGATGCGGCGTATGAGCGTTTTTGGAGTATCAAGGAGAAAATGAAAGCGTTGCATGATAGAAAGCTTAAAGGGTTGAAGGAGTTTAAAGTTGGTGATAAAGTGCTCCTTTTACAATTCAAGGTTTAAGTTGTTTCCCGGAAAATTGAAGTCGAAGTGGACGGGACCGTATGTTGTGAAAGAAGTGTTTCCGCATGGTGCGATTGAGCTATACGTTAAAGTTAGTGACAGATCATGGAAAGTGAGTGGCCACCGTTTAAAGCATTACTTAGGAGGGCTGATTGAACAACACCGAGAAGGAGGAAACTCCTCTCGAAGATCTTCCAAACACTACCGTTTAGAGTCTTGAGAGCAATCTCAAGTGTAGAGTTTGTATCATTTGTTTCGTGTCATTTTTTAGTCTTTTTGTAGCTAACGGTAGTTTGTCGTAGTGTGTCATGTCTTTGTTTTGTGTGTTTGAGTATTTTGCAGGAATCACGTCCAACGAGGAGCAGAAATTGCGAAGAAAACGGCATTCCAGGTAAGTCCCAGTGTTAGAAAAAATTTGGGATGGTTGGGAAAGTTAGAAAAACAAATCTAAGGCATGGAGCTTGGTTTTTTTTTGCAACATACTGTGAAAATCATGCCTTCGCGTCACGCCACGGCCAAATAGGCCTCTTCATCGCGCGACGCCACACTACAGTCCAAGGATTGCATCTGAACCCTCTTGTCGCGTCGCGCGACCAACCTTGGCTTTCTTCGTCGCGTTACGCGACCTCTTTAAGTGAACCCCCTTTTTTCGAACCCCACCGTAGCGTAGCGCGACCCCTTACCCTTTCTCTCGTCGCGCAGCGCGACTGTATAACAGACGAATTAAACCCTTATCAGTTCTTTCTTCCCCAAAACTCACACCAGCCCTAACTCCCGTAAGCCCCCACCGCCGATCACCTTATTCCACCATATCTTACCCAATACTTCACCAAACCTCACCATTTTCACACCACTGTGACCGGAATTGAATAAGGAATCGAACCTACCATCAATTTTCGACCAGTGACCGCTAATTCTATCCAATTTGGGGACTTGACATCATGAAATTTCCTTAAATTTTTCTTGCAATTTCAGTAACTCCGGTATGTGCTCTTAATTTTGCTCTCACTTACATGTTTGTTGAGTCTTTTAGAGTCTATGTACAGTTTACTTAGATTCACTTGTGTGGTCTATCTTGTCGGGTTGGTTGTGAGTCGAGTCAGTTGTCTAGTCCGTATGTGTCGCTTGTCGGTTGTTCTTAGTGTAGATCATTGGGTATGGAGGGATGGTTTGGGCATATGGAATGATGTTTTGCAGACGTTGAGTTTCACTTGTCGGTCTCGGTTTATGTCCAGTAAATTTTTGCTAGTTATGGTATCAAGTAATGGGTGCGAATGATTGTCAGGTCGGGATTATTGACGTTGTTTTGCTGGTGTTAACTGCCGCATTAGTATATTGACACGTAAAGTTTAAACCTTGCAACTTTGAATCGGACTTTTTGACAAGATAAAAACCTCCTTTAATTAGGCGGAATTTTACTACGCTCAAATCTGTTTTGAACTAATACACGGCTGAATTTAAGCAAGGCTGGACTTCAATGTCGTTTTGGTAGGCACTTGAGTTTAATTGAGGACAATTAAGGTGCCGGGAGAGGGTAGTGTACATTGAGTCCAAGTTAGAGTGTCGTTTTAGTCTAGTTCGAGTCTAGTTTAGTCGGTTTTGGGGTTTACTTGCACGTACAAGTTAATTAGGCTCGCCCGTACTCAATCTCCATTCGGGTGAGTTTAGTTATTACTTAGCAATTGTAAAAGGTAACCCGATTGTTTTTTATTCAACTTTATTTTCAGAATTAAACCGCGAATGAAATGCTATACGGTTATTCTAATTTTTAGAAAAATTTTCAAAAAAAAAAATCCAAAAAAATTTAAAAAAATTAAAAATACCAAAAATAGCTTGTGATTACTGATTATCTGCCTGTTTTGTCTTGTTGAACACTTGTTTTGTAGATATGGCAGCCGCTGGAAGTTCGTCAGGAGGTGGTGAAAGGGCTCGTAAGAGGGGCCCAGGTCAGCGGGAGGAGCCGATGTTGCAAGCGGATACGCCGGATTGGAGATTAAGGAAAATCAAATATAGAACTCCCGAACGGATTCTAGTATGCAAAATTAATAACAGAGCTGACCACCCACTACTACAGTTTGTGTTGGATACTAATGAATGGAAGAAATATAATAGACTGAAGGATACAGATCTGTTGCAGCATAGGACCATCGATTGGGATTGGTTAGATGAGATAGGTTCTAGACAAGAGGTGTTGGATCACTTGGGTCCAAAGTTGAGAATGATGTTAGATTGTGCTTTGGATCAGTATGAGGAGTTAGTCTTGGAGTTCCACAGTACGTGGAAGCATAAAGAGGGAAAATTTGCTGATGATAAAGTGGTGTCGTTTAGTTTGGGTAGGCGAGTGTTTGAGATGAACATGGCTTGATTCGCAGTTGCTTCTGGTTTCTATACGGAAGAGGAGCTTCATCAGCCCGGTTTTGCTACTAGTTTGAGAGGGGCATACTCTATTAATAGAGAGTACAGTGTTGGAGCGGCAGAGTTACGCCGTTTTTGGAGCACCATTTCCGATCACCCTTTTGCATTGACGAACCTGATCACTTTGGTTCGTAATCTGGTATATAGATATATTTTGAAAATATTGTTGACTACTCTTGTGGGGCGGAAATCGGGTGAGAACAAAGCTAATTGGATTGAAATATTTATCTTGAAATATTTAGCTGATTCGTTTAGTAGGGGGCGTAGAGGAGGTCACCGAGCTGCTTTAGATATGGGTCCGTATATTACCCGTCTGGGGTTGAATTTAGGGGTGTTTGACAAATATAACCCCAGGGTTTTGCATGAAGGACCGAAGACGATCATCTTTGGTATGAGGGAGTTGCAGCAAGCGGGCATTGTTTCTTACACTGAGCCTTATGGTTGGGAGGAGATTAGGCAGGGGCCACATGAGGGACATCCAGCTGCGGATGTCATGATGCAGATTGATCCCACTCATCTAGCGGCCACCGCAGAGACACGAGAGGCCAACGTCGCAGTATCCTCGTAGGCAGCCGCCTCCTGAGCCGCTTACTTTGCAGTCTTTATCTGGCTATGTGGAGCAGAGGTTTGATAGGCTTGAGCACATGATTCAGACTGGGCAGGATAGACAAGAGGGGGCCCTCAGGTATATTATAAGCAAGATGAGTATGGCGATACCGGATTTCTTTCAGCCGGGTGCACAGGTTGGCCCGATTGGTGCAGGAGTGATGGATGATCCAGCTCCCCCATTTCATGTGTTCGGGGAAGGTAGTTCGGGAGTCGGTGGACAGGCTAGTAGTAGCGAGGAGGAAGAAAGCGAGAATGGTGATGAATAGTGTGGGAATGACGAGGACGCAGCAGGAGCAACTATTATATATTTTGTTTTTATGCTGTTTTGATCCTCAGTCTTTTGGTTTGTACTTATACTTTGGATATGTTTGAACAGGTCGGTTGGGATGGTTTGGTGGGTTTGTGGTTGAACTGATACTATTATGTTTATATATTATCTTTTGGTAGTGTTTGTTGATGATGTTTGACAGGTTGATGTTTGTTGCCACTTTCGTTCGCGTGTCCGATTAGGAACTGTTTGCTGAGCGTGATGGGATTGGAGGGCTTATGTGGAAACGACTAGCACATTGACAGTCTCACATATCAGCTAAGTCATTTTCCACTTGTATATTTTGTACATTCAGTTTTATTTTAGTCGGTATTTAGTTAGTTTAGTTTGTTAGTGGTAGTTAGGTAGTTTAGTTTGCTTTCATCCTTGCATTAGGGACAATGCAAATTTTAAGTGTGGGGATGGGGCATGTGAGTCATAGTTTAGTTCGTTAACTTAGTGTGTCGAGTCATAAATTTGAAAAATACAAAAAATAAAAAAAATTGAAAAAATCCAAAAAAAAATTGAAAAAAAATCAGAAAATGTCTTTTGAAATAAGAAGTTTGCAAAATTAATACGGAAAATGATAGAAAAGATGAGTTTTTGTTCGGGTTCAAATAATGATAATATGAGATTAATTAAGTCGAGCTTGTGTCTAGTTTGGGATATGTGAATAGGTCCGGTTTGGTTTTTGGTCCCTTTGAATTAATATTACCTTAATTTTCGGTCTACTAGTGGGTACTCATCTGGGAAAAATGGGAAATTGAAACCGCCAATAAGAGTATAAAGAATGCCGTTATAAGTCAAAATCGTTAGAATTTTTGATCATGAAAAGAAAAGGAAAAAATAGAATAAATGAGCTAGAAACTAAGAAAAGTAGCGCATGCCTATGTAATCTTGGTTGGGGATAGTGACTCTAACCCGGAATGCCTCTAGGATGTGTGAAATCAATTGCAATAAAATTACCGACGCCTATTGTAATCTCTCTCGGGGACGGTGACTCTGATTGGGAATACCTCTGGGTTAGGTAAAGCAACGTCTAAGCTCAAAAGAAAGAAAAAAAATTGAAAGGAAAAAAATGAGAAAAAAAATTGGTTTTAAATTCTCTTGATTTTGGTATAAAGCGGTTAGGAATTGGTCCAGTGATCGTTCCTTTTGTTCTATAAGCTTGAGGCGGGATTAGGTGGACCGTGGCTTCTAGCATGAGACCCTAGGTAGATTGACCGCACTTGAACTAAATTTGCATGATAAGGGGCTTAGAACCGGGTTTGGTTTTAAAGGGACAAGTATATTTGCAATCGCGGCTAACACAAGTTTTGATTTTAACAAGTATAAATAAGTTTTGACCTGAGTATTTATCCATCTCTGATTCCGTGTGCATAGATTCTTTTTCGAGGACGAAAAAAGAGTAAGTGTGGGGATATTTGATGTATTGCAAAATACATCCATTTATCGTGTAAAGTTTGTACATATTTCGTATACGTTTAGTTTAGATTTAGTTGGAATTTCGTTACTTTGATCGATTCTTGTATTTCCAGGTCTTTGGTGCTAAAAACGTCGAAAAACGAAGAGTTAATGGATGGGAAACAAGTTGGAATGGAGTTAGAATAAATTCTGGATTGTTGCAATGCTGAAGCTGGTTAAAAAACGTAGAAGTCTGTGAAAAGAGGGGCGTCGCGTCCCGCCACACTGATCTATCCTAGCCGTCGTGCCCCGTGAGGATTAAACAATTAATTTTTGGCACTTTATGCTGTCGCGCTACGCGATTGTGAGACATGACACCCGTCGCGCGACGCGACGGGTCTAGGTGGCGTCAATCCTTCGTTCGGGGACCAGGGTTTAATATAAAATCACAATAATCATTCCAAAAAACCTAATTACGAATCAAGCAAGTTGTAGACGAATTTCAGAGTTCTTTTGGAGCGTTTCGAGTTCGGGAAGCTATCGGTTGAAGATACGAAGTGCGGGAATCATTTCGGTTGCATATTTGCCATTCGGGTGTCTTTACTTTCGTCTTTCTTTCATCGCCATGTTTCGTGTTCTCGTTAATACTTTGTTGTTTGATGTTTTTCATGACTATTCTTGGCTAAACTTGTTGAACTACCTAGACATGGATGATTGATTGCTTATGTTTTGATTATATTATGGATTTATGAAAACTATGGATTATTTATGAATTGTAAACGACTTGTTCTATCGGTTAGATGTGTTTGCGTGCTCGATATTGTTTGAATATTGATTATTACTTCGTATGATTCTTGGTGACTGTTTTTATCACATAATAGGGTCGTGTTAGGGTTTAGATTTTGGTGAGTGTCTATATCACATAATAAATCTTAACTCTTTAGGGTGAAATTGCGCAATTAACCTTAGAAGTAATATTTGGTAATCTTATAAAATCAAATGTTCTACTAATCATCAATAACTGCAAGGTGCGAGATTATTGCTAGGTCTAAGCGATTAAACCGTAAGGTGGGTCCTTCTTAGGAAGTAAACCTATTAGCTGCTGTCTAGCAAGTCTAACTGAGAAAACAAGTCTATCCTTGGTTTAGATCTCGATAGGGAGTGAACGTCATAGGATACTTTTATAAATCCATTAGATGTCTTGCAAGAGAGTCTAATGACCGGTAATTTAACAACCTTTAGGGGATCATAGCGTGCTCTTGAGAAGGGTTAGGAGTCCTTTAGATTTCCCGAGAGGTGAGAATTTTATGATCCCGGTTCCATAGTAGACAACTTCCAAATATAATCTTAACTAAAAGCAATCAGGATTCCAGTCTAGGTAGTGTTTTCGTCATCTGAGAAAAGTCCACAGCAGTTCGTTAGTTAGCTTAGTTAATTAATTTTAGTTTTAATTACATTCTTAGGATTTTTAGAACCCCCCCCCCCCTAAAACATAAAAATAGTTAAGTTTCGTGTCAGCGTCAGTCTAGATAAAGTAATTAGCGTAATTAATTAGAGTGTCGTGGGTTCGATATCCGGACTTACATAGCTATACTAGAGTCGATCGGTACACTTGCCGGTTAGTAGTTTAGTGTGTCTTAGTGAGTCTAGAGTATTACTTAGAGTCTAGAATTAGGTTAATTTGAGTTGTTTTTATTAAACTACTTTTAGCACATCAGAGACGAACAAATCGCTCAAAGCATCATAACGCTAATTGTGACAATATAAATTAATCAAAATTTCATAGAATACTAAGTTTCATACATTGTTTCACACATCACCAAATTGGATCCAAACATGATATAAGTAAAACGTTGTTTCTTCTAGAGTTTGTTTCTACGTCCACCCTAACTTGTTTTTTTTCTTCACTAGCATCATCGTTCAACCTGCCACATGTATTAAAATAACATCAACAAAAATGTTGGCGAGTATACACGTTTGATACATAGCATAGATAGATTAAACTGTTTAACATGCTCATATCCAACATGAATAATGCGTACGAGTTACAAATATGCTGGACTAAGTAAACTATATGTCAAACCCAAGTTTCCAACGCAAAGTGCCTTTCCTACATCGTCGCAATGAAGAGGAGGTTAACATGTTTTACTTAACAATACCCCAAGACTCAAGGGCGGTGCGTTACTCCTATAGCGCTATAATTGTTAAGGTAGGCTAGCAAAGTTAATGAGTATATATATATATATATATATATATATACGAGTGTACACATAGCATTTAAGACTAACAAGTATCACATGTTTTCATGTTTAAACGTGGATAGAGTGTGATTAAAATAAGTTTCAAGGGTCGTGTGTTTTGTATATTGTACATGTTGCACCCAAAGTGTTTAAAATGAAAATGGGATCGAGTATATTCACAGTGTGTGTTTAGCAAGCAAACATAAGCTGGAATGGATTGAAGGGAGCACCGGGTCAGTCTGAGTACGGGAACAGAAGAGTAAGTCCTCCAAAGTGTTGAGATGGACGAAATCGGAGTGTTGGTGGGAAAAAAGAGGCTTTGTACTAAGGCGAGTCTTCGTACGAAGGGGGAACTTTGCATAAGTGTTGCTGCCGTTTCTCCAAAATCGAGTGTTCATCCCTCCAACCTTAAACTACTGATTAAACTTACAGTCGGAGAGGTCTTTGTTCGAATCACATGTGAGAACTTGGGCTTGTCGTGTGGAACCAATGCCTTCGTATGAAGGCAGTGCCTTCGTACGAAGCCATGAGTGCCTTCATACGAAGGTTGTGCCTTCGTACGAAGCCTGGCTTTGCACAGAACAGTCCAGTTCACAAACGTGGCTGTTCTTGGCGTTCGGAGCTGTGTTCTCGTCTGAATTGGATGTATTTTCGAGTCCAATTCAAGACGGTTTTGACACTACCTCATTCCACAAATTAGTGAACGAAATACATGTCGTTTTAGGTCCGTTTTAGTGTGAAAATCAAGTTTAGAAGGTTTTAAAGAGAGTTTTCACTTAGATCTAACACTTGGTGAGTATGAGATCCTCAGATCTACAACTTGGGAAGCCGAAGCTAGGCCCAATATACTCTGTTAAGTGTAGATCCATGATAAAACGAGAAGATTTGGTGAAAAAGATGAAGGTATTGATGAAAACAGAGAGGTTAAGATGAAAAGATGGAGTTTTGAGTGAAAAGATAAAGTTTTTAGGTAAAAAAAAAACCTTAAAGTTTGAATGAAATCGAGGTGAATCTTGTGGAAAATCGTAGTGGAAAACATTGTGTAATCATGTAAAAATGTTAAATCTTACTTGAAAACAACCGGACAACAATTCAGCAGCGTTTCGGCATGAAAGGCAGCAAGTTGAATGTAATGGAGAAGGGCTTGGCTATATATAGAGATGGTGGGTTCGAACTAGAGGTTTCGTTCGAAGCTGGTTCTCCTGTGTGAAGTCCCTGCGTTCGTACGAAGCCAGGTGTCTTCGTACGAGGGGACCAATTCAGCCCAAAAAGTTTTCGTTTCGCGTGTAGAATGCTTGTTTAATGTGTTTTGTTGCGTTAAGTTAGATTCTCGTGCATTAAATATCAAGGCGTAACAAAGAGTCAAGAATCTAGAATAAATATGTCATTCTTGTTTAAGAGGTTTCCTTTTGAATAGTAGTTTACACATAGATTAACACAATTACGATTAAGATAGTTTCATTTTCATTACGATCAGTCGTCTCGAGTTACAGTAGAATCGAAAGTAGGATACAATGAGGATACGAGTGTCAACGGGTAGGAAGTACGATAAGATTTGCTAAAAATAAGAAAGTATCAAAACGCATGGCGTTAATCTAATCCAATATGAGAACATAGTTCAGAAGGTTTTGGAAATTAACGAGAGCGGTGGAGCTAAAGAAGATTGTTTATCACCATCAATCATCAACATTTTGTACTATAATGTTGTTTACCTTATGAAACATGTCTATTTGTTTTTTGTAATTCAACTTGATTGATGTTTATTAAGTTTTGAAATGTCATAAGTTTTACATCGTTAATCAACTTGATTGATGTTTTTTTTAAGTTTTGAAATGTTATAGGTTTTACATGGTTGAGTAGGAGTTGGGTAGAAAGCCTTATTTTCCTAGAAAGTATATGAAGCAATCAGAACGTGACATGTGGCATTGAAGGATTTTAACTAAAATGGCAATTGGGTAATTTGACATTTTATTTTAATTTTGGAATTTATATCTCATTAACTAACTGATGTATTGGAAAATACATCGGTATTTGCGTCTAGTTTTAGTTGTTGGTTATTCGTTTTTAGTGTCGGTTTTAGGTAGAATGTATATACTTTTGATTGTTTTGTGTTTTCAGGTACTTGGAGCTGAAACGTGAAAGAAACGAGTAAAATATGACAAGAGAAATTGTCGGGTCAAGAACCGGGAGTTCGTGAGCGAAAGTAAGTCGGAAAAAGCAGTTCTGGAGTGCCCAGGCGGGCCGCGAAAGCTAATACAAACTTCTTAAGCGGGCCGAATCAACTAAACTAGGTTTTCCGGAGTATAACTGGCGGGCGGCCCGCGTTAACTTATGCTGAAACCCCAAGCGGGCCGCGAGGACCTTGTTTACGTGACACCGACTTGTACAGCGACGGGTTGTTAGGGTTTCTTGGATATTTAAGAACATTATCGACAACAGCCGAGATTAACAACACAATCACGAAATTTGGACGAAAATTCAGAGCTTTTGGACGATCTTAGGGGCTGTTTGAGGGCTAGGGATTGCTAGGAATCGTCAAGAAACATTCGGGAGCACACGGGATCGAAGATTACGGGTTTTATCATCTTGTTCATTCGTTTCTCGTTTGTTTTTGATTTTTTAATGATGAATTCAGTTTATACATTGATTGCTATGTTTTTAGACATGATTATTGGCTAGATTTCCTTTACTACCTAGACATGGATGAATGATTGCGTATAAGTATTGATTATTCTTGGATTTTGAACGCTATGGATTGTTTATAAATTGTAAACGGTTTGTTCTATCAGTTAGATGTGTTTGCGTGCTTGATGTTATTTTATTATTGATTATTGCTTCGCTTGAATCTTGGTGACGGTCTTTATCACGGAATAGAGTCGGGCTAGGGTTTTAGGTTTTGGTGAGTGTCTATATCACATAATAAACCTTTGATCCTTTAGGGTGAAAAGTGCACAAGTAACCTTAGAAGTAATAGTTGGTAATTTTATAAAATCAAGTGTTCTACTAATCATCAATAGCTGTAAGGTGCGAGATTATTGCTAGGTCTAAGTGATTAAACCGCAAGGTGGGTCCTTCTTAAGAAGTTAACCTATTGGCTGCTGTCTAGCAAGTCTAGCTGAGAAAACAAACCTATCCTAGGTTTAGGTCTCGTAAGGGAGTGAGCCTTGTAGGATACTTTTATAAACCCAATTAGATGTCTCGTAAGGGAGTCTAATAACCGGTAAATTAACAACCTTTAGGGGATCTTAGCGTGCTCTTGAGAGGGTTTAGGGGTCCTTAGATTTCCCGATAGGTGAGAATTATAAGATCCCGGTTCCATAGCAGACAACTTCCAATTATAATCATAACTAAAAGCAATCAGGATTCTTGTCTAGGTAGTTCTTTCATCATCCTTGAGTTCAGCCTTCGTGTGAGTTCGTGTCTAGTTCGTCTAGTCTAGTTAGTATTCGTTATTTGCATTCTTAGGATTTTTAGAAACCCCCCCCAATCAATAAACAATTAGTTAAGTCGTGTCAGTTTAAGTCTAGATAGAGTCGTAGCGTAATCAGTAGAGTCTCTTGGGTTCGATACTCGGACTTCCTTAGGCTATACTTCATCGATCGGTACACTTGCCGGGCGTGTGATTTAGGGTTTAGAGAGTCTTAGTTTTATAAATTTAAAACTTAGAGAGTCTAGATTTAGGGTAAATTTAGTTAATTTAGTTAACCCGTTTCGAGCACATCAAGTTTTTGGCGCCGCTGCCGGGGACTCTTTGGCGATTGCGTTAATTACTTTGTTTGGACTTAATTGACACATACGTGCTACTTGGTTTTGTATATTGATTCGTAGGAGTCTAATTGTCCGTGTCTTTTATTTTTCTTGAGTCTTGTAAAGTATGTGTGAGATTTGTGGAGGACCTCATTTTACTATTAATTGCCCACAATATGAGGGGTCCTCTACGCAATACTATGCTAACCCTTTTGTGCAGCCGCAGCCATATTTTTCACAGGGGTATTCTTTGCACGGTTATGATAATCAGCCATATTACAATGATCTGTATCAGCAGCCGCAACGTAACCTGGTTCAGACGAGCGATAGAGGTTTAGAGGGTAGCTTGAGTAGGATAGAAGAGATGTTCGCTCAGATGTTAGCGCAAAATCAGGCTACCCTAGAAACCATGGTTGAATTTGCGGAGAGAAATAAAAATCCAGAGCTTTATATCACCACCAGTAGTGGAGAGAGTTTAGAGGAGGTAGTTCGAGAGCGGGTTGAGCTAGAGGAAGTAGAAGAAGAGTCAGTTGAGGAGATCATTCCAGTCACGGAGACGATAATGGACGATGAAGTCCTACCTCCGGTCCAGAAGAGTATTATATATGATTTCGGGAGTGACTCTGATGACGAGATAGATGAAGAAGAATGGGCAGCTTATCGAAGATCATTAGTGAAGAAAGAAATTATTGAAGAAGAAGTGGAATTGGGGGATTCCACTGGTTGGATGTTTGATGAAGTGGAAAAAGAAAAAGTGATGGAGGAGGAAGTGGATTTAGGAGACTCCCTTGGTTTGATGTTTGGTGCAGAAGAAGAAATTGTAGAGATAGAAATTAAGTCGTCTGGGAAGGATGAGTGTTTAGAGTTAGAATTAGTCGATGAAGAGGTAGGAGTGTTGGACCCTGATGGGGACATAGCATACTTTGATGCCCCACTTGAAGGTGAACTGACAGAGGTAATTAAACCTACTCCTTACGAAGAGACTAAGTGTGGGGATCATCCGTTGAAAGTGGTGGAAGAAGAAGAACACCACAGCTGGCCCATGGTATTAGTGATAGGTGAAACTGAAAAATCAGAAAAGCCACGGGAGAAGGCAAGGAAAGAGAAAAGTAAAGATCAAAAACGGAAGAGGACCGAAGGGTTATATAGGGTGAAGAAGAAGGAGGAGCCTTTGAATTTCAAACATGATCAGTCTTCTCGCTACATGTTGCACATTCGGTTTCTTCCAGGTAAGTTTAAATTTTGGTGGTTTGACCCGTTTAAATTTTTTAAAATATTTTATAATTCCACCAATAAATTTTTAAATATTTTTGAGGATCGGGTGGAATTAAACGGGTTAGATAAGGTCCAAGTCAAGGAAAAACCTCCTGATTAAATTCAAGTGTGGGGAGGTTTTGTAGAGTTTGTATTTTGAGTCTTTTATTTTGTACCATGAGTCTAAATTAGTTGTTTTTGAGTCGTTTTTTTTTTAGAGTCGGTACTGCTTTGGTTTTTGCTTGTTTTTGTTTATGCAGGTTTGAATATGTACCACCCGTACTCAATCTCCATTCGGGTGATTTTGGAGCTGCTTATCAGATATCAAGTATTTATCGAGTGTACCAGTTAGAGTCAAAGCCGATCGCGACCAAAATGCTATACGATCGAGCTGGATTGGACGAGAGTTTTGAAGCTTACGCGCGAATTAAACCAGCTAAGTCCTTTCCGATTTGCCTTTTGGTTTTTTATTTTTTCTTTATTTTTAGTTTTTTTGAGTCGGTTTCCATCCTACATTAAGGGCAATGTAAAGTTTAAGTGTGGGGATGGGAATTATCGTTTAGTGTCTAGTTAGTAGAGTCTTGAGTCATAAAAATTAAAAAATCCAAAAAAATTAAAAAATAAAAAAAAAATGTCTTTTGAAATAAGAAGTTTGCAAAATAAAAACGGAAAATGATAGAAAAGTCGAGTTTTTGTTCGGGTTCAAATAATAATAATATGAGATAATATAATCATGCTTGTGTCTAGTTTGGGATGCGCGAGTAGGCTCGGTTCGGTTCTGGGTTCCTTTGATCTTAAAATTACCTAATTGTCGGTCTACTAGTGGGTTCTCATCTAGGGAAAGTGGGGAAATTGAAACCGCCAAAAATAGTATAAGGGATGCCGTTATAAGCTAAGATCGTTAGAGTTTTTAGTCATTATCTCGTTGAAAAAGAAAAAAAATAGAATAAAAAGTGAGCTAGAAACTAAATGAAAGTAGCACAGGTCTATGTAATCCGAGTTGGGGATAGCGACTCTACAGCCGGAATGCCTCTGGGATGTGTGAAATCGCCTTGCCGAATAAAAGTACCGAAACCTAACTAATCTGTGGTTGGGGATCGCGACTCTACAGCCGGAATACCTCTTGGTTAGGGAAAGCATCGTCTAGACTCACGAAAGAAAAAAAAAATAGATTTGATTCTAAACTCTTTGGATCTTGGTATAAGGCGGTTAGGAAATAACCCAGTGGTTGTTCCTTTTGTCCTATAAGCTTGAGGGGGGATTAGGTGGACTTGCAATTCTTAGTGTGAGACCCTAGGTAGATTGACCGCACTTGAACTAAATTGCATGATAAGGGCTTGGAACCGGGTTGGGTTTAAGTGGATCAATATACTTGCAATCGCGGCTAACATGAGTTTCGATTTTAATAAAATAACTTAAGTTTTTGTCTCGAACGATTATTCTGACTATGATTCCGTTTGCATAATTCTTTTTCGAGGACGGAAAAAGAGTAAGTGTGGGGATATTTGATGTATTGGAAAATACATCGGTATTTGCGTCTAGTTTTAGTTGTTGGTTATTCGTTTTTAGTGTCGGTTTTAGGTAGAATGTATATACTTTTGATTGTTTTGTGTTTTCAGGTACTTGGAGCTGAAACGTGAAAGAAACGAGTAAAATATGACAAGAGAAATTGTCGGGTCAAGAACCGGGAGTTCGTGAGCGAAAGTAAGTCGGAAAAAGCAGTTCTGGAGTGCCCAGGCGGGCCGCGAAAGCTAATACAAACTTCTTAAGCGGGCCGAATCAACTAAACTAGGTTTTCCGGAGTATAACTGGCGGGCGGCCCGCGTTAACTTATGCTGAAACCCCAAGCGGGCCGCGAGGACCTTGTTTACGTGACACCGACTTGTACAGCGACGGGTTGTTAGGGTTTCTTGGATATTTAAGAACATTATCGACAACAGCCGAGATTAACAACACAATCACGAACTTTGGACGAAAATTCAGAGCTTTTGGACGATCTTAGGGGCTGTTTGAGGGCTAGGGATTGCTAGGAATCGTCAAGAAACATTCGGGAGCACACGGGATCGAAGATTACGGGTTTTATCATCTTGTTCATTCGTTTCTCGTTTGTTTTTGATTTTTTAATGATGAATTCAGTTTATACATTGATTGCTATGTTTTTAGACATGATTATTGGCTAGATTTCCTTTACTACCTAGACATGGATGAATGATTACGTATAAGTATTGATTATTCTTGGATTTTGAACGCTATGGATTGTTTATAAATTGTAAACGGTTTGTTCTATCAGTTAGATGTGTTTGCGTGCTTGATGTTATTTTATTATTGATTATTGCTTCGCTTGAATCTTGGTGACGGTCTTTATCACGGAATAGAGTCGGGCTAGGGTTTTAGGTTTTGGTGAGTGTCTATATCACATAATAAACCTTTGATCCTTTAGGGTGAAAAGTGCACAAGTAACCTTAGAAGTAATAGTTGGTAATTTTATAAAATCAAGTGTTCTACTAATCATCAATAGCTGTAAGGTGCGAGATTATTGCTAGGTCTAAGTGATTAAACCGCAAGGTGGGTCCTTCTTAAGAAGTTAACCTATTGGCTGCTGTCTAGCAAGTCTAGCTGAGAAAACAAACCTATCCTAGGTTTAGGTCTCGTAAGGGAGTGAGCCTTGTAGGATACTTTTATAAACCCAATTAGATGTCTCGTAAGGGAGTCTAATAACCGGTAAATTAACAACCTTTAGGGGATCTTAGCGTGCTCTTGAGAGGGTTTAGGGGTCCTTAGATTTCCCGATAGGTGAGAATTATAAGATCCCGGTTCCATAGCAGACAACTTCCAATTATAATCATAACTAAAAGCAATCAGGATTCTTGTCTAGGTAGTTCTTTCATCATCCTTGAGTTCAGCCTTCGTGTGAGTTCGTGTCTAGTTCGTCTAGTCTAGTTAGTATTCGTTATTTGCATTCTTAGGATTTTTAGAAACCCCCCCCAATCAATAAACAATTAGTTAAGTCGTGTCAGTTTAAGTCTAGATAGAGTCGTAGCGTAATCAGTAGAGTCTCTTGGGTTCGATACTCGGACTTCCTTAGGCTATACTTCATCGATCGGTACACTTGCCGGGCGTGTGATTTAGGGTTTAGAGAGTCTTAGTTTTATAAATTTAAAACTTAGAGAGTCTAGATTTAGGGTAAATTTAGTTAATTTAGTTAACCCGTTTCGAGCACATCAAGTTTTTGGCGCCGCTGCCGGGGACTCTTTGGCGATTGCGTTAATTACTTTGTTTGGACTTAATTGACACATACGTGCTACTTGGTTTTGTATATTGATTCGTAGGAGTCTAATTGTCCGTGTCTTTTATTTTTCTTGAGTCTTGTAAAGTATGTGTGAGATTTGTGGAGGACCTCATTTTACTATTAATTGCCCACAATATAAGGGGTCCTCTACGCAATACTATGCTAACCCTTTTGTGCAGCCGCATCCATATTTTTCACAGGGGTATTCTTTGCACGGTTATGATAATCAGCCATATTACAATGATCTGTATCAGCAGCCGCAACGTAACCTGGTTCAGACGAGCGATAGAGGTTTAGAGGGTAGCTTGAGTAGGATAGAAGAGATGTTCGCTCAGATGTTAGCGCAAAATCAGGCTACCCTAGAAACCATGGTTGAATTTGCGGAGAGAAATAAAAATCCAGAGCTTTATATCACCACCAGTAGTGGAGAGAGTTTAGAGGAGGTAGTTCGAGAGCGGGTTGAGCTAGAGGAAGTAGAAGAAGAGTCAGTTGAGGAGATCATTCCAGTCACGGAGACGATAATGGACGATGAAGTCCTACCTCCGGTCCAGAAGAGTATTATATATGATTTCGGGAGTGACTCTGATGACGAGATAGATGAAGAAGAATGGGCAGCTTATCGAAGATCATTAGTGAAGAAAGAAATTATTGAAGAAGAAGTGGAATTGGGGGATTCCACTGGTTGGATGTTTGATGAAGTGGAAAAAGAAAAAGTGATGGAGGAGGAAGTGGATTTAGGAGACTCCCTTGGTTTGATGTTTGGTGCAGAAGAAGAAATTGTAGAGATAGAAATTAAGTCGTCTGGGAAGGATGAGTGTTTAGAGTTAGAATTAGTCGATGAAGAGGTAGGAGTGTTGGACCCTGATGGGGACATAGCATACTTTGATGCCCCACTTGAAGGTGAACTGACAGAGGTAATTAAACCTACTCCTTACGAAGAGACTAAGTGTGGGGATCATCCGTTGAAAGTGGTGGAAGAAGAAGAACACCACAGCTGGCCCATGGTATTAGTGATAGGTGAAACTGAAAAATCAGAAAAGCCACGGGAGAAGGCAAGGAAAGAGAAAAGTAAAGATCAAAAACGGAAGAGGACCGAAGGGTTATATAGGGTGAAGAAGAAGGAGGAGCCTTTGAATTTCAAACATGATCAGTCTTCTCGCTACATGTTGCACATTCGGTTTCTTCCAGGTAAGTTTAAATTTTGGTGGTTTGACCCGTTTAAATTTTTTAAAATATTTTATAATTCCACCAATAAATTTTTAAATATTTTTGAGGATCGGGTGGAATTAAACGGGTTAGATAAGGTCCAAGTCAAGGAAAAACCTCCTGATTAAATTCAAGTGTGGGGAGGTTTTGTAGAGTTTGTATTTTGAGTCTTTTATTTTGTACCATGAGTCTAAATTAGTTGTTTTTGAGTCGTTTTTTTTTTAGAGTCGGTACTGCTTTGGTTTTTGCTTGTTTTTGTTTATGCAGGTTTGAATATGTACCACCCGTACTCAATCTCCATTCGGGTGATTTTGGAGCTGCTTATCAGATATCAAGTATTTATCGAGTGTACCAGTTAGAGTCAAAGCCGATCACGACCAAAATGCTATACGATCGAGCTGGATTGGACGAGAGTTTTGAAGCTTACGCGCGAATTAAACCAGCTAAGTCCTTTCCGATTTGCCTTTTGGTTTTTTATTTTTTCTTTATTTTTAGTTTTTTTGAGTCGGTTTCCATCCTACATTAAGGGCAATGTAAAGTTTAAGTGTGGGGATGGGAATTATCGTTTAGTGTCTAGTTAGTAGAGTCTTGAGTCATAAAAATTAAAAAATCCAAAAAAATTAAAAAATAAAAAAAAATGTCTTTTGAAATAAGAAGTTTGCAAAATAAAAACGGAAAATGATAGAAAAGTCGAGTTTTTGTTCGGGTTCAAATAATAATAATATGAGATAATATAATCATGCTTGTGTCTAGTTTGGGATGCGCGAGTAGGCTCGGTTCGGTTCTGGGTTCCTTTGATCTTAAAATTACCTAATTGTCGGTCTACTAGTGGGTTCTCATCTAGGGAAAGTGGGGAAATTGAAACCGCCAAAAATAGTATAAGGGATGCCGTTATAAGCTAAGATCGTTAGAGTTTTTAGTCATTATCTCGTTGAAAAAGAAAAAAAATAGAATAAAAAGTGAGCTAGAAACTAAATGAAAGTAGCACAGGTCTATGTAATCCGAGTTGGGGATAGCGACTCTACAGCCGGAATGCCTCTGGGATGTGTGAAATCGCCTTGCCGAATAAAAGTACCGAAACCTAACTAATCTGTGGTTGGGGATCGCGACTCTACAGCCGGAATACCTCTTGGTTAGGGAAAGCATCGTCTAGACTCACGAAAGAAAAAAAAAATAGATTTGATTCTAAACTCTTTGGATCTTGGTATAAGGCGGTTAGGAAATAACCCAGTGGTTGTTCCTTTTGTCCTATAAGCTTGAGGGGGGATTAGGTGGACTTGCAATTCTTAGTGTGAGACCCTAGGTAGATTGACCGCACTTGAACTAAATTGCATGATAAGGGCTTGGAACCGGGTTGGGTTTAAGTGGATCAATATACTTGCAATCGCGGCTAACATGAGTTTCGATTTTAATAAAATAACTTAAGTTTTTGTCTCGAACGATTATTCTGACTATGATTCCGTTTGCATAATTCTTTTTCGAGGACGGAAAAAGAGTAAGTGTGGGGATATTTGATGTATTGGAAAATACATCGGTATTTGCGTCTAGTTTTAGTTGTTGGTTATTCGTTTTTAGTGTCGGTTTTAGGTAGAATGTATATACTTTTGATTGTTTTGTGTTTTCAGGTACTTGGAGCTGAAACGTGAAAGAAACGAGTAAAATATGACAAGAGAAATTGTCGGGTCAAGAACCGGGAGTTCGTGAGCGAAAGTAAGTCGGAAAAAGCAGTTCTGGAGTGCCCAGGCGGGCCGCGAAAGCTAATACAAACTTCTTAAGCGGGCCGAATCAACTAAACTAGGTTTTCCGGAGTATAACTGGCGGGCGGCCCGCGTTAACTTATGCTGAAACCCCAAGCGGGCCGCGAGGACCTTGTTTACGTGACACCGACTTGTACAGCGACGGGTTGTTAGGGTTTCTTGGATATTTAAGAACATTATCGACAACAGCCGAGATTAACAACACAATCACGAACTTTGGACGAAAATTCAGAGCTTTTGGACGATCTTAGGGGCTGTTTGAGGGCTAGGGATTGCTAGGAATCGTCAAGAAACATTCGGGAGCACACGGGATCGAAGATTACGGGTTTTATCATCTTGTTCATTCGTTTCTCGTTTGTTTTTGATTTTTTAATGATGAATTCAGTTTATACATTGATTGCTATGTTTTTAGACATGATTATTGGCTAGATTTCCTTTACTACCTAGACATGGATGAATGATTACGTATAAGTATTGATTATTCTTGGATTTTGAACGCTATGGATTGTTTATAAATTGTAAACGGTTTGTTCTATCAGTTAGATGTGTTTGCGTGCTTGATGTTATTTTATTATTGATTATTGCTTCGCTTGAATCTTGGTGACGGTCTTTATCACGGAATAGAGTCGGGCTAGGGTTTTAGGTTTTGGTGAGTGTCTATATCACATAATAAACCTTTGATCCTTTAGGGTGAAAAGTGCACAAGTAACCTTAGAAGTAATAGTTGGTAATTTTATAAAATCAAGTGTTCTACTAATCATCAATAGCTGTAAGGTGCGAGATTATTGCTAGGTCTAAGTGATTAAACCGCAAGGTGGGTCCTTCTTAAGAAGTTAACCTATTGGCTGCTGTCTAGCAAGTCTAGCTGAGAAAACAAACCTATCCTAGGTTTAGGTCTCGTAAGGGAGTGAGCCTTGTAGGATACTTTTATAAACCCAATTAGATGTCTCGTAAGGGAGTCTAATAACCGGTAAATTAACAACCTTTAGGGGATCTTAGCGTGCTCTTGAGAGGGTTTAGGGGTCCTTAGATTTCCCGATAGGTGAGAATTATAAGATCCCGGTTCCATAGCAGACAACTTCCAATTATAATCATAACTAAAAGCAATCAGGATTCTTGTCTAGGTAGTTCTTTCATCATCCTTGAGTTCAGCCTTCGTGTGAGTTCGTGTCTAGTTCGTCTAGTCTAGTTAGTATTCGTTATTTGCATTCTTAGGATTTTTAGAAACCCCCCAATCAATAAACAATTAGTTAAGTCGTGTCAGTTTAAGTCTAGATAGAGTCGTAGCGTAATCAGTAGAGTCTCTTGGGTTCGATACTCGGACTTCCTTAGGCTATACTTCATCGATCGGTACACTTGCCGGGCGTGTGATTTAGGGTTTAGAGAGTCTTAGTTTTATAAATTTAAAACTTAGAGAGTCTAGATTTAGGGTAAATTTAGTTAATTTAGTTAACCCGTTTCGAGCACATCAAGTTTTTGGCGCCGCTGCCGGGGACTCTTTGGCGATTGCGTTAATTACTTTGTTTGGACTTAATTGACACATACGTGCTACTTGGTTTTGTATATTGATTCGTAGGAGTCTAATTGTCCGTGTCTTTTATTTTTCTTGAGTCTTGTAAAGTATGTGTGAGATTTGTGGAGGACCTCATTTTACTATTAATTGCCCACAATATGAGGGGTCCTCTACGCAATACTATGCTAACCCTTTTGTGCAGCCGCAGCCATATTTTTCACAGGGGTATTCTTTGCACGGTTATGATAATCAGCCATATTACAATGATCTGTATCAGCAGCCGCAACGTAACCTGGTTCAGACGAGCGATAGAGGTTTAGAGGGTAGCTTGAGTAGGATAGAAGAGATGTTCGCTCAGATGTTAGCGCAAAATCAGGCTACCCTAGAAACCATGGTTGAATTTGCGGAGAGAAATAAAAATCCAGAGCTTTATATCACCACCAGTAGTGGAGAGAGTTTAGAGGAGGTAGTTCGAGAGCGGGTTGAGCTAGAGGAAGTAGAAGAAGAGTCAGTTGAGGAGATCATTCCAGTCACGGAGACGATAATGGACGATGAAGTCCTACCTCCGGTCCAGAAGAGTATTATATATGATTTCGGGAGTGACTCTGATGACGAGATAGATGAAGAAGAATGGGCAGCTTATCGAAGATCATTAGTGAAGAAAGAAATTATTGAAGAAGAAGTGGAATTGGGGGATTCCACTGGTTGGATGTTTGATGAAGTGGAAAAAGAAAAAGTGATGGAGGAGGAAGTGGATTTAGGAGACTCCCTTGGTTTGATGTTTGGTGCAGAAGAAGAAATTGTAGAGATAGAAATTAAGTCGTCTGGGAAGGATGAGTGTTTAGAGTTAGAATTAGTCGATGAAGAGGTAGGAGTGTTGGACCCTGATGGGGACATAGCATACTTTGATGCCCCACTTGAAGGTGAACTGACAGAGGTAATTAAACCTACTCCTTACGAAGAGACTAAGTGTGGGGATCATCCGTTGAAAGTGGTGGAAGAAGAAGAACACCACAGCTGGCCCATGGTATTAGTGATAGGTGAAACTGAAAAATCAGAAAAGCCACGGGAGAAGGCAAGGAAAGAGAAAAGTAAAGATCAAAAACGGAAGAGGACCGAAGGGTTATATAGGGTGAAGAAGAAGGAGGAGCCTTTGAATTTCAAACATGATCAGTCTTCTCGCTACATGTTGCACATTCGGTTTCTTCCAGGTAAGTTTAAATTTTGGTGGTTTGACCCGTTTAAATTTTTTAAAATATTTTATAATTCCACCAATAAATTTTTAAATATTTTTGAGGATCGGGTGGAATTAAACGGGTTAGATAAGGTCCAAGTCAAGGAAAAACCTCCTGATTAAATTCAAGTGTGGGGAGGTTTTGTAGAGTTTGTATTTTGAGTCTTTTATTTTGTACCATGAGTCTAAATTAGTTGTTTTTGAGTCGTTTTTTTTTTTAGAGTCGGTACTGCTTTGGTTTTTGCTTGTTTTTGTTTATGCAGGTTTGAATATGTACCACCCGTACTCAATCTCCATTCGGGTGATTTTGGAGCTGCTTATCAGATATCAAGTATTTATCGAGTGTACCAGTTAGAGTCAAAGCCGATCGCGACCAAAATGCTATACGATCGAGCTGGATTGGACGAGAGTTTTGAAGCTTACGCGCGAATTAAACCAGCTAAGTCCTTTCCGATTTGCCTTTTGGTTTTTTATTTTTTCTTTATTTTTAGTTTTTTTGAGTCGGTTTCCATCCTACATTAAGGGCAATGTAAAGTTTAAGTGTGGGGATGGGAATTATCGTTTAGTGTCTAGTTAGTAGAGTCTTGAGTCATAAAAATTAAAAAATCCAAAAAAATTAAAAAATAAAAAAAAAATGTCTTTTGAAATAAGAAGTTTGCAAAATAAAAACGGAAAATGATAGAAAAGTCGAGTTTTTGTTCGGGTTCAAATAATAATAATATGAGATAATATAATCATGCTTGTGTCTAGTTTGGGATGCGCGAGTAGGCTCGGTTCGGTTCTGGGTTCCTTTGATCTTAAAATTACCTAATTGTCGGTCTACTAGTGGGTTCTCATCTAGGGAAAGTGGGGAAATTGAAACCGCCAAAAATAGTATAAGGGATGCCGTTATAAGCTAAGATCGTTAGAGTTTTTAGTCATTATCTCGTTGAAAAAGAAAAAAAATAGAATAAAAAGTGAGCTAGAAACTAAATGAAAGTAGCACAGGTCTATGTAATCCGAGTTGGGGATAGCGACTCTACAGCCGGAATGCCTCTGGGATGTGTGAAATCGCCTTGCCGAATAAAAGTACCGAAACCTAACTAATCTGTGGTTGGGGATCGCGACTCTACAGCCGGAATACCTCTTGGTTAGGGAAAGCATCGTCTAGACTCACGAAAGAAAAAAAAAATAGATTTGATTCTAAACTCTTTGGATCTTGGTATAAGGCGGTTAGGAAATAACCCAGTGGTTGTTCCTTTTGTCCTATAAGCTTGAGGGGGGATTAGGTGGACTTGCAATTCTTAGTGTGAGACCCTAGGTAGATTGACCGCACTTGAACTAAATTGCATGATAAGGGCTTGGAACCGGGTTGGGTTTAAGTGGATCAATATACTTGCAATCGCGGCTAACATGAGTTTCGATTTTAATAAAATAACTTAAGTTTTTGTCTCGAACGATTATTCTGACTATGATTCCGTTTGCATAATTCTTTTTCGAGGACGGAAAAAGAGTAAGTGTGGGGATATTTGATGTATTGGAAAATACATCGGTATTTGCGTCTAGTTTTAGTTGTTGGTTATTCGTTTTTAGTGTCGGTTTTAGGTAGAATGTATATACTTTTGATTGTTTTGTGTTTTCAGGTACTTGGAGCTGAAACGTGAAAGAAACGAGTAAAATATGACAAGAGAAATTGTCGGGTCAAGAACCGGGAGTTCGTGAGCGAAAGTAAGTCGGAAAAAGCAGTTCTGGAGTGCCCAGGCGGGCCGCGAAAGCTAATACAAACTTCTTAAGCGGGCCGAATCAACTAAACTAGGTTTTCCGGAGTATAACTGGCGGGCGGCCCGCGTTAACTTATGCTGAAACCCCAAGCGGGCCGCGAGGACCTTGTTTACGTGACACCGACTTGTACAGCGACGGGTTGTTAGGGTTTCTTGGATATTTAAGAACATTATCGACAACAGCCGAGATTAACAACACAATCACGAACTTTGGACGAAAATTCAGAGCTTTTGGACGATCTTAGGGGCTGTTTGAGGGCTAGGGATTGCTAGGAATCGTCAAGAAACATTCGGGAGCACACGGGATCGAAGATTACGGGTTTTATCATCTTGTTCATTCGTTTCTCGTTTGTTTTTGATTTTTTAATGATGAATTCAGTTTATACATTGATTGCTATGTTTTTAGACATGATTATTGGCTAGATTTCCTTTACTACCTAGACATGGATGAATGATTACGTATAAGTATTGATTATTCTTGGATTTTGAACGCTATGGATTGTTTATAAATTGTAAACGGTTTGTTCTATCAGTTAGATGTGTTTGCGTGCTTGATGTTATTTTATTATTGATTATTGCTTCGCTTGAATCTTGGTGACGGTCTTTATCACGGAATAGAGTCGGGCTAGGGTTTTAGGTTTTGGTGAGTGTCTATATCACATAATAAACCTTTGATCCTTTAGGGTGAAAAGTGCACAAGTAACCTTAGAAGTAATAGTTGGTAATTTTATAAAATCAAGTGTTCTACTAATCATCAATAGCTGTAAGGTGCGAGATTATTGCTAGGTCTAAGTGATTAAACCGCAAGGTGGGTCCTTCTTAAGAAGTTAACCTATTGGCTGCTGTCTAGCAAGTCTAGCTGAGAAAACAAACCTATCCTAGGTTTAGGTCTCGTAAGGGAGTGAGCCTTGTAGGATACTTTTATAAACCCAATTAGATGTCTCGTAAGGGAGTCTAATAACCGGTAAATTAACAACCTTTAGGGGATCTTAGCGTGCTCTTGAGAGGGTTTAGGGGTCCTTAGATTTCCCGATAGGTGAGAATTATAAGATCCCGGTTCCATAGCAGACAACTTCCAATTATAATCATAACTAAAAGCAATCAGGATTCTTGTCTAGGTAGTTCTTTCATCATCCTTGAGTTCAGCCTTCGTGTGAGTTCGTGTCTAGTTCGTCTAGTCTAGTTAGTATTCGTTATTTGCATTCTTAGGATTTTTAGAAACCCCCCCAATCAATAAACAATTAGTTAAGTCGTGTCAGTTTAAGTCTAGATAGAGTCGTAGCGTAATCAGTAGAGTCTCTTGGGTTCGATACTCGGACTTCCTTAGGCTATACTTCATCGATCGGTACACTTGCCGGGCGTGTGATTTAGGGTTTAGAGAGTCTTAGTTTTATAAATTTAAAACTTAGAGAGTCTAGATTTAGGGTAAATTTAGTTAATTTAGTTAACCCGTTTCGAGCACATCAAGTTTTTGGCGCCGCTGCCGGGGACTCTTTGGCGATTGCGTTAATTACTTTGTTTGGACTTAATTGACACATACGTGCTACTTGGTTTTGTATATTGATTCGTAGGAGTCTAATTGTCCGTGTCTTTTATTTTTCTTGAGTCTTGTAAAGTATGTGTGAGATTTGTGGAGGACCTCATTTTACTATTAATTGCCCACAATATGAGGGGTCCTCTACGCAATACTATGCTAACCCTTTTGTGCAGCCGCAGCCATATTTTTCACAGGGGTATTCTTTGCACGGTTATGATAATCAGCCATATTACAATGATCTGTATCAGCAGCCGCAACGTAACCTGGTTCAGACGAGCGATAGAGGTTTAGAGGGTAGCTTGAGTAGGATAGAAGAGATGTTCGCTCAGATGTTAGCGCAAAATCAGGCTACCCTAGAAACCATGGTTGAATTTGCGGAGAGAAATAAAAATCCAGAGCTTTATATCACCACCAGTAGTGGAGAGAGTTTAGAGGAGGTAGTTCGAGAGCGGGTTGAGCTAGAGGAAGTAGAAGAAGAGTCAGTTGAGGAGATCATTCCAGTCACGGAGACGATAATGGACGATGAAGTCCTACCTCCGGTCCAGAAGAGTATTATATATGATTTCGGGAGTGACTCTGATGACGAGATAGATGAAGAAGAATGGGCAGCTTATCGAAGATCATTAGTGAAGAAAGAAATTATTGAAGAAGAAGTGGAATTGGGGGATTCCACTGGTTGGATGTTTGATGAAGTGGAAAAAGAAAAAGTGATGGAGGAGGAAGTGGATTTAGGAGACTCCCTTGGTTTGATGTTTGGTGCAGAAGAAGAAATTGTAGAGATAGAAATTAAGTCGTCTGGGAAGGATGAGTGTTTAGAGTTAGAATTAGTCGATGAAGAGGTAGGAGTGTTGGACCCTGATGGGGACATAGCATACTTTGATGCCCCACTTGAAGGTGAACTGACAGAGGTAATTAAACCTACTCCTTACGAAGAGACTAAGTGTGGGGATCATCCGTTGAAAGTGGTGGAAGAAGAAGAACACCACAGCTGGCCCATGGTATTAGTGATAGGTGAAACTGAAAAATCAGAAAAGCCACGGGAGAAGGCAAGGAAAGAGAAAAGTAAAGATCAAAAACGGAAGAGGACCGAAGGGTTATATAGGGTGAAGAAGAAGGAGGAGCCTTTGAATTTCAAACATGATCAGTCTTCTCGCTACATGTTGCACATTCGGTTTCTTCCAGGTAAGTTTAAATTTTGGTGGTTTGACCCGTTTAAATTTTTTAAAATATTTTATAATTCCACCAATAAATTTTTAAATATTTTTGAGGATCGGGTGGAATTAAACGGGTTAGATAAGGTCCAAGTCAAGGAAAAACCTCCTGATTAAATTCAAGTGTGGGGAGGTTTTGTAGAGTTTGTATTTTGAGTCTTTTATTTTGTACCATGAGTCTAAATTAGTTGTTTTTGAGTCGTTTTTTTTTTTAGAGTCGGTACTGCTTTGGTTTTTGCTTGTTTTTGTTTATGCAGGTTTGAATATGTACCACCCGTACTCAATCTCCATTCGGGTGATTTTGGAGCTGCTTATCAGATATCAAGTATTTATCGAGTGTACCAGTTAGAGTCAAAGCCGATCGCGACCAAAATGCTATACGATCGAGCTGGATTGGACGAGAGTTTTGAAGCTTACGCGCGAATTAAACCAGCTAAGTCCTTTCCGATTTGCCTTTTGGTTTTTTATTTTTTCTTTATTTTTAGTTTTTTTGAGTCGGTTTCCATCCTACATTAAGGGCAATGTAAAGTTTAAGTGTGGGGATGGGAATTATCGTTTAGTGTCTAGTTAGTAGAGTCTTGAGTCATAAAAATTAAAAAATCCAAAAAAATTAAAAAATAAAAAAAATGTCTTTTGAAATAAGAAGTTTGCAAAATAAAAACGGAAAATGATAGAAAAGTCGAGTTTTTGTTCGGGTTCAAATAATAATAATATGAGATAATATAATCATGCTTGTGTCTAGTTTGGGATGCGCGAGTAGGCTCGGTTCGGTTCTGGGTTCCTTTGATCTTAAAATTACCTAATTGTCGGTCTACTAGTGGGTTCTCATCTAGGGAAAGTGGGGAAATTGAAACCGCCAAAAATAGTATAAGGGATGCCGTTATAAGCTAAGATCGTTAGAGTTTTTAGTCATTATCTCGTTGAAAAAGAAAAAAAATAGAATAAAAAGTGAGCTAGAAACTAAATGAAAGTAGCACAGGTCTATGTAATCCGAGTTGGGGATAGCGACTCTACAGCCGGAATGCCTCTGGGATGTGTGAAATCGCCTTGCCGAATAAAAGTACCGAAACCTAACTAATCTGTGGTTGGGGATCGCGACTCTACAGCCGGAATACCTCTTGGTTAGGGAAAG
The DNA here is from genome assembly GCA_030545235.1 of Helianthus tuberosus. Classification (NCBI taxonomy): domain Eukaryota; kingdom Viridiplantae; phylum Streptophyta; class Magnoliopsida; order Asterales; family Asteraceae; genus Helianthus; species Helianthus tuberosus. Next base: position 166,960,964 of record CM060448.1, on the reverse strand, counting down.
CATCGTCTAGACTCACGAAAGAAAAAAAAAATAGATTTGATTCTAAACTCTTTGGATCTTGGTATAAGGCGGTTAGGAAATAACCCAGTGGTTGTTCCTTTTGTCCTATAAGCTTGATTATTCTTGGATTTTGAACGCTATGGATTGTTTATAAATTGTAAACGGTTTGTTCTATCAGTTAGATGTGTTTGCGTGCTTGATGTTATTTTATTATTGATTATTGCTTCGCTTGAATCTTGGTGACGGTCTTTATCACGGAATAGAGTCGGGCTAGGGTTTTAGGTTTTGGTGAGTGTCTATATCACATAATAAACCTTTGATCCTTTAGGGTGAAAAGTGCACAAGTAACCTTAGAAGTAATAGTTGGTAATTTTATAAAATCAAGTGTTCTACTAATCATCAATAGCTGTAAGGTGCGAGATTATTGCTAGGTCTAAGTGATTAAACCGCAAGGTGGGTCCTTCTTAAGAAGTTAACCTATTGGCTGCTGTCTAGCAAGTCTAGCTGAGAAAACAAACCTATCCTAGGTTTAGGTCTCGTAAGGGAGTGAGCCTTGTAGGATACTTTTATAAACCCAATTAGATGTCTCGTAAGGGAGTCTAATAACCGGTAAATTAACAACCTTTAGGGGATCTTAGCGTGCTCTTGAGAGGGTTTAGGGGTCCTTAGATTTCCCGATAGGTGAGAATTATAAGATCCCGGTTCCATAGCAGACAACTTCCAATTATAATCATAACTAAAAGCAATCAGGATTCTTGTCTAGGTAGTTCTTTCATCATCCTTGAGTTCAGCCTTCGTGTGAGTTCGTGTCTAGTTCGTCTAGTCTAGTTAGTATTCGTTATTTGCATTCTTAGGATTTTTAGAAACCCCCCCCAATCAATAAACAATTAGTTAAGTCGTGTCAGTTTAAGTCTAGATAGAGTCGTAGCGTAATCAGTAGAGTCTCTTGGGTTCGATACTCGGACTTCCTTAGGCTATACTTCATCGATCGATACACTTGCCGGGCGTGTGATTTAGGGTTTAGAGAGTCTTAGTTTTATAAATTTAAAACTTAGAGAGTCCAGATTTAGGGTAAATTTAGTTAATTTAGTTAACCCGTTTCGAGCACATCACTAACTATGTTCGATTTTATGGTAGCTGATTCTCCATGATTTGCGAATTACTACCAGATGTAAATATCAATCAAATTCTCACTCGTTCCTTTCACAATCTTGATCAACTTTATTCGTAAATCATTTTTACGTGAGAGATAGTTATGACTTCAAACACAATTCTTGATTGCGAATATGGCAAATACACTTCTTTTTCTGTTTACTATTATCTGGTCTGTATCGATTTTTAATTATGTCTGGAAACCACCAGAATGTTCTTGACGTTGTGTTTTAACAGCAGGCAGATTCATACAGTTGTGTTTTAGCATTCAGATTCATACAGTTGTGTTTTAACAGCAACCAGATTCATACAGTTGTGTTTTAGCATTCAGATTCATACAGTTGTGTTTTAACAGCAAGCAGATTCATACAGTTGTGTTTTAGCATTCAGATTCATACAATTGTGTTTTAGCAGCAAGTAGATTCATACAGTTGTGTTTTAGCATTCAGATTCATACAGTTGTGTTTTAACAGCAAGCAGATTCATACAGTTGTGTTTTAGCATTCAGATTCATACAGTTGTGTTTTAACAGCAAGCAGATTCATACAGTTGTGTTTTAGCATTCAGATTCATACAGTTGTGTTTTAACAGCAAGTAGATTCATTCAGTTGAGTTTTAACAGCAAGCAGATTCATACAGTTGTGTTTTAGCATTCAGATTCATACAATTATGTTTTAACAGCAAGCAGATTCATACAGTTATGTTTTAGCATTCAGATTCATACAATTATGTTTCTGTGTTTTATAAGTGTTAATGTTTTGTGTGTTTTACCCGTGTTAATTTGTTAATGTGTGTTAAGCATTTTAAGGTTGATCTCGATATGGATTTACATGGTTCAATTCGTGTGTGATTTAAATGGTTGAATTCGTGTTTTTTTTTAAAACTAGGTTATAATATTTAAATTTAAAAAACAATTGTATTTCAGTTAGGAAGAGTGAACGTATCCTCAAAAAAAGGATCTCCAATAAGAACAACAATAACACTTTTGATGACCCCATTATATTGGATGAGCCAGATACAGCTCAGCGTTTAGTGAATGAAGGTAAATGTGTTTTGGGTGGGGTGAATTGGAATGTCATAATTTATTTAAAAAAGTGCATTTATGTTAATGTAGATTCAGCTGCTGTGCCGAAAGTGTGTGACTCTGAGCATCCAAAACGAGCGGATGAGCCTATTATTAAACCTGTGCCAAAAAGTAAGTTGCGATGACAGTTGGTTTAATTCCCATACGTTTTATATCAAAGAATAATAGTATGTGTTATTTAAAAGAGTAACATCATATCTACTTTTCGTGTGTTGTAGTCCGTGATCCAACAAACTTAAAGGCTGCTGCTCTTGTTCGGAATCTTCAACTGGTGCAAACAGGTAAGTTAGAAAGTCAATGATTTAAGAGATATGCTTCTCGTGTGTTGTTTTTTATGATTATAACTTAACGTTTACATGTTGGAATGTGTTGTAGCGCGTATAACACAAAATGATCAACAAGACTCTGATGATGATTTTGTAGACCCGCCACCATAAAAGGCGAAGATAGATACTAAACAGAAGGGCCAGTTCAGTAAATCGCAAGTCGCACGCAGGAATCCAACGAATATACGGCAACCAATGAGAACAACAAAAACGTACTTGCCGATCGTCAACGGGAAACTATTGCTAAGGACAGCTTTGAAACACACGGTGACTGTGGTTCAGTCTTTCAACGAAAACCAAAGAAACACGGTTATAAAAATTGGATTTGGATCTATTCTTGGATTTCAGATGACAACAGTGCCATCTCGCTTGGGGTGGTGGCTGGTAAAAAACTACGATCATAAAACGTGCGTCTTGAATGCTGGAAGCCACCAGATACATATCACCGAAGAGTTAGCTCACGAGATTTTCGGTGTACCACGGGGTGTTAAACTAGTTGAAGAGGTGGAACGAGCAAGGGCAAACTTTAGTGAAGTAGTTGCTGAATGGAAGAACCAGTTCCTAACCGCTCCTAAAAGAATGACACCAATCCCTTTTAAAAATTACCTGGTATCGCAAAACTCATACGACAGAACGTTCGTATTAAACTTCTTGATATTCTATAACACAATTCTGGGCGAAACAACACACAATTCGTCTGTTAATCTGAGGTTTCTCCCATCAATGCATTGTGGAGTTGACATTAAGAGCTATAACTGGTGTGAGTACATGATCAGATGTTTGAATAGAAATGCTTATGGATGGGAACCAAAGGACAACTTCTTCGGGCCTTTGCCTTTGCTAGTGGTATGTTTTGTAGTATAAAACACTTTGGTTTACTGTATTATTATCTAAAACGAAGTAAGTTACTGAATATTGATGTCAATAAAACAAATGAAGGCGGCTATATTGAATGACCAGACAATGTATTGTTCTATATACTGTTAAAACACATTTAACGCCATGTCTGTTTTATACTTACAATGAGATATTGTTCTCTTCTTTGCAGGAAGCTTTAGTGAATGACCAAATGACAAACCACTCAGATCAACCAAGGTCGATTCGTCTTATTGGAGATATTGGGCAAGTCGATATAGATGACCTAAGTATCAAGTTGGACAAAGTTAGGTTCGAACAAATGCTTGCGAATGAGAAAGGATTAAACCCGCCACAGAAATATCCTTTTGTGAAAAAGGATGATGATGAAGGGAAAGGCGAGCAAAATGTTCAAACGAATGTTACGCGGTGTGAAGATAAAACACAAGTTCAACCTAAAAGGATAGTTGGAAATGAAAAAAAACGTAACAAGGATATTAAGGCAAAAAAACCACAAGTAATACTCGCTAAAACACACAATGTGGTTAATAGACCTGAAGTTGGCGAAACAAATAAGGACACGGATGAAACTGGTAAGAAGTCCACTGACAGACCGAGAAAGAAAGAAGCTGATGAAGCGAGTAAGAAATCCAGTGATGGACCGAAAAAGAAAGAAGCCGATGAACCGATAAAGAAAAACGCTGATGAACAAAAATCAATGAATACCGAACGTGATGTTGTTAAGACAGTAGACGCTAATATGAATATGATAGATGGAAAAAACACAGATTCTGTTGAAAAAGAAGCTGATCCATCAGTTGCTGAGTTAGAAAAGACTGGTGGTGAATGTAGACGACATCGAACAGTACTACTTCAACTCGGGAGAGTATGGACAAACATAAAACGAGAGGGAAGAGTATGGGTTTTACGTCGGCGCAGATGGCAATCTTAAGATCCGTGTGGAATGCCAATATGAATCTACGCAAGAAGACACCCACAATGATGAGGTATACAAATTTATCCTTATTTTTAACCTTTTCATACAAAAACTGTTTAGTTCACTATTGTAGTCTGAAAAATGCAGGTACATGCGGGTATGTTGGATGTGTTTTTTAATCAATACGAAGAATGTGTAAAAAGAATAAACGAAACGCTGGTTGAGGGATCTGTGTTATTCCCAGACAGTGAACTAATAAAAGAAAAGAAAAAACAATGGGATGATATTCTGATGAAACATGCGCGGTCAACCAGAACACATTCTGAACCGCAAACTCCTGTGGTTTTATCAGCAGCCAAAAGCAAATCAGACGGGGGAGTGTCTACAACGGATCTATCACAATGGACTCCTACAATGGTAGCAACAGCCATTGAACACGTGGAAAGTATTGAGTGTGATAACACACCTAAGGGGCAATTAGTTAAGATATTTCAAAATGAGCCACTTGACATCACACCTCTCTCTCAGAAAACGGCTACTGAATACGAATTTGCATGCAAAAGGGACGAAGTAGTTAGACAACTTGACATGGGGAAAAGGGTGGTGAGGCCGCAAAGAAATGTAAAATTGCCAGAAGCACTTAGGTCTCCGTATGTAAAAAGAGTGGTTGATATAACAAGTAGACTTGAGGCAGCTGAAGCATCAGCGAGCGCTTATATGTTTTCGGCTTGGGGAAGTATGTGGTATGTAAAATTTTGTATTCTAAATCTGTTCGTTGTCAAAACAGTTTAATATCATATCTGTCTAAATACACAATATCATATCTGATTGTGTTTAAAAAGTAGTTTGTTTGGTCTGTTTATAACACATTAAACTGTTTAGAACACTGTTTATAACAAGTTTGTTTAAAACAGTTCATGTTCACTCGTAACTCTGTTTATAACCGATATGACACTGTGTATAACCAGTTTGTTTAAAACAGTAGACGTACACTGTTAAGTTCTCTATATGGTTTGAAATGATGATACCAATAGTCTAAAACACAAGGATAATATGAAACTTATGTCATTTTTTGTTTAATTGTAGGGATGTTGTGTTTAGAACCGAAAAGGGTATAGCTGTAATGAGATCCCCGGTTGAGTCGTTGTTTCCTGGTATTTGCATACATGTTAGCGCGATAAGTGCATGGCCAGCTGTTCTCAATTATGAAGAAAGGTTCAAACAAAGGGGTAGCCTATCGCGCCTATTTTGTTCAGTTAACATGTTGGTAAGTATGTACATATTGGCATTATTCTTTCCGGACATGTGCTTTTATGTCTAAATCTGGAATTTTTTCAACCTGACTAAAACAGAATGAAAAAGATTATAAATTGACTGATGAAGTAAGGGCAAGAATCTTCGTTGAGAACATGGACTCGGTCATCCAATCTGCGGATGTGAAGAACATTAAACAAGTAAAGCTCGTGTTTATACCGGTGATCCAGGAGAAACATTTCTACTGTGTGTGTTTCAATCTAAAGGATTACAAAATTGAGGTGCTGGACAACAGCGCTACAGTTGTGTCCTTTGAAGGAAAGTACCAAAAATGGCCAGAGAAACTGGTATGCAGCTTTCACAACCTATCAAACACGTCACATAAAACACTTGACTTCATTAAAAAACACAATGTGTAATGAAAAATCCATTTCGCTATTATATATTGGGATTTAATCTTTATGTCGAATGCAGAGGGACGCATTTTCATCTTATCTGGAGTCTTCTTCACACCCAGCAGCCGATATAATCCGACAGACAGTTCCGATTAGGTTAGAGATGCCTTGGCGTACAACCCGCAATGTCATTGATTGTGGCGTCTTCCTGATGCGCCACATGGAAACGTACAAAGGAACAAGTGTGAAGAAATGGGAATGTGGTTTGTCAAAGGAATGTAATAATGCCGGTGAAATTTCGTATAAACAACGCAAAGAGCTTGATGATCTTAGGTATAAATATGTTTCAAAAATAATACTTAGTGATGTAAACCAAGTTAGGCCGTTTGTGGAAGCTGATGTAGCAAGGTACAAGAGGTTGACTGAAGACCAAAGGAAGAGGCTTGATGCGGTTGCGTATGACACTATCCTGGCAAGGTTGGATAAAGACTAGGTATCCGGACAAATGACATGACGTGGGTGTTTTAGACTTTATCTTGTTTTCAGTGCATCATCTTACTTTTGTTTTTGTTTGGTGGGTTGTGTTGATAGGTAAAACGTAGACTTATTTTGTTTTGGTTTGATGGGTTGTCTTGATATGTAAAACACGTTCGTAATATGTCTTTTGACTGCCGTGTCATATCTCTAACCAATTACAAATGGTTTGTGTATTTTAAACTTTGTTTTGAGGTAAAAAAATTGGATTACAAAGAAACATCTTTGATTATATAGTGAGTTAAAACATCTGAAACGCGTATCCTTATCATAAAACACACCAGCGAATATAACAAAAAGTTAAAGTCCCTATCATAACAACTTGCATACAATGAAAGACATCAAGATATTACAAAGAGTACTTGTTGCTATCGATTAAGATGCATAAAGGGTGATAGCTTGATTGTCAAGAATCAGTATAACACATTCTGCCCAGCCATGAAAAAACAGTTTTGATAGCATAATATCTTAAAACATTCTGCCCAGCCACAATAACAATTTAACAAAAACATCCAGTTCCAAAAATCCGAAATTTGCAAATGATTAACAACTCTAACACACAAACAAATCCCAAAACAAATACGTGTTCATAATTAAAAACCCAAACAACCTTATTATCAATCAAACGCACAAAAATTCCAAACGTTCAAACAGAAAAATCACCAAACATAAAGACATAAAAACCTCACAACGGAAAAACAAAACACGATTGTTCAGAAAAAAGGAAAATTCTTAGATAAAAAAACCCGACTACTCCAGCATCTGTTCGTCATCGGCATCTTCAGTTGTTTCGGATGTGTAAAACACATCATCCCCATCCTCTGAGCTAGCTCCAGCATCTTCATCAGTATCTTCTACGTCCTCAGCATCACCAACATCTTCTCCATCTTCAGCACCACCAACGGCCTTCTTTGAAGTGCTTGCATCCTTCACTTTCACATTGTATTTTCCACATGTACGATTATTGTGACCAAATTTCTTACACTTTGAACATCGCCGACGTTTCTTCCCAGCTTGACTTATAGCTTGCTCCTTTTTAGATTTCATGCGTTTATGAGATCCACACCCCTTAAACCTAGTACCAATAGGAACACGAATATTCGCCGTGTTCGTAGGAGCAACACCAAGTAGTTCAGCAAACCTATTACGTCTTGTCTTGGGAGGGGCGTCAAACTGAGCGTCATCAACAACTGACATAAACTGCTTGATGTGGTCACGAAAATTACATATCTCGTCAAACTTGGATACCAACTTATTTATAACATACTCGGTTACATTGCTAATCTCACGAATGCAACGGTTGACCTCGACGCTCCGATCTGGATCGCCCCCATCAGTAAGGATGGACCCGGGTGAACTATTTGGAACTGCTTCGCGAGTCCAACGCCTCAAAATATATTGTCTAGGAAACTCTCTTACATTCACAACCCTCAAAACACAAAAAATATGACCGCACAATAGCCCAAACTGCTCGAACCTGTTGCAGCTGCATTTAACAGTAACGTCCTCCTCGCGTATCATAACCTGAACAGGCGTATAACACATTAAAAAAAAAAACAGTTTTACCTGATTAAAAATGAATTAAAAAAAAAACACAATGTTACCTCATAAAATGCAGCTGTTGCCTGATCTAGATCCTTGATATAAAACTTGATAAAATCAGCAATATGCTCTAATCTGACGCTAGCACACCGGTGAATACCATGTTGAATTTCCAATTGAACATAAAAAAAAATCGTTCTGGTATATATCTCAGATGCTTGTTTCTCAAGAACAAAATCAGTATTCCATATATCGGGCGAAGTATAACGAGTATCATGGTCATTTTTACGATGCTCGTGTCGTTGTGCATCAATAGCCGTGTCGAAGTGGCTGAGAAATTCAACCAAAGTACACTTGGGATTGCAAATCTTACCAAAGAAGTGATTCTCGCTTTCGGATCGGGAAGACGTCCGCATGAGACCGGACATTTCTTCTTCACGATAATAAGCTGGGATCCATGACTGACGAAGCCTATATATATATGTGAGCCATTCGTGGTCGGATAAGTTAAACTCATTTAATACAGCCGCCCATTCGGTCTCAAACGCTTCATGCAATAAAGAATCCGTCCAGACAATTGCAGACAATCTTTTCCTGAAATCGGTGTTTGCACATATAGTTGGTCCAACCTGTGCAATTATCAGTATCGTCAGAATAAAACAAACTAAATACTCAAAACACATCACATATGCATAACCAAAAAAAAAAAAAAAGTAAACAGAAAATACAACACCTTTGTGGTAAGTTTATCCATGATGTGCCACATGCATAACCGATGCCTTGAATCAGGCCAAACATCCTCAATAGCCCTCTTCATCGCAGGGTCTTGGTCAGTAACAATAACTCGTGGTGCATATCCAAATGCGTCATTAAACACATTAAGTAACCTACTATATGTCTCAGCAGTTTCGGAACCAATAATAGAAGCACCAAGTCTGACATTGCGATTGTGATTGTCAATCCCAGTGAAAGGGACGAACATCATGTTATACCTAATAAAACACGAAACACAAAAAATTATAAGCAAAAACAAAATGGATTAGAATAGTAAAACACACAGTTGCCGGAAAAGCATCTAATGAATAAGCTAAAACACAATGGAACATAATATATAAATCTTATACTTACTTGTTTCGCTTATACGTGGCATCAAAGGACACAACATCACCGAACATATAAAAATTTCTTTTCATTTCCTCATCAGCCCAGAACAGACACTTCAAAACACCTTCCTCAGTAGTTTGGTATTCACACGTAAAATTAGGTAAAAACTCTTTTTCCTAGTTAGACGCCTGACAAGCATCTCGGCATCAAACTCAGCAATAAACACATTTAGTTCTTTTTTAAAATTTTTGAAGCCACATTTGGTCGCCCCGACATTATCAAAACCACCACACAACTCCTTCATGATATTGAATGCTCGAACAGGACCAATGTTCAAGTTGGACATCTTCTTTATCATGTCCTCATGCGAACGGCTGAGGCTTCTATTTTCCCTGAGTAAGTGGAGATCTTCTTCATGCACGAAAGAGTGGTTGTGGGCCTCTGTAAAGTAGTATAACACGTACTTCTTATCATCGTTCAACTTTATTCGAAACTCCGCTTGACAACCGGTCCTTTTTGAGGGTACCCTACGTACCCACCTATTAGGAGGCTGATCGGCTAAAGTGTCAACAGGTTTAAAGACTTTATGGCCCTCTTTTGAGCATACAAAATATTTGTTTACTGTAACACCACGATTTGTATGCTCCGTTCCCTTCCTTACAGTCCAGCCACCCGCATGTGCATATGCTTTGTAGAAGTTATAGGCAGCATCTACCGTGTCAAATACCATGCCAACGACTGGAGTCATCGAGGATGATGAGTTTGGAGTGTATGTCTTTTTTCCCGAACTCGGAGAAACATGTTCTACACCACGTGGTTGGTAAATGGGGCCGTCTAAAAAAATACAAAAAATTAAAACAACACACAACAATATACTACACGTGATACATGTTTAAAACACATCATAAAAAGAACATGTGAATCAGACGATAAAAAGAACATATTAAAACACATAAAACACATGAGTGAACATCTGAGTGAACATCTACAAAAAACACAACGTACATATAACACACATGCCATAATGGTAAACTACATGAAATAATAAACATGCCAATGAAGATCAGTCACAAGTTACATGTATTCCAACCAGTAAAACACAACATGTTACACAGTAATTTTAAAACACAACAACATAAGAACTCCAAAACCCTAGTCCAACGATAATTATTTAAACACATTTGTGCATTGACCTACCAAGAAAAAAGTCGAAAAAAATATGACACAACAATATACTACACGTGATACATGTTTAAAATACATCTAAAAAGAACATGTGTATCAGACAATAAAAAGAACATATTAAACCACATAAAACACATGAGTGAACATCTGAGTAAACATCTTCAAAAAACACAACGTACAATAACACACATGCCATAATGGTAAACTACATGAGATAAACATCTAAAACATGCCAATGAAGATCAGTCACAAGTTACATATATTCCAACCATTAAAACACAACATGTTACACAGTAATTTTAAAACACAGCAACATAAGAACTCTAAAACCCTATTCCAATGATAATTATTTAAACACATTGGTATTAGGCTATTGCTGGTAAAACATTAATCGTCCCCCATACTCATTGACAGAGATATTAAAACACAATGGTATGAGCCTATTTACTAGTAAAACACTATATCAAGAAATCGAAACAGCAAAGTGATTGTTATGTAAAATATACAAACGCTAAAACAGGCTCAAAAAGAGAAAATCAAGTTTAAGAGACTGCAGTATCAAATAAACATTACCATCACCGCAATCAACAATAGCATTTGACGCCATAATTCTGATGAGTGAAAGTTGTTGTGAAAGAGAAGATGAATATACTGAAATCGCTGGATTGAAGGATTTAAAATGAAACTGTCGAGCCTGTTCAGGTTATGATAAGAGAGTTTCATAGACAAAAAATATATTGTCTAGGAAACTCTCTTACATCAATAATCCAAGTTAGGGTAGGAGTTGGCTACAAAGCCTTGTTTTCCTACAAAGTGTAGGAAGCCTCCTACATGTGACATGTGGCAATCCTAGTTTTTTTTATCAAAAGGGTATTAGGGTAATTTCATTATTTATTTTAATTATGTATTTTATTATTAGATAACTAATAATAATTGTTTTGGTAAAAAATTACCGAAGCAATTAAGTGATCAAATTAGTTAAGTGAGGTAGTGTGCTAGAAAAGTGTGTTGAAAATATGTTGTGCAAGTTATTTGTAAAAACAGTTTTAGGATACGGCTCAGGATATAGAGCTGTATCTTTGATCAAACGATGAGCAAAAATGTAAAGGGTGACACAGGATGTACGAGGAAAGCCCTTGATCAATTTAGATCGCCGGCACAAAACCTCGGGAGCTGACAATCGCAGCTGCCTTGTTCTTCTATTACTTCAAATATCAGGAGACAGTGCAGGATGTGGTGCGGATCGACTATGTGTTACAATGTGATTCGAATACAAGTGTTGTGTGTAGTGTTTGCAGTGAGCTAGAGCAAAAGTGTTTGAAAGTGTGAAAGTTGCCTGCCTTAATCTGATTCGCCCCCATCTATTTATAGTAAAGGAAGTGTAACAAACTATCCTAATAAACCGGGATCTGGCGAATATTCCCTACTCGAACGTTGTAGACCTGGTCTTTCGGGTTCAACGTCTCTCCCATAACAAATACGCCCGAGTCTTGAGGAGAAGAAGTCCATCTGACCGTTAGTAACCCCCAATCTTTAACCTGCACGTGGTTAATTCAATCAACCTCAGGATATAGCTCAGGTTGTTAGCAATATCCCAGTCCAGTATCCTGGTCACAAATAAACAATTAAAAGCAGGATATTAGTCAAGATATATATGCTCAGAAAATGACCCATAACAATTGTCCCCAAATATATCTGTTGGTATACCAGTCCAACGGATATATTTTAAAAGTTTTATCTTGTAAATCAAGGCAATTAAATCGAGACGACGGTCAAGATCACATCATAACTTCCGACGCGCTTTTAACTCGATGCAGATCCACAATGCTCCTATATCTTCTCTCTTCTTGTTTGAAAAGCAAATATCTCCAACGGAGTCTCCAGGTAATTCCCTACTTCTCGCTCATCTTTTTTCAATTTTTCTTTCTTCATCTGCAATGGCCGCCAGAACTCATTCCCAAACCGGTGAATCATCCGAGACCTTTATTCAACATAATCTTCTCAAAAATCCCGAGAAGGAAGTCTGTGCCTTTGATAACGCAGACATTGCGGCTTTGAGAGCTTCCGGTGCTTTCCCAGACAACACGGTCTTTTGACCATTCGACCGGTCAATTCGATCGGATATTTCTTCTACTGACTGGGTTTGCTTTCCGGCATACCCTTTCTCGCTAGGTCTCCGATACCCTTTTCCTGAATTTATGATGCAATTTTTTCGGACCACAGGTATATCTTTTGCTCAGACCATGCCCATGGTCTGGAGGGTATTAATTGTTCTAAACCAAATTATAAACCTTCACTGTCCTGACCTTTCTATTGAAGATCTGCCCATCGCTTAACGCCTTCGATCTCATGGTTCTAGCCGGTTTTTGCTTTTTTCGACTTCCAACAAACCCCTTATTCTTAAAGCCACCAAAAACGAAGATGGATGGCAACGCAAGTTCTTTTTCGTCAAACGAGACTCCATTGCCGAGGGTGCTAGCCTTCCGGTGGAGTGGTTAACCACCGGTAGGGTTATGAATACTCCCATGTACCTTTAGATTTTTATCTTTTGCTAATATCCTTCTTTTTGATTCCTTTGCAGTAAATTTCAAGGAAGTAGCTCCCCCTACTGCGGAATCAGAGGAAAGAACCAAGACTGTTTACCAACTACCTGCAATAGACAGGAGTTTTACCACACATATCCCGAGTTCCAATCAATACTCCTCATCTGAAATGTCTGGTAAGGATTACTCTCAAAATAATTAGTTAACACAATATAATAAAACGAAGAGTAATAAAGATGTAAAAATGTAAAGGGTGACACAGGATGTACGAGGAAAGCCCTTGATCAATTTAGATCGCCGGCACAAAACCTCGGGAGCTGACAATCGCAGCTGCCTTGTTCTTCTATTACTTCAAATATCAGGAGACAGTGCAGGATGTGGTGCGGATCGACTATGTGTTACAATGTGATTCGAATACAAGTGTTGTGTGTAGTGTTTGCAGTGAGCTAGAGCAAAAGTGTTTGAAAGTGTGAAAGTTTCCTGCCTTAATCTGATTCGCCCCCATCTATTTATAGTAAACGAAGTGTAACAAACTATCCTAATAAACCGGGATCCGGCGAATATTCCCCACTCGAACATTGTAGACCTGGTCTTTCGGGTTCAACGTCTCTCCCATAACAAATACGGCCGAGTCTTGAGGAGAAGAAGTCCATCTGACCGTTAGTAACCCCCAATCTTTAACCTGCACGTGGTTAATTCAATCAACCTCAGGATATCGCTCATGATGTTAGCAATATCCCAGTCCAGTATCCTGGTCACAAATAAACAATTAAAAGCAGGATATTAGTCAAGATATGTATGCTCAGAAAATGACCCATAACAATAATAATGTATTTTTACCAAACTGCTCGGACCTGTTGCAGCTGCATTTAGCAGTAACGTCCTCCTCGCGTATCATAACCTGAACAAGCGTATAACACATTAAAAAAAAACAGTTTTACCTGATAAAAAATGAATTAAAAAAAAACACAATGTTACCTCATAAAATGCAGTTGTTGGCTGATCTAGATCCTTGATATAAAACTTGATAAAATCAGCAATATGCTCTAATCTGACGCTAGCACACCGGTGAATTCCATGTTGAATTTCCAATTGAACATAAAAAAAAATCGTTCTGGTATATATCTCAGATGCTTGTTTCTCAAGAACAAAATCAGTATTCCATATATCGGGCAAAGTATAACGAGTATCGTGGTCGTTTTTACGATGCTCGTGTCGTTGTGCATCAATAGCCGTGTCGAAGTGGCTGAGAAATTCAACCAAAGTACAATTGGGATTGCAAATCTTACCAAAGAAGTGATTCAAGCTTTCGGATCGGGAAGACGTCCGCATGAGATCGGACATTTCTTCTTCACGATAATAAGCTGGGATCCATGACTGACGAAGCCCATATATATATGTGAGCCATTCGTGGTCGGATAAGTTAAACTCATTTAATACAGCCGCCCATTCGGTCTCAAACACTTCAGGCAATAAAGAATCCGTCCAGACAATTGCAGACAATTTTTTCCTGAAATCGGTGCTTGCACATATAGTTGGTCCAACCTGTGCAATTATCAGTATCGTCAGAATAAAACAAACTAAATACTCAAAACACATCACATATGCATAACCAAAAAAAAAAAAGTAAACAGAAAATACAACACCTTTGTGGTAAGTTTATCCATGATGTGCCACATGCATAACCGATGCCTTGAATCAGGCCAAACATCCTCAATAGCCCTCTTCATCGCAGGGTCTTGGTCAGTAACAATAACTCGTGGTGCATATCCAAATGCGTCCTTAAACACATTAAGTAACCAACTATATGTCTCAGCAGTTTCGGAACCAATAATAGAAGCACCAAGTGTGACATTGCGATTGTGATTGCCAATCCCAGTGAAAGGGACGAACATCATGTTATACCTAATAAAACAAGAAACACAAAAAATTATAAGCAAAAACAAAATGGATCAGAATAGTAAAACACACAGTTGCCGAAAAGCATCTAATGAATAAGCTAAAACACAATGGAACATAATATATAAATCTTATACTTACTTGTTTCGCTTATACGTGCCATCAAAGGACACAACATCACCGAACATATAAAAATTTCTTTTCATTTCCTCATTGTTTTGGTCAAAAATTACCTAAGCAATTAAGTGATCAAATTAGTTAAGTGAGGTAGTGTGCTAAAATTATATGTGAAAAATGTATTGGCCAAATTAGATATGAAAACAGTTTCAGGATACAGCCCGGGATATAGAGCTGTATCAATGATCAAACAATGAGCAAAAAAATAAAGGTTGACACGTGATGTACGAGGAAAGCCCTTGATCAATCTAGATCGCCGGCATAAAACCTCGGGAGCTGACAATCGCAGCTGCCTTGTTCTTCTATTGCTTCAAATATCAGAATACAGTGCAGGATGTGGTGCGGATCGACTATGTGTTACAATGTAATTTGAGTACAAGTGTTGTGTGTAGTGTTTGCGGTGAGCTAGAGAGTAAAAGTGTTCGAGAGTGTAAGTGTAAAATTGTGTGCCTTAAACTGATCCGCCCCCATCTATTTATAGTAAAGATAATGTAACAAACTATCCTAAACTTCCGGGATCCAGCGAATATTCCCACTCGAACGTTGAGGACCAAGTCTTTCGGGTTCAACGGCTTCCTTATAACAAATACGCCCGAGTCTTAAGGAGAAGAAGTCCTGATGACCGTTAGTAATTTACAGCCATTAACCTGCACGTGTTTAATTCACTCAACCTTAGGATATCGCCCAGGATGTTAGCAATATCCCCGTCCAGTATCCTGGTCACAAATAAACAATTAAAAGCGGGATATTAGTCAGGATATGTATACTCAGAAAATGACCCATAACAGTTGTCCCCAAATATATCGGTTGGTATACCAATCCAACGGATATATTTCAAAAGTCTTATCCCATAACCCAAGGCATTTAAAACGAAGCGACAGTCGAGATCACATCGTAACTTCCAACGCGCTTTTTGCTCAATGGAGATCCATAATGCCCCTATATCTTCTCTCTTCTTGTTTGAAAAGCAGATATCTTCAACAGAGCTTTCAGGTAATTCTTCATTTCTTATTTACTTTCTATCAATTTTCCTTGCCTTCTTCGTAATGGATGCCGAGACCTTCACCCAGCAGAATCTCCTCAAAAATCCCGAAAAGGAGGTCTGTGCCTTTGACAACGCAGACATTGCGGCTTTGAGAGCTTCCGACGCTTTCCCTGACAACACGGTCTTTAGACCGTTCGATCGGTCAATTCGATTGGATGTTTCTTCCGCTGAATGGGTTTGCTTTCCAGCATATCCTTTTTCGCTAGGTCTTCGATACCCTTTTCCTGAATTCATGATGCAATTCTTTCGAACCACCGGCATCTCTTTTGCTCAAACGATGCCCATGGTTTGGAGAGTATTAATTGTACTTAACCAAATCAAAAACCTTCATTGCTCCGACCTCTGCATCGAGGATTTGCCTATTGCTTATCGCCTCCGATCTCACGGCTCTAGCCGGTTCTTGCTTTTCTCGACCTCTAGCAAACCCCTTATTCTTAAAGCCACAAAAAATGAAGACGGATGGCAACGCAAGTTTTTCTTTGTCAAACGAGACTCCATTGCTGAGGGTGCCAATCTTCCGGTGGAGTGGTTAACCACCGGTAGGGTTATAAATATTCTCATGGACCGTTTGGTTTTTATCTTCTACTAATATCCTTCTTTTTTATCCCTATGCAGTGAATTTCAAGGAAGTAGCTCCCCCTACCGCTGAATCAGAAGAAAGAATCAACACTGTTTACCGATTACCTGCAATAGACAGGACCTTCACCACACACGTCCCGAGTTCCAGTCAATACTTGTCATCTGAAATGTCTGGTAAGGATTACTTTTAAAATAATTAGCTAACATAGTATAATAATAAAATGAAGAGTAATAATGATGTAAAACTTTTCCCTTTATGCAGCACCGGCCAAGATCCCTGAAGTCTTTGACCTCGACGAGTTGGACAATTATTCTGATCAGGTTCAGGTCAAGAAGGAACCTAGTCCCAAGGCCACAGCCTCATCCAAACCCAGCAGCTCCAAAGCCAGCATTATTCCCAAACCTTCACCGGCTACCAAGCCCCGGAGTTCAAGTTCCCGCAAAAGGAAGGAGCCTGATTCCCCTGTCATTTCTGACACATTTCCTTATGAGAAGCACGGGTTCATTGAAGCTAGTGGGTTTATGACTTCCTTTCTTAACCAGGTTAGTATTCTCATATCATATCCTGCGGTTTACATCATTTACAAAGATTTATCAATATTAATACCTGTCCTCTTACCTTCGTAGGGTCTTGAGCGTCTGGTTCACCTATATCAAGAATCCTGCAAGCTTAACAAGATGCTTGAATCTAAGCTAAAGGAAGCAGAAATCACAATCTCCGATCAAGGCATGATCGCAGCCGCCAAATCTCGTCATTACGAGGAGAAATTCAAAACTATGATTCAAGAACACCAAACTGCTCTCAACAAAGCTACTCTTCAATCCCAGGCCGATCTTGAAGCTGCCCATGTGCAACATGAACGGGATATGGTCAGCTACCGAGAAAGCCTCAAGAGTTCCGTCGTCATTTCTCTCCTCCAAGCCAGGTTGAAGATGGCCCATGAAGCCAAAGCATTAGGTTTTGAATGCCCTTCTTGGGACGTCGGTGCCTGGGAGACCAAGCTAAAGAACCTTGGCGGCACTTCTTCTAAACTAGCTGTCGCTGAATCTTCCAAAGCAGTTGAAAAAGCAACCCATACTGAGAAGGATGATGAGGAGGGTCCCAAGACGGATGCTGCTGAAATCATTATGGACGAAGAAGATACTGCCCCCTAAAGTTTATTTCCTTTAAATTGTTTGAACTTATTTTATGTTTTTATGAACAATTTTTTTTTCTGCATCAAAACAATTTGATAGCCGAAGGTGGATGGGTCCTGGGTTTCAGGATGAAACCTTCGGTTATCAACCAGTACTGATTGTTTCAAGAATAATTTCATCTTTCATTTTTCTTGCTATTATCTTCCGTCTCTCTTAGTATAGATCTTAGCTTTGCAAAAATTTTGTATTATTATCTTATGAAAATATCCTGATCAATATACTCAGCAATAAAAACTTTTTATTAGATAGAACTTCTAAACATTCTTTCAACTTTGTAGAAAGCTTTTTAAGGAGTGAAAAACAGTCCACTTTTCCAAAACCTGTTTTGATAATACTTAAATGATCAAAGTATCACACTAGTATTAGTTTCGAATATCTTAATCAAATATTCTGAAGAGTATACTGAAAATGTATTTTGAGAATATATCAGGATATTTAACCTTTTACCAAGCACAGTATTGCCAAAGAGTTAAACTATGTTTTACAAAGGAAAGATCATACCAGGGATATGGTACAACCCCATTATCAAACCTCAATCCCTTTGCAACTTTTTCAATGAAGATGTCCCCTGTCTGAGACACTTAGTGCATTAGTTCCGAGGCTCATCCTTTGAGCTTTACACCATTGCTTTGGTAGGAATGTCCCCTGTGTACAATGTCTTCAAATACTTAGAAATCTTCTGGATATCAGTTCCCATCGTATAGACAATTTTTCATGTTACAGGGGTAAAACCCAAGAATGTTCTGGAGATAAATTCCTTGTATCCTGGGGAAAATCCCAAATTTTCATGCGCTACAGGCGGGAGTGTATAAACTCCAAGACTTAGAAAGGTGAAAACCTTTAAACCTTAGAGAGTATGAAAATACCCTTTCGTGAGAGAGGGTGATCAATCCTCATATACCTTTAGGATTCAGGATATAGCCAATAGTAACGAAATTGTCAGCCACTTTTACATGGACTGGTCCCGCCACCTTGAACTATCCCTGAATAACTTGCGCTCCAGGCGGAGTGTTTAAACCCAATTCGGAAGAAAGGTGAATACCTTTAAACCTGTGAAGGGATCAGGATCCCTTGTACGTGAGAGAGGGGGCCAATCCTCTAATCTTCTGAAGTATCCTGAGTGAGCATCCTGGAGCTATATCCCGAAGCATATACTGCAAAACATCCTTACACTAAGGTGGGTGTTAGCTTGGCTAACACCCCTCCAATGCTTAAGTTAGTATTGGGTTTCAAAGAATAAATTAAACCAATCATATTTAAAATAGATAGAAATCATACCATCCTGAGTTAGAAATTAAATTCTAAACTCACTTGAAATAAAGCTTAAGGTGTATAGCATTCCAAGATCTCGGTAGCATATCCCCTTCCATATTCTTGAGTCTATATGCTCCTTTCCCTGCTTCTGATTCAACTTCATATGGTCCTTCCCATTTTGGAGCTAGCTTGCCATCGGCAGGATTAGTGGTATTCTGAAAAGCCTTTCTTAACACCCAATCTCCAACCTTAAATCTTCTGGTCCTGATATTCTTGTTATATGCTCTGGATATTATTTGTTGATATGCTGCCATCCTTAGCCTTGCTGCATCTCTCTTTTCATCTATAGTATCCAAATCTTGAATCAAGGCTTCAGGATTTTGTTTAGGATCACTTAGGGTAGATCTTGCAGTAGGTATTGTCATTTCCGTTGGAATCATTGCTTCTGCTCCAAATACCAAGGAAAATGGGGTTTGGCCTGTTGCGTTCTTTAGCGTTGTCCTATCAGCCCACAAAACAAAGGGTAATTCTTCTGCCCATCTTCCTTTTTTGGTTCCAAGCCTCTTTTTTAAGTTATTGACAATTATCTTGTTTGAGGATTCTGCTTGTCCATTCGCTTGAGGATGTACTGGAGTAGATGTTATCATTTTGATCCCCCAACTCTTGCAAAAGTCAGTAGTTCTTTTACTTATATATTGAGAACCATTATCACAGATTATCTCGGCTGGTACTCCAAATCTGGTCAGGATATTTCTCTTTATGAAGGATACAACTTCTTGATCCCTGACTTGGACAAATGCTTCGGCTTCAACCCACTTGGAGAAACAATCCGTCATTGCCAACATGAAAACCTTTCCTCCTGGAGCTTTTGGAAGCTTTCCCACTATATCCATACCCCACTTCATAAACGGCCAAGGGGAAACAATAGGATACAGCGGTTCAGCAGGCTGATGTAATATGTTACTATGTCTTTGACATGCGTCACATCTTCGAGCATATTCTGCGGCATCTTTCCTCATTGTCGGCCAATAATATCCTGTCCTTAATACCTTTGAGAATAATGACCCGCCCCCAGTATGGTTACCACAATCCCCTTCATGTATATCTTGAAGCACTTCTTTGGCTTCAGGATCCTCCAAACACCTCAAATACGGTCCTGCAAGAGATTTCTTGTATAAAACATTATTCATAATAGTGAATCGTGATACCTTCATCCTAAATGCCTTAGGATTTTCATTTCCGGGGATGTGTCCTTCTTTAAGATATCTCACAATTGGAGCCGTCCAGGATTTAGGATCCTGTTCAGGATATTCCGCTCCAGGATCCCGAATACCTGCTACTTCTTTATCCTGAGGATTCGTTGTAGGATATAAGACATGTAATATTGGTATTTGGGTCCCTTCAGGTATCCTGATCGATGATCCCAAATTTGCTAAGGCATCCGCTTCAACATTATCCTCCCTTGGTACCTGTTCAAGTGTAAAAACATCGAAATATCCTGCTAATTTTTTGAGAATATCGAGATATTCGATTAATCTCTCACCCTTAACTGCATAGGATCCATTAAAATGGTTAGTAATTAACAAGGAGTCAACATATACTTGCAAATTCTTGATACTCATATTCTTAGCCAATTCTAATCCTGCAATTAAAGCTTCATATTCTGCCTCATTATTAGTAGCAGGAAATTCACCCCTAATAGCCTGGGGTAATATGTCCCCCTGTGGCGATTTTAGTAGTATACCTAAACCTACACCTCTTATATTGGATGCACCATCAGTATACAACGTCCAGGATCCTGAAGATTCTACTAACTGCTGAACTTCTAGGTCTGCCTCGTCCTGAATGTCACTACTGAAATCAGCCACAAAGTCAGCTAAAGCCTGAGACTTTATGGTATTTCTAGGTTCATATACTAAATCATAAGCACTTAACTTTACTGACCACTTGGCCACCCTGCCTGACATCTCTGGTTTCCTAAGCACATTTTTGACAGGATAATTCATTTTAACATGGATCCTATGTGTTTCAAAATAATGTCTAAGCATTGTCGATGCCATGACTAGAGCTAATATCAATTTTTCTAAATGAGAATACCTAGTTTCAGCATCTAACAAACTTTTACTAACATAATAAACAGGATATTGCTGACCTTCATGGTCTTTTATAAGAACAGCACTTACAGCATTCCCTGATACAGCGAGGTATAGGGATAGTGGTTCACCATTTTCAGGCTTCATCAATAGAGGTGCAGTTGAGAGATATTGCTTCAAATCCTGCAAGGCTGCTTCATGCTTTTCTCCCCATTTAATTTTCTTATTCTTCTTGAGGATATCATAGAATTCCTTGCATTTTTCTGAGGATCTAGAAATGAATCTATTCAAAGATGCTACTCGGCCTGTTAACCGTTGTACGTCCTTCATATTCGAGGGTGATTTTATATCCAGGATAGCTTTAATCTGCTCCGGGCTTGCCTCTATCCCCCTTTTCGTCACCATATACCCAAGAAACTTTCCTGCCCCCACTCCGAAATGGCACTTAGCAGGATTCGGCTTCATGTTATACTGATCCAGGATATCAAATGCTCCCTTGATATCCTGGAGGTGATCCTCAGCCTTTTTAGATTTCACCACCATATCATCGATATATACCTCCATGGTGTCCCCCAGCTTATCTTTGAACATCATGTTTACTAATCTCTGGTATGTTGCACATGCATTTTTCAAACCGAAAGGCATAGCAGTATAGCAATATATACCTGTTGGTGTCATGAAAGCAGTATCCTCCTGGTCCGAAGGCTCCATTTGAATCTGCTGAAATCCTGAGGATGCGTCCATGAACGTTAACATTTCATGTCCAGCAGTAGCATCCACCATTGCATCGATATGAGGGAGAGGAAATGGGTCTTTAGGACAAGCCTTGTTCAAGTCCGTGTAGTCTACACAGACTCTCCATTTCCCGTTTTTCTTCTGTACCACAACTACGTTTGCTAGCCATCTTGGAAACTTGACTTCTCTGATCATCCTGGACTTCAACAATCTTTCAACTTCCTCTTGGATAATCTTATTCCGCTCAGGAGAAAATTTTCTTCTTTTTTGCTGAACAGGCTTGAATGATTTGTCAATTCCAAGCTTGTGAGTGATAATGTCTTTGGATATGCCTGCCATATCCTCATGCTTCCATGCAAATGTTGACATCCTGCATTTCAAAAAGTTAGTTAACTGCTCTTCAATATCCTGAGGGATATTGGTTCCTATGAGCACCGAGATATCAGGATTATCCTGATCCAGGATAATTTTGTTCACATCCTGCTCCGAATCCTCCACGATATCCTGGGCCCGCATCTTTAATTGCTATGCTGCACTAGGCTTAGTTGAGGATTTCATTGAGGATGAGTAGCATTCTTTCGCTTCCTGCTGATCACTTTCAACCTTGACAACTCCCCAAGGGGTAGGGATCTTGATGCATTGGTGATATGTTGATGGCACAGCCTTCATATCGTGAATCCATGGTCTTCCCAGTATAATGTTATAGCAGGATAAGGAGTCCATCACGCAGAAGCGTTGTATCGAGTTGACCCCTTCAACATATACCGGTAACTTTATCTCCCCTACGGTATTCCTAGCTTCTCCACTGAAACCAACGAGCACAGTGGACTTCGAAGTAATGTCCATCGGAGATACATTCATCCTCTTCAATGTTTCCAGCTGAATTATATTGACAGAACTACCGTTGTCTACCAGTATCCTGCGTACAAAATGGTTAGCCACATATAATGTTATTACCAAAGCATCATGGTGAGGATCCTGAACAGTATCCTTGTCATCACTATCGAAAGTGATCACTTTATCAGTTGTGAGGGTAGTCATTCTGACTGGTTTGTCTCCCCTCTCACTCTTAGCTTCCTTTGCATGTCTCTTGGCCGCCGAATACGAAGTCCCACAAATGTCGGATCCTCCTGAGATAAAGTTAATTATCTTGGCATCTGCTGGGGGTGATGCTGCTCGTTCAGGATCCTTCTCGGGATCCTGCCCTTTATTCTTCTTTTTTCCCAGCAAGTCCTTCAGATACCCCTTGCTTAACAGGTAACTTATTTCTTTCCTTAAAGCAATGCAATCCTCGGTCATATGTCCGAAGTCTTCGTGGAAGGCACACCATTTGGATTTATCCTTCCAATCAGCTTTCTGTTGGGTCTTTCGAGGCCACCTAGCTTTTTCCCCTAAGCCCTGCATAGCATACATTAATTCAGGTATATTAACAGAAAAGCAGTATTCGGATAAGTCAGGATATTCTTCAGGATCCCCGTCTTCAACAGCATTCACTTTCTTGTTATCTTTTCTGCCATATGGCCTGGAGCGATATGGCTTATATGAGGTCTCTGATTTCCTGTTAGTTGATTCATAGGCTGAGGTAGAATTCATCCTCTCCTGCATCTTCTTGTCATCTTCCAGACAGATATATCTCAAAGCCCTGTTACGAGCTTCGTCGAGATTCCTGCAGGGATTCATTACAAGATCCTGATAAAACTGAGAATCCTTTTGTAACCCCATCTTAAAAGCTTGCACAACTGTTGCAACATCGAGATGTGGGATATCCAAGGATTCTCGACTGAATTTGTTCACATAATCCCTCAAGGATTCCTGAGGCCCTTGAGTTATCCTGTAAAGATCACTGGTTAGTTTCTCAAAACTCCGACTACAAGAAAATTGACTGTTAAATAAATTAACCAAATGAGCAAACGAAGTAATTGAGTGAGGAGGAACGTTTAACAGCCATTTTAAGGCTGATCCTGTCAGAGTAGAACCAAATCCCTTGCATAAGCATGCTTCCTTGAGCTCCGGAGGGATAGGGTTAATCTCCATTCTTTCCCTATACTGGGCAATATGCTCTTCAGGATCCGTAGTCCCATCATACAGCTTCATGTTGGGAGTCTGAAATCTTTTTGGGATTTCAGCATCACAGATGGGATATGCAAAGCGGGATATCCTGTGGCTGTCTTGGGATACTTCCGGAATTGGTTGGACCACTCCAGGTACACTGGATATCATGTCCTTCAATTTCTAGAGCTCCCTGGTAAATGTTGAAGTCATACCTGCACCCTGCAAAGAGCCATTGTTGTTAGTAGCAAGAATAGTATTATTTGACACATTACCGTTCTGAGGATTTTGGCCATATCCTGAAGCATATCCTGAACTTCTCACAGTCGATATCCTGACCGAAGAGGGTATCTCAGGGGTATGATTCTGAGGATGGCTTGGGACGATATTCCCCCTATGATCCTCAGTGTAAACCGCGGAACTGAAGTTCAAAGCCCTGGGCTGTATAGGAGTGACAGTTTCTTCAACAGGTCTGCTCGAGCCAGCTTTTAAGAGTTGTATCTCTCTTAACAGCATTTGGTTAGTCTCATGTTGCTGCCTCATTTGTTCCTGCACACTTCCAAATAAAGTCAAAATTTCATCATTAGAGGCTAAAACGGGAGCAGATCCCTGGATACTCCGAGTAGGGATAACATCTTGAGATTGTGAAGAAAACGGCATCCTTGGAGGAGGTGGTGGAATCACCGAACCAGTAGTAGCAGTGGTTGTAGCAGACATAGTGGAAGAGCTCATGTTTGATCTTGAGGCCATTGTAAACAATGTGGCAAAAAGTTTTGAAAATAGAAAACCGATTAACGATTTTACAAAGATTTTTAGTAAAAGTAGCACCACTTGCCCCACGGTGGGCGCCATATTGTTTTGGTCAAAAATTACCTAAGCAATTAAGTGATCAAATTAGTTAAGTGAGGTAGTGTGCTAAAATTATATGTGAAAAATGTATTGGCCAAATTAGATATGAAAACAGTTTCAGGATACAGCCCGGGATATAGAGCTGTATCAATGATCAAACAATGAGCAAAAAAAAGTAAAGGTTGACACGTGATGTACGAGGAAAGCCCTTGATCAATCTAGATCGCCGGCATAAAACCTCGGGAGCTGACAATCGCAGCTGCCTTGTTCTTATATTGCTTCAAATATCAGAATACAGTGCAGGATGTGGTGCGGATCGACTATGTGTTACAATGTAATTTGAGGACAAGTGTTGTGTGTAGTGTTTGCGGTGAGCTAGAGAGTAAAAGTGTTTGAGAGTGTAAGTGTAAAATTGTGTGCCTTAAACTGATCCGCCCCATCTATTTATAGTAAAGATAATGTAACAAACTATCCTAAACTTCCGGGATCCAGCGAATATTCCCACTCGAACGTTGAGGACCAAGTCTTTCGGGTTCAACGGCTTCCTTATAACAAATACGCCCGAGTCTTGAGGAGAAGAAGTCCTGATGACCGTTAGTAATTTACAGCCATTAACCTGCACGTGTTTAATTCACTCAACCTTAGGATATCGCCCAGGATGTTAGCAATATCCCCGTCCAGTATCCTGGTCACAAATAAACAATTAAAAGCGGGATATTAGTCAGGATATGTATACTCAGAAAATGACCCATAACACTCATCAGCCCAGAACAGACACTTCAAAACACCTTCCTCAGTAGTTTGGTATTCACACGTAAAATTAGGTAAAAACTATTTTTTCCTAGTTAGACGCCTGACAAGCATCTCGGCATCAAACTCACCAATAAACACATTTAGTTCTTTTTTAAAATTTTTGAAGTCACATTTGGTCGCCCCGACATTATCAAAACCACCACACAACTCCTTCATGATGTTGAATGCTCGAACAGGACCAATGTTCAAGTTGGACATCTTCTTTATCATGTCCTCATGCGAACGGCTGAGGCTTCTATTTTCCCTGAGTAAGTGGAGATTTCTTCATGCACGAAAGAGTGGTTGTGCGCCTCTGTAAAGTAGTATAACACATACTTCTTATCATCGTTCAACTTTATTCGAAACTCCGCTTGACAACCGGTCCTTTTTGAGGGTACCCTACTTACCCACCCATTAGGAGGCTGATCGGCTAAAGTGTCAATAGGTTTAAAGACTTTATGGCCCTCTTTTGAGCATACAAAATATTTATTTACTGTAACACCACGATTTGTATGCTCCGTTCCCTTCCTTACAGTCCAGCCACCCGCATGTGCATATGCTTTGTAGAAGTTGTAGGCAGCATCTACCGTGTCAAATACCATGCCAGCGACTGGAGTCATCGAGGATGATGAGTTTGGAGTGTATGTCTTTTTGCCCGAACTCGGAGAAACATGTTCTACACCACGTGGTTGGTAAATGGGGCCGTCTAAAAAAATACAAAAATTTAAAACAACACACAACAATATACTACACGTGATATATGTTTAAAACACATCATAAAAAGAACATGTGAATCAGACGATAAAAAGAACATATTAAAACACATAAAACACATGAGTGAACATCTGAGTGAACATCTACAAAAAACACAACGTACAAATAACACACATGCCATAATGGTAAACTACATGAGATAATAAAGATGCCAGTCACAAGTTACATGTATTCCAACCGGTAAAACACAACATGTTACATAGTAATTTTAAAACACAACAACATAAGAACTCCAAAACCCTAGTCCAATGATAATTATTTAAACACATTTGTGCATTGGCCTACGAAGAAAAAAGTCGAAAAAAAAAACAAGACACAACAATATACTACACGTGATACATGTTTAAAACACATCTAAAAAGAACATGTGTATCAGACAATAAAAAGAACATATTAAACCACATAAAACACATGAGTGAACATCTGAGTAAACATCTACAAAAAACACAACGTACAATAACACACATGCCATAATGGTAAACTACATGAGATAAACATCTAAAACATGCCAATGAAGATCAGTCACAAGTTACATGTATTCCAACCATTAAAACACAACATGTTACACAGTAATTTTAAAACACAGCAACATAAGAACTCCAAAACCCTATTCCAATGATAATTATTTAAACACATTGGTATTAGGCTATTGCTGGTAAAACATTAATCGTCCCCCATACTCATTGACAGAGATATTAAAACACAATGGTATGAGCCTATTTACTGGTAAAACACTATATCAAGAAATCGAAACAGCAAAGTGATTGTTATGTAAAATATACAAACGCTAAAACAGGCTCAAAAAGAGAAAATCAAGTTTAAGAGACCGCAGTATCAAATAAACATTACCATCACCGCAATCAACAATAGCATTTGACGCCATAATTCTGATGAGTGAAAGTTGTTGTGAAAGAGAAGATGAATATACTGAAATCGCTGGATTGAAGGATTTAAAATGAAACTGTCGAGCCTATTATAATTAGATATTTACTTTCCATAAAATTCTGGTTAGTTAGTTATCTAATAATAAAATACATAATTAAAATAAATAATGAAATTACCCTAATACCCTTTTGATAAAAAACTAGGATTGCCACATGTCACATGTAGGAGGCTTCCTACACTTTGTAGGAAAACAAGGCTTTGTAGCCAACTCCTACCCTAACTTATAAAGTTTTCATTGTTATATACTTTTAGGGAGTAGGGGCACTCCACTAGTGACGATTTTCCATCACTCACAACACCCAATCATTGTCCGCCACGTCATTGAGCTTGATTCCATCACTAGTGATGGATTTTACTAGGGATACCCATCACTAATAATGGTTTTTTTTTAAATTATAAATTAACAATAAAACAACAAAATATAAATTTCACTTAAATAAAAACAATATTTCTAGACATATTTTAGGTTACAACTTAAAAATAAACATATAAAAATGAAAAGATACATAAAGAAAACATACTCCTTGTCCGAATCCGAAAATTCCAAACCTAAAGAACCTACAAGTTCAACTAAATCATATCTCAACCGAAAGTGAATTTCTTCATTGCGCAAGTCTTGTTGGACATTTTCGGGAACGAGAGCTTGTATGGGAGGATCCGGCACCCAATCTGGAGATATTGCACGTCCATCTTCTTTTATTAGCATATTGTGCAATATGATACATGCATATACGATGCTATGGATTGTTTTTTATTCATCGCATGAACCGGTCGGTTTAGTATCCCCATCTACCCTTTTAAACACCAAAAGCCCTCTCAACATCTTTTCTTGCCGATTCTTGCAACTTCTTGAACGTCTTTTCTTTAACCTCGACAAGCTTTCACAAAAACAGACCATGATGGGTAGATACCATCCACAAGAAGATAGCCTCGTCTGTAATATCTTCCGTTAACAAAAGATGGACAGAAGGGTGCAATACCATCTGTTACGCTTTTAAAACAACGGCGATGTGTATAAAACATTGATGTCATTGTTTGAACCAGGAACACCAAAATATGAATGCCAAAACCATAAATCATTCGACGTCACCTCTTCAAGTATGATGGTTGGTCTTTTGATGTCTCCCCTAACATACGCCCCTCGCAACTATCTTGGACAATTTCTCCATTCGATATGTGTACAATCGATGCTACGGAGCATCCCTGGAAAATGTCATCTAGCCTCATACGCGACGTAAATACGTGCGATGTCGTGTCTCGCCGGTTTACGTAGAAACTATCTAGCATACAATTTAATGATCGCGTTACAAAAGAACTGCAAACATTCATGTGAAGTTCTGTCCAACATAGCTAAGTATTCATCAAATTGATCGGGTGGGTTACCTGTCGCTAGTTGGCGAACGACAGATGTCCATTTTTGTATCGGCGTGAAACTTCGTTTGCCCCTCCCTTCGTAACGTTCTTGAAACCATTCTTCGCTTGCTTCGATGTCTCCTACAATCTTTAAAAATAAATCTTTTGGTAAACTAAACCGATCTCTAAACGTTTCGGCATTATAGACCGGATTCTCCACAAAATAATCCTTCATTAACACTTCGTTGGCATGTATACGATCACGATCCACAATTTTCTTCTTTGGGCGGCCCGAACCTTCAAGTTCGTTATACGCCTTCTCGAAAAATTCAAGCGTGTCATTGTCGGAAGACGTAGAGCTATCAGTGTCTAGTGGAAAGAAATCGGTTGGAAATTCCATTTTTAAAATTATGCAAGATTGTATTTTTGTAGGTGAAAAGGATTGTATTTTTTTGAGTTTGAAGAAATCGGTTGGAAATTCCATTTTTAAAATTATGCAAGGTTTTTATTTTATTTTTATTTTTTATAAAACCTCCTCCCAATGGTAAAAAACAACGGTCATAATTCACACACAACGGTAACAAAATTCAAGTTTCACGCGTGATCATAGCAACGTGTTACAAAGTCCACACGTGGAAACATGGGCGGTGTATAACGGGCAATCACGAGTGATGGGATTCTTATAACGCGGTGCCAAAGTGCACGCGTGGAAACATGGGATTTTTATACTTATATGCATATGGAACATCGTTGAAACATTTGATGATGCACGGGTGTGTAATCATAAGCAAGAACATATGCATACAATACATAATGAGTAAAACAATGGTGCCTTTAGTAAAGTAAATTGCAGTAAAAAAGCAATCTTATAAATCTTAAGATTTTGAAGAATTAGTATGAGAAGCAAGCCATGTCTCCACAGTGACCATTAGTTCTTCTGGCTTGTAAAGTGCCACTGAATGACCCGCACCCTGCGTTGCAACACATATATATCATTTAGTCATGTTTAGTGCTATTATTTTCATCTACCTTTGTTAAGACATGATTGATAATGATAATCATATGGTT
Organism: Helianthus tuberosus; assembly: GCA_030545235.1. Lineage (NCBI taxonomy): Eukaryota > Viridiplantae > Streptophyta > Magnoliopsida > Asterales > Asteraceae > Helianthus > Helianthus tuberosus. The sequence goes on along the minus strand of CM060448.1, from coordinate 166,931,244 downwards.
CTTGTATCTTACCTTAATGGTGACATATTTCAAAGAGTATTTAGCCTTTGAGTATGTCTTCTCATATCTACATACAAACAAGAGCAAATGTTGATAATCAAGACTCGATATGTTGAAACGGAAAAAAAAAATGTTGCCAACTTCGCGCTGAGATACAAAACAATCTATGCATAAACCATCTCTAGAACATAAGGAACTTGAACTCACCCGACAACTTGAGTTCGAATGAACCATGGTTTCCATGGGCTCTTGACTCTAAGATTGAGACTATTTATCCACTGCTTTGTGCCTACATATGGAAAGGGCATGTCATGATCACCACTGCAAAACAATTGAAGCATTTAACATACTTTCAAATAGACTATGATAGATAGAGGGGCCAATAAAAATATTACTTGATGATCAAGGCATGGCAGTTTTTGGTAGCAAGTTGTTTATAGTAGGCCAAGCTACTGATGATATCATGGGAGTAATATATGGTGTCTGGTTTCCCAGTGGAAGCACTAATAGTCAAGTTGCGGAATTGAAACTTATCCACTGTCCCATGCACACTCAAAATACAAACATTTAAATGTTAACATGATTACTATCGGTCGCTAATAATGTCTCAACCATTGTTAGGGATGACAATAGAACCCGAACCTGATGGGTAAATCCGAAACATTTGGGACGCGTATCTGGGTATGAGATTAGTTTTTAAAAATTTTCGCGGGTATGATACGGATATGGGATTAGGTGATAACCAACCTAACTACCCGAAATCATATACCCGTTTACCCAAACTACATACTCGAAACATATACCTGGAAATTTTATTATTTTTATACTACCTCTGTCCTAATCTAGTAGCTGTTCATTCTACCAGTTTTATTATGTGAAAACATACTTTTTTATAGAATATGCATTTAATAATGTTGTTAATATATTTTTTTTTATTCTTTTAAGTATCAATATATCTTTGCTTATAGAATATGTATTTAACAATGTTATTAATATATTTTTTATTCTTTTAAGTATAAATTTATCTTTGAGATTTATATCATCGTCAAAAGTTACATAATTTAGATATTTCAATTTATCTTTGAGATTTATATCATCATCAAAAGTTACATAATTTAGATATTTCATACATTTTATAGTGGTGATAATCAGTGGCGAAACTTGAGATTTCCGACCGTGGGTCGAAAACGTACACACCAAAAATTTCTATAAAAAGGGGGTCAAACTCGTATATACCCAAAAATTTCTATACGAAAACTACATACTCTCCACTACTGAGCGAAAAGTTTGGGGGGTTGGCCGCCCCCTCCCGCCCCCACTATCCTACGCCCTTGGTGATAATATGTATATAATTTATCATATTCTAGTTTGTTGTAGTTGTAAAAAAACGTAAGATATTATATAAAAAATAGAATACCAAGAAAAAATGTATTTGGAAATCTCAACGAGATTCCTTTAACAAGATACATATCCGACAAGTAATTACGTGATATATACCCCGCGGGTAATGTATTGGATATGCGAATGCGATGTGATTATCAAATAGCCCATGCTAGAATAAAACAGATGATCAACATACCTCACGAATGTGGAGAGCTTGTCGGACGGATTTCTTGTCTGCCCAAATATTAAAAAATGGATAAATGGATTCTTAGAGATAAATCATTATAGAAGAAATTACTAATCTAAGATTTAAATGGTAATACGAGGGTAAAAATTTTAGGGTCTAGAGTTAAGTTTACTCGACAAATTAGTTTTGGATCTTGTGGATTGCAAACTGGCTCTAATATGTGATTTACGTTAACCCCAGCTATGCACTACAAATGAAAAATGTTTATAAGTTAGAAGCTATATAATTAAGAGGTGATCAAATACTACAAGTAAGATGCAAGGACATATTATTTGTAAATATAGGAGTTTGGAGACTAACATTAGTCATTCAAAAAAAATTAATCGATTATCTTACTTCATTTATCGGTTGAAGACTATTCAAACACAATGTATTATTTGGATCTACAAATACATATCTACCTCCGCAAGCTTCTCTCGCTGGCTGCAAAATCAAACAAATTACATCACTTAGAAAGTATTGGATTAAACCAACGTTTTAATTAATACATTTTAGCGTAAATTGCATTTTACGTCCTTTAAGTTTCCGCAAAATTTCAAGCGTTGTCTTTTAACTAACAAAATTACAATGGATGTCCTTTATGTTCAAATTTCTTTACAGACGGTGTCCTTTATGTTTTAATTTCTTTACATTGGATGTACTTTAACTAACAAAATTACAGTGTGGCAAACTTATACATGAAGTTCACCGTTCAACAAAAAAATAATACGCAGCAGATTTAGCGACCTGATTTTGTTATACCAGCGGCGGTTTTATTGCGCCGCAAAAATCCATGCTTTTGCCTCTCTTTCTAGTAGTTAATATATATATATATATATATATTTATATTAGTTAGAGTTTAAGTTTATGCTAATATAGTGCTGATTAATAACACATAATACCTTACAGCCACTTGTACACATATATATAGTTGACTGATATGGGTAAGGATAAAATGAAAACCCATTTGATTTGAAAAAACTCAAGAAGCTCTTTTAAAAACCCTATGTAACATTCTTTTTAGAAAAATTAGGGAATATAACATATATTTTAACATTTTTGTAAAGGAAAAAAAAAAAAAAACGCCGAGTAGTATATGTCCAAAAAAATGTAACACACAGATTTTGAACATTTAAAAAAAAACTAGTTGGCGCTTTTTACATTTTTTTCATAAATATGTTCAAATATATGTATGTTACATTCCTTGTTTTTTTAGAAAAAAATAAAAATGTTACATAGGGTTTTCATGGGTTTTTTAAACTCAAGTGAGTTTTCTTCCTACATGACACTTTGTTTTCATTATTCTGTAAAAGTGAAATGAATTATGTACCTCATAGATTTCTTCTTCGATAAGTCCAGCTCGATAAGCAAATTCGATTCTTGAATTTAGATCTATGAACCTATCTGTAAAAGGGTTCACAATCAAGTAACCCTACACCAAGATCCAAATGTGTGAACCACAAATCGATTACATGTAGTACTATTCAGGTTTATTCAAAGCGTATTGAGTTACCTTAAATTTTAATTTTGGTGTGACCCTTCGTTCATTGCCTACAAAATCATAAACCAATTTAAACATGCATGTCTTTAGAAGCCGGTTTTGTTTTTCAGGCATGTTGTAGATTTATGAACATGGAAGACAATTATTGTTACCTTCGTAGATTTTTGAAACAATTCTTGGAATGAAAAATCCCATGCAAGAAATCCCCGTAATGTACAATGGGTTATTGAGAAAGGTAGGATGTTCAATGAGCCACTGCATATACATTGAAACAAGATCAAGTATTAAGAACTAATTTAAGAATATGTAATTTTTTTTTTACTACGGTCTTGTATAAGATTAAACTAATGGAATAGCGTAACTTTTCTTACGTGTATCGGTAAATAAAAGTCATGTTTTCAGTTAAAAAGATCTTAATAGATATACCGTAAAAAAAGTTATGTTTTCATTTAAAAAAAAATAGATTTTAAGAATCGACATATTAGCTAACAAGAGTCACAATTAAAGAAATGTTTTGTGACTGTCTTAACCTTTAGCCTATTTTTTCTGAGCGATGCCATACTAATTAAAAATTAACTTAGTACGTTTTTGCTGATATGGACCGCCACGTAAGCAGTCCATGTCATCAAACTTTAATAATTGACATAAGCAGTCTACGTCATCAAAACTTTGATTTATTTGACAAATAAGTAGTACACGTTAGCAAAACTCTGACTTTTTGCCATATAAGCAGTCCACGTAAGCAAAAACTAACTATGCTAACTTTTAGTTAATATGGGATCGCCTAGAGAAAATAGGTTAAAAGGTTGGGACTCTCATAAAACATTTACTTAGTTGGGATTATTGCCGGCCAATACGTGAAAGTTGAGATTATTAAAATCAAAAATTCCTTTTATGAAAAATGTCATTTATATTATAAACTTATAATTCACCTTTTTTCATCAAAAAATTCATGTCATCTTCTCAAATAAACTGTCCATTAGATCGTGCGTCAATCGACGCACATAAAAATTAGTTAATTGTTCTTCAATATCCTGAGGGATATTAGTTAATTGTTCTTCAATATCCCGAAGGATATTAGTTCCTACGAGCACCGAGATATCGGGGTTATCCTGTGGCTGTCTTGGGATACTTCCGGAATTGGTTGAACCACTCCAGGTACGCTGGATATCATGTCCTTCAATTTCTGAAGCTCCCTAGTAAATGTTGACGCCATACCTGCATCCTGCAAAGACCCATTATTATTAGTAGCAAGAGTATTATTATTTGACATGTTACCGGTCTGAGGATTCTGGCCATATCCTGAAGCATATCCTGAGCTCCTCACAGTTGACATCCTAACCAAGGAGGGTATCTCAGGAATATGATTCTGAGAATGGCTTGGCACAATATTCCCCCGGTTATCTTCAGTGTAAACTGCAGTACTGAAGTTCAAAGCTCTAGGCTGCAAAGGAGTGACAGTTTCTTCAGCAGGTCTACTTGGGCCGGATTTCAAGAGTTGTATCTCTCTCATCAACATCCAATTAGTTTCCTGCTGCTGCCTCATCTGTTCCTGTACACTACCAAACAAATTCAGAATTTCATCATTAGAAGCCAAAACAGGACCAGATCCCTGAGTAGTGGGAACGGGGATAACATCCCGAGCCACATGACTTTCAGTTCCATGTGAAGAAGTTTGCATTCGTGGTGGAGGAGGTGGAAGCACCGAACCAATTGTTGCAGAGGTTGTAGCAGACATGGTGGAAGAGCTCGTGTTTGATCTTGAGGCCATTGAAAACAATTTAGAAAAAAGTTTTGACAATAGAAAACCGAGTATTGATTTTACTAAGGTTCTTAGCAAAAATAGCACCACTTGCCCCACGGTGGGCGCCAAAATTGTTTTGGTCAAAAATTACCGAAGCAATTAAGTGATCAAATTAGTTAAGTGAGGTAGTGTGCTAGAAAAGTGTGTTGAAAATATGTTGTGCAAGTTATTTGTAAAAACAGTTTTAGGATACGGCTCAGGATATAGAGCTGTATCTTTGATCAAACGATGAGCAAAAATGTAAAGGGTGACACAGGATGTACGAGGAAAGCCCTTGATCAATTTAGATCACCGGCACAAAACCTCGGGAGCTGACAATCGCAGCTGCCTTATTCTTCTATTACTTCAAATATCAGGAGACAGTGCAAGATGTGGTGCGGATCGACTATGTGTTACAATGTGATTCGAATACAAGTGTTGTGTGTAGTGTTTGCAGTGAGCTAGAGCAAAAGTGTTTGAAAGTGTGAAAGTTGCCTGCCTTAATCTGATCCGCCCCCATCTATTTATAGTAAAGGAAGTGTAACAAACTATCCTAATAAACCGGGATCCGGCGAATATTCCCCACTCGAACGTTGTAGACCTGGTCTTTCGGGTTCAACGTCTCTCCCATAACAAATACGGCCGAGTCTTGAGGAGAAGAAGTCCATCTGACCGTTAGTAACCCCCAATCTTTAACCTGCACGTGGTTAATTCAATCAACCTCAGGATATCGCTCAGGATGTTAGCAATATCCCAGTCCAGTATCCTGGTCACAAATAAACAATTAAAAGCAGGATATTAGTCAAGATATGTATGCTCAAAAAATGACCCATAACAATAATAATGTATTTTTACCAAACTGCTCGAACCTGTTGCAGCTGCATTTAGCAGTAACGTCCTCCTCGCGTATCATAACCTGAACAGGCGTATAACACATTAAAAAAAAAAAACAGTTTTACCTGATAAAAAATGAATTAAAAAAAAACACAATGTTACCTCATAAAATGCAGTTGTTGGCTGATCTAGATCCTTGATATAAAACTTGATAAAATCAGCAATATGCTCTAATCTGACGCTAGCACACCGGTGAATTCCATGTTGAATTTCCAATTGAACATAAAAAAAAAATCATTCTGGTATATATCTCAGATGCTTGTTTCTCAAGAACAAAATCAGTATTCCATATATCGGGAGAAGTATAACGAGTATTGTTATGGGTCATTTTCTGAGTATACATATCCTGACTAATATCCCGCTTTTAATTGTTTATTTGTGATCAGGATACTGGACGGGGATATTGCTAACATCCTGGGCGATATCCTAAGGCTGAGTGAATTAAACACGTGCAGGTTAATGGCTGTAAGTTACTAACGGTCATCAGGACATCTTCTCCTCAAGACTCGGGCGTATTTGTTATGAGGAAGCCGTTGAACCCGAAAGACTTGGTCCTCAACGTTCGAGTGGGAATATTCGCTGGATCCCGGAAGTTTAGGATAGTTTGTTACGTTATCTTTACTATAAATAGATGGGGGTGGATCAGTTTAAGGCACACAATTTTACACTTACACTCTCGAACACTTTTACTCTCTAGCTCACCGCAAACACTACACACAAACTTGTACTCAAATTACATTGTAACACATAGTCGATCCGCACCACATCCTGCACTGTATTCTGATATTTGAAGCAATAGAAGAACAATGCAGCTGCGATTGTCAGCTCCCGAGGTTTTATGCCGGCGATCTAGATTGATCAAGGGCTTTCCTCGTACATCACGTGTCAACCTTTACTTTTTTTTGCTCATTGTTTGATCATTGATACAGCTCTATATTCCGGGCTGTATCCTGAAACTGTTTTCATATCTAATTTGGCCAATACATTTTTCACATATAATTTTAGCACACTACCTCACTTAACTAATTTGATCACTTAATTGCTTAGGTAATTTTTGACCAAAACAATTTGGCGCCCACCGTGGGGCAAGTGGTGCTACTTTTACTAAAAATCTTTGTAAAATCGTTAATCGGTTTTCTATTTTCAAAACTTTTTGCCACATTGTTTACAATGGCCTCAAGATCAAACATGAGCTCTTCCACTATGTCTGCTACAACCTCTACTACTACTGGTTCGGTGCTTCCACCACCTCCTCCAAGGATGCCGTTTTCTTCACAATCTCAAGATGTTATCCCTACTCGGAGTATCCAGGGATCTGCTCCCGTTTTAGCCTCTAATGATGAAATTTTGACTTTATTTGGAAGTGTGCAGGAACAAATGAGGCAGCAACATGAGACTAACCAAATGCTGTTAAGAGAGATACAACTCTTAAAAGCTGGCTCGAGCAGACCTGTTGAAGAAACTGTCACTCCTATACAGCCCAGGGCTTTGAACTTCAGTTCCGCGGTTTACACTGAGGATCATAGGGGGAATATCGTCCCAAGCCATCCTCAGAATCATACCCCTGAGATACCCTCTTCGGTCAGGATATCGACTGTGAGAAATTCATGATATGCTTCAGGATATGGCCAAAATCCTTAGAACGGTAATGTGTCAAATAATACTATTCTTGCTACTAACAACAATGGCTCTTTGCAGGATGCAGGTATGACGTCAACATTTACCAGGGAGCTCCAGAAATTGAAGGACATGATATCCAGTGTACCTGGAGTGGTCCAGCCAATTCCGGAAGTATCCCAAGACAGCCACAGGATATCCCGCTTTGCATATCCTATCTGTGATGCTGAAATCCCAAAAAGATTTTAGACTCCCAACATGAAGCTGTATGATGGGACTACGGATCCTGAAGAGCATATTGCCCAGTATAGGGAAAGAATGGAGATTAACCTTATCCCTCCGGAGCTCAAGGAAGCATGCTTATACAAGGGATTTGGTTCTACTTTGACAGGATCAGCCTTAAAATGGCTGTTAAACGTTCCTCCTCACTCAATTACTTCGTTTGCTCATTTGGTTAATTTATTTAACAGTCAATTTTCTTGTAGTCGGAGTTTTGTGAAACTAACCAGTGATCTTTATAGGATAACTCAAGGGCCTCAGGAATCCTTGAGGGATTATGTGAACAAATTCAGTCGAGAATCCTTGGATATCCCACATCTCGATGTTGCAACAGCTGTGCAAGCTTTTAAGATGGGGTTACAAAAGGATTCTCAGTTTTATCAGGATCTTGTAATGAATCCCTGCAGTAATCTCGACGAAGCTCGTAACAGGGCTTTGAGATATATCCGTCTGGAAGATGACAAGAAGATGCAGGAGAGGATGAATTCTACCTCAACCTATGAATCAACTAACAGGAAATCAGAGACCTCATATAAGCCATATCGCTCCAGGCCATATGGCAGAAATGATAACAAGAAAGTGAATGCTGTTGAAGACGAGGATCCTGAAGAATATCCTGACTTATCCGAATACTGCTTTTCTGTTAATATACCTGAATTAATGTATGCTATGCAGGGCTTAGGGGACAAAGCTAGGTGGCCTCGAAAGACCCAACAGAAAGCTGATTGGAAGGATAAATCCAAATGGTGTGCCTTCCACGAAGACTTCGGACATATGACCGAGGATTGCATTGCTTTAAGGAAAGAAATAAGTTACCTGTTAAGCAAGGGGTATCTGAAGGACTTGCTGGGAAAAAAGAAGAATAAAGGGCAGGATCCCGAGAAGGATCCTGAACGAGCAGCATCACCCCCAGCAGATGCCAAGATAATTAACTTTATCTCAGGAGGATCCGACATTTGTGGGACTTCGTATTCGGCGGCCAAGAGACATGCAAAGGAAGCTAAGAGTGAGAGGGGAGACAAACCAGTCAGAATGACTACCCTCACAACTGATAAAGTGACCATTTTCGATAGTGATGACAGGGATACTGTTCAGGATCCTCACCATGATGCTTTGGTAATAACATTATATGTGGCTAACCATTTTGTACGCAGGATACTGGTAAACAACGGTAGTTCTGTCAATATAATTCAGCTGGAAACATTGAAGAGGATGAATGTATCTCCGATGGACATTACTTCGAAGTCCACTGTGCTCGTTGGTTTCAGTGGAGAAGCTAGGAATACCGTAGGGGAGATAAAGTTACCGGTATATGTTGAAGGGGTCAACTCGATACAACGCTTCTGCATGATGGACTCATTATCCTGCTATAACATTATACTGGGAAGACCATGGATTCACGATATGAAGGCTGTGCCATCAACATATCACCAATGCATCAAGATCCCTACCCCTTGGGGAGTTGTCAAGGTTGAAAGTGATCAGCAGGAAGCGAAAGAATGCTACTCATCCTCAATGAAATCCTCAACTAAGCCTAGTGCAGCATAGCAATTAAAGATGCGGGCCCAGGATATCGTGGAGGATTCGGAGCAGGATGTGAACAAAATTATCCTGGATTAGGATAATCCGGATATCTCGGTGCTCGTAGGAACCAATATCCCTCAGGATATTGAAGAGCAGTTAACTAACTTTTTGAAATGCAGGATGTCAACATTTGCATGGAAGCATGAGGATATGACAGGCATATCCAAAGACATTATCACTCACAAGCTTGGAATTGACAAATCATTCAAGCCTGTTCAGCAAAAAAGAAGAAAATTTGCTCCTGAGCGGAATAAGATTATCCAAGAGGAAGTTGAAAGATTGTTGAAGTCCAGGATGATCAGAGAAGTCAAGTTTCCAAGATGGCTAGCAAACGTAGTTGTGGTACAGAAGAAAAACGGGAAATGGAGAGTCTGTGTAGACTACACGGACTTGAACAAGGCTTGTCCTAAAGACCCATTTCCTCTCCCTCATATCGATGCAATGGTGGATGCTACTGCTGGACATGAAATGTTAACGTTCATGGACGCATCCTCAGGATTTCAGCAGATTCAAATGGAGCCTTCGGACCAGGAGGATACTGCTTTCATGGCACCAACATGTATATATTGCTATACTGCTATGCCTTTCGGTTTGAAAAATGCATGTGCAACATACCAGAGATTAGTAAACATGATGTTCAAAGATAAGCTGGGGGACACCATGGAGGTATATATCGATGATATGGTGGTGAAATCTAAAAAGGCTGAGGATCACCTCCTGGATATCAAGGGAGCATTTGATATCCTGGATCAGTATAACATGAAGCCGAATCCTGCTAAGTGCCATTTCGGAGTGGGGGCAGGAAAGTTTCTTGGGTATATGGTGACGAAAAGGGGGATAGAGGCAAGCCCGGAGCAGATTAAAGCTATCCTGGATATAAAATCACCCTCGAATATGAAGGACGTACAACGGTTAACAGGCCGAGTAGCAGCTTTGAATAGATTTATTTCTAGATCCTCGGAAAAATGCAAGGAATTCTATGATATCCTCAAGAAGAATAAGAAATTTGAATGGGGAGCAAAGCATGAAGCAGCCTTGCAGGATTTGAAGCAATATCTCTCAACTGCACCTCTATTGATGAAGCCTGAAAATGGTGAACCACAATCCCTATACCCCGCTGTATCAGGGAATGCTGTAAGTGCTGTTCTTATAAAAGACCATGAAGGTCAGCAATATCCTGTTTATTATGTTAGTAAAAGTTTGTTAGATGCTGAAACTAGGTATTCTCATTTAGAAAAATTGATATTAGCTCTAGTCATGGCATCGACAAAGCTTAGACATTATTTTGAAACACATAGGATCCATGTTAAAACGAATTATCCTGTCAAAAATGTGCTTAGGAAATCAGAGATGTCAGGCAGGGTGGCCAAGTGGTCAGTAAAGTTAAGTGCTTATGATTTAGTATATGAACCTAGAAATGCCATAAAGTCTCAGGCTTTAGCTGACTTTGTGGCTGATTTCAGTAGTGACATTCAGGACGAGGCAGACCTAGAAGTTCAGCAGTTAGTAGAATCTTCAGGATCCTGGACGTTGTATACTGATGGTGCATCCAATATAAGAGGTGTAGGTTTAGGTATACTACTAAAATCGCCACAGGGGGACATATTACCCCAGGCTATTAGGTGTGAATTTCCTGCTACTAATAATGAGGCATAATATGAAGCTTTAATTGCAGGATTAGAATTGGCTAAGAATATGAGTATCAAGAATTTGCAAGTATATGTTGACTCCTTGTTAATTACTAACCATTTTAATGGATCCTATGCAGTTAAGGGTGAGAGATTAATCGAATATCTCGATATTCTCAAAAAATTAGCAGGATATTTCGATGTTTTTACACTTGAACAGGTATCAAGGGAGGATAATGCTGAAGCGGATGCCTTAGCAAATTTGGGATCATCAATCAGGATACCTGAAGGGACCCAAATACCAATATTACATGTCTTATATCCTGCAACGAATCCTCAGGATAAAGAAGTAGCGGGTATTCGGGATCCTGGAGCGGAATATCCTGAACAGGATCCTAAATCCTGGACGGCTCCAATTGTGAGATATCTCAAAGAAGGACACATCCCCGGAAACGAAAATCCTAAGGCATTTAGGATGAAGGTATCACGATTCACTATTATAAATAATGTTTTATACAAGAAATCTATTGCAGGACCGTATTTGAGGTGCTTGGAGGATCCTGAAGCCAAAGAAGTACTTCAGGATATACATGAAGGGGATTGTGGTAACCATACTGGGGGCAGGTCGTTATTCTCAAAAGTGTTAAGGACAGGATATTATTGGCCAACAATGAGAAAAGATGCCGCAGAATATGCTCGAAGATGTGACGTATGTCAAAGACATAGTAACATATTGCATCAGCCTGCTGAACCATTATATCCTATTGTTTCCCCTTGGCCATTTATGAAGTGGGGTATGGATATAGTGGGAAAGCTTCCAAAGGCTCCAGGAGGGAAGGTTTTTATGTTGGCAATGACAGATTATTTCTCCAAATGGGTTGAAGCCGAGGCATTTGTTCAAGTTAGGGATCAAGAAGTAGTATCCTTCATAAAGAGAAATATCCTGACCAGATTTGGAGTACCAGCTGAGATAATCTGTGACAATGGTTCTCAATTTATAAGCAAAAGGACTACTGACTTTTGCAAGAGTTGGGGAATCAAAATGATAACATCTACTCCAGTACATCCTCAAGCGAATGGACAAGCAGAATCCTCAAACAAGATAATTGTCAATAACTTAAAGAAGAGGCTTGGAACCAAAAAAGGAAGATGGGCAGAAGAATTACCCTTTGTTTTATGGGCTGATAGGACAACGGTAAAGAACGCAACAGGCCAAACCCCATTTTCCTTGGTATTTGGAGCAGAAGCAATGATTCCAACGGAAATGACAATACCTACTGCAAGATCTACCCTAAGTGATCCTAAACAGAATCCTGAAGCCTTGAGTCAAGATTTGGATACTATAGATGAAAAGAGAGATGCAGCAAGGCTAAGTATGGCAGCATATCAACAAAGAATATCCAGAGCATATAACAAGAATATCAGGACCAGAAGATTTAAGGTTGGAGATTGGGTGTTAAGAAAGGCTTTTCAGAATACCACTAATCCTGCCGATGGCAAGCTAGCTCCAAAATGGGAAGGACCTTATGAAGTTGAATCAGAAGCAGGGAAAGGAGCATATAGACTCAAGAATATGGAAGGGGATATGCTACCGAGATCTTGGAATGCTATACACCTTAAGCTTTATTTCAAGTGAGTTTAGAATTTAATTTCTAACTCAGGATGGTATGATTTCTATCTATTTTAAATATGTTTGGTTTAATTTATTCTTTGAAACCCAATACTAACTTAAGCATTGGAGGGGTGTTAGCCAAGCTAACACCCACCTTAGTGTAAGGATGTTTTGCAGTATATGCTTCGGGATATAGCTCCAGGATGCTCACTCAGGATACTTCAGAAGATTAGAGGATTGGCCCCCTCTCTCACGTACAAGGGATCCTGATCCCTTCACAGGTTTAAAGGTATTCACCTTTCTTCCGAATTGGGTTTAAACACTCCGCCTGGAGCGCAAGTTATTCAGGGATAGTTCAAGGTGGCGGGACCAGTCCATGTAAAAGTGGCTGACAATTTCGTTACTGTTGGCTATATCCTGAATCCTAAAGGTATATGAGGATTGATCACCCTCTCTCACGAAAGGGTATTTTCATACTCTCTAAGGTTTAAAGGTTTTCACCTTTCTAAGTCTTGGAGTTTATACACTCCCGCCTGTAGCGCATGAAAATTTGGGATTTTCCCCAGGATACAAGGAATTTATCTCCAGTACTGTTTTGGTCAAAAATTCTGTTTATAATATGCAACCAAACTCTTTGTTTCGGGGAATGATGCTTAAAATATGTAATAGCGATGAGGATCACTTCAAGGTAAATTTGCACAAACAACACAAGGATTTATACGGGGAAAAAGCCCTTGATCAAGAGTTGATCTCCGGCACAAAAAACCCCGGGTGATGGAAACTACCGATCACCAAGCTCAAATAAATGATTAAATGTTTACAACTTCAGATAGTATCGAGCTAGGTACAAGGATCACTATCGTGAAATGTGTATAAGTGAGTGAAAATGAATGTATATTCGTCGAGAGCTTCAAGTGTGCGAGTATACGAGTGTGTGTAGCTGCAAAAATGGCTAAGTGTTTTTCTACTAGTTCGTTACCCCTTTTAAAATAGAAATCTAACTACCAAACGAACTATCCGACTTTCGTGCCATGCCTCCACGTTCTCCACAACGTCTATTTTTGGTCAAGCACGTGCAGAATAGTTTGGGAATATTCTCCAGGAATGTCGCCAAGACTTGGTCAAGCTTGTTATACCTGCGAGATAGTACAAAACATAAGTAAACAATCGTCAGTACGAGGATCCTTAAAGTGATCCATGATCCTGATCCTAAAGCTCTTCTGAGGATCACCACCTGTCACAGAAGTAAGGATCACTAATTAGGATAACGAATAAGGATCACTAATTGTTAGAAAATCCTCCCCTAACAATTGCCCCCAAAATATAAGGAGTAATTTGTAAAATTAGCGAGTTATATTTTCTTGATCTTATCCGCAACTAACTAACGGATATATAGCCGTTAAAATAGAACTAGCCGTTACGATCATGACGTCACGGAAGTGACAATCCTGCAGAATCATAATTATAAATAGAGATATAGATAGGATCATCATGCATTCAAATTCGAAAGAAACTCCCTTTAAATTCTCAGTCGACGATCAACCAGGTATTTCTTTCTCCTCTTTCTTCCTCTCTTACTCTGTTTTTCTTTCTCTATCTCCGTCACTTCGAAAATGTTGCTCCGAAGTTCTCCGGCCAAGGATCACAAAAAGGATAGCCCTTTGAAGAGTCAAAAGATCATCAAAGACTCAGTGAACGAGAGGTGTTGCTTTAACGATGCACAAGTAGATAACATCCGTCACCGTTTTCCGGCGAATGCCTTTTTCAAACCTTTCGATCCAACTGCCCTGAGCGACTATGTTTCAGAAACATGGGTTGCCTTTCCAGTTACTCCATTTGCCATAGGATACACCTATCCTTTCCCAGAATTTACACAATCCTTCTTTTCCCTTACCGGCATCTCTTACATCCAAGCCATGCCGATGATTTGGAGGGTTTTGTATACCCTGGAGAGGATCATCGAGCAGGAGGGCATTGATTTGGGCATGTCAGAACTGACACAATTGTATGATGTTACCACCTTTGGATCCCACCGTTATTTGTTCAAACGAAAACCCAGTGCAGAACACCCCCTTCTTAAAGTCACCAAAAATGACAAAGATTGGAAACGTCGCTTCTTCTTTGTAAGAAGGGATACCATTTCAGATGGAGAGCATTTACCAAGAACATGGTCCACCCATGGTAGGCCGGAGGATCCTGAGAAGGATCAGCAGGTAGTCTTGTTTTCGCAATAGGATCACTAACCCCTTTTTTGTCTTGTGTTATGCAGCTATTTCTGTCTCACACATCATCACATCACCTGAAACCAAGGATAGACTCGCTGCTTTTTGGAAGGTTGATCCTGAAATAAGGACACTCAAGATAGACACCCAAGACTCACAAGAAGTATCCTCAGGTTCCATTACCATGTCAAGTAAGTATCATGCCTTTTACATAGTTTAAATATTAAAATAAATAAATAAATTGAAATAGGATAAGGATACTCATCTTGCTTTAAATGTGTAGGCGCTGGAAAATCTGCCAAGCCTGTATCCCAATTCAACACGGCTGACGTTGATGTCGTACGATCCAGGAAGAAGAGGTCCACTACCAGTCCTAGCATCTCCATTCCAAAGGCACCCACTAAAGGAAAGGGTGTCAAGAAGAGGAAAACTTCTGATGCTGAGGATCTTCAAGGCCTACCACTGATCCGCCACCAGTTCCTTGAATACTTCAATGATGTAAGGATCCTTAATTCTGCCTAGGTATCCTACTCGTATGAGGATCACTTGATCTTGAACTGCTTTATCCTTTTCTTTGCAGAAATTTGCCGAGATCGAGGATTATGTGGGGAATGTTGAGGAGCAGGACAAGAAAATTGCTGATCTCCAACAGGTTGCCGTGCTCAAAGACCTTGCACTTGCTGATCTTCGGAAGGAACTCCAAGATGAGAAGACCAAGACGGCCAAACTTCTGATTGACCTTGACTATGAGAAGCATGATCTCATAGAAAATGCTAAGGTTTCTGCCGCCATCACGATGTATCAGACAAAATTGAAGATGGCCCAGGAAGCTCAAGATCCTAGTTTTGACAAAAGCAGCTGGGATGTTGAGGGCTGGAAGGCAAGGCTGGCTGATCTTGAGGATGATGAGGAGGAGGCAACTGAGGTCTTGGCAATTGAGGCAAGTGGCAGTGGAAAGGATTTGATGAAGGATACTGCAGCTGGAGGGGAAGAGGATGCAGCAAAGGCATAGGTTGCATGAATGGGCGATGAAGGACATTTCTAGACGTAGCCGGAGCCCATTTTTTAAGTTTGATAGTTTGTTTTGGTTGTGGTGTTTTTTGCTAAACAATGATGGGTTGTACTTGAACAATAGGTTTTAGGATTAAGGATCATGTATGATCCTTTGGACAATAGGCAGGATTGCATATGGTGGAGGGATCCTCTGTTTGGGGGATGAAGCCATTGTGATCCTGCCGCCTTTATATTCCTGCACTACTTTCGAACTTGTTATCATGGACACCCTTTACCTACCCCAGCGGACGGGCCACGTTTTGCTGGTAGATGCTCGGGTAGGTAATTTTGACAACCTTTAAAGGGTTAGTCTTTTGTTAATAAATAAAATCTTAACCTTTTGTCGCCTATCTTGTGTTGTTATCCTTGTGTTTCTTTGATTTTCCTTTATTTTGATGCATATTTATTAAACAAATAATTTTGAATAAGTCAAATTGAAAATACTTAGGATATGATCCATGATCAAATATCCTTTAGTTAAAGAATCTCAGAAAGCAATATGTTTTAAGTATCACAAGTCTAGTTGTCAAACTTTAAGGGTTATTCAAATAAATAATGAATAGAATTAAATATAGTTAAGGATCATACCTGAGGATCCAAGTTAGGATCCTAACCATTATAAGGATAACTACAAGATAAACCTTAGAATAAAGTAAGGATCGAGGATCCCTAGTTGCCTATCTTCAAGAACCTGAAATAGAGCATAACTTGGGACTAAGCCAATATAAGATAAGAGTTAGTAACTGGGGACAAGCCCAAGGATAACTGGGGACAAGCCCAAGGATAACTGGGGATAAGCCCAAGGATCGTATGTAAACTGGAGTATGGCCCTAACTGGCGACTATCCAAACTTAGTGGCATGAAAATGCCAAAACCTTAGCTAACGTGAAAACGTTAGAAACCTTAGCTAACGTGAAAACATTAGAAACCTTAGGAACGGATGTATGGTACGTCTACCATTATACGTAGGATCCTAAGCATAGCCAGAACAATGGAATTATCAGCCCCTAAAACGAGTACTGGTCCCAATGCCTTGAACTATACCAGGATCATCGTGCGCTACAGGCGGAACTGGGGTCAAGCCCAAGTAACTGGGGTTAAACCCAAGGAACGGATTGCTTCAGCAGATAACCAATGTTATGCTAAGGATACCTGAACTTTCAAAACTTGAACTCACGTGAGAGATGGATGAAGGATACATGATCCTTATCCTTATATGAGAAAATAAAGAAACAAAATAGTTCAAGTTTAGGATATTACCTAAGTAAGGGTCACCAATACTTCGAGGATCCTTTGAGGATATCCCTATCGTGAGGATCATCCCTGCCATGAGGATCCTGCTCACATGAAATATTTCTTCAAGTGGACAGCATTCCAAGCTCTTGGTAGCAAATCACCTTCCATGGTTAGCAATCTATATGCCCCCTTTCCTGCTTCAGCTTCAATCAAATAAGGGCCTTCCCATTTTGGAGCTAACTTTCCATCAGCAGGATTGGTAGTATTCTGAAATGCTTTCCTTAATACCATGTCTCCAACTTGAAACCTCCTGATCCTGACATTTTTGTTGTAAGCACCAGCCATTCTTTGTTGATAACTGGCCATCCTTATCCTAGCCATATCCCTGATTTCCTCAATAGTATCCAGGTCTTGAACCAAGTTTTCATTATTTTCCTCAGGATCACGAGTACTTGTTCTAGCAGTTGGAACCACCATTTCTGTTGGGATCACTGATTCTGCCCCAAACACCAAAGAGAATGGTGTTTGGCCAGTTGCATTCTTAGGGGTTGTCCTGTCAGCCCAAAGCACATAAGGTAGTTCTTCTGCCCATTTCCCTTTCTTGGATCCAAGCTTCTTCTTCAAATTGTTGATGATGATCTTGTTGGATGATTCTGCTTGGCCATTAGCTTGTGGGTGGACTGGTGTTGATGTTATCATCTTAATCCCCCAGCTGTCACAAAAGTTAGTGGTTCTGCCCCCAATAAATTGGGAACCATTATCACATATAATCTCAGAAGGAATTCCAAATCTAGTTATAATATTTCTTTTAATGAAGGATATAACTTCCTTTTCTCTGACTTGGGCAAAAGCTTCAGCCTCTATCCACTTGGAGAAGTAATCAGTCATAGCAAGCATGAATACTTTTCCACCAGGTGCCTTAGGGAGCTTACCAACTATATCCATACCCCATCTCATAAATGGCCAAGAGGAGGATATAGGATGCAATAATTCAGCTGGTTGATGAAGGATATTGCTGTGTCTCTGGCAAGGATCACATCTTCTGGCATACTCCACAGCATCTTTCTTCATGGTTGGCCAGTAGTATCCTGTCCTCAGGATCCTTGAGAATAATGCCCTGCCCCCAGTGTGGTTTCCACAATCTCCTTCATGGAAGTCTTTTAAAACTTCTTGAACTTCAGGATCCTCAATGCATCTCAAGTATGGTCCTGCAAGAGATCGTCTATACAACATATTATTCATAATTGTGAATTGAGATACCTTAGATTTGAAAGCCCTAGGGTTTTCTCCTGTAGGAATCTCTCCATGTTGTAAGTATCTCATAATTGGTGAGATCCATGATCCTGATCCTGAATGGGATTGAGTATCCTCACAAGGGATAATTGCAGAATCATTTCCTATCTCCATAGCTTCGTGATCCTCGATAGCCGGGGTCAGGATATGGATAATAGGAATCTTGATATCCTCCGGGATCTTCAAGGATGATCCTAAGTTAGCCAATGCATCAGCTTCTGTATTTTCTTCCCTTGGTACCTGTGACAAACTAAAGGAAACAAAAGAGAGTGCCAAACTTTTGACTATCTCCAAATACTTGGTTAGCTTTTCACCTTTAACAGCATATGATCCATTAAAGTGGTTTGTAATCAACAAAGAATCTACGTGTACCTCAAGATACCTGATCCCCATATGCTTTGCAATTTGCAAACCAGCAATTAAGGCTTCATATTCAGCCTCATTGTTAGTGGTTTGGAACTCACAAGCTATAGAATGGGGTATTATGTCCCCCTGTGGCGATTTTAGTAGTATTCCAAGCCCTGTGCCTTTGACATTTGAGGATCCATCAGTATAAAGTATCCAAGGATCCTTGGTCTCTTCTAGCTGCTGGACTTCTAGCTCAGCTTCTTCTTGTAAATCACTACTGAAATCAGCCACAAAGTCAGCTAATGCTTGGGATTTGATGGCTGGCCTAGGCTCATATCTTATATCATATGCACTCAGCTTCACTGCCCACTTAGCCATCCTTCCTGACATCTCTGGTTTCCTGAGGACATTCTTAATTGGAAAATTAGTTTTAACAATGATAACATGAATTTCAAAATAATGTCTTAACTTGGTAGATGCCATAATTAATGCAAGAATAAGCTTTTCAAGGTGTGAGTACCTGGATTCGGCATCAAGTAAACTTTTACTTACATAATAGACAGGATGTTGTGTACCTTGATGATCCTTAACAAGGACCGCACTTACTGCTTTTGAGGATACTGCAAGATACAAGGATAACACATCACCTTTTTCTGGTTTCATCAAAGCCGGGGCCGAGGATAGGTAATCTTTGAGGGCTTTTAAAGCATTTTCATGCTTCTCCGTCCACTCAAATTTCTTGTTCTTCCTTAGGATATCATAGAATTCTTTACACTTCTCGGAGGACTTGGATATAAATCTGTTCAAGGCTGCTATCCTTCCTGTTAGCCTTTGAACATCCTTAGCATTGGCCGGAGATTTGATGTTCACTATTGCTTTGATTTGTTCCGGGCTAGCTTCAATGCCTCTCTTTGTCACCATATATCCTAAGAATTTACCTGCTTTAACAGCAAAGTGACATTTTGAAGGATTAAGTTTCATGTTATATTTGTCAAGGATATCGAATGCTTCCTCCAAGTCTCTTAGGTGATCCTCAGCTTTTAAGGATTTTACCACCATATCATCTATGTAAACCTCCATAGTTTGTCCAATCTGATCCTTGAACATCATATTCACCAGCCTTTGATATGTTGCACCTGCATTTCTTAATCCGAACGGCATAGCAATATAGCAGTATATACCAGTTGGAGTCATGAAGGCTGTATCCTCTTGGTCGGATGGTTCCATTTGGATTTGTTGGAATCCAGATGAAGCATCCATAAAAGTTAACAGTTCATGACCCGCAGTTGCATCCACCATGGAGTCAATGTGGGGTAAAGGGAAAGGATCCTTGGGACATGCCTTATTTAAATCGGTAAAATCGACACATACCCTCCACTTTTCGTTTTTCTTTTGAACAACAACCACATTGGCCAACCATCTTGGATACTTGACCTCTCTAATCATACCTGCCCGGAGCAATTTCTCTACCTCTTCTTGGATAATGACATTCCTTTCCGGTGCAAACTTTCTTCTCCTTTGATGGATTGGTTTGAAGGATCTGTCAATGCCGAGTTTATGAGTGATAACATCTTTGGATATACCAGTCATGTCTTCGTGTTTCCATGCAAAGGTAGTCTTTCTCCTTTTGAGGAAGGATACGAGGTCTTCTTTCATTTCGCCAAGGATCCCTGATCCGATATAGATTTTGGATTCAGGATCATCAGGATCCATGAGGATTTCTACCACATCCTGCTCTCTGGCCTCCAAGACATTCCTTGGAGGATACCTTGATTGCTATTGCTCCCTTGACTTCGAAGCTGGTTTCATCGATGAAGTGTAGCAATTCTTAGCCTCCTGCTGATCACTATCAATCTTTACTATTCCCCAAGGACTAGGGAGCTTCACACATTGATGGTAAGTAGATGGGACTGCTTTCATATCGTGTATCCAGGGCCTGCCAAGGGTAACATTACAACAAGATAAACAGTCAATAACACAAAATTTTTGATAAGAGTGTAAGCCTTCAATATATATTGGGAGTTTAATGTCCCCCAGGGTGTTCTTAGTTTCGCCACTAAACCCCACGAGCACGGAGGATCTTGGTATGATCTCTGATTCAGGGATACCCATCTTCTTTAGAACATCAAGCTGGATAATGTTCACTGAACTTCCTCCGTCTATAAGGATCCTGCGGACAAAATGGTTAGATATGAAAAGAGTAATAACTAAACCATCGTGATGAGGATCCTGGATATCAACACGATCCTCTTCATCAAAGGTTATGACTTTTCCTTCGGAGACACTTGATGTTCGAACTGGTCTTTCTCCATTATCCATTTTAGTTTCCTTTGCATGCCTTTTAGCTGCTGAGAAGGATGTGCCACAAATGTCGGATCCTCCAGAAATAAGGTTTATCACTTGTGCATCTGCTGGAGGAGCTGGAGCCTTCTCAGGGATCCTTTCAGGATCCTGAGTCCTTGACTTTTTTCTTCCCAACAACTCTTTTAGATGCCCCTTGCTCAACAAGTATCCAATTTCCTTTCTTAATGCAATGCATTCTTCTGTGAGGTGCCCAAAATCTTCATGATATGCACACCACTTTGATTTATCCTTAGTTGCAGCCGGCCTATCATTCTTTCTCGGCCATCTAGCTTTATCACCTAGGTTCTGCATAGCAAGGATTAGTTCATTGTTATCAACACTAAAACAATATTCAGAAATTGGAGGATAATCCTCATCATCCTCTTCTTGATCAACAGAGTGCACGTTCTGATTATCAGATCTATTGTAGGATCTGAATTTGTTGTTCCTGAATGAGGATCCTTGCTTATCCTGCTTTGAGGATCCTGCTAACCTCTCCTGGATCCTCTTGTCATCCTCTAGCCGAATGAACCTAAGTGCTCGGGTTCTTACCTCATCTAAGTTCCTGCATGGTGTCATAACAAGATCATCATAGAAAGACGAATCCCTAAGCAATCCCATTTTGAAGGCCTCAACAGCCGTAGCTATATCTAAGTTGGGAATGTCTAAGGATTCTTTACTGAATTTGGTAATGTAATCCCTTAATGATTCATTATGACCCTGGGTTATCCTATATAAATCACTAGTTAATCGTTCAAATTTTCTACTACAAGAAAACTGATTATTAAACAAGTTAACTAGGTTAGCAAATGAGGTAATAGAATAGGGAGGAAGACTTAGCAGCCATTTGAGAGCTGATCCAGTAAGAGTGGATCCGAATCCCTTGCACAGGCATGCTTCTTTTAACCTTTCTGGAATTGGATTGATTTCCATCCTCTCCCTGTATTGCGCTATGTGTTCTTCAGGATCCGTTGAACCATCATACAACTTCATTGTTGGCACATGGAACCTCTTGGGTATCTCAGCATCACAGATTGGTGGTGCAAAACGAGATATCTTGTGGCTCCCATCTGCAATCTCTGGGATAGGTTTAACTACTCTCGGAACACTTGATATCATATCCTTTAGCTTTTGCAATTCTCTAGCCATGGCATGATTGATACCTGGATCCTGCATAAGACCATGGTTAGTAGTATGAGAATTATTAAAAGTGTTACCTCCCATTGGATTCAAATTAGGAAGAATGGATGTTAATCCATATTGTTGAGGCTCTAGAATAATCGAGGGACCAGTAGAGGTATTGGTCTGCATTGGAATGAAATCTCCCTGATGGACATCTGAACTTCCTGTTTGCAAACTCCTCAAGGATCCTGGCATCTGGAAGGATCCCTGAAACTGGGACGATCCTGGAACAAAGGAGGATCCTTGAACCTGGGATGATCCTGGAACGAAGGAGAATCCTTGAACCTGGGATGATCCTGGAACGAAGGAGGATCCTTGAACCTGGGATGATCCTGGAACGAAGGAGGATCCTTGAACCTGGGATGATCCTGGAACGAAGGAGGATCCTTGAACCTGGGATGATCCTGGAACGAAGGAGGATCCTTGAAACTGCTGCATTCCTGGATATCCTCCTGAACTCGTGAGGGATCCCATATGCTGAGGATAGGATCCCGCTGGCTGGAAATATGAACCTGATGCCTGGGTCATTGTTGTTGTTCCGTAGTGCACTCCTTTTGGTCCACCCACATATTGAATGTCTGGAACCACTGATGGCTGAGAAGTAATCACCGGAGTATCAAAATTCAAAGATCCGGGCATCAGTGGGGAACGATCCTCTGCCGTTTTCTTCTGTTTCTTAATTTCGTCAATCTCCCGGAGGATCCTTTCGTTGGTCTTATCCTGCTCTTGTGCATGATTCCTCATCTGCAAAATCAAGGCATAGAGATCATTAGTAGTAGGATTAGTTAAAACAGAAGAAGTAGGTGGTTTTGAGAAAATGGGAGTTGGTTTCTTCGCGGCATTCTCAGTGTTCTTCTGGGGTCCAGAAGGTGGTGGAGGCAAAGGAGGAACGCCTTGAGAAGAAGTGAATGAGGGCATCAAATTTGAAGCATTCTTCGCTGAGGAAGCCATTTGCTTGGTTGTAGTGAACCGAAATGAGCACAGAGATGCGTATTTTTCTAAGGACGAAGCACCAATTGCCCCACGGTGGGCGCCAAACTGTTTTGGTCAAAAATTCTGTTTATGATATACAACCAAACTCTTTGTTTCGGGGAATAATGCTTAAAATATGTAATAGCGATGAGGATCACTTCAAGGTAAATTTGCACAAACAACACAATGATTTATACGGGGAAAAAGCCCTTGATCAAGAGTTGATCTCCGGCACAAAAAACCCCGGGTGATGGAAACTACCGATCACCAAGCTCAAATAAATGATTAAATGTTTACAACTTCGGATAGTATCGAGCTAGGTACAAGGATCACTATCGTGAAATGTGTATAAGTGAGTGAAAATGAATGTATGTTCGTCGAGAGCTTCAAGTGTGCGAGTATACGAGTGTGTGTAGCTGCAAAAATGGCTAAGTGTTTTTCTACTAGCTCGTTACCCCTTTTAAAATAGAAATCTAACTACCAAACTAACTATCCGACTTTCGTGCCATGCCTCCACGTTCTCCACAACGTCTATTTTTGGTCAAGCACGTGCAGAATAGTTTGGGAATATTCTCCAGGAATGTCGCCAAGACTTGGTCAAGCTTGTTATACCTGCGAGATAGTACAAAACATAAGTAAACAATCGTCAGTACGAGGATCCTTAAAGTGATCCATGATCCTGATCCTAAAGCTCTTCTGAGGATCACCACCTGTCACAGAAGTAAGGATCACTAATTAGGATAACGAATAAGGATCACTAATTGTTAGAAAATCCTCCCCTAACAAGTACATTCTTGGGTTTTACCCCTGTAACATGAAAAATTGTCTATACGATGGGAACTGATATCCAGAAGATTTCTAAGTATTTGAAGACATTGTACACAGGGGACATTCCTGCCAAAGCAATGGTGTAAAGCTCAAAGGATGAGCCTCGAAACTAATGCACTAAGTGTCTCAGACAGGGGACATCTTCATTGGAAAAGTTTCAAAGGGATTGAGGTTTGATAATAGGGTTATATCCTATTCCTGGTATGATCTTTCCTTTGTAAACGTCATTTGAGTTTTTGATAATACTAGGTTGGGTAAAAGGTTAAACATCCTGATTAGGATCAATTCTCGGGATATATTCTCAAAATATATTTTCAAAATACTTCTCAAAATATTTGAAACTAATACTAGTTTGAAACTTTGATCACCCAGGTATTATCAAAACAGGTTTTGGAAAGTGGACTGTTTTTCACTCTTTAAAAAGCTTTCTACAAAGTTGAAGGAATTATCTAATAACAGTTTTTATAATATATTGCTAAGCATATTGATCAGGATATTTCCATAAGATAACAATACAAAATTTTTATAAAGCTAAGAGTTACGTTAAGTAGTGCAAGGCAATAACAAATAGGTCAAAAGATAATTATATTATTAACAAGTCAAAAGATGTGCTTTTGGTTTCACCTTAAACCAAGGCCCATCCGCCAAAAGAACAGTTAGTTTCTACCATACTTGTGTAACGGTTGGAGGATCTATCTCAAAACAGGACCTATCCACCTACAACCGTTACCACATTCAAAACAGATTATACTAACTGATGACCAAGGGCTTCATCCTAAAACCTAGGACCCATCCACCTTTGGTCATCGTATTGTTCTAATGCAGGAAATATAAAATTGTTCGAAGACAGGAAAAGTAAATTGTTTACACAACCACAACCACGAAATTTAAAAGTGGGCTCCGGCCTTGGCACGTATATCCATCATCGCCCACTTCGCCGCTCAAGAAGCGGCACCCTCTTGATCAACAACCTCCTTCCCAGCATCTGCACCAGCATCGGTCTTAGGATTCTTCTCGGCATCACCATCATCAGCATTGGCCACTTCCTCTGCCGCTTTAGAAGGCTCTTCACCAGCATGCTTTGCAGGATGAACAACGGGATGACCTCCGAGATCCTTTAGTCTCGGTTCCCAAGTCTTTATGTCCCAGGAGGGGCATTCGAAACCCAAATTCCTGGCCTCATAAGCCATCCTTATCCTAGCTTGGAGAAGGGAGACGTCCACGAATGCTTTGAGGCTATCCCGATATGAACTCATATTCTGCTGGTATTGGAGAAGGGCGGCATCTAGTTTGGCTTGGGCATCCTCTTTGGCTTTATGGAGGGTAGCTTGGTGTTCCTGGATCATTGCCTTGTATTTGTCTTCGTAATGCTGGGATTTGGCAGCCGCAATGGTTCCTTGATCAGCTATGGTGGCTTCAGCTTTCTCCAGCTTGATCTCCAACATCTTGTTAAGCCCGCAGGCGTCTTCATACAAGTGCATAAGACGATCCAAGCCATATCGAAAAGGACACAGGTATCGATGTAAAAATAAACAGGATAAGGACTAACATACTTGTGCAGGATATCGAGAGGAAAATTTTACCTGTTTGAGGAATGAGGTGGCTTCGTTAAACCCATGATTCTCGAGAGAGAATGTCTCAGAAACAGCTGGAGAGTCTGTCTCCTTTCTCTTCCGAGAGCTAGATGCCCGGGTCCTGGATGCCGGAGGGGCTTTGGAAGCAGAAACAGTCCTTGAAGAGGTAGGTTTTGACGGCTTTGGCTTGGATTCTTGTTTGATGGGTGCAAGGCTGGAGTAGCAATCCAACTAGTCAAGCTGGAAACCTTCAAGGTTGACAACTGGTACTGCACAAGGGAAGATATTCTTAAACTCATCATACTTTTGAAAAATAATTGATTTAAAATATATGCTGAGAATGTGCTTACCAGACATTTCTGAGCTTGATTTCTGGCTTGAATCTGTAAGAGACAGGGAGAAAGTTCTTTCACTGGCAGGAAGTCGGTAGATTTCCTTGATCTTGGATTCGGATTCTGCACTGGGAGGCACTAAATCTCTGAAGTTCGCTGCATAAAAACATCAGGATATAAGTATGGGATATAGTTTGAGGATATAATTGGGGATATTCCTAAAACCCTAAATCCTACCCTTGGTTAACCATTTAACCGGAAGATCGAAACCCTTATCAATGGAGTCTCTTTTTACAAAAAAGAATTTTCGTCGCCATCGATCCTCGTTTTTGGTGGCCTTAAGAACCAAAGGGTTCTTGGAGGTAGAAAACAGAAGAAAACGGTGATCGCCGTGGGATCTCAACCGGTATGCTATAGGGAGGTCTTCAATAAACAGGTCAGGAAAATGACGAGACTTGATTTGATCCAGCACTATCAAAACTCGCCAGACCATTGGCATAGTCTGGGCATAGCTAAGGCCGGTGAGTTCAAAAAAGCGAGAGATGAAGGGTGGAAATGGGTACCGGAGTCCAAGAGAGAAAGGGTAGGCGAAGAAACAAACCCACTCATCAGATGACGCGTCTGATCGGGCTTCCCGATCAAAAGGGTGAAAGACTGTTCCGGTGGGGAAGGCGCTGGAATCTTTAAGAGCAGCGATGTCGGCGTTGTTGAAGCAGCAGATTTCCTTTGTTGGATCACGGATGAAATTTTGACTTACGAGGGTTGAGGCTGGTCTGTCCGATCGAGATCTTGTTCGTGATGCCATGAAGGGTGTTGGGCAAACTAAAAGAAACTCAAGAAAGAAGGATAGAGGATGGAGAGAAAAGTGATTACCTGAAAATCGCTTGAAGAATGATGATAATAAGCAGAAATGATTTGGCTAAATATAGGCTGAATATAGGGGGGTAAAGAGTAAATATTGCATTGAAAATGGCACAATGTCATTTCAACCATCGTTTCATTTTAATTGCCTCGATCGACGAGAAAAGGTTTTGAAATATATCCGTTGGATTGGTATACCAACCGATATATTTGGGGACAATTGTTATGGGTCATTTTCTGAGTATACATATCCTGACTAATATCCCGCTTTTAATTGTTTATTTGTGATCAGGATACTGGACGGGGATATTGCTAACATCCTGGGCGATATCCTAAGGCTGAGTGAATTAAACACGTGCAGGTTAATGGCTGTAAGTTACTAACGGTCATCAGGACTTCTTCTCCTCAAGACTCGGGCGTATTTGTTATGAGGAAGCCGTTGAACCCGAAAGACTTGGTCCTCAACGTTCGAGTGGGAATATTCGCTGGATCCCGGAAGTTTAGGATAGTTTGTTACGTTATCTTTACTATAAATATATGGGGGCGGATCAGTTTAAGGCACACAATTTTACACTTACACTCTCGAACACTTTTACTCTCTAGCTCACCGCAAACACTACACACAACACTTGTACTCAAATTACATTGTAACACATAGTCGATCCGCACCACATCCTGCACTGTATTCTGATATTTGAAGCAATAGAAGAACAAGGCAGCTGCGATTGTCAGCTCCCGAGGTTTTATGCCGGCGATCTAGATTGATCAAGGGCTTTCCTCGTACATCACGTGTCAACCTTTACTTTTTTTTGCTCATTGTTTGATCATTGATACAGCTCTATATCCCGGGCTGTATCCTGAAACTGTTTTCATATCTAATTTGGCCAATACATTTTTCACATATAATTTTAGCACACTACCTCACTTAACTAATTTGATCACTTAATTGCTTAGGTAATTTTTGACCAAAACAAGTATCGTGGTCATTTTTACGATGCTCGCGTCGTTGTGCATCAATAGCCGTGTCGAAGTGGCTGAGAAATTCAACCAAAGTACAATTGGGATTGCAAATACAACACCTTTGTGGTAAGTTTATCCATGATGTGCCACATGCATAACCGATGCCTTGAATCAGGCCAAACATCCTCAATAGCCCTCTTCATCGCAGGGTCTTGGTCAGTAACAATAACTCGTGGTGCATATCCAAATGCGTCCTTAAACACATTAAGTAACCAACTATATGTCTCAGCAGTTTCGGAACCAATAATAGAAGCACCAAGTGTGACATTGCGATTGTGATTGTCAATCCCAGTGAAAGGGACGAACATCATGTTATACCTAATAAAACACGAAACACAAAAAATTATAAGCAAAAACAAAATGGACCAGAATAGTAAAACTCACAGTTGCCGGAAAAGCATCTAATGAATAAGCTAAAACACAATGGAACATAATATATAAATCTTATACTTACTTGTTTCGCTTATACGTGGCATCAAAGGACACAACATCACTGAACATATAAAAATTTCTTTTCATTTCCTCATCAGCCCAGAACAGACACTTCAAAAAACCTTCCTCAGTAGTTTGGTATTCACACGTAAAATTAGGTAAAAACTCTTTTTTCCTAGTTAGACGCCTGACAAGCATCTCGGCATCAAACTCACCAATAAACACATTTAGTTCTTTTTAAAAATTTTTGAAGTCACATTGGTTGCCCCGACATTATCAAAACCACCACACAACTCCTTCATGATGTTGAATGCTCGAACAGGACCAATGTTCAAGTTGGACATCTTCTTTATCATGTCCTCATGCGAACGGCTGAGGCTTCTATTTTCCCTGAGTAAGTGGAGATTTCTTCATGCACGAAAGAGTGGTTGTGCGCCTCTGTAAAGTAGTATAACACATACTTCTTATCATCGTTCAACTTTATTCGAAACTCCGCTTGACAACCGGTCCTTTTTGAGGGTACCCTACGTACCCACCCATTAGGAGGCTGATCGGCTAAAGTGTCAACAGGTTTAAAGACTTTATGGCCCTCTTTTGAGCATACAAAATATTTATCTACTGTAACACCACGATTTTTATGCTCCGTTCCCTTCCTTACAGTCCAGCCACCCGCATGTGCATATGCTTTGTAGAAGTTGTAGGCAGCATCTACCGTGTCAAATACCATGCTAGCGACTGGAGTCATCGAGGATGATGAGTTTGGAGTGTATGTCTTTTTGCCCGAACTCGGAGAAACATGTTCTACACCACGTGGTTGGTAAATGGGGCCGTCTAAAAAAATACAAAAATTTAAAACAACACACAACAATATACTACACGTGATATATGTTTAAAACACATCATAAAAAGAACATGTGAATCAGACGATAAAAAGAACATATTAAAACACATAAAACACATGAGTGAACATCTGAGTGAACATCTACAAAAAACACAACGTACAAATAACACACATGCCATAATGGTAAACTACATGAGATAATAAAGATGCCAATGAAGATCAGTCACAAGTTACATGTATTCCAACCAGTAAAACACAACATGTTACACAGTAATTTTAAAACACAACAACATAAGAACTCCAAAACCCTAGTCCAATGATAATTATTTAAACACATTTGTGCATTGGCCTACCAAGAAAAAAGTCGAAAAAAAAAACAAGACACAACAATATACTACACGTGATACATGTTTAAAACACATCTAAAAAGAACATGTGTATTAGACAATAAAAAGAACATATTAAACCACATAAAACACATGAGTGAACATCTGAGTAAACATCTACAAAAAACACAACGTACAATAACACACATGCCATAATGGTAAACTACATGAGATAAACATCTAAAACATGCCAATGAAGATCAGTCACAAGTTACATGTATTCCAACCATTAAAACACAACATGTTACACAGTAATTTTAAAACACAGCAACATAAGAACTCCAAAACCCTATTCCAATGATAATTATTTAAACACATTGGTATTAGGCTATTGCTGGTAAAACATTAATCGTCCCCCATACTCATTGACAGAGATATTAAAACACAATGGTATGAGCCTATTTACTGGTAAAACACTATATCAAGAAATCGAAACAGCAAAGTGATTGTTATGTAAAATATACAAACGCTAAAACAGGCTCAAAAAGAGAAAATCAAGTTTAAGAGACTGCAGTATCAAATAAACATTACCATCACCGCAATCAACAATAGCATTTGACGCCATAATTCTGATGAGTGAAAGTTGTTGTGAAAGAGAAGATGAATATACTGAAATCGCTGGATTGAAGGATTTAAAATGAAACTGTCGAGCCTATTATAATTAGATATTTACTTTCCATAAAATTCTGGTTAGTTAGTTATCTAATAATAAAATACATAATTAAAATAAATAATGAAATTACCCTAATACCCTTTTGATAAAAAACTAGGATTGCCACATGTCACATGTAGGAGGCTTCCTACACTTTGTAGGAAAACAAGGCTTTGTAGCCAACTCCTGCCCTAACTTATAAAGTTTTCATTGTTATATACTTTTAGGGAGTAGGGGCACTCCACTAGTGACGATTTTCCATCACTCACAACACCCAATCATTGTCCGCCACGTCATTGAGCTTGATTCCATCACTAGTGATGGATTTTACTAGGGATACCCATCACTAATAATGGTTTTTTTTTTTAAAATTATAAATTAACAATAAAACAACAAAATATAAATTTCACTTAAATAAAAACAATATTTCTAGACATATTTTACGTTACAACTTAAAAATAAACATATAAAAATGAAAAGATACATAAAGAAAACATACTCCTTGTCCGAATCCGAAAATTCCAAACCTAAAGAACCTACAAGTTCAACTAAATCATATCTCAACCGAAAGTGAATTTCTTCATTGCGCAAGTCTTGTTGGACATTTTCGGGAACGAGAGCTTGTATGGGAGGATCCGGCACCCAATCTGGAGATATTGCACGTCCATCTTCTTTTATTAGCATATTGTGCAATATGATACATGCATATACGATGCTATGGATTGTTTTTTATTCATTGCATGAACCGGTCGGTTTAGTATCCCCATCTACCCTTTTAAACACCAAAAGCCCTCTCAACATCTTTTCTTGCCGATTCTTGCAACTTCTTGAACGTCTTTTCTTTAACCTCGACAAGCTTTCACAAAAACAGACCATGATGGGTAGATACCATCCACAAGAAGATAGCCTCGTCTGTAATATCTTCCGTTAACAAAATATGGACAGAAGGGTGCAACACCATCTGTTACGCTTTAAAACAACGGCGATGTGTATAAAACATTGATGTCATTGTTTGAACCAGGAACACTAAAATATGAATGCCAAAACCATAAATCATTCGACGTCACCTCTTCAAGTATGATGGTTGGTCTTTTGATGTCTCCCCTAACATACGCCCCTCGCAACTATCTTGGACAATTTCTCCATTCGATATGTGTACAATCGATGCTACGGAGCATCCCTGGAAAATGTCATCTAGCCTCATACGCGACGTAAATACGTGCGATGTCGTGTCTCGCCGGTTTACGTAGAAACTATCTAGCATACAATTTCATGATCGCGTTACAAAAGAATTGCAAACATTCATGTGAAGTTCTGTCCAACATAGCTAAGTATTCATCAAATTGATCGGGTGGGTTACCTGTCGCTAGTTGGCGAACGACGAATGTCCATTTTTGTATCGGCGTGAAACTTCGTTTGCCCCTCACTTCGTAACGTTCTTGAAACCATTCTTCGCTTGCTTCGATGTCTCCTACAATCTTTAAAAATAAATCTTTTGGTAAACTAAACCGATCTCTAAACGTTTCGGCATTGTAGACCGGATTCTCCACAAAATAATCCTTCGTTAACACTTCGTTGGCATGTATACGATCACGATCCACAATTTTCTTCTTTGGGCGGCTCGAACCTTCAAGTTCGTTATACGCCTTCTCGAAAAATTCAAGCGTGTCATTGTCGGAAGACGTAGAGCTATCAGTGTCTAGTGGAAAGAAATCGGTTGGAAATTCCATTTTTAAAATTATGCAAGATTGTATTTTTGTAGGTGAAAAGGATTGTATTTTTTTGAGTTTGAAGATTGTATCTATATATATAGCATTGAACACAAGGTTTTTATTATTTTTTTATTTTTTATAAAACCTCCTCCCAATGGTAAAAAACAACGGTCATAATTCACACACAACGGTAACAAAATTCAAGTTTCACGCGTGATCATAGCAACGTGTTACAAAGTCCACACGTGGAAACATGGACGGTGTATAACGGGCAATCACGAGTGATGGGATTCTTATAACGCGGTGCCAAAGTCCACGCGTGGAAACATGGGATTTTTATACTTATATGCATATGGAACATCGTTGAAACATTTGATGATGCACGGGTGTGTAATCATAAGCAAGAACATATGCATACAATACATAATGAGTAAAACAATGGTGCCTTTAGTAAAGTAAATTGCAGTAAAAAAACAATCTTATAAATCTTAAGATTTTGAAGAATTAGTATGAGAAGCAAGCCATGTCTCCACAGTGACCATTAGTTCTTCTGGCTTGTAAAGTGCCACTGAATGACCCGCACCCTGCGTTGCAACACATATATATCATTTAGTCATGTTTAGTGCTATTATTTTCATCTACCTTTGTTAAGACATGATTGATAATGATAATCATATGGTTCTTGTATCTTACCTTAATGGTCACATATTTCAAAGAGTATTTAGCCTTTGAGTATGTCTTCTCATATCTACATACAAACAAGAGCAAATGTTGATAATCAAGACTCGATTTGTTGAAACGGACAAAATGTTGCAAACTTCTCTCTGAGATACAAAACAATCTATGCATAAACCGTCTCTAGAACATTAGGAACTTGAACTCACCCGACAACTTGAGTTCGAATGAACCATGGTTTCCATGGGCTCTTGACTCTAAGATTGAGACTATTTATCCACTGCTTTGTGCCCACATATGGAAATGTCATGTCATGATCACCACTGCAAAACAATTCAAGTATTTAACATAGTTTCAAATAGACTATGATAGATATAGAGAGAGGGGCCAATAAAAATATTACTTGATGATCAAGGCATGGCAGTTTTTGGTAGCAAGTTGTTTATAGTAGGCCAAGCTACTGATGATATCATGGGAGTAATATATGGTGTCTGGTTTCCCAGTGGAGGCACTAATAGTCAAGTTGCGGAATTGAAACTTGTCCACTGTCCCCTGCACACTCAAAATACAAAAATGTTAACATGATTACTATCAGTCGCTAATAATGTCTCAACCATTGTTAGGGATGACAATAGAACCCGAACCTGATGGGTAAACCCGAAACATTTGGGGCGGGTATCTGGGTATGAGATTAGTTTTTAAAAAATTTCGCGGGTATGATACGGATATGGGATTAGGTGATAACCAACCTAACTACCCGAAATCATATACCCGTTTACCCAAACTACATACTCGAAACATATACCTGAAAATTTTATTATTTTTATATTACCACTGTCCTAGTCTAGTAGTTGTTCATTCTACCAGTTTTATTATGTGAAAACATACACTTTTATAGAATATGCATTTAATAATGTTATTAATATATTTTTTTATTCTTTTAAGTATCAATATATCTTTGCTTATAGAATATGTATTTAATAATGTTATTAATATATTTTTGTTCTTTTAAGTATAAATTTATCTTTGAGATTTATATCATCCTCAAAAGTTACAT
Source organism: Helianthus tuberosus (assembly GCA_030545235.1). NCBI lineage: Eukaryota > Viridiplantae > Streptophyta > Magnoliopsida > Asterales > Asteraceae > Helianthus > Helianthus tuberosus. The sequence goes on along the minus strand of CM060448.1, from coordinate 166,897,718 downwards.
AATTTAGATATTTCAATTTATCTTTGAGATTTATATCATCATCAAAAGTTACATAATTTAGATATTTCATACATTTTACAGTGGTGATAATATGTATGTAATTTGTCATATTCTCTGTAGTTGTTAAAAACGTAAGATATTATTAGGGGTGTTCAAAACTATCCGTATCCGAAAATCCGATCCGAAATATCCGATATCCGAATCCGAAATATCCGAAAAATCGGATATCCGAATTTTTCGGATTCGGATAGTGATTTTCAAAAATATCCAAAAAATTATTTCATTTTTTTTCGGATATCCGAATATCCGAAAATATCCGAAGTATCCGAAAAAATCCGAAATATCCGAAAAATATCCGAAAACTTATATTCGGATATCCGAAACTATCCAAAATATCCGTTTCCGAATATGAAAAATATGATAAAAAAATAAAAATTAAATAAAAATTTGGATTTTCGGATATCCGAATCCGTATCCGAAATTTCGGATATCCGAATTCTGGATATCCAATATCCGAAATTTCGGATACGGATTCGAATAGTGAAATCTGGTATCTGAAAATTTTAGATATCCGAAATTCGGATATCCGAATTTTCGGATATCCGGTTTTGAACACCCCTAGTTATTATATAAAAAATAGAATACCAAGAAAAAATGTATTTGGAAATCTCAACGAGATTCCTTTAGTATATTTCCGACAAGTAATTACGTGATATATACACCCCACGGGTAATGTATTGGATATGCGAATGCGATGTGATTATCAATAGCCCATGCTAGAATAAAATAGATGATCAACATACCTCACGAATGTGGAGAGCTTGTCGGACGGATTTCTTGTCTGCCCAAATATTAAAAAATGGATAAATGGATTCCTAGAGATAAATCATTATAGAAGAATCTAAGATTTAAATGGTAATACGAGGGTAAAAAAATTAGGGTCTAGAGTTAAGTTTACTCGACAAATTAGTTTTGGATCTTGTGGATTGCAAACTGGCTCTAATATGTGATTTACGTTAACCCCAGCTATGCACTACAAATGAAAAATGTTTATAAGTTAGAAGCTATATAATTAAGAGGTGATCAAATACTACAAGTAAGATGCAAGGACATATTATTTGTAAATATAGGAGTTTGGAGACTAACATTAGTCATTCAAAAAAAATTATTCGATTATCTTACTTCATTTATCGGTCGAAGACTATTCAAACACAATGTATTATTTGGATCTACAAATACATATCTACCTCCGCAAGCTTCTCTCGCTGGCTGCAAAATCAAACAAATTACATCACTTAGAAAATATTGGATTAAACCAACGTTTTAATTAATACATTTTAGCGTAAATTGCATTTTACGTCCTTTAATTTTCCGCAAAATTTCAAGCGTTGTCTTTTAACTAATAAAATTACAATGGATGTCCTTTATGTTCAAATTTCTTTACAGACGGTGTCCTTTATGTTTTAATTTCTTTACATTGGATGTACTTTAACTAACAAAATTACAGTATGGTAAACTTATACATGAAGTTCATCGTTCAACAAAAAAATAATACGCAGCAGATTTAGCGACCTGATTTTGTTATACCAACGGCGGTTTTATTGCGCCGCAAAAATCCATGCTTTTGCCTCTCTTCCTAGTAGTTAATATATATATTAGTTAGAGTTTAAGTTTATGCTAATATAGTGCTGATTAATAACACATGATACCTTACAACCACTTGTACACATATATATAGTTGACTGATAAGGGTAAGGATAAAATGAAAACCCATTTAAGTTGAAAAAACTCAAGAAGCCCTTTTAAAAACCCTATGTAACATTTTTTTTTTAGAAAAAATAGGGAATATAACATATATTTTAACATTTTTGTAAAAGAAAAAAAAAAACGCCGAGTGGTATATGTCCAAAAAAATGTAACATACAGATTTTGAACATTTAAAAAAAAACTAGTCGGCACTTTTTACATTTTTTTCATAAATATGTTCAAATATATGTATGTTACATTCCTTGTTTTTTTAGAAAAAAATAAAAATGTCACATAGGGTTTTCATAGGTTTTTTCAACTCAAGTGAGTTTTCTTCCAATACTTGATGATACTACATGACACTTTGTTTTCATTATTCTTTAAAAGTGAAATGAATTATTTACCTCATAGATTTCTTCTTCGATAAGTCCAGCTCGATAAGCAAATTCGATTCTTGAATTTAGATCTATGAACCTATCTGTAAAAGGGTTCACAATCAAGTAACCCTACACCAAGATCCAAATGTGTGAACTACAAATCGATTACATGTAGTACTATTCAGGTTTATTCAAAGCGTATTGAGTTACCTTAAATTTTAATTTTGGTGTGACCCTTCGTTCATTGCCTACAAAATCATAAACCAATTTAAAGATGCATGTCTTTAGAAGCCGGTTTTGTTATTCAGGCATGTTGTAGATTTATGAACATGGAAGACAATTATTGTTACCTTCGTAGATTTTTGAAACAATTCTTGGAATGAAAAATCCCATGTAAGAAATCCCCGTAATGTACAATGGGTTATTGAGAAAGGTAAGATGTTCAATGAGCCACTGCATATACATTGAAACAAGATCAAGTATTAAGAACTAATTAAAGAAACAACTTTTTACTAGTAAATTATGTAATTTTTTTTACTACGGTCTTGTATAAGATTAAACTAATGGAATAGCGTAATTTTTCTTACGTGTATCGGTAAATAAAAGTCATGTTTTCAGTTAAAAAGATCTTAATAGATATACCGTAAAAAAAGTCATGTTTTCATTTAAAAAAAATTAAATTTTAAGAATCGACATATTAGCTAACAAGAGTCCCAATTAAAGAAATGTTTTGTGACTGTCTTAACCTTTAGCCTATTTTTTCTGAGCGATGCCATACTAATTAAAAATTAACTTAGTACGTTTTTGCTGATATGGACTGCCACGTAAGCAGTCCATGTCATCAAACTTTAATAATCGACATAAGCAGTCTACATCATCAAAACTTTGATTTATTTGACAAATAAGTAGTACACGTTAGCAAAACTCTGACTTTTTGCCATATAAGCAGTCCACGTCAGCAAAAACTAACTATGCTAACTTTTAGTTAACATGGGATCGCTTAGGGAAAATAGGTTAAAAGGTTGGGACTCTCATAAAACATTTCCTTAGTTGGGATTATTGCCGGCCAATACGTGAAAGTTGAGATTATTAAAATCTAAATTTCCTTTTAAGAAAAATGTCATTTATATTATAAACTTATAATTCACCTTTTTTTCATCAAAAAATTCATGTCATCTTCTCAAATAAACTGTCCATTAGATCGTGCGTCAATCGACGCATATAAAAATAAAAATAAAAACGAGTATCAAATATAACACCTTAAAAACATTAATTTATTGGTGTCACATGAGACAAGAACCTCCTTATATATCGGATCCACCTTCGGGGCCAAATTTATGTTTTTCATTATAAAAGCCCCACTAGCTTATATAACAATTTACGAGTCTTGATTCTGTTATGGGAAACATCTAAATTTGGTTCTTTGATTGTGTCTTACCTTTCTTATAAAATCATAGGCATGAGTGACTGCAAGGGAATCACTGTTTGTCGTCGAGGATTCCCATGACTTAGCATAAGAAAAACCAGTGCCGACAGGAAGATCTATGAATATGACGTTAGCCGTCTACAACAAACCACAAACACTTATATTGCTATATCGTATCATCAGAGATGTGATGCTTATATGAAAAGTAGAGTCGAACCTTGGTCCATGTATATGGGTTGACTTCCAGTTTGACATCAGATCTTGATGCATTGGTATATTCAAAATTAAGTGGACCTACAACAAGTTGTTACATGTATCTTGTTTTTGTATTATTACAGTAATTGAATGTTATATTATCGAATTGCAACTTGTTCAATATACACAATAATTTATCTTGTTTTTGTACAACTTGTTCAACACATCTTGTACATTTTTTTTGAATGGCCAATAGAATCAATCCCGAGCACTCTCGGGGCACCCACTGGACCAAACGGAGTACTCCGAGAGTAACCCGACTCCACTACCAATTCTGGAGAAAACCAGGTAACCCACCTGCCCGTAGGCACGACGGTGAAATTACCTGTAAAACTCGTTTGGCTCAAAGATCAAACTCAAGTTTCCTTGGGTCTCCTATCATTGCCCACCAAATATTTAAGTTTTAATCACATACACGTGATTATCACTAAATATTTACAAATCATAAATATCACTGCCCATTGGTCTCACACACACCATCATATTGAGTTTTAGCCAACTTTAGGATTGATTAAATTTAGAATTTCAATAATATAAACATGATTAGATCTAAATATTTAAAAATCATTAATGATATATTACATACCAGTGATATTTTATATAATGAATAAACTAATATTTAAGAAATACTTTTATTAATAAAACCACTTCCCTTCCATGATCCATCGAACTTTTGCGTTCCAATTTAAATCTATGTCTGCGATTAAAGGGTGTGTGAACATATTGACCCAATTTTTATGTTCTATCTCACGCGTCTATACTTATTAATAGATTTGAATTCAACGTTCCTCTTCAACGACTTGGAAAAGAATAAATAAAAAAATGGAGCAACTTGGAAGAAAACAATTTAAAAAATTGGACCAAAACCAAGTTAGAAGAAAACTGACAAAAAATTGGACAAAAACGAAAAAAAAAATTGGAAACCTCAAGGACACAGATGAAAAAAACCTATTTGAAATATAATGACACATGCACTAATTTAGAAATATTATATATATTTGACAGTGGATGCACTAAGCATCGTTTGTAAATTGCAGGCTTCGACCTATAGTATAATTAACTTGGGTCTAGGGCCTCTAAAAAATAGGGTCTTCGGTTAAAAGAAAATTAAAATGCTAATTATTAATATTAGTGCAAACTTATTGTTTAAGATTTGTTTGATTCCTTATACAAGCAAACGACTATGTGTTATACTTGTGTTAGATTTTTGTTTGTTTCCAAACACGGATAAAGAAGTAATGTTTATAAATAACCTATGAAAAAAAAAGGGTTTCAAATTTCATTTCGCTTTGTGCCTTCAAAAAGCTTGAAACGCCCTGGTAAGATGCATTCACTAATGTATACGCTAAATTTTGAAAATTTAAATTTATGATGTTTCATTTAGTTACAACATGCCCACTACATGAACTTTCTGTGTCTATTTTAGTACAGTATTAAATTGCAGATGTTCTTTTACTTAATTAGAAAGATATCATGAGGTGATTTTGTGTAAGCATGAAAAGAATTTAATATACAATTTTTTTATTCCATTCGCCGTAAAAAAAATTACAAATTTTCTACTTTATTATAGCAAATTGTTTCTTTTAAATAAATGTAATCCATCAAATAAATATCCAGTAATCGGTCAAAATTTTATTTGGATTTTTCCAGTTTCTATATATTTAATACGTCATACACTATACACACGTTTTCTGTTTACGGACTTGTATATTAATTTAGTTGACAAATATTAATAAAAAAGAGAGGTTAATTCGTTACCTATCTTTTTTTTTTTTTTTTTTTTTTTTTTTGAAAGGAATTCGTTACCTATCTGATAGAAGAAAGGAAGAATTGCAGAGGTTCCCGGACCTCCAGTGAGATAAAGAAGCAATGGATCTTTCTGTGGGTTTCTTTGAGATTCAACAAAGTAGTAGAACAGTTGCACTTCTTCCAGTTTTCCCACTCCAACATATCTTTCAACCATATGTACAAAATATAAATAGTCTCATCAAACACATATATATAACTCTCTAAAACCCTAAATGCAATAACAGAACTTAACTAGATCTTTTAAACTGCAATCTACCATATTCATAATATACCCAAGGGGATGTCATCGTGGTTAGGTAGCGTGCTTCACAACCAAAAGATTGAAAGTTCAAATTCTAACCGGCGGTGGACATATATTTTCAAGGTGTACGGATGAGGTGTTTAACCAGATTTTCAAGGGGCGCAGACGAGATTTTGCCATATAAAATACACTAATTTTTTTTTCAAGGAGTGCGCCCACCCACCCACCCCCTTAATAGAACACCGAAAAAATTGGACCCCATTGGAAAAAAATCCTGGGTTCACCACTGTTTACACCATTGTCCATCACTCCATTGTGTGACTCAAACCCTCAAACTCATAGGGAGAGACGTCATTTTACACACCTTGGTACTGGTATACCAAACACCCTTTGTAAGAATTTAAGTAGATACGTACCCGGTTTCAAGAGTGAACGGAAGATCGCCAGAAAAACCAGGGAGGCGAGTGACTATTGATCTGGAATGGGAGAAGGGTAGCATGTGCATCTGCAGTATGAACACAAGGACGATGAGAGAGTTTCGCATTTTGCTTTTTGGCTCCATCATTCCTGAACATCAACCCACCTGTAGCTATTCAAATATATATACACACACATTGCGTTCATAGTTGGAACTTCATATCTGTAATCTATAATAATGTATAATTTAAGTGGACCTTATAATGGTAAGAAAAAAAAAGCAATAAGAGTTGTCTTATAATATGTTTGACCAAGGAATATTAAAGATCATATTGTATTTTTTGTTAATATATAATGTATATTTTATCAAAAAATATAGTAACGGTTTCCTCACCGTTCTCATGTCATGACTTGATGACTTGTTTGTTAGGTGCTCCACCACATATTGGCTAATCAACAAAAACTTTATCAACCTCTGCAATATTTTCTTATAAATTATGACACTAATCTGGTTATGTTTGACTAAATATAGCTCAGAAAAATCCATATAAGGGGTGTAATGCTTGATAGTTAGGAGTGCATATAAATTATGAATTAATTATACCATAAGATTCCTATTGTTTAACTTATAACGATTTTGCTATATCTATTAAAACTAGTACTTTACTCGTCCGATGGGATGGACGAGTTTTTTAAAGTTGTAATGATAAAAGTTTTTATTTATAATTATATGTATAATATGAACTCATCAAATGAGTTCACACTAAGATGTATAATATGCCTAAAAACGAAAAAGGAATGATGGAGATAATTTCAATAATGGTGTAATGATAATCTACATAAAGTAAGTGACATGTAATGTCGCAACCCCCGACCCCTGCCTCGGGAGGCGGGCGGTCGCGGCCTACTCGGAGATGATAGCATCGGTGTTTAGCATTATTTGGCAGCGGAATTTACATTAGGATCGTAGTTAGAAAATATTTTATCAGAGTCAAATACCACATTTTCATAATAGTAAACACATGGGAAATTCCCAAGTTTCTTTTAAAAACATGTTTATAGGGATAAACCCTAATTTATTGAATAAAACATCTTTCTTTATTTAGGTAACTTTTATAGCCACATTTTCCAAGCCTTCAGTGCTTTCCAGCTGGCTTCTATTTTGGTTTTCACATTCGGTTACCTGAAATACGTTTTAAAAATATTTCTCAGTGAGAAATACTGGTGAGTGAATCCCAATTTAATTTCAAAACAGATTTTATCCTTGTACAGTATTGAGGGCAATCAGCAATTACATTTGTTTATTATTCTACTTTAATTACTACTCACGGTACTGTTAACCCGACTTGTGGTCATATTACTACTCACAGTGTAGTAACAAATTTTGTATACAAAACCCCAACATACCGACGATAATTGTAGAATTACAAATACTCAATCACTGTTAGTTATAATATAAAAACAATTGAGGTTTTGTAAAAAGAGTTTGCAAAAAAGGTTTACAAAAAGGAGATTACTCACATTGCTAATTTAGACTTTTTCCTGTGGTTTCCTGGTTATAATCTAATAAATTAAACAATGCACACGCGTTAGTATATAACCCAATATTTACATTAGTTATACCCTCCCCGAGACAGAACTCCAACGACTACGTCGGGCAGAATCTCGACAGCCGTTACGGAGCACTAGATCAATCGGGCAGCGTATCTAATACGTAACCGGGGGTTAAAATACTTACAACGAGGCAGAGCTTCGCTATTTTAGTGGGTATTATGCCCGGTATAATTTCTACACTATAGAAATTGAGAGAGAATGTTGTGTGAATGAGCGTCGAAAAATGTAAGCTGATGGCCTCTATTTATAGGTCTGGTCGTCCACCTTATCGCGCCCCGCGAAAGCCGAAGGCAGAGCCTTCGCGGCCCGCGACGTAGTGTGTGTAGGGTGTAGCTTGGTTTAGTCACAAGTGTAGAGTTGACACGACGCTGCCATGTGGCAGCTCAGGGTGTCGCCCTGATCTAGAGCTGTCGCGCCCCGCGTAACCCGAAGACAAGGTCTTTGCGGCCCGCGAGTGCCAGCAGAATTTCATTTTTATGAAATTAAAGGTATATAGGGTCAAATTTCTTATACGGGGTGTATTTTAGGACGTATAGGGATATTCTAAATATTTTAGGGGTGTCAGAAATAATTTAGGAGGGTTGTTATATCCTCCCCACCTTGTTTTAGAACTCATCCTCAAGATCTACTGGAATATGTGTGGATATTTCCTCTGCATCTCTGATTCAAGCTCCCAAGTGTACTCTAGTCCTCTCTTGGAATCCCATTTTACTTTGACTAGAACTAATCTCTTGTGTTTAAGATTCTTGACTTTCCTGTCTTCAATTTGTAGAGGCTTCTCTACGAACTTAAGTTTTTCATTTACCTCTATGTATTTAAGAGGTACTACTAATGATTCATCGGCTAAGCACTTTTTGAGATTACATACATGAAATACATCATGTATTCCTGCCATTTCTTCTGCCATCTGTAGCTAGTAAGCTACTGGTCCTATTCTTTTAATAATTTTAAAAGGTCCAACATACATGGGGCTTAGTTTTCCTCTCTTGATGAATCTCACCACTCCTTTCCCAGGAGAAACCTTTAAAAATACCTTGTCTGCTACTTGAAATTCCAATGGCTTTCTCCTGTTATCAGCATAACTCTTTTGTCGATCGCGTGCTGCTTTTAGTCGTTCCTTGACTTGAATAATCTTGTCTGTTGTCTCTTGCACTATCTCTGGTCCAGATAATTGCTTTTCTCCAATTTCTGCCCAACAGACTGGGGTTCGGCACTTTCGTCCATAAAGTGCTTCGAATGGTGCAGCATTGATACTGGTATGATAGCTGTTATTATAAGAAAACTCTATTAATGGTATGTAATCATCCCAATTTCCTCCGAAATCAATTACACAAGCTCTAAGCATATCTTCCATTGTCTGTATCGTCCTTTCGCTTTGTCAATCCGTTTGAGGATGATAAGCGGTGCTTAGATTTAGCTTGGTTCCCATTTGATGCGGGCCCAAGTGTGGAGGAGCGGGCCATCTTGTATTTGGAGGCTCAAGATCGTGTAACAAAAGCGGCTTCAATAAAATGGCTCTAACTTGGGCTACGGGGGTCCATTTTGGGCGTGCGACCAGGCGAAACGAACGTGAGAACGAACTCCATCTTGCTGCAAACTATGTCATCGTTCGGGCCAAAAAATGCTTATTTCTATTAGTTATTTACGTTTTTATGTTTTTTGGAGTGTTTTGGGCATTTTGTTTTTGGGCTTGTGTTTGGCCCATTGTCTTTTTGAGGCCCATTTCGAATTTCTGTTCCTATTTATATGTGTCTCTAGTAATGTGAAAGATCAGACTTGAATTTTGAATTGACTCATTTTCACATCAAATTCTGTGCCCTTTGGGTTGAATTTTGGGGGTTGGGGAAGAACTACATGGGTATTCACAGAATCAACGTGTTTGATCTTCGTTTTCGTAACACACGCTACATCACCATTGCTTTTTGGAAACTTATCAAAAAATGAGAAGTAAAACGACTATCTCTATCAGAAACAATTGATAAAGGAATTCCATGTAATGAAAATATTTCAGTTACATACAATTTTGCTAATTGCTCCATACTGAAAGTTTCCTTCATCGGCAAGAAATGAGCAGATTTAGTTAATCTATCTACTATCACCCAGATTGTATCATTACCTTTTCGTGTCTTGGGTAGCTTGGTAACAAAATCCATTGCTATCAATTCCCGTTTCCATACAGGCATTTCCAATTGATGCAATAAACCCGAGGGTTTCTGGTGTTCAGCTTTAACCTGTGAACAAGTTAGACACTTGGCTACATAAGCTGTTATATCCTTTTTCATTCCTATTCACCCGAAATTATTTCTTAAGTCTTGATACATCTTATCACTTCCAGGATGTATTGTATACTTAGACTTATGGGCTTCTTCTAATATTTGGTGACGTAGGTTTCCTAATTTAGGTATCCAAATTCTTTTCTTATGAAATCTCTAAATTTCATCTATTCCTTGTTCTAATTCCTTAATCATTCCTTTCAATTTTTCAGTATCATCCTTGATTACTGATTCTTGTGCTTTTCTAATCTGTTCATTTAAATCTATCTGCAGATTTAATTTAAGAGAACGTACTCTTTTTGGCTTTTCGTGATATTTTCGACTTAAAGCATCTGCTACTACGTTAACTTTTCCTGCATAATACTGGATACTACAATCATAATCACTAAGAAATTCCATCTAGCGTCTCTGTCTCATATTTATATCTTTTTGCGGCAAAACATATCTTAAACTCTTATGATCGGTGAAAATTGTAAACTTACTACCGTAAAGATAATGTCTCAAAATTTTCAGGGCAAAAATTATGGCTCCTAATTCTAAATCATGAGTTGTATAATTCTATTCATGATTCTTAAGTTGTCTAGAGGCATAGGCTATAACCTTTTGACGTTGCATCAGCACACATCCATAACCTAACTTAGAAGCGTCACAATAGACTACAAAGTCTTCAAGTTCCTTCTGGTAATGCTAGTATGGGTGCAATGGTTAATCCTTGCTTAAGAATTCTAAAGGCTTCTTCTTGTTTTGGTCCCCATTCAAACTTAACAGACTTACATGTTAGTTTTTTTTAAGGGAATGGCTATTCTAGAAAAATCTCGGATAAACCGTCTATAATAACCGGCCAATCCTAGAAAACTTCTAACCTCTGTTGGTGACTCAGGGACTTTCCATTTAGTAATTGCCTCAATCTTTGTGGGATCTACATGAATTCCTTCATGGTTAACTAAATGTCCAAGAAATTGCACTTCTTCTAACCAAAATTCGCATTTCGAAAATTTAGCGTAAAGCTTTTCTTTTCTCAGCAAATTTAGGAGTGCATGTAGATGCACTGCATGTTCCTCTTTACTTTTAGAGTAAATGAGAATATCATCTATAAAGACAATTATGAATTTACCCAAATATGGCTTACATATTCGGTTCATCATGTCCATAAATGCGGATGGGGCATTGGTCAAACCAAATGGCATGACAGTAAATTCATAATAGCCATACCTTGTTCTGAAAACGGTCTTATGAATGTCCTCCCCTGTACCTTTAATTAATGATATCCTGAGCGTAAATCGATTTTAAAAAAGAATCGAGCTTGTAGGATCGTTTACACGACCAAAACTAGTCGTTCAGAAGAGTTCTCAACAATATGAAAGGCGGAAATAGACGTATCGGAGTTATTTCAGCTGGATTGCATGTAGAATCACTTTAAATTGTCTCTGTATTGATATCAGATCGTTTTACAATGCTGGAGACACTTCGGCAGAGCTTCGCTACCGGAATCAGAACGTTACAAATGAAATCACAAGACACGTATATATAGGCCAGCCCATTTCGCACGAAACAGTTCAAACGAAGTGGCCAATCCATTTCGTACGAAATGATCAAACTCACATATTTCTCGTATTTCGTGCCCTGATATTTCTAATCTAATACAAGACTCGATACAAGACGAAGTCGACAGACATATGCACCAACAGACTCCCCCTTGGATGTTGACGAAGTCTTCAGTGTCGAGTCTTCGGTATGTCACATCTTCAGTCTTTATCAGTCTTCTCGCTTTCTCCAAAATATTCTCCATTGTAAGCATCCTCTATCAATCTCTTTCTCTTCTTCTAGAATCTCAATCTGTCTCTAACTTCTCTTGATCAGATCTCTTGATTCCTTAAGATCATTAGTATCAGCAGCTTGCGTATACACAGTTCCATAATCGAAATCTGGCTCTTGCATCTTCAGACTCCCTCTTGATGTCTTCAGACTTCCCCTTTCGCTAAGCTAGGATCGCAGTATGGAATTCTCGTTCTAGGATTGTGACCTGGCTCAAACTCTGCAACTTTCACAGGTTCAGGACCGTTTCCTGGCTCTCCGTATGCTGAAAGTCCACAGGAATCAGAACCTGGCTTTTGCATATCTTTCAGGAGTTGTATCCTGGCTGCTTCTTCCTGCAAACACTCTACCTCAAACATAAGTTTCACAGAATTTAAATTTTAACAGTTTTAATTTCTGCTTATTACTTTCAAACTCTAACAATCTCATGAAAAAACATCCAAAAAAGATTTAACATTTATAATCTCAGATGACCACTTGTAAACATATCAGTTTCTTAAACACACTCTCCCAAACCTGTTGTTCATCATGTTTAGCACTCGGAATTTTGAAAATCAGCTCTCCAACATCAGTTGTCGAAAATCTTTTTTTTTCTTTTTTTTTTTATTTTTTCAAAATTTTATGCTAAAACACACTGAAAATCTTTTTGTATTTTTTGTTTATAAAGGAAACCAGTAAAGAAATATTTACAACCAATATTTTTGTGAGTTTGTGTAAGAGGATCATATCAGTTTATGAGACAAATCACCAACACCGTTAAGCTTTAAACATTTTAAGTTCTAAACGATTCACCTAGATTGTCAGTATACTGATCCACTTAAATTTTCATACAAAGTTCAACTGTTTCGAGATACGAGATTAGTGTTTTAAGAGACTTAAACTTATTCGCGTGTCCCACCTCAGAATATACTCCCGTATCCAGATCCCAATATTCAGTCTTACAGGTGAGTATACCTAGATGATATCTGTAACGGGTTAAATGCGAGACCATGAGAGCTCAGGCTATTGCTTCCGCAAAATCAGAGAGATGATGGTTCGACTTTTGGTGGGTTCCCTTTAGAGAATCTTTTCTTCAACAGCACATGATTAGCATTTTTCAATGTTTCATCATTTTTTATGCTGAGGGTGGTGCTTTTATTTCAAGCAAGCAAAAAGTATTATACGGGGACTAGGCCATTGCTTCCGCAAAATCAGAAGTCCCGGGATAATACCCCAGATATCACTAAGCATAAAGACCCAGTATCTCAGAAAGAGGGGTCTTTCAAACAAGATTTCGGGGGTTACCCATATATCCGAGAGATGTTCCCCAAGAGATAAGCAAGTTTGATATTTAGGTTTATATCTCGAACACAATCTACTAAGCGTGCGAAAACCTACTGGCATATCATCAGTGAGACCGTTTATCACATTTAACTTTCCAATTCTTTAGCATGCTGTGATAGTCAACTGATGTACTATCATTTCCTCTTTTTCCCAACAAAACTCATTTTTGAAATTTTCAATGTTTTTTGGCTTTATAGGTTTTATCATGTTTTTGCATTTTTCAAATTTTTGAAATTTCTAAAATTTTTTACTCCCCCTAAAATCAAACTGTACAATTTTGATTTTTCAGGAAAATTTGAAAACAAATTGTACAAAGTAAACTGACAACTGTTGTGAATTGCTTCAATTCGCCATCCACTTGGCATAAACAATCAGAACTCCCCCTGACAACAAACTATTTTCCCATTAAGATTTCAAAACACTTAAGTTTGTTTTAATCAAAATGGTTTTTCCGGAAAATAAGTTTTGTTGATTACCATAAACCACTTGTAGGATAGGAGATAAACTCATCATTTTATTTTCTCAATCAATTAAATGAAAGTTAAATCAAGTTCAACTTAATGACCTTGATTAACCACTTGTCGGTGAAAACCTCTTTTTCAACCACTTGTAGGTTCACTTACCAATCATACCACTTGTAAAATAAAATATGACAATTTTCAAGAAAACTACCACTTGTAGGTTTACCAAACAAACTTTTTCAAGAATGATGCCGATTCATGCTCCACGATTACCAACTTGGGAGCTCCGGCAAGTCCGGATTTTAGTCATGATAGATTCTATCCCAGATACTAACCCGGGATGAACCATCTTCATCTGGTTTCTTTGTTTTCTTTTCATAAAATTCCTTAACCCCCTTGACCTTCCTGTCAATCATTTTTCCAAAAATATTTTGAACTGTGGGGTTAAAGGCATTTTCAACATCAAATTCTTTCTTTTCAGAAAAAATTGATTTGAAATCTCAACTTTTCCAATTTTTGATTTTAGAATCTCAGCCCGCAATGGTGGAAAATTTGCATCATCCAATGGCGGTACTGATTTCTCTTCTTTTATAACAACTTGTGGCTCCTCTGACTTTGACGAGTCAGATTCATCGCCGGAACTATCATCAGAATTCTTAACAACCCACATTTGATTGTTAAGATTCACCTTTCTTCTATAAAAACTCTTTGAACATTCACCAACCTCAAACTTTGAATTTTTGAAAACTTTAAATTGTTTGGTTGATGGTTCATTTTCAACAATCTTTCCTTTCAGTTTTTCAGAGACTCCCTGTTTTGTTTGGATTGCCTTTGGACAATTCCTGGCAATATGACCAACTATTTTGCATTGAAAACAGGTTCTTGTCTCCTTTTTCTGAGCAACTTCCTTCCTCATTCCCTCTTGCTTCTTCGCAAGGAATTCTTTGTTTGTCTGCTTTCTGAACAATTGCTCTTTTTCTTCTTCAGATGATGTTCCTGAAACAAATACAATTTTTGGTTTATAAATTTTCTCATTTTTGTGATTTTTCGGTGGAATAAAACCAAGACCTTTCTTTTTGAAATTACCGTTATGGTTTGGTTTCTTTTGAAAACTTGAACCAGAATTGTAACCCTTTTTCTTGTTTAACTTTTGTTGAACTCTTGAGGTATATTGTTTAGGTTTTCCAGAAAGATTTACATCTTTTATTTCAGAAATATTAATTTCTGTTAGTTTGAAAACCTTTTTGATCATTTCAGTTTTAACACGTCTTATTGGAAATTCTTCATCAGAAAATAATTTGTCAGAATCATTCAAAGTATATGCTACTTTGAATGTTTCATCATTCAAATTATTTTGTGATAATAGAAATTCTTTATTATAAACCCGTTTGCCCTTTTCGACTGTTGGACTTGAAGTGTCGGACTCAGACTTTGACTTTGATTTTGACTCCTCCGTTTCATCTTTATCCAACACCTGATCGACCACTTTCTTTATTAACTCGGACTCATGATCAGTGTCGGATGATGTGAAAGTGACATCAATGTTGTCTGGCAAGTTATCTGAAGGCTCAGATTCCCACTGTAAGTTGGTTGCCTTTTTGACTCTTTCTGAATTTGGATTTCGCGGAGAATATCCATTTTCAAGCGGGGGTGGTCACTTGTTATAGCCAAAACTTTGTTTCTTACCAGAATTCTTCACTTCATTATCTTCTTTTGTTTCAGACTTCTTTTCTTCAGATGTCTTTTCTTCAAATGCCTTCATGCCTTCAACTGTCGGATAAATCCTGTCAATCACATAAGAAGCACATGAGTAACTTCTCAATAATCTCTCAACCCTTTCTGTCTCTATTCTCTGGGTTTCCAACTTTTATTCAAGCTCAGCACATTTATCAATGTAATGATTTATGCCTGACTGCTTCGACATGAACGCTCCTTGAAGTGTTTTCAAAGCAGTTGCTTGTTCACTACTTGATTCATTGTATTGATTCATAGCTTTGTTCAGAATATCATACGATTCTTTCAACCTGTTCATGTTGTGAATCAACTCGCTGTTTTGTTTTTTTACAGTCTCACAATTTTCACAGATTTCAGGTGTCTTTTCTGCAACAGTTTTCTCATCAACCTTGAAAGCTGGAACTTCTTTGACTTTTATCACTCGAACCTCTCCTTCATCTGTCTTACCTTTCCTTCTTTCTTCGTCTCTCTCAGCTTGAAATTTTAAAAGCTCTTTCATTCTTTCTGCCTCATATGAATAATCATCCTCATGATCATCTTGTTTTTCAACCTTCTTCTTTGCCATTCGAGCCCTTTCAGCATCTCTCTCAGCTAGATATTTTAAATGCTCTTTCATTTTTTCTGCATAATAATCATAAGCATCATCTTCTACTTTTTGAGCAACAAAAGGTTTATGATCTGCAGTTTTGTTAGGATCATAATCATCCCAACTGAAATCTTTTGGAAGCCTTTCATCATCTTGATTTATCAGACATGCTTTACTCTCAGCTGAAATATATTTGTCCCAACTGAATTCTTTTGACGATTTTCCATCATCTTGATTAACAAGATAAGCTTTCTTTCATTCTTCAATCTCCTTCCTAGCATGTGCAGTTTGTGGCTGTTGTTGTTGATACGGCTGTTGAGCAACTTGATGATAAATCGCTTTTCGATAGTAGTCATTGTTGTTGAAAGGATTTTGAGCTCATCTTGCTTCGCGGTTTGTGCATTATTGCTTGAAATGCCCTTTTTCCATGCAACGAAAACAAGTAACTTTAGATTTATCAAATCCTAAAGTAGAAACATTTGCATCACGAAAATCATCTCTTCCCGTAATTTGTTTAAACTTTTCAGCTCTTCTCAACACGCTCGCCAAACACCACTTTATATCCATTAACTCCATCTCTTCAGCATCAACCTGATCGTAATCCTCTTTTGTCAACATTTGATTTCCGATCCTTCCTGCAACTAAACTCCCATAAGACTCTAACACAGTCACCAACAACGACATATGACTTTTGGCTACTTCTTCAGAATGATCATTCTCAAGATTTAAAGCAATGTTGCATTGAAGAACTTTGCCACTCTTTTTTGCAGAAAAATGTGGATCAAAAGATGGATATGAAGAAAATCCCATTTTGCTACTTGACCCTTGAGATGAACTTTCAGAAGAACTTTTTGCATTGAAAGTCGTTTCAATCTTTGATGCAATGTTGGTCTTCTCACTAACACCACCTTTGTAATACAAACCAATGTCTTGTTCTCCATCATAGTTCTTCATTCTCGCTATCTTTCTTTGTTCCATCTCTTGAGCTTCGAGTTGTTCGATAAAATCGCTCAGCTATAGATTGTCAAAAGCAGGTTTATTTCTCAACATCATAAGATATGTGCCCCAAACATCATGTGGCAACGCATCGGCCAATTTGTCAATCCATTCATCTTTATCTTTATTGATGCTCAATCTTTTCATATTCTTCGCCAAATTGCAGTATCTTTCTATAATCAGTTTGGTGCTTTCATTTCTTAATCCACGAAATAGATCAAACTCTTTCTTCATAGGTGACGTTTTGTTCTTGATCATTTCTTTACTACCAACAAACTTTGATTTCAGTTCTTTCCATATAGATTGTGCACTACCGTTGTGTTGAAGTAAAATCAAAATTTCATCTTTAATGGATTGCTGCAAGAGACTAACCATCAACTTTTCATTTTTGTATTTCTGTTTCTCCTCGACACTCAGATCCTTAATCTCAACCTTCTGTCCGTCGTCCTTAACCGGTCTAATATATCGAAATTCAGTATAATCCCATGCATCCAAATAATATGCCTGAACGAAGTTTTCAAAACGTTCAGCCCATCCACTATACTCCTCAATACTCATCAGCTTAGGTGGTTTTTGCGTGGTACCCGTTTAATTTTCTAGCATCGTGTTCTGAGTAATAGTAATCGGACTAGCAAACGCGTTGTTCATGATTCGGTATCCAAAATATCACAAATACAGACTTTTCAAATGAAATGAAGCTCCTCAAACGAAATGCTTTTTCAAACGAAATGAACTCTTGGTGCGAAATGGTTCTTCAAGCGAAATGGACCGATTTCAAACGAAATGGATGATTTCGTACGGAATGACAAGCTTTCAAACGAAATAGATGATTTCGTACGAAATGACAGGTTTTCAAACGATATGAAATTCTAGTGCGAAATGGAGGCTATTTCATGCGAAATGTCAAGTTGATCTCGTGCGAAATGGATGCACGTTTAAACGAAATGATATCAATTTCGTGCGAAATGAATCTTTCGGACAATTTTTGAACAATTTGATCAATTTTTACTTCGAATTAAGATCTGATTCTTTCTAGGGTTTGTTAAAACAGTGTTTCACACATTATATTTGAAAATCAAGCCATTTTATCCGTGAAAATTTGTTAAATTTTGAAAAGAAGCTGTAGAAATCAGAATTTTCAGCTGGAATGGTAAGAACTCTTCCTCCTGAGCTCTGATACCACTTGCAGGATCGTTTACACGACCAAAACGAGTCGTTTAGAAGAGTTCTCAACAATATGAAAGGCGAAAACAGACGTATCGGAGTTATTTCAGCTGGATTGCATGTAGAATCACTTTAAACTGTCTCTGTATTGATATCAGATCGTTTTACAATGCTGGAGACACTTCGGCAGAGCTTCGCTACCGGAATCAGAATGTTACAAATGAAATCACAAGACACGTATATATAGGCCAGCCCATTTCGCACGAAACGGTTCAAACGAAATGGCCAATCCATTTCGTACGAAATGAACAAGTTCATTTCGTGCAAAATGACAACCTTCCATTTCGTGTGAAATGATCAAACTCACATATTTCTCGTATTTCGTACCCTGATATTTCTAATCTAATACAAGACTCAATACAAGACGAAGTCGACAGACATATGCACCAACAGAGCTCCTTGTAATTGATCAAACAAATCATCGATTCTCGGTAATGGGTACCGATTTTTAATCGTGACTTTATTCAATTCACGGTAATCAATGCACATTCGCATTGACCCGTCTTTCTTTTTGACGAATAAGATCGGTGCTCCCCACGGCGAAGAACTTGGCTGTATAAATCCTTTCTCCAACAGTTCGTCTAACTGTTTCTTTAGCTCTTGCATTTCTGCGGGTGCCAAACAGTAAGGTGGTTTAGCAATTGTTGCTGTTCCTGGTAGCAAATGAATTCGGAATTCGACTTTTCTGTCCGGCGGTAATCCTTGTAGTTCTTCTGGAAATACATCTGAAACGTTGTTTTAACATTACCAAGCTAGTTATGGTCCATGAACATCATAACACCCCCTAAAATATCTTGTAACTAAACCTTCTAACTAATACTTGATTTTTAATAATCATGTAACCAACTTAGTTAGAACCTAGTCTAGACCCCCCACCTATGGACGGCCAACATCATGGCCCCACAATTGATTTTATCATATTATTTTATTAGATTGTGTTCATGCTTTCCTAAACATGTTATACATAAGATAAAGGGTTGAAATGGGTTATAAGTAAACATGTAAGATCTTAAGTCTCATTACTACACACACCATAACACACACATCTTCTTCTCCTCTCTTCCTCCTTGGTCACGGCCCAACACCACCATCCTACCTTCACCATTTTCATTCCACTAGTAAGCAATCTAAGGTGAAATTAAGGTGTAAGAAGCATATCTAGGGGGTATGGAGCTTTGGAAGTTGAAGGACCTTCACCGTTTGCTTTTATCCACTTGTTTTCTACACTTGATCATCCCTAGCCTTGTGCTAGTGGTAAGAGTCTTGATCTTGCTATTTTACTTCCATTTTAAGTGGTTAAAAGAAGAAACATAATGTTAATCATCAAGAACACTAAAGATCATAAGAATGAAACTTGAACATAAGCATGTTTAATGATGAAACAAAATTGTTTATGTGATGATTTGCTTGATGATTGTTGTATGTTCATATATATGATGTAGATCATCATATGAACTTGCTAGATCATGATTAAAAACATAATCTAGCAAGATGAGAAAGTAGAAGTATTGTAGGATGATAGATCATCCACACATGAATCATGAACTTGAAAGAATATCTTGATTTCTTGAAAAATAATGATCAAAGTAAGTTATTAATCATATAGATCTAAAGATTTATGAATGATTTTTTTTTCAAAGAAACCAAGTTAAAAATATAAGTCTTGCTAGATCTTGGTTCTTACATAAACAAATCTTATTTTTGGTGGTTAAACAAGTGTAGAAACACTTGTGTAACAAGAAGAATGCATAAAGAAATATTTTTAGAAAACATGATTTGAAGTTGTAAACATCTATAATCTTTAAAAAAGAAGTTTTTAAAGAACTAATCACACTTTAAATGATAACAAGGCTTACTAATAACACTAGTAAGATCCTACAAATTTTTACAACTATTCAAGTTCATGAAATGGTTGATTATTACATATTTTTGGCAAATCGGTAAGTGTAAGTTGTTTATTGTTGATTGTGAATTGATTGTGATGATTTTCACAAAAGAAAATGATACGCTTGAAAGCATGGAAACCTCCATTTTTAGGGGAAACTATGGCAAAATTTTCTAAAAATCTAAACACTTAGAAAAATATTTCTAAACAAGTATTTACAAGAGTATTTTAAACCATAAATTGTTACAAAAACTTTGCCATAATTTTGGTTATAAAAATACAAATATTGGAGGTTGATTTTCATAAATAAAAATGACTAAATATGTATTTAGGAAATATATATTTAGAAGACACCATGTGTGATTATTTATATATTTTGTGTATTAGTTATATTATTTTAGGACATGAAATAATATAACTCACTAAAATACCAAGAATCACAATCCAAAATATTACCAATATTCCAAAGAACTAATATACACATTTACACAAAAATATTGGTGAAAACCGAGCTATGGAATAAGACTTACAAAATATTCCGGAAAGTTATTCACAAAGTATATTTTGGTAATAATATTTTGGAAACAAGGAAATGAAAATATGACTTTCACAATTACTACAAGAATATATATCATGTTTTGACAAGAGAAAAATATATTATTTTGGCAAGTATAAATGTGACAACCCTCGTAATTCCATGAATCCGTACAATTTATAAATAATAATTAAAGTGCTTGACGATTGTGCTAAATTATTTAACTGCTCTCTGATTACTGTGTTATACTTACATGTGCGTATTAGCATACTAGTAGTATGTAGAAAACTTGACTAAATGGTCCTGAATATTTTCTTATGTGTTAGGAATTAATTGTGTTACAAAAATATATATATAAGACGCCTTACGGAACAATTAAACAATTTAACGGAACAGTATTCGACCGAACAACCGGACATTACCCGGGACACCAAATAATTGTCAAACACATTGTGTTATTATTTTTGACTAGCCATGATCCCTGCATACCATAACACCCTCTATATATCAACATACTAATATATGGAACATTATACTTGGAAGTAACTAGTAATTACCATTTAGTTGAAATTTTACATCAAGACCCCCCCCCCCAACCGATTTTCGGTCCATATGGACCCACCATATCAACCTCATCATAGTGCTCATCTTCCAAGTAGATCTTATGGCTTGTGATTGGTGGTTCATGGCTTGTGTAAGTATCCAAGATAGCAATGATGAATAATAGGGTTCTAGTTCCCAAGATTTGCCATCATTTCCTTAAGATCACCCCCTATATCATATCTCACTCTCTCATTCGGTTTTCCCCCTCCATAACCGAATCCACCACCATCACTTTCACATCTTCATCTTCTTCACTAACAAGTTCCATTCAAAGCTTCAAGGTTCATCCATGGAGGTTGCAAGTTGAAGGACTTTCAAAGGAGCTTGTTTCTTGTCTTTTTCATCATCTTCTCTCTACACTTTCATCACTAGATCCTACCCTAGCCTTGTGCTAGTAGTAAGTTCCTTATGTCACCTTTGTTCATCTTGTTTCATGATTAAAAGATGTAATATGTTAAATCTACAAGAACACTAAAAAGGGTTTAAACAAGAAGATGTAACATGATGTATTTATGTTAGTATGATGTTATCTTGAGATGTTACTGATTTCTTGCTGATTACTTGTTAATATTGATTACTAGAAATGTTGTTGATCATTATGCATGTTAATGGAATCAATCGAACACACTTTAGAATGTTAAAAAGCTGAAAACAGTTTGCTGTTTGGCGATTACAGGATACGTACGACCATAAGACCATCATCTCTATCATTTTAAGTCCCTCATTTATCGACTTAATTACCGAGGCCTATGGCGAGCGGGTCATTAGTTAATAGCGCTATTAGGTTTAACAAACCTCACACCGTGCCAGTCGGACGAGCGTGTTCTAATGGACTATGGGCAAAGGGTCAATGCTGATAGACATTGACTTAGGGCACCTCTTACATTTTCGTAGCAGTTGATACGCGTGGTCTAATAACACATGGGAAGCCCCCACTAATCTTCGCAAAGATGTCCGGGAGACCGCGATACGAAATAATACGATACATGGTTTACAAAACGAACAACTGGTTTACGAAACGAATGCTATAACTAAATAACCAACTGTGAACTCGCTCAACTTTATTGTTGACTCGTTGTTACATGCCTTACAGGTCGCTAAACGCTTGGAGCTTGCACGAGGAAGGAGTCGTTGTGGTGTACGGACTGTTATGTCCCGTACTTAATAATTGAACTTTATAAACTATGTTTTGGACATTAAACTTATGAACTATAAACTTATGTTTGAACTTACGTTTTATGCTTCCGCTGTTAACACTAAGTCAGTTACTTTCTTTTGGTCACCAATCGTATTGTGGTTGGTTTTATTTACTTAATTATGATGTTCAATATGATTGGTGGCTTGATCCTGGTCATGTCACGCCTCCAAGCGGTGATACTCCACGTGTGGATTTTGGGGGTGTGACAATAAAAGCATACTTTTCTTGGAAATTCTTAGAAGATATATTATTTTTAAGAAATATATATTTTCTTACAAATACGAAATACAATATTTTGAGGTGAAAGATATAATTTCTCAAATAAATATGAAGAATATCATTTGTGGAAAAAAATGAGTTTATATATATATTTTCTATGTTGGACATGAAAATTTATTATTTTTGAGACTTATGAGAAAATACAAATATATTTTTGCCAAAAGAAAAATTATAAATAATTTTTCTAAATAATATTTATTACAATATATATTTTGGAAGTATATATTGGTGGACTTTTATTAAAGATAATATTCCGGAAAACTAATACGAAATTAAGTATAAGAATACTTAATGAATACAATAAAAATACGTATTCTCGTACGTATAAATACACACCGGAATACGACCCTAATACATGGAAAAATATACAAGTATAAGGATACAAATACAAATACCCCCATCCTTGGGAAGGATATACAAATATATATACTTGGGAAGTATTAAATTAAAATTGTTTTAACAATAATTACAAAGTTTAATAAATATAATTTAAGTTAAAATATTAATTATTTTAACCAATAATTATATAACTTGGAATAATATCG
The DNA here is from genome assembly GCA_030545235.1 of Helianthus tuberosus. Classification (NCBI taxonomy): domain Eukaryota; kingdom Viridiplantae; phylum Streptophyta; class Magnoliopsida; order Asterales; family Asteraceae; genus Helianthus; species Helianthus tuberosus. The sequence goes on along the minus strand of CM060448.1, from coordinate 166,874,376 downwards.
AAGATACGAAGAAACGTAACTCAAAGACAATAATACTAAGTCAAGGCACGACCCGCTCGTCTAATAGACCATAATACGTTGTAGGTAGTCGTGTACACCAGGGGAAACTTTGAGTTACAGGCGGATTCGAAGAACGCAAACCAGTGAGTTCATGTTCCCCCTTTTCTTTAACTGTTTTCGGTTTTATAAATTCGGGGATGAAGTACATGTTACAACTGTTTACAAACGTTATTATTTGGTATGGTTAGCTAAGGAAGGGTACTTCTAGATCATGTGAGTGGTGGGTATGACGCTTAAGGCCATCAATCCTCTTGTAGGACCGAGGGACATAAGTGATAGATCTATTTGGGTGTAGCGAGCCCCACCCATGAGTCCGTCGAGTGGATCATGTGGTGACTATGTCTTATTGCCGGAGACAAAGTCTGCTATGTTTGAGCTTTCCTGCATCACGTCCCAAATATTAATGTATTAGCTACACATTAATTGATCTGTTTCCATGTTGCTTTCATACCGGGATTTCAAGTACATACAAACATACTTACAAATGTTTCAAAGGTTGATTCACAAACACACACTTGAACTCGCTCAACTTTTGTTGATGATTTCAAACTACATGTATTTCAGGAAATTAAGTATGGATCTGGCGGGCGTTGGAGTTTATAAGTCATGTCTCTAATAAAAGGTGTCATCCGAAGTCGAAGGGTTTGGGTTATGTATTTTATCTTGGATAAGATACATGGCTTGAACCCTATTTTATTTGTGTCTTTTGAGATGTCAAGTATGGAACTTTAAGCTTTGGTTGTCATGTGATCTAAACTTGAAGTCCTAGTTTGATGTTAAACAATGACGGTTGTATTATTTTGAAAACTATTTATGGATGAACACCTTGGTCTTATCATATAGTTGTTTGTTATGGTTGAATGCAATGATATTAAGCGAGTCACACCAAATCACGCTTCCGCAAAAAGTCAGGGTGTGACAGTTTGGTATCAGAGCTTCGATTGTAGCAAACTAGGATTCCTTCTTGAGTCTAGACTACAATCATTAGGGCACTCACAAAAATATTTTCCAACATGTTTTCATTGCATACACGAAACGTCCAGATCCAAGAAACAAACATTTTTTATAAAGAAAATACACAAAACACATTTCAATATGTTTGTGGTTCAGTCTGAGAGACTGGGTGTTTCAGTCTGAGAGACTGGGTTGTTTAGTCTGAGAGACTGGGTGTTTCAGTCTGATGGAGTGTGTGGTTTAGTCTGAGAGACTGGGTGGTTCAGTCTGAGAGACTGGGTGTTTCAGTTTAGTCTGGGAGGCTAGGTGGTCTAGTCTGGGAGACTAGGTGGTTTAGTCTGGGAGACTGGGAAAGATAGAAAGTTTTAGGAAGGATAAATGTGAATACGTGATTACATGATGAGTTATTTTTGCTTGCAATACACTTGGTGCTAGCGATTACTATAGATATACATGCTATGATTATTATGTACCGGGACACATGTCATCTTCTTCAGAGAGCGAGTTATCCAATGTTGACGACCCTATGGCCACCGTCACAGATAATGAGATTGCACCTGCGCCAGAAATATATACGTCAGACACTGAGAGTGATCCTGACATGCTGTCCAAGGACGAGGACGACTTCCAACCGTTCATGTTACCAGATTTTGATGATGATTTACCCTTGTTGATGGCTTCCCTGATGAGGATCCTTTTGTCATTCCTGTTCCAGTCCATGACCACCTTATCATTGGTCACTCCGATGGTGAGCCCATCATGGCTCCGATCCTCGATGTTGTACCTTCTGTGGTCATTCCTTCCGAGGATCTACCTCTCGACGATTAGTTTGATGATGACGTTGATTCATTGGTTGATGGTCCTCCTGATGACGCCCATGATGATGGAATGTTAGACGAGAACGTTGTAGCTACTCCACTTCTTGAGATCCCTGCTATTGAGTTATCCTTTGATAACTAGTTGCACTCGGTTTCAGACTCTTTTGAGTCTGTGACATCTGCAGCTTTAGAGACGACTGGATTGCAGCTTTTTGCTACTGACTCAGACGACGACACCGCTATGTCTTCCACAATATCACATGCTCGAGATCCCACACCTCCACACGACCCAAAGCCTGCTCCTGAGCTAGCTTCTGTTCCTTTTGGATCAGCCTGATGTTGCGTCTATTGATCTTGAGCCAATTCCTGATCCTGACCATGTATCTTTTGGTTTACCAGACATTGCACCCCTTATATCTGATCCAGTTCCTGCACCTGTTGATTCCCCCTTTGTTGAGCTATTTATTCCCCCGCCTGCACCCGCTGATGTTACTCCTTTTCCCCCCTATAGAGACCGATGTCCATTGCACCGACATGTCTATCATTTTTCCTTCAGGACATACCCGCACCCCGTCCAGAGGAAGGTACTTTTGGTCAGCACCAGCGCCACGATCCCTTTGCTTCTGCAGCTTTTCCATAGATCCCTCAGGCTGCACCGTTTGCTCCTTTCATTACTTCACCGCTGGACGAGTCGCTCCGATGGTTCCTACCATACACAATGCTGAATTCAGACACCTACCATTCCTCACATCATGGAGGCTACACACGGGATGAGTTGCTCCTGTCACATCAGCTACATTTTGAGGTTACGAGTCGCATATTTTTGGAGCTTGAGCTGACACCATGTCCTCCACCCTGTCTATGCTAGTAAACTTTGATCCTCCACATTCATCACTGTCTCCTTTTGCACTCTCACCTGCTGCTATTACACGTTTCCCAGGTTTTGATGCTCGTTTCTTTACTATCGAGCAGCAGATCGGTTAATTACTTTGACGTGTATACGAGCTCGAGGAGGAGCTCACATATGTTAGCAGTTTGCTTTATTTCCCTCTTCCACCTCAGTCATCAGTATAGTTGGTTTCTGCTTTCATGCGGATTACGTTACTTTGGGTAAAGACACTACTAATGAGCCGAGATTGTGGAGACTTTTGAAGACTACTTTTGACTACGTGATTTTGGTATATTAATAGACTTATTGGACAAGGGTAGTGTGACCCTGTGTCCCTTTTGATGTGATACACTTTGTAGACAATGTGATTGTGGTCGGTAAATAATGAGAGCTCAGTCGCTATGTCCTCGCTAAGCACGTTGTTGATCTGCATGTGTGTGCTATAATTGTGATGCTACGTGCTTGCTCATTATATTCTCATTAAATATGTTCCCATCTACATGTTTATGCTATAATTGTGATGCTATATGATTGCTTGCCATGACGATTACTTATATACATATGTATACACACCTCCTAGGTCTTATTCGTTAAGTAAGGGGCTTATGTGCCTGTGTCCCTAATAAGACCTGACCTAACCAATCTTCTTCCTAGAAGATGTCGCTTCAAAGGAACACCGATACCAACAACCCTCTGCCAACGACAGAGGCGGAATTGCAAAAACGCATCTCACAGGCCATCGCACAGCACGAGGCCCATCGCTCCGAACGCAGCGGAGGTACCTCAGGAAATAACCCACCCAACGGTAATGTTAAGTCACTTAAGACGCATTACAAAATGTTTGGACATTTCCAAGGGTGCTTTGCTAATGCCTTATGTGAATGATGTTGCTTATGTCGCAGGCTGCACCTACAAGCAGTTCTTGAGCTGCAAGCCCCGAGATTTCGATGGCACTGGGGGTGCCGTAGCCTTCGTGCGTTGGGTTGAAAAGATGGATTATGTTTTGCGATTAAGTAAATGCGCCCTGAACATCAAGTCACGTACATAGCTGGACTGTTTCTAGATGGGGCTCTGTCATGGTGGAACCTTCAGGTTCAGACGTTGGGCGAGACGGCTGCGTATGCTTTGACGTGGGACGAACTGAAATAGCTGATGCGTAAGAGATATTGCTCGAGGGCAGAAGTCCAGAAGTTGGAGACTGAACTTTGGAACTTGAAAATGGAAGGTCCAAAGATAGCCGAGTATGTGCAGAGATTTCATGATTTATCACAAGTTGTTCCATATCTGGTGAAACCAAAGTTTAAGAGGATCGAACGCTTTATCAGGGGATTGGCACCTCAGATTCTAAGCCTGGTGACAACATCTAAACCTCCAACAATCACCGATGCTATCGACTTAAGTGTGGCGCTCACTGAAGAAGCGGTTAGACTAGGAAAATTTTCCACCTCGGAGGAGAAAAAGGAGATTCCTGTGGAGCCATCTAGAGATAACAAGAGGAAGCTTGCAAATTTCAAGAAGGGTACTCGGGTGAGTAACAAGAAGAAGGCCAAAAAGGGAAAAGAATACATGGGTATCCTACCTAAGTGCGACAATTGTCTACGTTATCATGTCGGGCGATGCAAATATGGAAAATGTGATAACTGTGGCAAGAGGGGGGGGGGCATCCCAAGGAGACTTGTAGGCATGGTACTGAACGTGGAAATGAAGGCCAAGATGGCAGCAAGAATCACGAAGGAAACAACTACAACAACGACTATCAAGGCAGGACGAGTGACAAACAAAAACGTGCTCAAGGGTGTTTTAACTGTGTAGACAAAAACCATTTCAGAAAATACTGCCCTAAAAACACTCAGGCACGTGGATGAAAGCTCAACAGCGGAGCTAGGGAAGCACGCCAGGATCCAAAAGTGGTCATCGGTACGTCCCATATTAGTCAACGTTATGCATCTGTGTTGCTTGATACTGTTGCCGATTTTAGCTTCGCATCTCTAGAGTTTAAGAGTATCCCTGGTTTAGTAGCAAGTAAGTTAGATATCCCATATCCGATAGAACTAGCTAATGAGAAGCTAGTAGAAGCTAGTGAAGTGAGTTGAGGCTGTGTGATAGAGCTTGGAGAGCGTGAGTTTACGCTTGATCTGCTGCCAGTTGAGTTGGGAAGTTTCGACGTAATAGTTGGAATGGATTGGTTGTCTAGTAACCGAGCTGAGATCGTATGTCACGAGAAGATTTTCTGCAGCCCGATGGCGAGTGAAGAGACGATCGTGATTCATGGAGAGAAGCAGGATACGCCACTACAGATGATTAGTTGTTTGAAGGCACGAAAGTTGTTGCGTAAAGGATGTGTTGTTTGCTTGGCCCATGTCGTGGACAAAGAAGCCGAAGCACCAAAGCTCGAAGATACCCCCGAGATAAGGGAATATCCTAAAGTCTTCCCCGAAGACTTGTCCGGATTACCTCCTCAACGACAAGTCGAATTCCACATTGACTTGGTTCCAGGCGTCGCGCCTGTAGCCAAGACACCTTATCGACTTGCACCTTCAGAGATGCAAGAGTTGTCAGCGCAGCTTCAGTAGTTGCTAGAGAAGGGATTTATCAGACCAAGCTTCTCGCCTTGGGGAGCTACAGTGTTGTTCATCAAGAAGAAGGACGATAGCTTTCGTATGTGTATCAACTACCAGGAGCATAAGTCAGAACTCATTAAAGGTTATCGCTTAGGAAACGACGTCTATTAACTCGGGCAAACACCATTATTCTGTCATATATGGTATTTTAGTTAATCGAACAGGTGAAGTACTCGAATTTCTTTTATTTAGATTTCCACTTTTGCTTCTAGCAAGTAGATGTTTGCATCTCTACTCTTCTTAATGGTAGTTGCATCGCGTCAGTTTTCTTCACTAAAGCGACCACTCATTTGCTTCGATACTTTATCATTTCTCCGTTTTAGCAAATACTCATTGTTTCATTTCTTGGAAATTCATATGTTACGCATGCACCATTTATTATGCATGTGGTTTCATTTCGAATAAGCGCTTCATCAAAGTTCAAATATTGTTTGCTAAAGCTAATTATTGATTTGTGATTCGAATGGCCTGCATTATTGAAATTGTTGGCTCCTTTGCTATCAAGTCAACACACTCTCTTGAAACTTCTTTTCTTTTAAGTTACATTCATGGTTTATCTTAATAACCATGCCGAAACTCCCTTGTCAATACCTACGTTTATTTTCAGACTTCGCTAAAACCAAGTTCAATTGCTTGAACTTGTCCATTTCACATATTCAATTCAAGGCACCATATGATGTGTTGAGAGCATCATATTCAAATTCATTTTTGCCAGCGTTTCATTTGTTCCGAGTCGCAGTAGACTTGTTAGGTCTACAGCTCCATTAAATCGTCTGTTGCTTTCAACACCTTGTAGTAATGTTTTCACTAAATTGAAGCTTACGCTAATCTCGGTGACGCATTTCATACACAGATTTAATTGTTTAATTATTGACTGGCTCTAAATCCGTTCTGTTTTATCATGGATAAAGCAGTCTTAACACAATCGTGTGTTAAGACAATGGTACATAAACTCATTTTATATTCCAGTGTACCTCCTAACGGTTCTTTCATTATCGATCGAATACCTTGCAGTATTTATCACTTTTTCATCTTCGATCGGAAACGGTAGTTCTTTGGTGTTCTATATTCAATTGAAAAATCCTACGATGTCGTTTGAATCAAATTTTCAGGATTGCTTCATTACACTTTCATTGATTTCAAACACGGTGAACTTGTTCGGTCACCGCTATTATTGAATTATGTCATTACGACACCTTGTGGTGTCGGTGTAAACTTGTAGCTTGTGCTAATCATGGTCACTCGTTTCATACAAAACTACGTATAATTTATGTCTGACTCGTCATTTAAACACTCTTAATGCAACTATGTATTAAGACAATGATACACCAGATTCATTTGTATTTCATTCGGTGTATTCTTGCAATTCAATAATGTCAACACACTAATTTTATTCACTTATTTGTTTGAAAGTTGACGGATCGCTTTCATTTCACGATTACATTGAGCTTGCTGATTCTGAGTTCATCTAGCGGATGTTATTGTTTCTAGAACTCATTTGCGTATTGTAAACGATCGTTTGGAATTCTATTGGTCGAAACTCTTCTTTTGTTGAACCCCTGTTAACTAAGTTACACTAGATTATACACCTATACGACTCGTGTCCTTTGACATCAAATTCTGGAACACATACCTTTTAACCATTGGGTTCTTGTTGTTGTAATATGTCCTTGGATTCACCTGATTCGATTAAGTCCTGATTCGGTTTTGTGGTTATCTACCTCAGTATTATTCTTATCCATACACGCATAATGTAACCCTAAGGAGTTAAGATAGTATAAATTTTGAGGACGAAATTTTCTTAACAAGGGGAGAATGTGACAACTGTAAAAAGTTCAGGTATCCGTACAATTAACTAACCATGATTAGTGCTTGATGACTGTGCTGAATTTACAATTAACTGCTTTCTGATTACTGTCATGTACATACATGTGCATCATACAATTGTTTAATGTCATACCAATATTGCATTAAAGCTTTATTACCTCAATTGATGCATTAAGTACAGTTAGCACAGTTATCTGATAAATCAGGAAAAATGCTGACAAAACTCAGCGCATAGACAGACAGTGCATTGATACACAAAATGAGCCAGAAACCAAGTATTATACTAGTATAGTGTGTAGGAAAGTAAGGATCACAAAACTGCCCTTCTAGTGATAGTTTAAGTGCCGGAAAGTGCCTAAAACTCACCCAAAGTGCTGAATTCAGCAAAAATCAGCATGTTAACAATCTAATTTTATGTAGAAACATGCTTAAATGGTCTTGAATACTCTCCTAAGTGTCGGGAATTCAAACTGTCACAAAGGTAACATAAATCACACTAAACTGCGTAGTTTAGCACCTTAATGAACCGGTAACCAACCAATCAACCAGACACTACCCGAAACATCAAATTTACACTAGAAGCATTGTTTTAACATTACCAAGCTAGTTATGGTCCCTGAACATCATAACACCCCCTAAAATATCTTGTAACTAAACCTTCTAACTAATACTTGATTTTTAAACATCATGTAACCAACTTAGTTAGAACCTAGTCTAGACCCCCCCACCTATGGACGGCCAACATCATGGCCCCACAATTGATTTTATCATATTATTTTATTAGATTGTGTTCATGCTTTCCTAAACATGTTATACATAAGATAAAGGGTTGAAATGGGTTATAAGTAAACATGTAAGATCTTAAGTCTCATTACTACACACACCATAACACACACTTCTTCTTCTCCTCTCTTCCTCCTTGGTCACGGCCCAACACCACCATCCTACCTTCACCATTTTCATTCCACTAGCAAGCAATCTAAGGTGAAATTAAGGTGTAAGAAGCATATCTAAGGGGGTGTGGAGCTTTGGAAGTTGAAGGACCTTCACCGTTTGCTTTTATCCACTTGTTTTCTACACTTGATCATCCCAAGCCTTGTGCTAGTGGTAAGAGTCTTGATCTTGCTATTTTACTTCCATTTTAAGTGGTTAAAAGAAGAAACATAATGTTAATCATCAAGAACACTAAAGATCATAAGAATGAAACTTGAACATAAGCATGTTTAATGATGAAACAAAATTGTTTATGTGATGATTTGCTTGATGATTGTCGTTTGTTCATATATATGATGTAGATCATCATATGAACTTGCTAGATCATGATTAAAAACATAATCTAGCAAGATGAGAAAGTAGAAATATTGTAAGATGATAGATCATCCAGACATGAATCATGAACTTGAAAGAATATCTTGATTTCTTGAAAAATAATGATCAAAGTAAGTTATTAATCATATAGATCTAAAGATTTATGAATGGTTTTTTTTGGCAAAGAAACCAAGTTAAAAATATAAGTCTTGCAAGATCTTGGTTCTTACATAAACAAATCTTATTTTTAGTGGTTAAACAAGTGTAGAAACACTTGTGTAACAAGAAGAACGCATAAAGAAATATTTTTAGAAAATATGATTTGAAGTTGTAAACATCTATAATCTTTAAAAATGAAGTTTTTAAAGAACTAATCACACTTTAAAGGATAACAAGGCTTACTAATAACACTAGTAAGATCCTACAAATTTTTACAACTATTCAAGTTCATGAAATGGTTGATTATTACTTATTTTTGGCAAATCGGTAAGTTTAAGTTGTTTATTGTTGATTGTGAATTGATTGTGATGATTTTTACAAAAGAAAATGATATGCTTGAAAGCATGGAAACCTCCATTTTTAGGGGAAATTATGGCAAAATTTTCTAAAAATCTAAACACTTAGAAAAATATTTCTAAACAAGTATTTACAAGAGTATTTTAAACCATAAATTTTTACAAAAACTTTTCCATAATTTTGGTTACAAAAATACAAATATTGGAGGTTGGTTTTCATAAATAAAAATGACAAAAAATGTATTTAGGAAATATATATTTAGAAGACACCATGTGTGATTATTTGTATATTTTGTGTATTAGTTATATTATTTTAGGACATGAAATAATATAACTCACTAAAATACCAAGAATCACAATCCAAAATATAACCAATATTCCAAAGAACTAATATACACATTTACACAAAAATATTGGTGAAAACCGAGCTATGGAATAAGACTTACAAAATATTCCGGAAAGTTATTCACAAAGTATATTTTGGTAATAATATTTTGGAAACAAGGAAATGAAAATATGACTTTCACAATTACTACAAGAATATATCATGTTTTGACAAGAGAAAAATATATTATTTTGGCAAGTATAAAAGCATACTTTTCTTGGAAATTCTTAGAAGATATATTATTTTTAAGAAATATATATTTTCTTACAAATACGAAATACAATATTTTGAGGTGAAAGATATAATTTCTCAAATAAATATGAAGAATATCATTTGTGGAGAAAAATGAGTTTATATATATATTTTCTATGTTGGACATGAAAATATATTATTTTTGAGACTTATGAGAAAATACAAATATATTTTTGCCAAAAGAAAAATTATAAATAATTTTTCTAAATAATATTTATTACAATATATATTTTGGAAGTATATATTGGTGGACTTTTATTAAAGTTAATATTCCGGAAAACTAATACGAAATTAAGTATAAGAATACTTAATGAATACAATAAAAATACGTATTCTCGTACGTATAAATACGACCCTAATACATGGCAAAATATACAAGTATAAGTCTATAAATACAAATACCCCCATCCTTGGGAAGGATATACAAATATATATGTTTGGGAAGTATTAAATTAAAATTGTTTTAACAATAATTCCAAAGTTTAATAAATATAATTTAAGTTAAAATATTAATTATTTTAACCAATAATTATATAACTAGGAATAATATCGAAGATACGAAGAAACGTAACTCAAAGACAATAATACTAAGTCAAGGCACGACCCGCTCGTCTAATAGACCATAATACGTTGTGGGTAGTCGTGTACACCAGGGGAAACTTTGAGTTACAGGTGGATTCGAAGAACGCAAACCAGTGAGTTCATGTTTCCCCTTTTCTTTAACTGTTTTCTGTTTTATAAATTCGGGGGTGAAGTACATGTTACAACTGTTTACAAATGTTATTATTTGGTATGGTTAGCTAAGGAAGGGTACTTCTAGATCATGTGAGTGGTGGGTATGACGCTTAAGGCCATCAATCCTCTTGTAGGACCGAGGGACATAAGTGATAGATCTATTTGGGTGTAGCGAGCCCCACCCATGAGTCCGTCGAGTGGATCTTGTGGTGACTATGTCTTGTTGCCGGAGACAAAGTCTGCTAGGTTTGAGCTTTCCTGCATCACGTCCCAAATATTAACGTATTAGCTACACATTAATTGATCTGTTTCCTTGTTGCTTTCATACCGGGATTTCAAGTACATACAAACATACTTACAAATGTTTCAAAGGTTTATTCACAAACACACACATGAACTCGCTCAACTTTTGTTGATGTTTTCAAACTACATGTATTTCAGGAAATTAAGTATGGATCTGGCGGGCGTTGGAGTTTACAAGTCATGTCTCTAATAAAAGGTGTCATCCGAAGTCGAAGGGTTTGGGTTATGTATTTTATCTTGGATAAGATACATGGCTCGAAACCTATTTTGTTTGTGTCTTTTGAGAAGTCCAGTATGGAACTTTAAGCTTTAGTTGTCATGTGATCTAAACTTGAAGTCCTAGTTTGATGTTAAACAATGAAGGTTATATTATTTTGATAACTATTTATGGATGAACACCTTGGTCTTATCATATAGTTGTTAGTTATGGTTGAATGCAATGATATTAATCAAGTCACACCAAATCACGCTTCCGCAAAAAGTCAGGGTGTGACACATAATCTGGAGGATGGGGTGCTGGGACTCTAGGAATTTCGGCTGGGTCAAAAGCAGGTACTGGAGGCTGGTCTGTTGGGGTTAGTTCGATTTCCATGGGTTGTGTGGGAAACAATGGTAACGGCTGAGGTGCAGTAAGTTGTTATAGATTAGGGTCGGCAGCTGTGGTGGCTAATATGTGAAAATTAGCTAGTCTCCGATTGAGTATATCCTGGGTTTGAGCATTCCTTTCTCTATTGGCCGCTGCTAAGGCCCACTGCTGCTGTAATTTTCTCATCCTTTTTCTACGCTCGTGAGCTCCTCTGCTGAACCATCCTCTCTTCTTGGGAGGGAACGGTTCTTCAGATTGTGCTTGAATACGAAAATCCCTTCTTTGGTGTCTGCCAAATATCCCGAGGGGGTAGGCTAGGAAGAAGTTCCTTCGTCCTTAGGTGAACTAGACAGTTGACGGTAAGCATCCGAAGGTCCTTGATCACTCATACTGTAAACTAACAAATTGTCAAATAACACAAAACAATAATCTACATGTATGTACATAGTCTCATTGATTATTTCCTAACAAAATTGACAATTTCAATGTCAACTGAACACTTCTTTGGCTGAAATTAGTGGTTGTAGCTCTGATACCACCTTCTGTCGCAACCCCCGACCCCTGCCTCGGGAGGCGGGCGGCCACGGCCTACTCAGAGATGGTGGTATCGGTGTTTAGCATTATTTGGCAACGGTATTTACATCTGGACCGTATTTAGGAAATATTTTATCAGAGTAAAATACCACATTTTCATAATAGTAAACACATGGGAAATTCCCAAGTTTCTTTTACAAACATGTTTATAAGGATAAACCCTAATTTATTGAATAAAACATCTTTCTTTATTTAGGTAACTTTTATAGCCACATTTTCCAAGCCTTCAGTGCTCTCCAGCTAGCTTCTATTTTGGCTTTCACATTCGGTTACCTGAAACGCGTTTTAAAAACATTTGTCAGTGGGAAATACTGGTGAGTGAATCCCAATTTAATCAAAACAGATTTTATACTTGTACAGTATTGAGGGCATTCAGCAATTGCATTTGTTTATTATTCTACTTTAATTACCACCCACGGTACTGTCAACCCGACTTGTGGTCATGTTACTACTCACAGTGTAGTAACAAATTTTGTATACAAAACCCCAACATACCAACGATAATTGTAGAATTACAAATACTCAATCACTGTTAATTATAATGTAAAAACAGTTGAGGTTTTGTAAAAACTGTTTGCAAAAAGGTTTACAAAAAGGAGATTACTCACATTGCTAATTTAGACTTTTTCATGTGGTTTCCTGGTTATAATCTAATAACTTAAACAATGCACACGCGTTAGTATAATAACCCAATATTTACGTTAGTTATACCCTCCCCGAGACAGAACTCCAACCACTACGTCGGGCAGAACCTCGACAGCCATTACGGAGCACTAGATCAATCGGGCAGCGTATCTAATACGTAACCGGGGGTTAAAATACTTACAACGAGGCAGAGCTTCGCTATTTTAGTGGGTATTATGCCCGGTATAATTCTACACTATAGAAATTGAGAGAGAATGTTGTGTGAATGAGCGTCGAAAAATGAAAGCTGATGTCCTCTATTTATAGGTCTGGTCGTCCACCTTGTCACGCGCCGCGTAAGCCAAAGGCAAAGCCGTTGCGGCCCGCGACTTATGGTGTGTAGGGTCTAGCTTGGTCTGGTCACAAGTGTAGAGTTGACACGATGCTGCCACGTGGCAGCTCAGGGTGTCACCCTGATCTAGAGCTGTCGCACCCCGCGTAACCCGAAGACAAGGTCTTCGCGGTCTGCGGCGCCGCTAGAATTTAATTTTTATTTTATTTTTATGAAATTAAAGGTATATAGGGTCAAGTTTCGTATACGGGGTGTATTTTAGGACGTATAGGGATATTCTAAATATTTTAGGAGTGTCGGAAATAATTTAGGAGGGTTGTTATATGTAATTTTTATATAGAAATTTCAAAAGAATACTACATAATATACTCCTTAATCTAGTGACACACCTCCAACTTGAAGACCTAATACCATTCTCATTCTCATTTGGGCTAGAATTGACATCTTGAACCGATGCTACTAGCGTAATTGTAGGGGTAGCACTATTGGTTTCATCCTTTGCTGTGGTGGACTTGACATGGTTTTCATTATCTGCACATCCAACACCAAAGCTTCTCCATCTATATAAACAATTTCCAAAAATAACTAACAAAGAGGTACATGTTGACTTACAAAGTAAAGATACTTATTTGTAACTTTTAATCTGGATAAAAAGTGATCATATTTTTCAATATTTATTAATAATCCAGTTTATATAAATTCTATTTGATATATTAGAATTTAGAGCAAAGGCTTTGATAGGAAATTTACATACAAAATTATCCATTTTTAGATGAAAGCTGCATTGGTACTAGAATTTAGAGCAATAATATTAAATATTAATCTCACTTAAAGAATTGTTTAGAGCAAACCTGAGACGCCATTGTTGTCCATGCTACGCTAGCAATACCATAGTCTAACAACAAGTAGAGGAACACATCAACAATACCATTGATATCACTTGCAACTGCCAGAGCCTTCAGCGATCCCCATCAATCCTACATTCCAAGACTGCTAAAAAATATTTTTTTAATTTAAAGTACTATAAGTGGTTGCTCCCAAGGACCACACATTATTATGTGATAAAAAATATTTGGGGCATCAATGATTGAAACAATTGTATCAACATAGGAGATAAAATTTAAGCCACTTACAAGTTTTATTATAGAAAAAAACTCATTATAACAGAGTACCCAAAGGAGATCGATTACATCTTGATCTAGATTTCGTACAAAAGTTGTAGCTCATAATCTCCCAACAAATATGGTTGTATTTGTGACTAACTCAACTGCCAATTCATTAAAGAAACAAAAACAAACCTGATGATAACAAATATGGTTGTATTTGTGACTAACTCAACTGCCAATTCATTAAACTTATATGTATAATTTGACCAACAAATATGTAGCTAATAGGCTGCAACTAAGATAGACTTACAATCTTATGTCAAATTTGTCCGCAATGCATAATCATGAGAATTAATGTCATCAGACTCCATATCTACATTAGATTTGTTGGATTCTCCATCACCTGGTGTAAACAATGAACATCAATTAATACGGCACACCAAAAATCGTAATTTAGAATGAGCAAATTGGGTTAGAGGTGCCAAATTTGACCCGTCTATATATGAACGGGTCAATTCACGATATTTTTGTCTCTAACGGGCTGTAAAAGAAAAGGATTAGTTTATATGGAAACAGGTTGAACACGTCAAAAGTCGCCCAAAGTGAAATTCCTTAAATTATTTTATTAAAAAAGAACTGAATTATTATTGAAATAATATAACTTTTTTGATCTTATTCGACACACTATTCATTTTATAAACATTTTGGACAGAGTTTAATCTCGAACAACATAACTCGGTATACAATTACCCGATGTTGACCCATTGTCCAATCCGCCCGTTTTGCCACATCACTAAGTTGCCAACATAGGAAGTTGCCATACTTGTACAACCCTAAGTTTTTGTAGACTTCTACAAATTTAACTCCAGGAGCTGCTTCCTGACCTATCGAATTACCCCTAACATCCAAGTTGCAGAATAATAAGCATCTTTAATTTTAGCCACCCCACCGATTCTCTTAATTGGAAAAGATCAATTTTGTGTTCAGTTTTCAACAAAACTTAAGAAGTAATAAAATACTTTTCTAGGGTAGTTACACTGACCTGAAAGTACTTGAATTACTGAGAAAAATGACTGGCGTCCTAATGGCCAAGTGATACCAGGAAGATGGAAGTGGAGAAGAGAAGAGAAGAGAAGAAAAGGGAGATAGCCGGAAGAAGATGAAGAGTTACTGATCGGTTGGCTCGAGGGCGGAGACGAAGCTAATGATGATGGCGACGGCTACAAAGGCACTACAACAGGAAACCTTCTTTGGAGTCTGATTCAATTCTCTCAATTTTTGCATATGAAATAAATCGCTATGGTTTAACCTCGATAGATGAGTTCACTTGTATGTAAATAGACCCAAACATTCTAAGAATTCCTTTACCTTGAACTCGTCGGAGACACCCTAAATCTCTGCAAGTCGACCACCATCGATCGAAGGGCTGATTAGGGTTAAGGTTGTCGTCGGAGAGACATCAATGTTGGGCGTTTCAAGGGTTCCAAAGGGGATTGCAGTGCGATATAAGGGGTTCGTAGAAGCAGTTGTAGATTTGTAGATCATGGGTGGTTTTTAAGGGATATACCCATGATTTTATGAGAGAAAGTAGCTAACTTCTCTAAACTGCCAATTTTTAGGAGAGAGAGCACATAACCTCCTTGAATGGCCAGAAAAGCAGTTATTTTTTTTAGTTTAGATGGTTAGGATCAAAAGTTGATGAGTTTATACGGCTAAGATTGCCTCAAAAGTTGGTTGCATTATACGCTGTCTATAATATATATAACTAGGTTTTTACCCGGGATTGCTTCCTGGGCTCGGGAAACTTAGTTATATTAATTACTATTTTTTATTAATACGACCACATTACATCAACCATTAATAAATTCCATATAGCAAGTAGCTATCTTTCAAAAAAAAATATATAGCAAGTAGCTAAGTTTACCAATATAATTTTAAAAACGTATAATCTTGTTAAAAAAGATTTGATTAGATAATTACTTGCAAAACCTTGCTATAGATAAAACATCAATCTGCAGCAAGGTTGGATCCCTGAACTCAAAACAACAATGCAATAAAATTTAATCAAATGAAAATAGTAATGGATCTGATGTTGAAAACCGTCTTATACAATCTTCACGAATTTAAACATATGTACTAAAAAGAAAATAAAAAAACATTGTGTTCACTTATTAGCGATTGCATACTTGGAAGCCATACTTAATGCTTACATGACTAGCTCCCATGTTTATCAATCTGCAGGTTTGACACCTACACAAACTATTTAAATGAGTTTGAATCAAAATAAATCACCAACAAAAGTTGAATGAACACAAATAAACCAAATCGCATATGTAAATAGATATACCGTTGTCTTACGGTTTATAATCTGATTTTAGTTCTCGTCGGTAACTCCTCCGTATCCATCATCCCCTACTCCCTGTTCCTTTCACGGAAATCCTTTGATAATCCTCCATCCTCACCTTTCATTAAGCCAGCTAATACAGCTGTTGCATGCTCCCTTACCTGTACCAAAACTCAAATATTTAAATAATATTTACCACTTTGGACACAATACCTTAAAATGGGTCAAATTGATTGTATTCATTCTCCAATGGGTTAAACGGGTACAAAAAATTACAACCTAGTTTAAAAGAAAAGAAATCAAGCCAAAAGTTGACCGAAGTTTATTTTCTGTTGATGGAAGAACATTTTAGGTTCCCTATAATGTGACAGTCTAGATCTTTGGAAGTTTAGTTACCTTTCTCGGGTAACTCACTATTTTAACCCAACAGTGGTTTCAACCACTATTTTAACCCAATAGTGGTTTAAGTCACTGTGCTAACCCAACAGTGGTTTCAACCAGTATTTTAACCCAATAGTGGTTTCAACCACTGTTGTAAGTCAACAGTGGTTTAACTCACTGTTTTAACCCAACAGTGGTTTCAACCACTATTTTAACCCAACAGTGGTTTAACTCACTGTTTTAACCCAACAGTGGTTTCAACCACTATTTTAACCTAACAGTGGTTTAAGTCACTGTTTTAACGCAACAGTATTTTGAAACCACTTTTGGGTTAAAACAGTGGTTTCCTTTGAGATGCTACACTATTAAACAAAAGAAAAATTATACCAATCCACTGTTTTGGGTTAAAACCGTGTTTTGAAACCACTGTTTTGGGTTAAAACAGTGTTTTGAAACCACTTTTGGGTTAAAACAGTGTTTGAAATGAATTATTACATACCTTCGGATAGGTATTCCGGAGCCAAATAACCAGAAGTACTCGAAAGCTTAACTTTGTTCTTCGCATGGAACTCAGTGGTAGCAAGTGCAAAATTCGAAATCTGAAATAATTATAATACAATTTGGTAAATCAAAAGCAAAAAAATATTCTTGTTAAACTATAAAGGATCTTACTTTAGCATTGAAATTGGAATCTAGCAAAATGTTCTATGACTTAAGATCTCTATGAATCACAGGCGGGTTGCATCGTTCATGAAGATACTCTAATCCTCTGTTAAATAAAAGTCATAATCTTTTTTAAGAGATGTGCAACGAGTAGGATTTGATATCTTGCTAGAATTCAAATGGATAACAGGCATCAATGGCAACTTGATACTACCCAAAAAAGCCATTTTTGTTCCTTTAGAAATAGAGGATAAAGGCTTTAAAGGGGAAATCAGCGATACCCACCACCCATTAAAGCCAAATATCCACCCTTTCAGTTATACACAAATTAGCAAAGCAATAGTGATGGGAACATTCTTAAAAATCGTATTTCGTTAAAATGGAGGAAACAAAAATAATATACAAATCCTTTTTTTAAATGTAAATATATCTGGATGCACAGAAGGAGTAAGATCATGACACTTCGACCGGAAAGCGTCTGCCAATCCTTTGTTCACGGGGACTCTATGAATATTGGTCACAAGTTCCATCTTTTTTGAGTTGTAAGCCGCATCTGCTTCTTGATGTTTAGCTTCATACTTGAGTCGTATTTGTGCAACAACTTCATCTATCTCCTTCTCACAATCAGCTTTCAGCCTTTGTTTCTGCACGAAAACAAAACCGATAGCATAATGAAAAGTTGATCAATATGAGTTAACTTATTAAAGTATAAAAATAAATGACTTACCAATTCTTGATAGAACTTCATTACGTTATCTTCCACAGTGGGTTCAAGTAATGGCTCGCTTGGTGGAAGTGTGTCAGATGGATTTTCAGCAACTGTTGGATCAGTAGATGTCGGGAAATCTGGTTCATCGTCTGGAATGATTTGATCAAGTTGACTGCCACCTGACGGTTGCAGATTACCAAAGTTAATTTCTTCATCTTGAATCCCACTGTCTGGAAGTTGTTCAAGTTGAAGAGGCTCACTTTTTATTTCCTGAAAAGAAGTTCAAATTATAGTTTATGAGACACATGATGAACAAAATAAGAATTCAGAATATGCTAAATGCAAATAACCTACATGAACAAATGGTGTTTTGTCCTGTGATATGGCTGCACACACTGGATTACCACTATCGGAACAAAAAGAAACATTATGGTCTTCATTAGCATGCAACGCAGCAGGTAGTATAATGGTATCTTCAGCATTCTCTTCTTCTCTTCTTTCACAGCTGGTTTTGCCACCTTAGCAGACTCAACATGTGATATGGAGGTTAGTTAACCAAAGAGGGATGAATCAATGCTCGACCTGAATCAAACACGTGAAGTATGGAGGTTAGTTAACCAAAGAGGGATGAATCAATGTTGACTGGCATGATTTGATGAAGTTGACTGGCACCTGACGGTTGCAGATTACCAAAGTTAATTTCTTCATCTTGAATCCCACTGTCTGGAAGTTGTTCAAGTTGAAGAGGCTCACTTTTTATTTCCTGAAAAGAAGTTCAAATTATAGTTTATGAGACACATGATGAACAAAATAAGAATTCGGAATATGCTAAATGCAAATAACCTACATGAACAGATGGTGTTTTGTACTGTGATATGGCTGCACACACTGGATTACCACTATCGGAACAAAAAGAAACATTATGGTCTTCATTAGCATGCAACGCAGCAGGTAGTATAATGATATCTTCAGCATTCTCTTCTTTCACAGCTGGTTTTGCCACCTCAGCAGACTCAACATGTGATATGGAGGTTAGTTAACCAAAGAGGTATGAATCAATGCTCGACCTGAATCAAACACGTGAAGTATGGAGGTTAGTTAACCCAAGAGGGATGAATCAATGTTTATGCTCTTGATTTGAAACAGATTGCTTCAGCGAACCTAGAACCTCCACCACTCCCTTCGATTCCATCTGTGCTCTTCATCCCAGGTTCTTAGTTGTCTGATTTCATCAAACGGAGCCCGCGATGATTAAAATTCCTGCGGCTTTTCTGAATATTCAAGATTTAGTAACACATGTTATGAGTTGTTAAGACATACATATTCTTGGTTTATGATTACGGAGCGAAAACAAAGGTTTATATTTTCATGAAAATAGTTACATACCCGGTTGCGTTGTACATGTCATAGAACTTATTAAAGGCTTTATTAAAGCAAAGCAAAAGTGACAAGCAAGAAGATCTTTGATACCAGTCACCTTACAACTTGATTTCCAACATTTAACCTATGACAATCACTAATTATCACCATAACCCACAAAACATATAGAAGAATTTCAGCAAAAGAAACACAATTTATATGCAAAAATGCGGCAAAAAACACTTACAAGACGGTTGAGCTTAAAGGAGTAATACTTTCAATGGGAAGAATGCGTCCAAACAGCCCTGGCCCTTAAAATCTAACATGACATTAAGCTAAAAGTAGAGGTTTAATGATTTATGTACGAACTCTGCTCAATCAATATCCAATGGTCAATCTAAATTTGAGAGCCTAATCAATCCTATATGAGACTGAGCTGTATACAAGGTTAGTATTAGAAGAACAATGTAAAGCATGACCTTACCTGAACCAATATTGTTTGCATGCTTACATAATAATCACAGTACAATGACCTCACATTTTGTTAATTGCTTATGATAACTCACACATAAATGAAACAAGCAGGTACCTCAAATTCATAGCCAATCCCCCTCAAAGAAGCTGCAAGAGTGACCATCAATATCTAATATGGATCATCCAACAGATCTGCAAAAACCTACAAATAGAAACCTATAAAAACAGAACAAAAAACAAACATACCAACAAATGGGTACTCACCAAAGCAAGCTGAACCTTCCTATTCCCAAATCTGGTGAATGTTCTTGACCCACCAAACGAAACATTACTACTTTTTTCTCTCAGGAATTTCGTCGATAACCTGGTGGGCCCAAACTTAACATCTTCACCAAAATCCAAACTGTAAATAAAAAACACTTAAACGAAATTGCACAACAAACTGATGATACGTACCAGGGTGTAACGGCAAAGGTGAAATTGAAGTAGGAATGACTCAATCTTTCACATGTTGACCTTTTTCTAGTTACGTCGTCATCGACTCAAGATGATTGGAGCAGAGTCAGATCTTGGATCATCTTCAGATTTAGAATTTGTAAAGATAAATGAAACCCTAAAACCAAAGAATCGTGAATCCATTGAAGAAAAAAAAATGGTGATCCAGTTGAAAGACGAATGGGAGGGATGCTAGGGTTTAGGAAGATGAGCAGGAAGCGTGAAGTAGAAGATGGATATGCGGTTATACATAGAGTTAATTTGAAGATCAAGAACATACCTGGATTCAAGAATGAAGGCGTGAAGTAGAAGATGGATATGCGGTTATGAGGTAGGGTTTTGAAATAAAAAAGTAAAGGAGAAGAATGAAGCAGTGGATAAAAAGAAAAAAAAGGGATGGTACTGTAGGGCGGGAAAAGGGAAAAATAGATGCCCTAATCAAGTGACACGTGTCCCAAATCATTTTCATTTATTATATATAATAGATGTACATATTTTAAAATGTCTGATTCAGCGTTAGGTGTGCCGGACATTGTACATAACAGTTTAACTGTTATAACGATGTGTCTACCCATACAAGGGTGCATCAAACTTTCCAATTTTAATTTTTATAAGTTTGGATGTATTATTGATTACAAAGTTACATCAAGTTTTCCAGGTTTAATTCACAACTATAACGAGTTCTATTACTTAAGTACCAATGATTATGATTCTATACTTGGGTACGTATATTGTTTTGGATATTTCCGTAGCGTCTTTGATGTTTCACATCAAATATAGTTACTACCTCAATATGCAATATTGATATCTGCAAACTTGCAATTAGATGTTAAATGTCAAAGAGTGAGGTATCAAATACTGATGAGGGAAAGAAGTATTTTGATGAAAAAACAGAAAAACAGAAAGGAAAAGAATAGTGTGATTTTTCTCTGTAAATCCGTCATGATTTTTTGACGCCGACGTGGTTAGGGTGGTTTATATACCCAAACAGAGATGGGCGCTTGATTTAAATATGTCATCTCCGAGATACCTCTTCTGTCTTTCAGAAATTACGAAAACAAGGCATGATACCAGTGATAATACAAGGTAAGAAAAATGCGTAAGTATTGCTCGATGAAATGCCTAAATGAAATGACCATTCGGTACTGATACCAATCTTTGTCACTCTCGGTTTTGATATTTTTATGACATCCATGGTGAATTGTCTCTATAATTTATCATCTTGTGCTTGTAATTCATACCCTAATATCCAATTGCCGGTAGAACAAACTCTGATTGGCTTTTTGGTTCTCCAAATTGACCAAGGTTCATTGATTATTTCATTATTATCATCATTCAATGTTGTATTCATGTGTCATCACATGCGTGCTATTATTGGCTTAAGTAAATTTTGTATTAAGCGTTGTACCATATGTTTAACCCCACAATGATAGTGGATTTCTATCGTGTTTCCATGATTTTGTGTTTATTTGATTCTCCAAATTTCCGGCAAGTGAATTATATACGAATTATTGTGTAACTATTTATGGTCTCCGATAATTGGGCTTCGCAAAATATATGAAGTCGAATTCAAATATGGTTTATGATGTTGCATCATTCAAAGCATCTTTAGTAGGCTCTCGATTCAGACACCGTCACATCAGCACCACTTAACCCCTCCCCCGGTCTCTCTATTTACATTTATTTACAACACATACAAATTTCATGGCCGGCGGGAATAGTTATGTTCGGTGGTTGGTCAAAAGTGGCGGCCACTTTTTTTTTAATATAATAGTGATAGTAATTTATAGGTCTTGTCAAATTACAATTGTATCCTAAGTTTAAAATTACGATTATGCCCCCGGTTCAAAATAAAATTTGTCTTTTGCCCCTGCTTAAATTTATGCTTTTCCCCTCAGTAAAAAAAAATACGCTTTTGCCCCAGTTAAAAATAAAATTATGCTTTTTGCCCCAGCTAGAGTCCTGCCAAATTACGATTTGATTCTCAGTTTAAAATTACGAGTTCGCCCCTGTTCAAAATAAAACTTTGGTTGGCGGGAATAGTTGTGTTATGTGGTTGGCTAAAAGTGGCGGTCACTTTGGTTTTTTTTCTTCATATAATAGTTATTTATAGGTACTGCCAAATTACAATTTTATCCTAAGTTTAAAATTATGATTTTGTCCCCGGTTCAAATTAAAATTTTGGTTTTGCCCCTGGTTAAATTTACGCTTTTGTCCTCTGTTAAAAAATACGCTTTTGCCCCAAGTTCAAATAAAATTATGGTTTTGCCCCCAGCTAGAGTCCTGCCAAATTACGATTTGGTTCCCGGTTTAAAATTACGATTTGGCCCCCAGTTCAAAATAAACTTTGGTTTTGCCCAAGCTAAAAATTACGATTTCGCCCGCAGTTAAAAAATTACGATTTTGCCTCCAGTTCAAAAAAAAAAATTGGTTTTGCCCTCAGTTAAAAATATTATTTTACCTCCATTATAAAATTATGATTTGACCTCAGCTAAAAATTGCAATCTTGCCATCGTTTTTTTTTGGGCAAAACCGTGGTAGTGTTTTATTTTACTTGGTTGAGTCAATTTTGTTTTTATTCGTGCGAAACAGCTGCTTAGCACTCGCTACTTGGTCCTGACAAATTATTCTTTTGCCCCAACTCTAAATTACACGCTTGCCATCGTTTTAGTTATTTTTTTTATCATAACTATGATACTGTTTTTCTTTAGTTGGTTAACTTGATGTATTTTTTTTATATCGTGTTATAAGTAGCATGTATACCTAACCAATATAAAGGCGTACATGCTATTAAACTATGAAATATTCGGTTTAGCGCCCCGCAACGCGGGTGACGCATAATTCTAGTTTTATATAGGGTACATAATACATAATTATAAACAAATATATAAAAAAAGATGTTAAAAAAATCTAAAAGCAAACCTCAAATATACATTATATGTAAAATTTACCAAGGGACTATGATCACCTACAAAACTATATAATACAAAAAAATTTCTTTTCCAGTTGATTTATTTTTATTATTATAACTAATTTTATATAATAACAATTGCTGAAAGTCCTTAGGAACAGTTCCCGTTCCCAAGTTTCACATGACCGACATCTGTCGGTCTTCAACACACCGCTGAAAACACCCAAGCCCATCGTCCTTTTACGTTTTCAGATTTGCTCAATCAAGCGGCGTTGGCGGTACTACTATTGCGGCAGAAACTAGGGTTTTTGAATTCTGTCGTTGACGACGGTGATGGTGGTTGCCGGCATTGAAGCAGGTTGCCGTGACTCCCTTTTAATTTAGCATATTGTTAGCAGTTTCAATACATCATATGTTGGAGTTAGGGATCATATGGAGAAGAAAAAGAAAAAAAAAACAAATGCAGTTTTTATATTGTAAGTCAATGGATTTTTGACCTTTACAAATGAGAATTTGTTGGGTTTTCGTGGTGATCGGTCAAAAATTTTATTTATCAAAAACCCGGTTCAATAAATAATAGTTAATTAATTAAACGAGTTAATTAATAAAACGCAGCGGGAATATAAACTAATGATCAACAAAACGAAACCCGACAGGATCCGGTTACATGCAAATACGAGTACAGTAAAATATTTAACTACCGATGAGAAAGATATACCTCGGTTAATTACTAACCGGTCGAAACACCGAGGTTCAACGAACAAGTGCTAGTAAACGAACTAACGAAACGCGACAAAGGGGGGCGACGCCAAGCGGCGGCCGACCGCGGCAAACAGCGGCGGCGGCCGGCGGCAGCAGCGTCGGCAGGTGGCGGCTGGCATCGGCTGGCAGCGGCAGAGACGGGGCGGCGACGGCGTCCAGCGGCAGCAGCAGCGGCTGCAGGTGGCGGCCGGCGGTGGCGGCTGGCAGCGGGGCAGGCGGCCTTGGCCGGTTGCTTTGTGGGTGTGTTTGAGAGCATTTTGTGTTGTTGCAACTCATGTTCTAACTCACACTCTCAAAAAATGCAAGACCCACAAACTAATAAAAGAATATGGACCCCATGCATGATTGCCAAGTGGCATACATGCAGAAATGCATGTGATGCCATTGGTCAAGATGTTGGTGCGCGACAAGTGGCGGAGGGTGAGTATACTCGTGTCACCCGGTCCATGTGCCCGTCTCTCAGTTAATACCCGCTTATGATCATAAATATAATTATGATCTGTCTCGTATGTTGTTCGTAATTACCAGTTAAACAGGTTAAGTGGATTTTTAGTTCGTTGCCCAAGGTGTAACTCTTACGGATCAAGGCCCGGTCGGCAGCGTTGACTTATCGAACCGGACATAATATCCAGCAGCTCCCACTTGGACGGTCTCTGATAAGGCATCAACGCAGACAGCCAGCGGTGTTCTAGCTACACATAGCTGCCTCTAACAGGTCATGACACTTTAAAGTCATTAACCAAGGTATCTTCTTTTTAGCAACGGCTTGCTACATGAAGACAATAGACTTATGGTAATTCTCGTCATCTATCCTTTCTGTAAAAGACATCAATTGAACAATGAGACATGGATCAGATTCAATCTCACATGGAGTTCAATCATTATCGTTCTCGTTCACAGAATCAAAGTGGTCCAATCAAACACACAGTAAGTTTGGGTAAGGCCTTACACTTCACCAGTTTGAATCAAAGATGGCGCCCATATGTCTAACTGTTACATATAATGTAAGAGTACGGAATCCCATCTTGACTACATACAACTCCCACTAAACTTCAGAACCACTCCCAACCAATGCCTTTATGACTGGCAGTTACGCGACAGCGTTGGACATTGATCAAAGAATAGTCTTTAGTAAACGAAAGTTCTAGTATGTATCTCAGGTCAGAGGATACTAAATGAGTATACCTAAATCAAATACATCTTATGACCATGATCCATGAAGATGATTTGATGCGAGTTACATCCAACGTTATTCACAATGAGGTTTGTGAGTTTGGAAGTCAACTCCTTGAGTCCAAAGCCAGAATAGTCTTAATTCAGAGTCGTTCCCACGAGTCTGACCGACTACGGATAATTTAGAATACAAGATTCATGGATTAAACGTATCAAAATCGAACACAGTTGTAAGATTCAAACTTTGCATTTAGCCAGTAAATCAAAGGTGAATTCAAAAGGTACAACTGTTTGAATGTTCGTACATCCAAATACTAAATCAAAACAAATGGTTATCCAATCTAAGACCGATAGCATTTCCATGCTTGTCCTGAGACATCAGTCTAGTGAACGGGTCTGCTAAGTTTTGATCTGTGTCTATTTTTCTTGTTAAGATGTCTCCTCGTTCCAGTATTTCCCATATATAATGGAACTTTCTCAGAATGTGCTTAACCCTGTGATCCGGGCTCCTTGGTTTGAGAAATGATTCCTGTGTTATCACAGAATACCTAGATCGGTTTCTAAATACTTGAAACCACATCGAGGTTGTTGATGAATTACTTTATCCAAGCAGATTCCTCCGCCGTATCTGGTGCAACTATACATTCGAATTCGGTGGCTGAATCCGCCACTATACTCTGTTTGGAGCTTTTCCAATAGACAGATCCTCCATAGAGAGTGAATACGAATCCTAACTGTGAGCGAGAATCATCTCGGTCACTTTGGAAGCCAGCATCAGTGTAACACCTTATAGTGAGCTCATTTTCCACTCCTCCAAACACCAAGAACATATCTTTAGTTCTTCTCAAGTACATCAGAATGTTCTAGTCCAATGGGCAATGCCAGGACTATGCTGAAAACGACTGGTCATGCTTAAAGCATACGAGACGTTAAGTCTAGTACATAGCACACATGATTGAACCAATCGTTGAAGCATATGGGACTGCTTCCATTTTCTTAGTTTCAATATCCGTTGAAGGAGATTTCGATTTGTTCAACACGGTTCCTTTAGTCATAGGAACACCTCCTTTCTTGGAGTTTTCCATCTTGAAGCGTGTCATCATTTTGTCTATGTACGTTCTTTGACTTAGCCCTAGAAGCCGCTTAGATCTATCCTTATAGATCTTCATTTGCAGAATGTAAGCAGCTTCTCCAAGATCTTTCATTGCGAAGCAAGATCCCAAAAGGTGTTTAACTTCGTTAAGCATAGGGATGTTATTTCCAATGATCAGTATATCATCCACATACAGGATGAGGAATGATATGGTGCTCCCACTAACCTTTCTTTAAACACAAGCCCATCTTCATTCTTGACAAAACCAAACTCTTTGATCTTCTGGTCAAAATGAAGATTGCAGCTACGAGACGCTTGTTTGAGTCCACAAATGGACTTATTGGGTTCGCACACCTTAGTTGGATATTTAGGATCGACGAAACCTTTAGGCCGAACCATATATACATCTTCCGAGAGATGTCTATTAAGAAGAGCGGTTTTGACATCCATTTGCCATATTTCGTAATCACAGTACGCAATTATGGCAAGCAATATCCTGATTGATTTAATCATAGCAACGGGCGAGAAGGTCTCTTCATAGTCAATACTTTGAGTTTGAGTGAAACCCTTCGCAACTAGCCATGCTTTATAGGTGTGTACATTTGCATGCATATCTATTTTTCTCTTGAAAATCCATTTGTTCCCTACTGCCCGAGATTCGGGGGGTAGCTCAACCAAGTCCCATACTTGATTGTCATGCATAGATTGCATCTCAACGTTCATGGCTTCTTGCCATTTCTCAGATTCCGGATCTAAGATTCCAGATTTGTAGTTAGCAGGTTCGTTATTAGACTCAGCTACTAATAAGACTTCGGGACCTTTTAGACGCCATAGACATCTATCAGATTCTTGCGATTTCTACTACTTCTGCAAACGTTTGTGTTTTATGTCTGATTCATTGGCAACAACTACTTGTTGATGAGACAGTCCGACTACATAAGCGGTTGTTTGTGGTTCTTGAATTTCTTCTAGATCAACCACATTATTTCCAGTTTCTCGATTAAGAAGTTCTTCCTCGATAAAGTGTCCTTTCCGTTTGATGGAAATCACATTTGCATCAGGATGGTAGAAATAATATCCGCTTCTTTTATAGTATCTAACGAAAACAACCTTTTCGCCTTGAGGATCGAGCTTATCATCAGAATCATTTGTGATGTATGCATCATATCCCCATACTCTAAGGTATTCCAAATCGGGTTTACGCCCATGCCATATCTCATATGCCGGTTTTGTTTACCTTTTAGTCGGAGTCAAATTGACAATGCGGGAAGCGATCATAAGAGCTTGTCCCAAAAAGGAGTGAGGCAAGTTAGTTCTACACATCATCGATCGAACCATATCAAGTAGAGTTCGATTTCACCTTTCACTCACGCCATTAAGTTGGGGTGTGCTAGGTGGAGAGGGTTGTGAAACTATTCCACACTCTTTTAGATGATTGAGAAATTCAAAGCTGAGATATTCACCACCTCGATCTAATCGAAGTACTTTTATCTTTCTATCAAGCTGGTTTTTAGTCATGGTTTCTAGTCATGGTTCTGAAAGGGCCATATACATCATGTGAATGAGTTCTAGAAAACCATTAATCCGTTCACCAACATCGGTGAAGGGGTGCTTTGTGAGTTTGCCAGCTAAGCAAGATTCGCAATCATCAAAGGAGTCCTGTCTAGTGGATTCAAGAATCCCCTAGGACTGGAGCCATTTTATGCATGCCTTACTTATGTGGCCAAGTCTGCAATGCCATAAATATGTTTCATTTATGCCAGCTTTGTTACGTTTAGAAAGATGATATATGTTATTACTTGTTTGAACATCAATCTCATAAATACCATTTCGAGGTTCTGCCTCAAAATAAAAGACATCATTCAAGTAGGCTATAATAGAAGAATCATTTAAAACGTACTTGAATTGAATCCTTTCAAACAGTGGAGAAACTGAAATAATGTTTCTGGTCAAACCAGGTGCATAAAAACAGTTATTTAAAGTAACTACAAGGCCAGGGGAACATGAAAAACAAAAATGTTCCAGTTGCAAGAACCGGAACTCTCTTTCTATTACCAACTATGAGTTTCCAGGTGGCCTTGTTTCAGTTTCTTTCACTTTTCAGGCTCTTGCAAGACATTAACGATGTGGTAACCACATCTGGTATCAAATACCCATGTGTTGCTTGAAACAGTGAAAAGTCCGATAACATAAATGAGAATATCAGAAGAAGTGCCAATGTTATTGGTCTTGTTCATATTCAGCTTGGCTAGATACTGTGGGCAGTTTCCTTTCCAGTGCCCATTTGGTTGCATTCAAAGCACTGACGCTCCTAGGAGGGTGTGATTTTGCAACATGCTTGTTGTTAGTGGCATTTCTGGCAACAACAACAACTATTCTCTTGCCTTTGCTCTTATGTTTTCTTTTCTTGTTATTGGCTTCATAACACCACCAGACTTGACCATTAAAACTTGGTTGGTTTTTGTGGAATAACCAAGTTTGTTCATTTGGTCAATGAATCCTTCCGTCTTTAGCACATGAGTACTGATACATGATCCTTCCAGCGTTTTACAGCTTATGAGCTGTTTCATGGTGTCATATCGCTCCTGTCGTGCTTGTTTCTGGAACATGCCTTTCAGTTGCTTGGCTCATGTCATAAGCATCCTTATCTTCCATGTTCTTCTGAAGTTCAAGAGACATGTTGGCTTTCATAAGGCAGGCTACCTCAACGGCATCCTCGTTATGTTACTCCAGTGCCTTGCGAGCAGTAGTAGAATTACTTTCAGGCTCGGTAGGGACTGGTCCATCTAAGATATACAACTTTTCCTCCATCTTGAGAACTATTCTCAGATTGCGGTGCCATTCGAGAAGGTTGGTGTTATTCAAATTTTTTTATTCCTTTTCCTTTTCAAGTATAGACTTGAAAATGAAGGAGTTGTTTTCATTAGACATCTGTTATATATAAGCAAGGTGATATTAATTAGTATTTTCGATGTATATCTCCTTATATCGTGAGGTGAGACGATAAGGAACGAGAATCAATTGTGAGAAAGGCACAACTCCCGAGGTTTATGAGGCAGCGAGGATAACCTATTGTCCTTGCATTGATACGTTTGGCCTCATCTATGCCACTTTTGTTCTCGAGACAGCTGGGGCACGTAACACGAGAAGAAAAGTAATAGTCGTCCTACAACGGTCACATGTGGAAGGGTCGGATGTGTCGACGAAGCCCTTGCACCTTGGAAGGATAAACTAGACACCAAGTGTTGTGCTGTGGCTCCAACACTGATGGTTCGCATTATGCCCCAAGTGTTACTTGTAGTAGGATGGCATAGACTATTGATTTTAATTTTTACCAAATAGGGTCGTTATAGTCCGTTTTAATTTAGATATTAAATTTGCGACATAACCAAAAGGACCCTTACACCTCTCAGGATAATTAGTTTTAGATAACCTATAAAACTAAGTTTGTCGCGACTTGGAATAACCAATGTTAAGTTAATAGAAAACTATTAAGTTAATAGTTTTGGAAAATAAAAACTAGTTTAATTTGCAAAACTTAATTGGTTATTATTTGTTTCATAACAAAAACTTTAACAAGTTGTAAAAACAATTTAGAACTTGCTTTAGTGTGATTGTTTTAATATTTTAAAACTCCTTTTAAAATCATGTTGGTATTTAGGTTGGTTACGTTATAACAACTTATAAGATAAAAGCAACCACAATAGCAAGACAAATATGTAAATCCATATGGCCAAAATTGTTCGATCTTGCTAGAGCCTAATAGCAAGATCAAACGGGTCACTGGGTCACAACACACAAACAACCACAAGGATGGACTTGAGTGCATCTTGTTGTCTTGAGCAACTCCCACTAACTCCAAGACTCCTCTTGGCATTCGGTTTTGCTTCGGGTCTTCGTATCAACAATATTTAACAAGTAAATACAACAAAGACAAAAACCTATCTATTACAACTTTGAACCACAAGACGGGCCAAAACTATAAACTAATCTATTACAACTTTGAACCATCTCGGTGGCAAAAAATAATAATTACAAAATCGAATAAAATATACAACTACAAAAAATAAGGTCAGGCCGGATTTACACATCGCACAACAATCACAAAATAAACCAGGCAATGTTTTGGTCAAGCAAAACAAATAAAATATTGACCAAAATAAAAGTGCCCTTAAAAGAATACTTAGATCATAAACTTTAAATAAATAAAGTTTGTGTTCTAATTCCGGTTAAAAGGACCGGTACCGACTCGTATGTTGTAACCAAGGCTCTGATACCACTGTTGGGTTTCCGTGGTGATCGGTCAAAAATTTTATTTATAAAAAACCCGGTTCAATAAATAATAGTTAATTAATTAAACGAGTTAATTAATAAAATGTAGCGGAAATATAAACTAATGATCAACAAAACGAAACCCGACAGGATCCGGTTACATGCATATACGAGCACAGTAAAATATTTAACAACCGATGAGAAAGATATACCTCGGTTAATGACTAACCGGTCGAGACACCGAGGTTCAACGAACAAGTGCTAGTAAACGAACCAACGAAACGCGACAAAGGGGGGCGCCGCCAAGCGGCGGCCGACCGCGGCAAACAGCGGCGGCGGCCGGCGGCAGCAGGTGGCGGCTGGCATCGGCTGGCAGCGGCGGAGACGGCGTCCAGCGGCAGCAGCAGCGGCTGCAGGTGGCGGCCGGCGGTGGCGGCTGGCAGCGGGGGCAGGCGGCCTTGGCCGGTTGCTTTGTGGGTGTGCTTGAGAGCATTTTGTGTTGTTGCAACTCATGTTCTAACTCACACTCTCAAAAATGCAAGACCCACAAACTAATAAAAGAATATGGACCCCATGCATGATTGCCAAGTGGCACACATGCAGAAATGCATGTGATGCCATTGGTAAAGATGTTGGTGCACGACAAGTGGAGGAGGGTAAGTATACCCGTGTCACCCGGTCCATGTACCCGTCTCTCAGTTAATACCCGCTTATGATCATAAATATAATTATGATCTGTCTCGTATGTTGTTCGTAATTACCAGTTAAACAGGTTAAGTGGATTTTTAGTTCGTTGCCCAAGGTGTAACTCTTACGGGTCAAGACCCGATCGGCAGCGTTGACTTATCTAACCGGACATAATATCCAACAGAATTATTGTATAAGATTATACCTCCACTTGCCAAGCAGTAACATCTGTAAAAAGGATCTTGATTCGGACTCTTCTAATTTCTGAGGTGCTGCATGTGAATTTTCACATATAACATGATCAATGAGATTAATACTTAAACATATGATCATATTTGTAATACGAACTCTTGACAAACCTGCACATGTAATTTAACATCACCTGCTTCTTTGGCATTAAGCAGTAGTTATATTTGATATTTTCCATCTATATCTTCTTGAGTTGTAGGGTAACATGAATTAGTTATTGTTCTGACTATTTCTTTCCACCATAAATCGCTCCTTTGCGGTGACTTCTCCACCACCAACATCAACTCTCAACTTGAAATCGTTTGTCGTCGACATCAACTCTCGACTTCAAATCGCCTTTTTGCGTTGACTTGAATGCTATTCACACTCTTTCCAGCCGGTTCAGTTTTTACCTTTGAATTTTTTCTTCTTTAACTAATCTGTTGATCCAGAGGTTTATTGTATTAGGTTGAATTGTTGTTCACCAGGTTTAATTTTTGGGTTTGGTTTAGTTAGGTTCTTCGTAGATTGTTTAGGGTTTAGAATTTAAAAACATTTTGGGATTGCTTTTAAAGAATAATCATTGAGTATATGTAAATGGCTGAAGATACAGGTTGACCGTTAACTTACAAATTCAACATAATGGGTTGAAATTGAAGGCCAATTTTTTAAGCCTCAACTTTCAAGCACTAAACATAAATTTAGTTTGCATTACATTTACAAACCAACTTTTTCCACATATAGAAGTGGAATACTCAGTTTTGTAGGTTCTTTCAATGCGACCGCAAGAAATCATAGTTTGGGATTAACACCTTAACTTTGATGCATAGTTATCGATATCAGCCATAGCGACCGCTATCGCGAATAGCGTGGCGAGACATGGTCGCTATATGATGTATAGCGCTGAATAGCGTGAAAATAGTGGATTCCGACGACGACTTCCGGCTGGAAACCTGCAATTTCTTTGTATATAATCTAAAGCATTCACATTATATGCCTGTGAAGAAATATTGTTGATATCATCTTTGTTTGTTGGTTTATTTCTTTGTTCTCAGTGGCTACAAGTAATTGACATAGATGTTGTAGACATTCTTTTGAACTTCAAATGTTGAAGTCATGTATATATATACAGATATTTCAATAAGTTGCTTTATTGCACTTGCTAATATGGCTTATTGATAGTATTTTTTTTCTTATAAAAGGATTGTTATTAAAGGAGTAAGAGATGCCTTGACACTTCACAATGATGATGATTGTTATCTGAAGCAAGTTTAAGGTCTCTATTTGACAAATTTCCCTCAAAATTTTTAGCATTTATTTGTTTTTCTTTATTTAACACTTATTTTTTTTTTTATCTTCATCAAATACGTCTTCAAGAAATCTTGATTGTAAAGCTTGAATTCACATATGAGCTGCAATGGCCGGCCAACAACCTACTTTTCCAGCTGCATTTTCTAATAGAATCTGTTGGTGCACTCGTGTCTGTACTTTGTCTGTATTTTGTCTTGTTACGAAACGATGTCTTTGTTAGTCTTGTAAGTTTGATCAAGTCAACCATCCTCCGGTTTGACTTGGCCAAACAGTCAACATTGGTTGAAAGATGTGTTTGAGTCGAAGGATGTACCATCGAAGGATTGCCTATATCCTTCGATGATGAGCTCGAAACATAAGCATTCGAAAGATGGACCTCGAAGGATATCATCCTTCGAGGTATATGCAGATCTTTCGATGTGTTTCTGATCGACAGATGATCTTTCGATCAGTCTGTCTGATCCTTCGACCAGACCTGCTGTGTTGGGTATAAATACCCGTGTGTTGTGTTCACTTAAAATATGATGGACAGATAAGGAAAACAGAACACACACACACACTAGAGAGAGTTTGCAGAACTGCTTTGTAAACCTTGTGCTTGTAACGGACCTTTCATACGCATTAATACAAGTGGTGTTAATCGTTGAGTCTTGTGTGTTGATTATTTACGTGTTCTATCTCGGTTTGCTATCTCGGTTGGATTCCGCACAACCGAGTTGGTTTGTACACAAGGATTAGGCGACTAGATCCTCCCCTAGCCGGACCTACAAGTGGTATCAGAGCTTTGGCTCTTATCCTTGTTAAAACCGAGGTGTTCTTGCTGTTTTTTGGTTTTAAAAAGTTCATATTTTCTGGAAAATCTTGCTGTTTTTGCTTGGTGTTTTGTTAAAAACCTTGTTATTTTTCATGTTTACATGTTAGTCATGGGTTTTTGTTAAAGATTTTAGCAAAATCGTGTGTTTGGAGAGTTTCGGTTCACCGAAATTCTTATTTTTCTGGGTAGTGTTCTTGAAGTCTTCATTGGGTTCTTGATAAACTACACTCTTTGATCTTGAAAATTTGAATATTAAACTTGTTTGTGCATTGAAAAGAGTAAACTGATTAAAATATTGGACATTACCTGTTTGGTGAAACCTGCATGTTCAGAAGATATGGTCTGAACATACTTTCTGCCGAAAGTTCTCACCAACCCGTCAACTTTTCACCAACCTGTCACATTTGTCAACCGTGTCAGTAAGTTCGAAAGATCATCTTTCGACCAAAGGAGGTTCGACAGATAGTCATCCTTCGAGCATCCTTCGAAGTGTGAGACTTATCTTTCGTTCCGAGGAATATTTTCGAAACATACATCTTTCGGTCTTCTGCTCACTTTCGAAAGACTAGGATCCTTCGATTGGGGAGTTTTTCGAAGTCATCTTTCGTGTTCATCTTTCGGTCTACAGTCCTTTTTCGAAAGATAAGGATTCCTCGTTTTGGAGAATCTTTCGAAGACATTGTTTGAAATTCAACAGAGATCTTTCGAACCCTGTTGATCCTTCGAACAGGTGTTGATCTTTCGATCCAGAGTCTGTTTGTGCTTAACAAGTTGTGATTTTCAGGTTCTTATTTTTCTTGATCAAAAATGAATCCAAGATGGAATACTTTGGTAAATACAGATATGTATTTTGGTACTCCGTCATCTTCCGCACCGGTATCTTCTCAAGCTAATGCAATTTCTACCGGTCAATGGGCATTTGTATCCAATCAAATTCCAAGTGTTCAAAGCATTCTCTTAAGCGAGAGCGAAACTGGAAGTTTGAATCGGCCTCCAAAGTTGATGCACTTGTATGAATATCCAGGATGGATTGATAGATTTCATACATACGTTCTTGGCCAAAATACAGAATTGCGGTTGCGGTTTATTACTGATTTCGATCAAACAATAGAGGTTGCCGCATCATCTGCTGCTACGTTTGCAGATCTCACGGAAGATCAGAAGAAGGTCTATGATCTAGAAAAGAAGGCATACGCCATTCTCACTCAGGCCTTAAGTAAAGATATCTATCATCAATTCGTCAGTTACAAGACAACGAAGAGGTTGTGGGACGCGTTGAAAACAAGGGGCGTAGGAAATGAAGCGACACGTCAACTGAGAAAAGAACTGCTAAAGAAAGAGTTTGATGGTTTTACTTGTAT
Organism: Helianthus tuberosus; assembly: GCA_030545235.1. NCBI lineage: Eukaryota > Viridiplantae > Streptophyta > Magnoliopsida > Asterales > Asteraceae > Helianthus > Helianthus tuberosus. The sequence goes on along the minus strand of CM060448.1, from coordinate 166,839,410 downwards.
GGAGAATGAGTCGTTGGGTGATTTGACAAGTCGATTTAATCACTTGTTGACTGAATTGACAAATTTTGGGGTAGTTACAACTCCTGCAGAGATTGTGAAAAGGTTTGCAGATGCGTTGCCACCTCAATGGAATACTTTCTTGGAAATCATGAAGTACAATGGTACTTTAGCTACAACGAGCTTCAACGACTTTGTTCACATTCTAGAAAACAAGAATCAGGAAGAAACTATGAAGGCAAAAAGAATTCCCGTGCCTCAAAATCCTGAAATGTATTTTGGAACCTCTAGCACCTCTACAAAACCTTCTTCGCATGCTCCAATTCAAACAACATTTGTGACTAGCACTGACATGTATGGCAATACTATCCAAGTGCCGGTTCCTCCAAAGACAGACATGTATGGAAATCTGCTAGAACCAGTTCCTCAACAGCAACAGCAAAGCCAACGACCTCTCAGACCAACTGATATGTTCGGAAATCCATTACCTGTTCGATCTTCCGGAACAACAGACATGTATGGGAATCCACTTCCTCCTCAATCTACCGTACCAACAGACATGTATGGGAACCCACTTCCTCAACAACAGCAAGCTTGTTATGGAAGCACATCATCTGCTGGTCAGCAATCAAAGCCAAATACAGTACGACTCGACACCTCAAGCTTTTCTAAAGTCAGTGTGGAAGTAGCAAAAGAACACATGGAGCTGCTAAACACTTTGGTGAGCGCATACTGTGGATTAGTGGAAGGTCAGATTGGCAACATTAATCTGACTCAAGAAGACTATTAGCAGATTGACAAAGAGGAGATGGAGATGATGGACATCAAATGGGCCTTTGCCAGTGCTGTTAGGCGAGCAAAGGATTTCATGGAAAGAACGGGACGAATCAGCTTGGATAGCAAGAAAGACACCAAGTATGGGTTCGACAAGCAAGCTGTAAAGTGCTTCAACTGTGGGGAACGTGGTCATTTCAAGCGTGAATGTACAAGACCATCTCAGCATGGAAACCAGAATCCCTTCAGAGGTCAAGGCAACCAGCAGAACCAGAATAGGAACAATGTTCGCACATTGGTGCCTGTTAACAACCAGACTCAAGCAGGACCATCAAATGCCAACCAGGCACTTGTGGTTCAAGTAGATGAAGGTTGTGATTGGTCTATTCAGTTGGGAAACGATGCTCCAGATGGAACAGCTTGTTTTGCTGAAATTGTCAAGGATCTTAAACACACCAGTGGTGGAGAATCTTCCACCAATGGTGATGAGTCTTCTGAAGATGAAAACAGCTCAGGTTACAGTGGAAGTTCAGATGAAGAGTCCTCGGGTTCAGGAAATGATCAAGAAGATGACACATCAAGTGTGTCAGTCGATGCAAATATTGATGAGCTATTGGAGGAAGTTGCAGCAGGAACTGATAGAAGATCTATTTTGGTGGATCAAGCTGCTTATTCTTCGTCTTCTCTCCATTCAGCCTTTATGGCTAATGTCGACAGTTCATCAAGTCAGGTATGTGTCGATGAACCCACTTCTGTTAGCTGTGATAATTATGATAGATTGCATGTTAGATGTGCTGATTTGGATGCAAACATGTCTGAGTTGCAAGGCAAACATGATGCTTTACAAGCTAGTTTGTTTGACTTGCAAGACAAACATGCTTCTTTGAATGATAAGTGGTGTGAATTGCAAAGCAAACACGAGGCTTTGCAAGAGAAATATGATGTGACATTCATCCACAATCAAAAGTTGACCGTTGATCTTTCCAAGTGCACTGAAGCCAACATGTTTTATGAAAACCATGAAAAGGAATTTAAGTCAATGATTGAAACGTTAAAGAAAGATAAAACAGAGTTGACAAAAATGGTTTCCAGAAAACAAACTGACATTAACCTGTATATAACTCGTCTTGAGGTAATGCAAAAAGAGATGGCTTGTGTTAAAACTGAAAGTGAGGCGATCCGACTTAAGTTAGACAGTTATTTGAGCTCTAGCTATGTGTTGGATCACATCATTGATGTTCAGAAAGAAAAACGGGATGTCACATGCATAGGCTATAAGAAATGTCCACCACCCGTGAGAAATAATTTTGATGCACTGCCTGATGAGGAGTATAGGACTCATTTTGAGCCATCTGTTCCTTTGGACGTTGAGGAATTTGCAGCAGGGCTTGGATACAAGAAAGAAGTATCATCAGATTCGGATGTGTCAGCAGATACTTTTGTAACTGCTGAACAGAATCAGGATCCTCCAGTTGTGATTGAGGATGTTGACTCTTCTGATGATGAATCCGATGATACTGATTCAGCAAAGTCTGATGCGGTGATAAACGAAGAGGACATACCTCTTGAGAATCATATTCTGTGTGATCCTCCTGCAAAACCCGCTAAGACTGTTGCAATCGAGTCCTCGTCTGCACAAGAGTCGGAGAGTGTGGATTTGCTGTACACTCTTGTTGGTGATGATAAAATTTATTCTAACAAAGATTTTCCTATTAAGAATGTTAATCAATCATTAATCAGTAAAGTCTTTGAAAATTCAACAAGTAAGTTTTTGGGTAAGAAAGGATCACACGTTGTGGTAACACAGTGCCCTCCTATCCCAAAGGCTGAAGTTAGAAAACAATTTGGAAATCAGAAATTACCAACAGTGCAAAAACAGCAAAATCATACCAAACCAAAAGGTAAAACACCGACTCAGATTCCAAAGAAGCCGAATCAGAAGAAGAAAAAGAATGTGAACTTTGTGAAATCTAAGGGAACGGACAAAATTGCAACATTTGAAAATCAATCTAACTTAGATTTTGTCAAGAAAGCAACAGTGATGAAAAGGAATGAACCAAGTAGTTCAAAACCTAGTACCTCGGGATCACAAAGTTCATCATCGGCAAGACGATCACATGATACTTCGGGGTTTGTTGAACGAAGATCATGTTTTGAATGTGGTACAATTGGGCATATCGTTCGAAATTGCCCGTATCTTCATAAGTTAAAAGGAAAAGATGATGATCCCCGTGAACGCAATCACCAACAGCGATCTGTTTCTGTAAAACAAGATCCCCGACTTGTAAGAGAAAGGGAAAAGAAACAGATACGCCAACAAGTCAAGGTGGTTGAAAAAGCACTTAAAAATGAAGTGGTTCAAAAACAATCGGTTCCAGTCAAACCAGAAAGTTCAAAATTTTCAAAAATTTCAAACAATCAAACTGGTATAACAAAACAGACATGGAAACCTAAAATAACCACAAATTCAGGGGGACCATCACAATTTTCAAATCATCAAAGAATAGAGGTTATTGTTATTGATGAAAATGGAAGACCCAAGACCACAATGGCTTGGGTCCCCATCTCCAACTAATAATGTGAGTTCATGTGCAGGGTGTTCCAGGAGGAACTATCAGTAGTCATTGGATTGTTGATAGTGGGGCATCCAGGCACATGACAGGCGACATGAAGCTTCTCTACGATGTTAAATCTATTAGAGGAGGTTATGTTGCTTTTGCTGGAGATAAAGGCAGATATATTACGGGTGAAGGAATGATTTCCAACGGGGTTGTTAGTTTTGATAAGATCAACTTTGTACAACAACTTGACCACAATCTTCTTAGTGTTTCTCAAATTTGTGATAAGCAGTTCTCAGTACACTTTGATGCAAATGGATGTTATGTGCTGAAACCCGGTTTCAAAATTCCAAAAGAATGGATTCTCTTGTCGGCTCCAAGGATAAATGATTTGTATGTCCTTGATATGAGCCAAGCTATCACAACGACTGCACAAGCAACTTGTTTCGTTTCCAAAGCCACAGAAAAAGACACAATCTCTTGGCACAGACGAATGGGTCACATTCACTTACGCAAAATGAATCATTTGGTGTCAAATGAATTGGTGAATGGTGTTCCTCTTAAAAACTTCCATCTTCAAGACGTCTGTGTCTCGTGCCAAAAAGGAAAACAAACGAAGAAACGACACCCCACAAAGAAAGTCAACACGGTGGCTGTTCCTCTTGAACGTTTGCACATGGATTTGTTCGGTCCTGTCAAGCACAAAAGCATTAGGAATGATCAATATTACCTCGTGATAACTGATGATTATTCAAGATTTTCTTGGGTGGCGTTCATGGAACATAAGAGCGAAACCTTCGGTATTATCAAAAACTTGATCATTCAGATTGAGAATCTATATAACTTGAAGGTTAGGCGGATACGTAGCGACAATGGTACTGAATTTAAAAATCATGCCATGGCGGAGTTTTGCACTTCAAAAGGTATTCTTCACGAATTTAGTGCAGCTTATACTCCTCAACAGAATGGCGTCGCTGAACGTAAGAACCGCACATTGATCGAGACTGCTAGGACTATGTTGGTAGAGTCACAATTGCCGATTCCATTCTGGACTGAAGCTGTGTCCTCTGCATGCTATACATTGAACCGAGTCCTTACAGTCAAAAGGCACAACAAGACCTGCTTTGAGCTTATTAACAAACGGAAACCAGATTTGTCATATCTTGAACCGTTTGGAGCTCCATGCACAATAATCGATCCTAATGGAAAGTTTGGGGCAAGAGCAATTGAGGGATACTTTCTTGGGTATTCCACCCCTAACTTAAGAGTCTGGAATCTAGAGACTAAAAGGGTCGAGGAATGGTCTGAAGTCAGAGTACAAAGGCACACTTTGCCAGTTAGAAATCCTGGTCAGCCTTGGATGTTTGAGTACGATGACTTTTTCAATTCGATCAATGTTGAAACAGTTGAAGAAAATGCTGCGGCAAGGATGTTTTTCGAGAGTGATAATGCAACAGATTCACCGTTGGTTCGTCCCATTATTGTCAATCAAGAACCATCTTCGGTGAACAATAATGCTCTCGACAATGAGGATTTTCATGATGCTTCCGAATTGAACGAATCTTCAGAGGATGATGAATTTCTAGATGCAGATCAAGAAGCTCCAACAGCAGTTCATGGTATTTCAGAGGGTACTCCTCCAGTGGATGTCCCTAGAACAGCTGAAGCTACTGCATCATCCTCTTCGTCAATTCCGGGACTTGAATTGATTGTTGATCTCAATATCAACAATCTGGGTACAAATATTCCAGTTCAAGATAATCCAGAAACAAGGATTCACAATACCCATCCTCAACAAAACATCATCGGAAATGTACAAAGTGGCGTTCAAACAAGAAACATGTTGCGAAACAACAACAATGCAGGCTTGTATGCAACTATCCGAGAATCTGGTCAACAAAATGATTGGTCTTTCGCGTGTTATGTCTCACAGGAAGAGCCAAGAACTTGGAAAGATGCTTTGAAAGATAGCTCATGGGTTGAAGCAATGCAGGAAGAACTGCAACAATTCCAGAAACTTGGTGTCTGGAAACTCGTAGAGAAACCTGTTGGTTACAAGAAGATTGGTACCCGTTGGGTGTTTAAATGCAAAAAGGACGACCGTGGAATCGTTATTCGAAACAAAGCAAGGCTAGTCGTTCAAGGTTTTCGTCAGATTGAAGGGATCGACTACAACGAAGTATATGCACCTGTTGCACGTCTAGAAGCAATTCGGATTTTTCTGGCTTATGCCTCATTCAAAGGTTTCAAGGTATACCAGATGGACGTGAAAAGTGCATTCTTACATGGTGTGGTGGAAGAAGAGGTATACGTCGAACAGCCTCCAGGTTTTGAAGATCCTATCCATCCCGATCGGGTTTGGTTGCTCAACAAAGCTCTATATGGTCTACATCAAGCACCGCGAGCTTGGTACGCAACCTTATCTAATTATCTGCTGGAGAATGGATTTCGCAGAGGTCTTATCGATTGTACTCTTTTCATCAAAGAACAAGATGGAGATCTTCTACTGGTACAGGTATACGTTGATGATATTATTTTTGGTTCTACTAATGATGTTTTGTGTAGGGATTTCGAGCGTGTAATGCAGGATAAATTCGAGATGAGTGCTATGGGGGAAATGACTTTCTTTTTGGGCCTACAAGTACAACAAACCGAGTCTGGGATATTCATCCATCAGACTAAATATGTTGGTGACATCTTGAGCCGGTTCCAGATGTCTGATGCAACGCCCATCGGTACCCCATTGCCACAAAATCACGGAATTACTCCAGACTTGAAGGGTGAAGCAACTAGTCCCTCATACTACCGCGCGATGATCGGATCTCTTATGTACCTCACAGCATCAAGACCAGATATAATGTACCCAACGTGCCTGCTTGCCAGATATCAAGTCAATCCGAAGGCCTCACATCTTGCAGCTGTAAAAAGGATTTTTCGTTATTTGAAGGGTTACCCTGACACCGGTCTGTGGTACCCTAGGGATAATAACTTTGACTTGATCGCATTCAGTGATTCTGATTTTGGCGGATGCAAAATCGACGGCAAATCCACAACGGCTGGATGTCAGTTTTTGGGAAATCGCCTAGTCACATGGCAGTGCAAGAAGCAGACGTGCGTCGCTACATCAACATGCGAAGCTGAATACATTGCTGCCTCAAGTTGTTGCTCCCAAGTCCTATGGATCCAACAACAAATGCGTGATTACGGTTTTGAATTCCTAACTACTCCTATTTACGTCGATAATTCTGCTGCCTTACAGATCACTAAAAATCCTGTGCAGCATTCAAAGACTAAGCACATCGACATTAAGTATCACTTTATACGTGATTGCTTTGAGAAAAGGCTAATCGATGTTGCTTATGTCCACACCGATGACCAACGTGCCGACCTTTTTACCAAAGCATTTGACAAATCAAGATTTGACTATTTATTATTGGTAAACGGCATTGAGGTAAAACATGAGTAAAACCAACATCGGAAAATCATTTTTGTAAATACCTTTGTGTTTTAAATTTGTCTTAGTTTGTTGATTTTAGGGGGAGTAAATCCAAAATTTGAAAATCCAAAAACATTGAAAAATTTCAAAAACACAAAAACAATAGAAAAACAAAAATGAGTTTCCTGGCGAGCAAAAGAGAAAGTGATAGTACATCAGTGGTCTGTCTAAACCTCTTTAAACCTTAAATGAAAAACGATAAGCAGCTCTATATAAGATGTATCGGTAGGCTCACAATCATTTTAAAGTGTGCAGGGTGATATAAACTTAAAATCGACTGAAGACCAGGTGGGAACCACTCATTGGCATATGGTCTTGGTACCGAAATTTCGTTTGAGAGATTGCCGAGGTTCTGAAATATTCGGTCTTTATGCTGCTTATCATCTGGGTATCATGGTTGTATCTTTTACCGAAAAATAACGGGGACGCAAGTCTAGATCTTCCATGATACTATACATACGTGTACATATTGCATACGACCTCAATAAGTGATAAACAATCACATGTCCAAACAAATAAGTGATAAAATATCACAAATTCTTTCCGGGAGTCAAGTTCGTCTCTCTGCTGTACGAAAGTACTGACCTGTTCACGGACTTGCTCCTGTGCCCTCATGCATCTAAAATCAAGTTCCTCATCAATAAGTGATTATATCACACAGGGCTTGTTTTCAAATCAAAATAAGTGAGAATCTCACATCATATACGGTCAAACAGATGATAATCGGTATACTCACCGGTAAGATGAACCCTCGTGCATACCTTGATACGGGAATGTGTCGTGATGTGGATGAACACCGGTCGGTAAGTATAAATCATACATTAACGTATCCCCTCGCCATGATTACTTCTGATAAGTTGAGCTTATGTGGACAACAATACCGATAATTGTTATAGGATGCTTATCTTAATGTTAACTAACTGAACAACAAGAGCGTTTTGGCATGACCGTACACTGATATGATTCTCTTACCCTCGAAACTCGCAAAAAGAATGTCTGTATATATTTATTTACTGCTTTCAGTCCTTACATTTCTAATATTAAATCACACCTAAAATGTGTTTTAATATAAACTTTAGAAAATACCAAAAAGATTTTATTTCTATCTTATTTTCGATCGTACGATGTTGGAGCTCGAGTCTTCGTTACCTGAAACCTGATTGAAAACCGAAAACGACTAAATCTTCATAAACGGTCGAAATTTGCAAAGTGTTGAAAGTTAAAAATTGAAATTGATAAAATTTGTTAAAACTTTCAAACTGTCGGACGATGTTTGTTTGAACAATGGTCACATGTGTGTCGTTTGCTTATGATATTCCAGGCGGTTGTTCTCATTACGCGTTTAGATTTCTTGCATGTGCAGATTCTAAAGGCTAGGAGAACATGGTCGATGACAAGCTTCGGAATGAAGACACGACGTGAAGGCACTCAAAAGACGAAGATGATCGAGTGGCCGCTGACCATCATCAACACCACAAGGATCTCACTTCATAAAGATCAAGTATTTCACGAGCATAACTCAAGGGGGAGCTTATGTTAAGGGGGAGTTTGTCAACACACTTCCTACACGAAACGGGGAGTTTGTTGATACACTTTCTGCTTTCAAGACGTGAAGACTTTAAAGATCCTCCGACATTGAAGACTTGAAGACAAGAAGGACCTACAGGAATTAAGATCAAGACAAAGCTATCTCGAAGATCGAGACAAAGCTACAGCCAAGGGGGAGTTTGTTGGTGCACTCGTGTCTGTACTTTGTCTGTATTTTGTCTTGTTACGAAACGATGTCTTTGTTAGTCTTGTAAGTTTGATCAAGTCAACCATCCTCCGGTTTGACTTGGCCAAACAGTCAACATTGGTTGAAAGATGTGTTTGAGTCGAAGGATGTACCATCGAAGGATTGCCTATATCCTTCGATGATGAGCTCAAAACATAAGCATTCGAAAGATGGACCTCGAAGGATATCATCCTTCGAGGTATATGCAGATCTTTCGATGTGTTTCTGATCGACAGATGATCTTTCGATCAGTCTGTCTGATCCTTCGACCAGACCTGCTGTGTTGGGTATAAATACCCGTGTGTTGTGTTCACTTAAAATATGATGGACAGATAAGGAAAACAGAACACACACACACACACACTAGAGAGTGTTTGCAGAACTGCTTTGTAAACCTTGTGCTTGTAACGGACCTTTCATACGCATTAATACAAGTGGTGTTAATCGTTGAGTCTTGTGTGTTGATTATTTACGTGTTCTATCTCGGTTTGCTATCTCGGTTGGATTCCGCACAACCGAGTTGGTTTGTACACAAGGATTAGGCGACTAGATCCTCCCCTAGCCGGACCTACAGAATCAGCCCCTCCACCCCAAGACAACACAGTCATGCAGATTTGACACCAAATCTAGGCCATGGCCTTTTACCTCCCCTACAACCACCACATTTGCATCACCATTGCCACCATACCATTAAACCAGACACCCCCCATCAGTCAAAAGGTTCGTCACAATTGCCTTTATCGCCAACCTTGAGCATAGACAGGCTCGGGTTCTGCTCGCTTACACCTATGACTACAGTGAAATCTTCTGAGAAATGAACATGTCTAAAAGCTACCTTGCTTGCAACGAGTGTTCTAAATCTGTATTTGGAACTATATATGAGCAATTCCCCAATTCATGAGTTTATTTGAAACAAAAATTTCAACAAAGGTGCTGAATCTGTTATCCAATTGATAGTTATACATTGCAGTTTGTTTTTGTAAACTTTAGATGAAATGTGATTGAAGAATCCAAAATTTGTTGACTTCATGTAAACATTTGATTGATTACAGAATCGTTGACTTCATGTTTTTTTACTATACTTCATAAAATACTTAGAACGGAAACGGTCAGTGTTTACTTTGCTTTAACGTTTTCCGATAAGTCAAAACGATAACGACAAAACTCCTGTCATGTTACGTGAGGAAAAAACAACCACTCCCGCCGCGAAGCGCGGGTAGAAAAAAACTAGTTTTAAACATATTTTGACTTTTAAAATATAACATTTTATAAAATTTCGAGTATACCGTTTCATCGTGCTTACTTTTTTATTCATCTCTGTATAAATTTTATTCAAAATCGAGTTTGAATAATAAATACAAGTAATCGAAATACAAATGTACATATTACCAAAGCTACCCCACTGTATACCGTATCAGTATCTAATAAACTGAACCAATACCGACCTAATAATAACGGTAGCGATAGCATTATTGTCAGTGCCAATATTTGTTTTTATGTTTTTCAATCAATGTATAGTAATATTTTAGACATATGAATATATCACAACTTTATTTTCTGGGTTATGCAAGATAATTTACTAGTCGGGTTCATTATTTTTTCACTGCCTATAACAAAGTGATACCATACCGTAAGATAGCTTTTTGACTCCCAACTTTTATGTTTTTAAATTTTATTTGTTGATTATTATTTTTGTTTTTGTATAAACGAAATTCTAGGTAACGGCAGTCGCTTGAATTATTCACTAGGTGCCTGTATTTTCGTTACAGGCAAATTACTTGAAAATATTTCTCAACATGCCATACAATACAATTGGTTTTGTCTTTTTACCTCCAGTTACTTACTCCTTTGATTATTCCGAGGTTGATGGATTGCACATGCACTTCTACGCGTCACGTCCACCTCTCATCCACGTGGTAGCCCTAAGCCAACGACACACCGCGTGTCATTAACCGCCACACATCTGGTCCATAAAAGCCCGCCAAAACCTCAACTGTCATTTGAAGTAGAAAAATGGAGAAGAAACCAGAAGGAAAAAAGAATGGCTGCAAAGAAGACGATGACCTCCCTCCCATGCAACTTAACCATGTCTCCAGGCTCTGCAAGTCGGTGAAGGACTCCGTCGAGTTCTACGAAAAGGTGTTAGGGTTTGTGCAGATTGAGCGCCCGCAAGGGTTCGATTTCGATGGCGCCTGGTTGTTTAATTATGGAATTGGGATTCATCTGGTTCAGGCTAAGGATGAACAGAAGTTACCTGATAATGATGAATTGGATCCCATGGATAATCACATATCCTTCCAGGTAACTTCTTGCCTCTAGTTTTGTGTCTGATGAGGTATAATGTTTTTTTTAATGGCTTATTAGTTATTATAAGATGGGTATTTTTTTAAGATATGTTGACAAATTATAAGGGGCTGTTTGGTTAGTGTAATGTTTTTGAAAGGAATTGGAATTAATTCCATTTAAATTTTGTACTGTGTGTGTTTGGTTGGTAACTTTATAAAATTAGATGAATGAGATGAAAAATTGGGTATTTTTGGTAATTAATAAACATTCTATTGGAAAGTTGAAATTCTATTATTGATGTAAAGGATTCTTAAATTCCAATGAATAGTAGAATATATTTAAATTCAAAATTTTATCGTGTGCCAATCAAACATTAAATTTTAAGGGAATTAATTCCTATTCCATCACAAATCTAAAGGATTTTGCGAACCAAACAGTCCCCAAGTTTTTTTTATATTTTTATAATAACTAGAATTGAGTACCCGTGCGTTGCGACGGGTCGTAATCGTATACGTATTTAGGTAAATCACAGGGACCATTCGAATATAACACTTGTTTAGAAAGCTCGAAAATTAAAATGCTAGCAGTTTAAAATGTATGTTTCCATTTATTAGAATACATATAAAATTTATACTTTAAGATGTAATTTACGTTTTCATCTATCGTAATCTTAGTAAACGGATATATATAAAAATCCCTAGATTTATTTCTTTTTTATCAAAGAAAAATACTAATTTATTAAATACAATCTCGACAAAACTCTAAATTATTATCTATATTAAAACCAACTCATGATGAACAGTAACCTAAATTTTATTTTTTTATTTGTTATTACAAAAATACAAAATATTATTCTTTGAATTCTTTTTATCTATATCATTGTAACTCATGATGATTTTTTATTTTTATTAGTTATTTTGTTATTATAATATATTAGTATTTGAATTAGTTTTAAACATATTTTGTTTTTCGCTTATACCTTTTTAAGTTACGATATTTTTATAAAATGCTATGTATGACTTTGGGATGTGGTTATTTTTGCGACGTGTTTATTTTTATCTTCGTATTGCTTTTATTCAAAATCGAACAGATCAATCATAATTGTTTCTTTTGTTCTTTGTCGTGGTCAACTGAAATGATGGCATGCAAACAACTTCGGTTGTGGTATATGCTATTTTTTTTACATTTTAAACTATGGTGAGTATCAATACCATGTTAGTACCGCAATGAAATGAATTGGTATCGTGTGAACAGCTTTGGTAGTGATATAGAGTATCTTCTTTATATTGCAAACCATAGAGAGTATTTTTACCGCACCTGGACCGTGACGAATCGAACACCGTTCCAACAATATTGGTACCACATCAATTCAACCCGAACAACAATGTACCAGTATCGGTACCATCAGAATCAATACTGATATTCATCTCAAAACCGTTACTGATATTCATTTTATTTTTTTCGATCGATGTAAAATATGTGTTGATATCCTTTTGGGCATAGCATGACTTTATATTTGAGGTTTAACTTTCAATTGCTATACTGAATGCCAGTATATTATCCATATCGTAACAAATCAAACCGAAAAATCTGAATTACCACCGCAACGCGTGGAGAATTATACTAGTATAAATAAAATTGATGATAGGTGTCTTCAGCTTGTATTTTTTTTTCTACCTATTATACTGCCTCCAATGCTTCCTTTTGGAGGGTTGCACTTAATGACGTGGCGTGTGCACTTGTGAAGGATGCATTAGGGTGGGGTGCACTTAATGGGTCTTGCACTTCATGAAGTGCACTTAAGTGCAGAGAGAGAAAGTGAAGAAAGTGGAGAAAGTGGGTCCAAATAGAGGAGAGAGAGGATGCATGTGGGAAGAATGAGTTGGAGTTAAATAGAGGAGAGAGAGTGCATGTGGAAAAGATAGGTAAAAAGCTGATGTGGCAGTGATGACTAGGATGCATGTAGCAAATGCAGGCCGTTGCATTGCGGACAGTCTTATTCTAACTGAGACTTAGGTTATTCAATTTACACATTATATCTATTCAATTACAATATACAGTAACTTTTTCTATTTACATCATATCCCTTATCAATAGAGTATTTAACAATTCATTTGTGAGTTTACCTTAGTATTTAGATGTTATTTTAAATTATTAGACCAGCAAGGATTATAATTTATATTTATATTCCAAGAATTTAACCAGTACAATTCAGACTCTTTTAACTTTCCTCATCTCTACATTTCTCTCTTTACTTTTGTCACCACTACTTCCGGCCAACCTTGCCGCTGCAGTACTCTGCCACCACCGACCCCCTGCCCACCCAATGATCTCGTTTTCTTTTCTAGGCACCACAACCTTCAAGTTAAATGATTCAAAGTGAGAAAGAACTGATCCACCCTTTATTCAAGTAAGATTTTACTGATTCAACTTCATCTTCACCTTCATCCATAAGTCAATCGTTCGGAATTTTCACCTCTAATGCACACCTTCTTTTGTTCCGGCGACCGGAGACCATCTCCGCCGTCGGTAGTTACCACAGTTATCATCACAGCCTCCTAACCACCACTTACCGTCGTTGCCGGAGCATGCAGCGACCATTCATAACTTGAAAGGTTGGGGTTGACAGGGAGTGATGACAGGGAAGAAGACATTGTGCTAAGCTCTGAACAATTAGAGAGAGAGAGAGATGAGTGATAAATCAGAGGGAGAGAGAGAAGCACTTATGCCTCACTCACTTGTACAGCGTGCTACAAATAATTGTACAAAATTGAAAAGTGAAAGTAAGACAGAAAGTCTTTTTGTAAATTAATAGAGGGATAATGTTGGTTGTTATTTTTACTTGTTGGTATAGGTTCTGTTAGTTGTTCCCTTCCATCAAATCTATCTTACAATTACACTAAAAACAACTAAATTTTATTTTCTACTCTCAATTAAACAATATTTTTTATACTTTATCATTATTATTTCACTCCTATCTTGTTACAACAACTTTCAAAATATATATTAAAGCACTCTGACTTGTAAGTTTTGTTTTAAGTTTGATATAAAAGGCGGTGACATAACGTTTACCTTATTATCTCATTAAATTATCTAGAGTAAACTGCTAAATTCGTCCCTGAGGTTTGACTCAAATTGCTAGATCAGTCCAAAATCAACTTTGTTTGCTAAAACAGTCCCTGAGCCTAGTTTCATTTGCTATTTCAGTCCAATGAAGGGAAAATGATTGGACTGATCTAGCATTGTGAGTCAAACCTTAGGGACGAATTTAGCAATTAACTCCCATTAATTGGACTGAAATAGCAAATGAAACTAGGCTCAGGGACTGTTTTAGCAAACAAAGTTGATTTTGGACTGATCTAGCATTTTGAGTCAAAACTCAGGGACGAATTTAGCAGTTTACTCAATTATCTATGTAATACATACTATTACATCTACTTCATATGTGCTTTACAATGGTTACGCGATTGTTAACATAAATTAAATTAGCAGTCCTTCTGTATTTAGCTGTTTTCGTAATTCTTAACATGAAATTAAATTTTAATTAAAAAAAATCTAAGCCCCCTATGCTTCAATATTTGTCATTGTTCTATATGTTATATCTACTTTCATTCGGGATTAAGGTTTGTAAAAGTCATTTTTGAAAACAAGAAAAACCATAATTACGGTTTGTTATTGTTCAGTGCGAGGACATGGAAGCATTGGAACGAAAATTGAAGGAGTTGAACATCAAGTACATAAAGAGAACAGTGGGCGGGAAAGAAGACGGGGTGATCGACCAGCTGTTTTTTAATGACCCAGATGGATTTATGATTGAGATCTGCAACTGCGAGAATGTGAAGCTGAAGCCTGCGGGTTCCATTGGCCGGCTTAAACTGCCATTTGACCGCCATAATCCGCCTGTGGAGCTCGACGCTAATGCTGCCAACGCCAGCTGAATCACGGTGATTTGTATGAGCTATGTTTCTTCAACGACACATTTCTTAACTTATATTAGCATATGTAGATGGTAGTTGCGACCACAAAATTGAAGTGTTAGTCTGCTAGCTATGCATTAATTAGTTGTACAACAAAAACACTTAAAAGACTTCATTCAAATCCACGCATCAATTAAAAAAACGTCAAGCATATATTCAAACCTTAACCAACCGTATAAAGTAGAAAAAAGGCCCAAATTGTATTAATCAAACCGAAAATTTTCTCTCAAACTACCTTTCCAATACAGGAAACTGAGAAATGAACTTTTAGAAAATCTATGGAAACCCGTTCTTTTTGCAACACAATACACATAAGGTCGGTAAGTAGGGTATCTTACAAGTATCTTACCCATATTGAGGGTAAATAAGGTATTAAGTTAGTTCTAAGGTAAGCAGGGTATTATTTAGGGCAAGTTCGGTATCGTATAAGTATTGTACCCATAAAAAACATATAGTTAGTTCCAAGGTAAGTAGCACTAGTATAAAACACCAAAAAATCATTGATGAAACACAAGTTCCAGCACTATTAAATCTCCAAACACACCATAAAAAAATCAACATTAAATCTTCAAATACACCATTAAAAAATCAATGATGAAATACAAGACAACACTATTAAATCTTTAAATACACTCAGTGGCGGACCCAAGAATTTTTGCCTGGGGGTGCGGAATATTTTCAAAGATTTTAGGTCTCTAGCTGTATAAAAATATCGGTTCATAACGGGTCGGGTCGGATCATGTAAGACAAAAGAACATCAAACTAAAATTTATAAATCATCAAAAAACGTCATTACAAATTACAAGCGTATTTAAAAAATGTGCCCTACAGGGTTTTTTTTTTGTTTTTTGAAATATATCCAAAATATCATCTAAAGATACTAAACAAGCCATAAGTTCATTACATTCTTACTCATTGTTCCTAACACATATAATTTGCACCATAAGTTCATAAAACAACACTAAACACTTAATCAAAATAAACAATCATGTTCAACCATAGCCAGGGGCGGACCTACGTTACGAGGAACGGGGTCCCCGGACCCCAATCTTTTTTTAAAAAGTAGTAGAAACGGTATATAAAATTGTCTATGGACCCCATAAAATAATTTAGTTGGACCCCATAACAATGAAAGTGAGCCTAGTGCAGTGGTAAAACCCCTTGTTTACACACAAAAGGTCATGGGTTCGATACCTGTTTCTTCGTTTTTTTTGTGTTTTTTTTGGACCCCATTGTCCAAAAATCATGGGTCCGCCACTGACCATAGCCCATAACTTTCAATTATATTTTTAAACATTCAAGCCCTAATATTAAATGTTGATTACTTGTAACTAATCATTTAAACAAACAAAACTATAAATAAAACAACAAAATCATTTAACTACAAGTCTAGAACAACAAAAAATATAAAAATATTAAACCCTTACACATCTATATTTTATCATAATCATCACATAAAACAAAATAAATAAATAAATAAATAAACATATACTAGTTCTATATTGGAATTCTGACGTAATATGGATCGGTCCAACCAGAGTTTTGGTTTTTCCGGTAAAAAAAACCACCAGGTCGTGAGCAGTGGCGTGAAGTCGCTGGGAGTTTTTTGGGGGCGGGATTTGGAAATGGAATGGGTGGATGTGTTTAGGTTATTTTATTTAGTTCAAATTTCTTTAGGTTGGGTTTAGGCTTGTGTTAATAAAAATTAATTGCAGATTGGGCTTTGATTGGATTAAATAATTAAGTGAATAAGTGGTTAATAATTATTTTTTTTTCTAAGTGGGGCGGTTGAACATTTTCATGGGGTGCGGGTGAAAAATTCCAAGGGGTGCGGTCGGGATTTTCAGCGAAAAATAACACTAAAAAATATTTTTTCATGGGGTGCGCCCGCCCACCCTGGGCTTACGGTGGGTACGCCCCTGAATACACCACCAAAAAATTAATATAGAAACTAACACGTGTCAGATAATAACAAATCTACATAGCATCAAAAAAACAAATCTCCATAGCACCAAAAAATAAGACAAGAAAAAAACATAAATTTTTAATATTTTGGCAAAATTTCAGAATTTTCAGTAATATTTCCCAATCTAATTCCAATTACACACAAATACACATGCTCACGACAAAAGTTAACTAGTATTAAACAACTCGTTCAAGTATTAAACACAAACTAATGCTTAGAAGATCAAAACATATTTTTAATAAATCTCGACATTAAATCTACCACTAAATTCTGAATTCGAGATTCTTCAAAATACCCTTCTTCATTTCAAAGCTAAAAACAAATAGATACAAAAGTTAGATTTCAAATATATATAATTTAATGCAATAAACAAAGTTTATGAATAGTTACAAAAACTCACTTGGTTAACCAAATCATGTTGTATAGAGTCGATAAACTCTTTCATATGTTTGATTACCATAATACCCACATTCCCAATTGCCTTTCTGTTGTTTGTACTTGCATCATATTCACAATGAATTACTTTGACTAGACTATTTTAAACAAATAAAGTATTCACATACCTGTGTCATGTGCCACTTAAAATTAATCTCAAAAACTTCTTCAATGATTTTGACGAGCATGTAATTTTTACGAGTCTTCCCTTCATTTATAGAATCAACAATATAGTCGAATTTGAAGTCTGGTCAAACAATTATAAGCGACCAATGTTTACTACAAAAATAAAAATTATAGAACATATTAAGTATGTATTTGTATGCGTATGTATGGTGAGGAATTTATATTACCCGGCTAAGTATGGTGCAAGATAGAATATTTTTTTAGAATGAAGCTCACGTATTTCTTTTACGTTTTTTTTAACTTCTTCAAGAAGTGTTTTATACCGTGATCCAGTGATTTTTTGTGGATTGAAAAAAGCACACCTCGAATTGGGCGACTAAAAAAATGCCTAAAAAAATTGTGACAAAATTGATAAATTCAATTCTATCTAAACATGTTATGGTACCATATAATAACAATAATAACAACTTACATGGCATACCAATGTAATATTGTGACATTAAGGCAACCCTCCAAGAGCATGTTTAACAAATCGGAATACAAGATGTTCTCATAAAACGGCCAAGGATACATCCTATCAGGTGAATTGACCCGAATATAATGGTTCTTACCAATGCCAATTTGTAATTGATCAACTAATTCTCGAATTCGTGGAGGCTTAAACTTTATCCTTTCCAAGGCCATACATACATTAGGATCACTAACCCATGTTAAGTTACTCAGGGAAGTGAGTACGAAATAACTAAATAACCCCTGAACAATTAAAAAAACAAAAAGAGATGAGCCTACCCCTTCATCTTCTTCCTCCTTCTTTCTCCCTCTCTCTCTCTAAAACCCTACAACAACCACCACCACCTCCACTCAACCACCACAACACCATCCCAACCACCGTCACTAAAACCCGCCGGAAAAATGAATCTGGCTTGAAAAACTTGTATGCCTTCCACAAGCCGCCACCTAAAAACGAATCTGGTGGTTGTAGGGTTTTAGGGGGGGGGGGATGTGGATGGATAATGTTTGGTTGTGTGGCTGTAGGGTTTTAGAGAAAGGAATGGGGGGGGGGGGGGAGAAGATGAAGGGATGCGCCCATATTTTTTGTTTTTTATATATATTTTTTTATTTTTTATTTTTTATATGTTCATGGGCAATTTAGTCATTTCAAACACACTTGGCGGAGAAAGTTAACATAGGTTAGTGATAAGGACCACATGAGTACAAAAATTACAAGCACTGAGACCAACTCTGTAATTATTGAAGTATTAAGACTAACTCTGTAGTATCTGCAAACCACAAGGACCAACAGGACATTTAACTCTACAATTTAAGAGCTTTCACATTGGAACCCTTATGTTTATTCATATAATTACACTAAAAAATACTACTTAATCTCTCATCTTTTTAATTAAATACCTTTTCTCTCATCCATTTTCAAAAATTTATAGGGTTTAACAGTGTTTCCCGTATATAAACATATAAACAGTAACATTTTCTCTGTTCTCCATTCACAACCACTTATAACCATTACTTATAATATAACTAACACTTACAAATATACAGAGGTTCTATTATTCTGAATTCTCTACTTTAGGTGCTTTTTCCTCTTGTTGCACTTGTTGACGTGATTTGAGTTTGATACGAGTCCACAGAATCCTTAAGTAAACCTATAAGCTCTTTATATGTTAACACTTCCACATACCAGGCTACCATCTACGTTGCAGTACAAAATTGGCTACTTTGGGGAACAATTTTTTTTGAATGACAAAGAATCTCGTGTGTAAAGTCACCCTGCCTGAGGCTATGTCCAAGGTCTACTCTTCGACCGCCATGAGACCGTGCCCCCAATCATGCGCGGGAACCAGACAGAATCAACCTAGGATTAAAGCCCTGATTCGTCCCTTCATCTCAGATAAAGTGGGAATCCAACCTGTGTCTCCACTAAGGAGAGGATAAACCAATTTAGCACTAGACCAACTTCTTAGGACCTGTAAAAAAACGTAGTTGCCGAAGAGACGGATGAGATGATTAATGATAGGAGAGAAGGTGAAGAAGATGAAGGGGTTGGTTGAGGTTTGTGCTTTCAAGTGCTCCCACTACAGTTTTATATTATTAGAATTTTTTTTTTGGTTAAAAATGGTTAAAAGACATATTAGATAGTCACAAGCTCATAAGGAACGGTATTCAGGTGGAAAAAATATTCTACGGGCTGGTTATTATAGCATGCTGGTGTATTTGGAAAGGCAGAAACGATACGGTTTTTAACCAGAAGAAATGTAGTCCGGGTGACATCTTTGGGGAGATAAAATCTAGAGGTTTTGCGTGGGTTAAGAATAGAACTTCCTATAATTATATTATTTGGACGGACTGGTGTAAATACCCGATGTACATGTTGTAATTTGTTGCCCTTTGCCCGTTTGGGCCGGGGGTGCCTTTGTTTGTTTGCCCTTTTGCCCGTTTGGGTCGAATGTTTGTTTTAATGAAGTATATTTAAAAAAAAAAAATGGTTAAAAGACAAAGTTATGTACATAACGAAACCCTCAGATCTAACGTCTATTGAAACAAATGTGACAAGATATAAAGGATAAAAAACTCTGATTTCTCTAAATATATTAAATTTTGATATTGTTATAAATAATTAATGATATTATGATTATCAATTCCTAATATAGTCCAATTTGTTCTCCAAGCCTTTTCTCCTTATAAATACTCAATGTATTCTAATGTAAAATATGCACTATTAATAATAAACAACTCTCTCTCCTAATATCTCTTCTCATCTTCCTGCTATTAGGCTTATCCATAACACGTTATCAACACGATTGTTTTGGATCACAATCATAAGGTATATCATATTCTCTAATTATTTTACTTTGCTTACAACCATTTACTGAATGCTATATTAATAACGATTTAGCACCATAAGGTATATATTTTAAAAGTAATTGTTCTTAATTCTGCTGCTTTGGGGGAGTTGATTTTAAACCTTTTAGGTTTACTTTCATGAAGTTGAATCTGGGTAATATATCTATAACGATCTTTACTGTTAAAATCTATATTAATAATATTATATTAAATATTTAACTTGTATATTTTGAAGAATGTATTCAACATCTATATTTTGTATATTTTTTTAAAGAATATATTATTCAAATACGATGATATTGATGATACTAAAGAATAATATTAATGTTGAGATATTCAAAATTATATCTAGATGGGTATATATAGATTTAAAATATATATATATATATATATATATAGGGAGTCGCTAAAATGAAAACCACCTCTAGTTATGAGAACCATTCTCAACCAATCAGAATATGACAGCCAAAAGGGTATTATGGTCATTTACCCCAAATGTCATTTCCCACCCCTCTCCTCATTTATTGTTGTCAGTACTCTCTCCCCACCTTTTTATAAACTCATCTCTCATCGTTTCTCTCTCATTGATATATTGAAATTAAAACACCATCTCTCATATTTTCTCTCTCTATTTGAAGTTGTAGACATTCTTGTATCATCACTCTTTTGTCTCACTCTCTTCGAAGATGAAGACCTTCTTGAATCTTTTAAAGTTCCATGCCATATTTTAAAAAACCCAACCATCTCTCATATAAGCTCCATCTCTCATCCAACCACCGCACCCATCTCTTTGTCTCTCTGCCGGCGACGGTGGTGGTGGGTTAGTGGCTTAGTGGCCGGTGGTTGGTCGGCGTCGGTGGATGAAGGCGGTGGTGGTGGGTCAGCCACACCCTGTGACGGCGACGGTGGGTCACCCACACCCTGTGACGGCGACGGTGGTGGTGGGTCAGCCACACCTTGTTGGTATTGATCTGTTGGTATTTCTTGTTGTTGGTATTTCTTTGATATTTTTGGTTTAGATCTGTTGATATTTTTTTGATTTGGTTTGAATGATGCTACTGTTCCTTCTGGGTGAAACATGTTCCTGTTCCTTCTGGTTTGAATGATCTGGTTTGAAACATGTTCATGTTCCTTCTGGTTTGAATGATCTGGT
This sequence comes from Helianthus tuberosus, assembly GCA_030545235.1. Classification (NCBI taxonomy): domain Eukaryota; kingdom Viridiplantae; phylum Streptophyta; class Magnoliopsida; order Asterales; family Asteraceae; genus Helianthus; species Helianthus tuberosus. Next base: position 166,818,009 of record CM060448.1, on the reverse strand, counting down.
TTGAATCTGATGGTGGTATGTTGGGGGTTTCATTTGGGTGTTCTACTGTTCTTTGAATCTGATGGTGGTATGTTGGGGGTTTAATCTTGAATCTGATATGTGGGTTGAATGATATGTGGGTTTAATCTTTGAATCTGGGTTTTTAATTCTGTTGAATCTGGGTTGATTTCTGTGGAAATTGTTTGAATATGTTTGAATGATGTTCTTGGTCCTTTTTGAATGTTTAAATCAGTTGAATATGGTGCCTTTATTTTGAATCGGCTGTGATGATGAAAAAAAAAGTTGATTTTGATGACGATGGCGCGGCGAAGACGGCGGAGGGTAGGTTTTTTGAACCTGCAACCCCATTTTGCAGCCTTTTTTATTATCGAAAAATCTGAGCCAAACCCTTTTTTTTTTCGAGATACGCTTTGTTTTGATGTTGTTGGCTTTTTATATTATTTTCCCTAGTCGATGACGATAACAATCTATCTGAGACACCTACCGAGTTTGCGTTTTCTGGGTGAATTCGTGTTGCGTAAAAAAGTTTTTGTAAAAAAAAAATTGTTAAACCGTAAACTTTTTAACGTAAAACGTAAAAAGTTTAACGTAAAACGTAAAAACGTAAACTTTTTTAACGTAAAAACGTAAAAAGTTTTTTGTAAGGCGTAAAAAGTTTTAGGTAAAACGTAAAACGTAAATTTTTTTTAGTAAAACGTAAAACTTTTAACGTAAAAACGTAAAACGTAAAACGTAAAATGTAAAACGTAAAACTTTTTACGTAAAAACGTAAAAACGTAAAACGTAAAAAACCGACGCGTAAAACGTTAACGTAAGAAACCGGCGCGTAAAACGTAAAAAACGTTAACGTAAAAACGGCGCGTTGAAAAAACGACGCGTGAAAAAGTCGGGGGTAAGACGGGTCGGAAAAACGGGTCGTAAAACGGGGTGAAAAAACGGAGCGTAAAAAAAAATAGATTTTAGAAAAAAAAAACTGATATTTGTTTAATATAAAAACCTAAAAAAATCTAAAAAATCTAAAAACTAAACCCCCCTCCCAAGCTAAAATGCTAAAAACTAAACCCCCAAAAAACCTAAAAAAATCTAAAAAAATCTAAAAAAATCTAAAAAAAATCTAAATTTTTTTTTTGAATTTTTTAATATTTTTTATAAAAAAATCGCTACTTTTCGAAGTAAAAAAAAATATATATATTTTTTTTCAAAAAAAAAATAAAATTTTTTTTGGCTTCGAAAAGTAGCGATTTTTTTATAAAAAATCCAAAAAAAATTTTTTTGTGTGATTTTTAGCTATTTTTAGGCATTTTTGGTTGTGTTCACATTGGTTCTCGCGGTTCTCGCAATAAGAGGTGATTCTCGCATGATCTTCTCCCTATATATATATATATATATATATATAGGTAAAGGGTACTGTACAAATTCCCTTATCGTACATTACGTACGCTACAATCTCAGCCGTCAGATCATCTTCCCGCAATGAAAATCGCATGTTTTTTTTTTTTGTAATAATTTCGCAATGTGATAATTTTGATGAAATAGCAGTTTGTTTTTTTGTAACAATTTCGCATGTGGTAATTCAATTTCGCATGTGATAATTTTGATGAAATAGCATGTTGGTTTTTGTAACAATTTCGCATGTGGTAATTTTGATGAAATCGCATGTTAAAAAACCAACATGCGAAATTGTTACAAAAAAACAACATGCGATTTTCAATGCGTGAAGATGATCTGACGGCTGAGATTATAGCGTACGTAATGTACGATAAACGCATTTGTACGTTAACCAGCCCCTATATATATATATATATATATATATATATATATATATATATATATATATATATATATATATATATATATATAGGGGATGGCTAAAATGAGAACCACCTCCAGTTGTAAGAACCATGAGAACCACTATTTGACCATTAGATCAAGTTGATGGATGGATGAGATTAAAAGTATTAAAAAATAATATTAAGTATTTTTTGTCTTATTATGTTTTTAGTATTATAATCTAAAAGGGTATTTAGGTAAAAACACTCTATTTTGTCTTTTTTACTTTATTGTTTTTTTATTACTTTATTGTTTTATTATATTACTTTTTATTTTTTAAACATAATTTTTTTATTAAAAACATTTTTAAATTCTGATTTTTTTAAAAGATTTTTTTATACTTTTACAATTTCAGTTTTACGTTAAATTTTTTACGTTTTACTTATTTTTGACGCGCCGTTTTTACGCCGGGTATTTTCAAGCGTCGTTTTTTTAACGCGCCGTTTTTTAACGCCGTTTTTTACGCGTCGTTTTTTACGCGCCATTTTTAACGCCGTTTTTTACGGGCCGTTTTTTAACGCCGTTTTTTACGGGCCGTTTTTTTACGTTTTACGCGCCGGTTTTTTTACGTTTTTCGCGTCGGTTTTATACGTTTTACGCCCCGGTTTTTTACGTTAACGTTTTTTTACGTTTTACGCGCCGGTTTTTTACGTTAACGTTATTTACGATTTACGCGCCGGTTTTTTGCGTTTTACGGCCCGGTTTTTGACGTTAACGTTTTTTTTACATTTTACGCGCCGGTTGTTTTACGTTAACGTTTTTTTACGTTTTTACGCGCCGGTTTTTTATGTTTTACGCCCCGGTTTTGTACGTTAACGTTTTTTTACGTTTTACGCGCCGCTTTTTTACGTTTTGCGTAAAACTTTTTACGTTTTACTAAAAAAAATTACGTTTTACATAAAACTTTTTACGTTTTGCGGTAAAACTTTTTACTTTTTACGTTTTACGTAGAACTTTTTACTTTTTACGTTTTACGTAGAACTTTTTACTTTTTACGTTTTGCGTTAAAACTTTTTACGTTTTCGGTTAAAACTTTTTACGTTTTACGTTTTACGTAAAACTTTTTACGATTTACGTTCTACGTAAAACTTTTTACGCTTCACGTTTTTTCATTTTACGTTAAAAAAGTTTACGGTTTACGTTAAAATAGTTTACGGTTTACTGTTTTTTTTTAATTTTACGTTAAAAAGTTTTACGGTTTACGTTAAAAAGTTTTACGTTTTACGTAAATCTTTTTACGTTTTACGTTTACGGTAAACTTTAAAAAGTTTACGGTTTAAGTTTTTTTTCTTTTACAAAAACTTTTTTACACAAAAACAAGCGCACCCAGAAAATCGTTACTCGGTAGGTGTCTCGGATAGTTTGCTATCATCATCGATGCCTCAAAAAAAAATATAAAAAACCCAACAAACAAAAATAAAAAAGAACGCGTGGATTCTGGAAAAAAAATAAGTTTTGGCTCAGATTTTCCGAACATCAGAGGCTGCAAAGTGGGGTTGCGGGTTCAAAAACCTACCCTCCACCATCCTTGCCGCGCCCTCGTCATCAAAATATGCGAGTTTTTTTTTTTTTTTTTGCATCATCATCGCCCCAAACCCAAAACGGATCAAAACCCACATATTCAAACATTCAAAAGCACCTGATGAACATCATTCAAAACACATTCAACAGATTCAAACAGATTCACCAGATTCATAAAAGCACCATATTCAACAGAATCAAAGAAAACCCAGCAACAATAACAAGAACATATACCAAAAATCAACATTCAAACCCAGATTCAACATGAACAACATTCAAACCCAGATTCAACAGAATCAAACCCTGAAAGTCAAACCCAAAACGGATCAAAACCCACATATTCAAACGTTCAAAAGCACCGGATGAACATCATTCAAAACAAATTCAACAGATTCAAACAGATTCACCAGATTCATAATAGCACCATATTCAACAGAATCAAAGAAACCCCAGCAACAATAACAAGAACATATACCAAAAATCAACATTCAAACACAGATTCAACATGAACAACAATCAAACCCAGATTCAACAGAATCAAACCCAGAAAGTCAAACCCCCAAGAATCAAGAACATATACCAAAAATCAAGAACATATACCAAAAAATACCATCGAACCAAGAATCATCAGAAAAATCACCTAAAACCCATAAAAAATGGATGCTAGATCACACACCACCACCTGTCGTCGACCCACCATCACCCAGCCGTCGAACCGCCACCACCCACCGTCGAACCGCCACCACTAACCCGCTATTAGAACCACCACCGCCGACCAACAACCACTGTAACATCATAGATTGGGACACCAACAACCACAACATCATAGATCGGGAGACCAACATCATAGATCGGGACACCAACAAACATGGATCGGGACACCAACAACCACAACATAAAATCGGAGCTCAATACTCCCCAATCGGAGCGGCGATGATGGCGGCGGTGGTGATCTCGTCGGATGGGAAACGAGCCAGGATAAGAAAGGGGACAACGAATGGGGGCGGCGGTGATAATTTTATTCAGCGGGTAGGTTTTGAAGGAGTGTCAGCGACACAATTGAAGAGAAGAGAAAGAGATGAAACAACTTGAGAAGATGAAGCTCAGATGAAGGATTATGATTTATGAAGAAAGAGAAACATGTTTGTTATTATAAAAGAGAGAGAGAGAGTGTCAGGTGCATTAAATAGAGAAAGAGAGAGGGATTTGACATTTGAGCTAAATGACCAAATTACCCTTTTGTTGGCATGTTCTGATTGGTTGAGATGGTTCTCATGGTTCTTACAACTGGGAGTGGTTCTTATTTTAACTCAGTCCTATATATATATATATATATATATATATATATATATATATATATATATAGGGAGTCGCTAAAATGAAAACCACCTCTAGTTATGAGAACCATTCTCAACCAATCAGAATATGACAGCCAAAAGGGTATTATGGTCATTTACCCTAAATGTCATTTCCCACCCCTCTCCTCATTTATTGTTGTCAGTACTCTCTCCCCACCTTTTTATAAACTCATCTCTCATCGTTTCTCTCTCATTGATATATTGAAATTAAAACACCATCTCTCATATTTTCTCTCTCTATTTGAAGTTGCAGACATTCTTGTATCATCACTCTTTTGTCTCTCTCTCTTCGAAGATGAAGACCTTCTTGAATCTTTTAAAGTTCCATGCCATATTTTAAAAAACCCAACCATCTCTCATATAAGCTCCATCTCTCATCCAACCACCGCACCCATCTCTTTGTCTCTCTGCCGGCGACGGTGGTGGTGGGTTAGTGGCTTAGTGGCCGGTGTTTGGTCGGCGGCGGTGGATGAAGGCGGTGGTGGTGGGTCAGCCACACCCTGTGACGGCGACGGTGGGTCACCCACACCCTGTGACGGCGACGGTGGTGGTGGGTCAGCCACACCTTGTTGGTATTGATCTGTTAGTATTTCTTGTTGTTGGTATTTCTTTGATATTATTAGTTTAGATCTGTTGATATTTTTTTGATTTGGTTTGAATGATGCTACTGTTCCTTCTGGGTGAAACATGTTCCTGTTCCTTCTGGTTTGAATGATCTGGTTTGAAACATGTTCATGTTCCTTCTGGTTTGAATGATCTGGTTTGAATCTGATGGTGGTATGTTGGGGGTTTCATTTGGGTGTTCTACTGTTCTTTGAATCTGATGGTGGTATGTTGGGGGTTTAATCTTGAATCTGATATGTGGGTTGAATGATATGTGGGTTTAATCTTTGAATCTGGGTTTTTAATTCTGTTGAATCTGGGTTGATTTCTGTGGAAATTGTTTGAATATGTTTGAATGATGTTCTTGGTCCTTTTTGAATGTTTAAATCAATTGAATATGGTGCCTTTATTTTGAATCGGTTGTGATGATGAAAAAAAAAGTTGATTTTGATGACGATGGCGCGGCAAAGACGGCGGAGGGTAGGTTTTTTGAACCTGCAACCCCATTTTGCAGCCTTTTTTATTATCGAAAAATCTGAGCCAAACCCTTTTTTTTTTCGAGATACGCTTTGTTTTGATGTTGTTGGCTTTTTATATTATTTTCCCTAGTCGATGACGATAACAATCTATCTGAGACACCTACCGAGTTTGCGTTTTCTGGGTGCGTTCGTGTTGCGTAAAAAAGTTTTTGTAAAAAAAAAATTGTTAAACCGTAAACTTTTTAACTTAAAACGTAAAAAGTTTAACGTAAAACGTAAAACGTAAAAACGTAAACTTTTTTAACGTAAAAACGTAAAAAGTTTTTTGTAAGGCGTAAAAAGTTTTAGGTAAAACGTAAAACGTAAATTTTTTTTAGTAAAACGTAAAGAGTTTTACGTAAGACGTAAAACTTTTAACGTAAAAACGTAAAACGTAAAACGTAAAATGTAAAACGTAAAACTTTTTACGTAAAAACGTAAAAATTTTAACGTAAAACGTAAAAAGTTTTACGTAAAACGTAAAAAGTTTTACGTAAAACATAAAAACGTAAAACGTAAAAAGTTTAACGTAAAACGTAAAAAACCGACGCGTAAAACGTTAACGTAAGAAACCGGCGCGTAAAACGTAAAAAACGTTAACGTAAAAACGGCGCGTTGAAAAAACGACGCGTGAAAAATTCGGGGGTAAGACGGGTCGGAAAAACGGGGTGAAAAAACGGAGCGTAAAAAAAAACGATTTTAGAAAAAAAAAAACTGATGTTTGTTTAATATAAAAACCTAAAAAAATCTAAAAAATCTAAAAACTAAACCCCCCCCCCCCAAGCTAAAATGCTAAAAACTAAACCCCCAAAAAACCTAAAAAAATCTAAAAAAATCAAAAAAAATCTAAATTTTTTTTTGAATTTTTTAATATTTTTTATAAAAAAATCGCTACTTTTCGAAGTAAAAAAAAATATATATTTTTTTTCAAAAAAAAAATAAAATTTTTTTTGGCTTCGAAAAGTAGCGATTTTTTTATAAAAAATCCAAAAAAATTTTTTTTGTGTGATTTTTAGCTATTTTTAGGCATTTTTGGTTGTGTTCACATTGGTTCTCACGGTTCTCGCAATAAGAGGTGGTTCTCGCATGATCTTCTCCCTATATATATATATATATATATATATAGGTAAAGGGTACTGTACAAATTCCCTTATCGTACATTACGTACGCTACAATCTCAGCCGTCAGATCATCTTCCCGCAATGAAAATCGCATGTTTTTTTTTGTAATAATTTCGCAATGTGATAATTTTGATGAAATAGCAGTTTGTTTTTTTTGTAACAATTTCGCATGTGGTAATTCAATTTCGCATGTGATAATTTTGATGAAATAGCATGTTGGTTTTTGTAACAATTTCGCATGTGGTAATTTTGATGAAATCGCATGTTAAAAAACCAACATGCGAAATTGTTACAAAAAAACAACATGCGATTTTCAATGCGGGAAGATGATCTGACGGCTGAGATTATAGCGTACGTAATGTACGATAAACGCATTTGTACGTTAACCAGCCCCTATATATATATATATTAGACTAACTGATAATATTCCTTAGTCAACCGTATAGATTTTAAATGGCTAATAAATAAAATATCTTTAATTGTTTCATCAGTGAATGTTTTTTCAATGGTGAGTTTTAGATAATTATAAATCAATACGTATATTAGATTGATTGGGTAGTTATCTTTCATTTATTTTTATTTAATCATTCATCCACTGTTGGTTTTATTTGTTGTTAGGAAAATGTCTAAGTATGAAATTACTTATGGTATATTGTTCAGGTCACATGTTCATGGCCAAAGAACCCGGTTTTAGTCGGTTTTGTTTTGGCTAATTTATTTTTGTTAGTTTCGCAATAACAATATATCACTAAAAAAAATCGTATTAGATATTAAATAGTTATCTTATTTTTACAATAATTATATTGCAATCAATGTTATTTACAGTTTTAATTAACATGTATCTTTTTAATACAGTTCATCATGACAAATCTTGCAAAATTTGAGTTCATGGCTTTGGATATTACTGGGAAAAACTATTTGTCATGGGTATTGGATGCTGAAATACATTTGAATGCCAATAATCTGGGTGAAACTATTAAAGAAGGAAATAAAGAAAGTACCCAAGATAAGGCAAAAACCATTATCTTCTTACGCCATCATATTCTTGAGGCTTTGAAAAGTGAGTATCTCACTGTTATGGGTAAAATTCTGAGCCCATATCCTGGGAAATATCTTGAGTTATATCTTGATTGTATGATATCTGCTCATATCCGGGATGCTTATTCAGGATATTGGTAACATCCTGAATGGTATCCTCAGGATTACTAACGGGTTGTGTGCAGGAGTACGCGTCCAGATGAAGCAACGTTTACGAAGACCCTTTCTCCGGGAGACTCGGTCCAAGTTGTTCAAATGAAGACGTTGAAGCCGCATTACTCGGTCTACAACGTTCACAATGGAATATTCGGGGCATCCTATATTTGTAGGGATTTTTGTTTGTATTTCGTTACTATAAATAGGTGGGTATATCAGGTCGAATAGGACATCACAGCTACACTCACTACACTCTCACACTTGTTCTCTCGCAATTTTTACTTTCACACAAAGCATTGTAACATTTAGCGATCTGGTCGATATCCTGCACTGTATCCTGATATTTGAAGCAATAAGAAGAACTAGGCAACTGCGATTGTCAGCTCCCGAGGTTTTATGCCGGCGATCTAGATTGATCAAGGGCTTTCCTCGTACATCTCGTGTCATTTCCTTTACTTTTTGCTCATAGTTTGATCGTCGATACAGCTCAATATCCTGAGCCGTATCCTGAAACCTGTTTTCACAAACAATATAACTAACATATTTCCAACTCACTTTTTAGCACACTACCTCACTTAACTAATTTGATCACTAAATTGCTCCGGTAATTTTTGACCAAAACAATTTGGCGCCCACCGTGGGGCAAGTGGTGCTATCTTTACTAAAAATCTTTGTAAAATCGTTAATCGGTTTTCTGTTTTCAAAACTTTTTGCCACATTGTCCACAATGGCCTCAAGATCAAACATGAGCTCCTCCACTGTGTCTGCTACAACTTCTGCTACTACTGGTTCGGTGCTTCCACCACCTCCTCCAAGGATGCCAGCTTCTTCACAACCTCAGGATATTATCCCTACTCGGAGTATTCATGGATCTGCTCCCATTTTAGCCTCTAATGATGAAATTCTAACATTATTTGGAAGTGTGCAGGAACAAATGAGGCAGCAGCAGGAAACTAACCAAATGCTATTAAGAGAAATACAACTCTTAAAAGCTAGCTCAAGCAGATCCGCTGAGGATATTGTTACTCCTTTACATCCCAGAACTTTAAACTTCAGTTCGGCGGTGTATACTGAGGATAATAGGGGGAATATTGTGCCTGGTCATTCCCAGAATCATACTCCTGAAATACCCTCCTCGATCAGGATGTCAACTGTGAGGAGCTCAGGATATGCTTCAGGATATGGCCAGAATCCTCAGACTGGTAACGTGTCAAATAATAATAATCTTGCTACTAACAATAGTGGATCTTTGTAGGATGCAGGTATGACGTCAACATTTACTAGGGAGCTTCAGAAATTGAAGGACATGATATCCAGTATACCTGGAGTGGTCCAGCCGATTCCGGAAGTGTCCCAAGACAGCCACAGGATATCTCGTTTCGCATATCCTATATGTGATGCTGAAATTCCGAAAAGATTTCAAACCCCCAACATGAAACTTTACGACAGGACTACGGATCCTGAAGAGCATATTGCCCAGTATAGGGAAAGAATGGAGATTAATCCTATCCCTCCAGAGCTCAAGGAAGCATGCTTGTGCAAAGGCTTTGGTTCTACTTTAACAGAATCATCCTTGAAATGGCTCTTAAATGTTCCACCACATTCGATTACATCTTTTGCTCACCTAGTGAATTTATTTAATAGTCAATTTTCTTGTAGTCGGAGTTTTGAAAAACTAACAAGTGATCTCTACAGGATAACCCAAGGACCTCAGGAATCCCTAAGGGATTATGTGAACAAATTCAGCAGGGAATCCTTGGATATCCCGCACCTTGATGTTGCCACAGCGGTCCAAGCATTCAAGGTGGGGCTACAAAAGGATTCCCAATTTTATCAGGATCTTGTGATGAATCCTTGCAGGAATTTGGACGAGGCTCGAAACAGGGCCTTGAGATATATCAGGCTGGAGGATGATAAGAAGATGCAAGAAAGGATGAACTCATCCACTACCTACGAATCAACTAACAGGAAGTCAGAATCCTCATTTAAACCATATCGCTCTAAGCCATATGGTAGAAATGACAACAAGAAAGTGAATGCTGTTGAAGATGAAGATCCTGAAGAATATCCTGAATTATCTGAGTATTGCTTTTCTGTTAACATTCCTGAATTAATGTATGCTATGCAGGGTTTAGGAGAAAAAGCTAGGTGGCCTCGGAAGAATCAACAAAAAGCTGATTGGAAGGATAAATCCAAATGGTGTGCCTTCCACGAAGATTTTGGTCATGTGACTGAGGATTGCATTGCTCTAAGAAAAGAGATAAGTTATCTTTTGAGCAAAGGATATCTGAAGGATCTCCTAGGAAGAAAGAAGAATAAGGGTCAGGATACTGAGAAGGATCCTGAACGAGCAGCATCACCTCCTGCGGATGCCAAGATAATCAACTTTATTTCGGGAGGATCTGACATTTGCGGAACTTCGTATTCTGCGGCCAAAAGGCATGCAAAGGAGGCTAAGAGTGAAAGGGGAGACAAACCAGCCAGGATGACCACCCTTACAACTGACAAAGTGATCACTTTTGACAGTGATGACCGGGATACTGTGCAGGATCCTCACCATGATGCCCTCGTAATAACGTTGTATGTTGTTAACCATTTTGTACGCAGGATATTGTTGGACAACGGTAGCTCTGTCAATATAATTCAGCTGGAAACATTGAAGAGGATGAATGTATCTCCGATGGACATTACTTCAAAGTCCACTGTGCTCGTTGGTTTCAGTGGAGAAGGTAGGAACACAGTGGGAGTGGGAGAAATAAAGTTACCAGTATATGTTGAAGGGGTCAACTCGATACAACGTTTTTGTGTGTTGGACTCCCTATCCTGCTATAACATCATACTGGGCAGGCCATGGATCCATGATATGAAGGCTGTTCCATCAACTTATCATCAATGCATCAAGATTCCTACCCCTTGGGGGGTCGTCAAGGTTAATAGTGATCAGCAGGAGGCGAAAGAATGTTACTCATCCTCGATGAAATCCTCAACCAAACCTAGTGCAGCATAGCAATTAAAGATGCGGGCCCAGGATATCGTGGAAGCTTCGGAGCAGGATATGAAGAAAATTATCCTAGATCAGGATAACCCAGATACCTCGGTGCTTGTGGGAACCAATATCCCTCAGGATATTGAAGAACAATTAACTAACTTTTTAAAGTGTAGGATGTCAACATTTGCATGGAAGCATGAGGATATGACAGGTATATCCAAAGACATTATCACTCACAAGCTTGGAATTGACAGGTCGTTCAAGCCTATACAACAAAAGAGAAGGAAGTTCGCTCCTGAACGAAATGCAATTATCCAAGAAGAAGTTGAGAGATTATTGAAGTCCAAGATGATCAGAGAAGTCAAATTTCCCAAGTGGCTAGCAAATGTGGTCGTGGTTCAAAAGAAGAATGGGAAATGGAGAGTTTGTGTAGATTGCACAGACTTGAACAAGGCTTGTCCAAAAGACCCATTTTGTCTTCCTCATATTGATGCAAAGGTAGATGCTACCGCCGGGCACGAGATGTTAACCTTCATGGATGCATCCTCAGGATTTCAGCAGATTCAAATGGAGCCTTCGGACCAAGAGGATACTGCCTTCATGACACCAACATGTATTTATTGTTATACTGCTATGCCTTTCGGTTTGAAAAATGCAGGTGCGACATACCAGAGATTGGTGAACATGATGTTCAAAGATAAGCTGGGGGACACAATGGAGGTATACATCGACGATATGGTGGTAAAATCTAAAAAGGCCGAGGATCACCTCCAGGATATTAAGGGAGCATTTGATATCCTGGATCAGTATAACATGAAGCTAAATCCTGCTAAGTGCCATTTCGGAGTGGGGGCATGAAAGTTTCTAGGATATATGGTGACCAAAAGAGGAATAGAGGCGAGCCCGGAGCAGATTAAAGCTATCTTAGATATCAAATCACCCTCAAACATGAAGGATGTTCAACGGTTAACAGGACAAGTTGCAGCATTGAACAGATTTATCTCAAGATCCTCGGAGAAATGCAAAGAGTTTTATGATATCCTGAAGAAGAACAAGAAGTTTGAATGGGGTAAGAAACATGAAGCGGCCTTACAGGATTTGAAGCAATATCTTTCAACTCCACCTCTATTAATGAAGCCTGAGAATGGTGAACCACTGTCCCTATACCTCGCAGTATCAGGGAATGCTGTAAGTGCCGTCCTTGTAAAGGATCATGAAGGTCAGCAATATCCTGTTTATTATGTTAGTAAAAGTTTGTTAGATGCAGAAACTAGATATTCTCATTTAGAAAAATTGATACTAGCACTAGTTATGGCATCAACAAAGCTTAGACATTACTTTGAAACACACATAATTCGTGTTAAGACCAATTATCCTGTTAAGAATGTGCTTAGGAAACCCGAGATGTCAGGCAGGATGGCCAAGTGGTCAGTAAAGTTAAGTGCTTACGACTTAGTATACGAACCTAGAAATGCCATAAAATCACAAGCTCTAGCTGACTTTGTGGCTGATTTCAGTAGCGATATTCAGGATGAGGTAGACCTAGAAGTGCAACAATTAGGAGAATCCTCAGGATCCTGGACATTATACACTGATGGAGCATCTAATGTTAGAGGAGTAGGATTGGGAATACTACTAAAATCGCCACAGGGGGCCATATTACCCCAGGCTATTTGGTGTGAATTTCCTACTACCAATAATGAAGCAGAGTATGAGGTTTTAATTGCAGGATTAGAACTAGCTAAAAATATGAATATCAAGAATTTGCAAGTATATGTTGATTCCTTGTTGATTGCTAATCATTTTAATGGATCCTAATGCAGTTAAAGGTGAGAAGTTAATCGAATATCTCGATATTCTCAAAAAATTAGCAGGATATTTCGATGTTTTTACACTTGAACAGGTACCAAGGGAAGATAATGCTGAAGCAGATACCCTAGCAAACCTGGGATCATCGGTCAGGATACCAGAAGGAACCCAAATACCAATATTGCATATCTTGTATCCTGCAACGAATCCTCAGGATAAAGAAGTAGTAAGTATCCAGGATCCTGTTGCTGAATATCCTAAGGAGGATCCTAAATCTTGGACGGCTCCAATCGTAAGATATCTCAAAGAAGGACACATCCCTAGAGACGAAAATCCTAAGGCATTTAGGATGAAGGTATCACTATTCATCATTATAAATAATATTTTGTATAAGAAATCTCTTGCAGGACCATATCTAAGATGCTTGGAGGATCCCAAAACTAAAGAGGTACTTCAGGATATACATAATGGGGATTGTGGTAACCATACTGGGGGCAGGTCATTGTTCTCAAAGGTGTTGAGAACAGGATACTATTGGCCAACGATGAGGAAGGATGCTACAGAATATGTTCGAAGATGTGATGCATGTCAAAGGCACAGTAACATACTACACCAACCAGCTGAACCACTATATCCTATAGTATCCCATTGGCCGTTCATGAAATGGGGGATGGACATAGTAGGGAAATTACCAAAAGCTCCAGGAGGAAAAGTTTTTATGTTGGCAATGACTGATTATTTCTCTAAGTGGGTGGAGGCTGAAGCATTTGTTCAAGTCAGAGACCAAGAAGTAGTATCCTTCATAAAGAGGAATATCCTGACCAGGTTTGGAGTACCAGCCGAAATAATCTGTGACAATGGTTCTCAGTTTATAAGCAAGAGAACTACTGACTTTTGCAAGAGTTGGGGAATCAAGATGATCACATCCACCCCGGTACATCCTCAAGCAAATGGACAAGCTGAATCCTCAAATAAGATAATTGTTAACAACTTGAAGAAGAGATTAGGAGCCAAAAAAGGAAGATGGGCAGAAGAACTACCCTTTGTTTTATGGGCCGATAGAACAACGGTAAAGAATGCAACTGGTCAGACACCATTCTCTTTGGTGTTCGGAGCGGAAGCAGTTATCCCAACGGAGATGGTGATACCTATTGTGAGATCTATCCTGCAGGATCCTGAGCAGAATCCTGAGACTTTGTGCCAGGATTTGGACACCATAGATGAGACAAGGAATGCAGCAAGACTAAGGATGGCAGCATATCAACAAAGGATATCCAGAGCATACAACAAGAATATAAGGACTAGAAGGTTCAAAGTTGGAGATTGGGTGTTAAGAAAGGCTTTTCATAATACCACTAATCCTGCTGGAAAACTAGCTCCGAAATGGGAAGGACCATATGAGGTTGAATCAGAATCAGGAAAAAGGAGCATACCGACTCAAGAGCATGGAAGGGGGAATGCTACCAAGATCCTGGAATGCTATACACTTAAAGCTCTATTTCAAGTAAGAATATAATTTAATTTCTATCCCAGAATGGTATGTGTTCTATCTCTCTTAAATATATTTGAATTCGTTTATTATCTTGAACCCAATACTGACTTAGGCATCGGAGGGGTGTTAGCCAAGCTAACACCCACCTTAGTTTAAGGTTGTTTTGCAGAATGTGTGTCAGGATGTAGCTCCAGGATATACGTTCAGGATATTTCGGAAGATTAGAGGATTGGCCCCCTCTCTCACGTTTAAGGGATCCTGATCCCTTCAAAAGGTTTAAAGGTATTCACCTTTCTTTCTAGTTGGGTTTGAACACCCCGCCTGGAGCGCAAGTCATCTGGGGATAGTTCAAGGTAACGGGACCAGTTCATGTAAAAGTGGCTGACAATTTCGTTACTATTGGCTATATCCTGGATTCTAAAGGTATATGAGGATTGATCACCCTCTCTCACGAAAGGGTATTTTCATACCCTCTAAGGTTTAAAGGTTTTCACCTTTCTAAGACTTGGAGTTTATACACTCTCGCCTGTAGCGCATGAAAATCAGGGTTTATCCCTAGGATATGAGGGTTTATCCCCAGCATATTAAGGGTTTATCCCCAGTATATTAAGGGTTAATGCCCAGGATATTAAGGGTTTAATCCCAGGATGTCGAGGGTTTACCCCTAGATATTTAAGATCTATTCGGTAAAGCTAAAGTATGACTATATCTACATTCCTATGTTAAACACAGGGGACATATATCATACAATTTAAAGGATGGATCCAAGTTTGTAAGTGTGCACTGGGGACATTCCTATGGTGGAAAATTGGAATTGATTCCTTAGGGAATTCCTGGTATGATCTCTCCTTTTTATTTGAATAATTTACAGATTATGTGTCAGTATCCTGACCAGGATATCTTTCAGGATACATTTACAATGTGTTCCCAAGAATGTTCAAACAAAATTATTTTTACAAGTAAAATTCATGTAGTGAAAATATAACAACAAAAATAAAGCCAGAAAAGGGTTATGTTATTAACGTACCAAAAGTTGTGCTCTTGGTTTCACCTCAAACCAAGGACCATCCACCAAGAGCACAATTAGTTCCTTACCATATTTACCTAACAGTTGAAGGTTTTGTCTCAAACTGAGACCCATCAGCCTCCAACTGTTATATTGTTCAAAAAGCAAAACATACTAACATTGATGACCAAGGGCTTCAACCTGAAACTCAGGATCCCCCCACCTTTGGCCATCATATTGTCTAGATGCAGGAAAGTAAAGTGCAGAAAAAGTAAATTGTTTTAGGGTTACAGACCAACGATCAAATTTAAAAAAGTGGGCTCCGGCCTTGGCACGTATATCCATCATTGCCCACCTGAATGCCCTCACACAGCGGCATCTTCTCCAACCCTCTCTGCCTTCTCAGCTTCAGCATCCTGAGCAGCATCCTCACCAACATCCATCCCAGCATCCGCTCCAGTATTCTTCTTGTCTCCGGCCTTGTCTGCCACCTTTGCCGACTTAGAGGATTCACCAGCTTCAACAGGAAGGGGCACAGCCTTGCCTCCAAGCTCCTTCACCTTTGCCACCCAGGATTCGACCGGCCAGGATGGGCACTCAAGGCCTGTTCCCTTAGCTTCATAGGCCATCTTTATACGAGCTTGTAGCAGGGAGACGATCGCAGAAGATTTGATTCCTTCCCGGAAAGAAACCATGGCCTGCTCATGTTCCATTTGGACAGTAGCCGGCTTGATCTCAGCATCCTGGGTCACTTTCTTCAGCTTGTCCTCATAATGCCGAGTCTTTACTTCAGCTATGGCACCTTGGTCGGCAACAGTGGTTTCAAGTTGTTTAATCCTGGCTTCATAGAGTGCAGCAGTACCACAGGCATCGTTGTATAGGTGGAGCAGATGCTGGAGGCCCTGTAAGTAAGCAATTCAGATATAAATCAATATTCGCTAACATGGATATCCTGTCAGGATATTCAATCAGGATACTGTGCAGGATGTAGGATCAGGATATTACCTTATTAAGGAAGGATGTCATCGGTTCCAAGGAGTCAGTGAAGCTGAGCTCATCATAACAAAATCCTTCAGATCCTGGAGCACTAACTTCAGAATTCTTCCTCTTCTTTGAGGTGGAAGCATGAGTCCTTGGATTGGCTTTGGGAGCTGGGAGCGGCTTGGAGCTGGTGGCAGCAGGGGTCTCTTTCTTGACCATAACTGGAGTAGGGTAGCTGTCAAGCTCATCGAGATCATGGAGGATTGGGACTTTGCTGGAATCTGTATACAGGGAGTAAAATTCTAAATTTCCCCTAAATATATCAAATGAAAATATATATTCAGGATATCGTACAGGATCCTTACCAGACATGTTTGCACTTGAAAGAGGGCTCGGAGATGGTGGAGATGGGTTAAAACTTCTTTCAGCCTCTGGAAGGAGTCTGATAGCATCGATCCTTTTCTGTGAGTCAGCAAGGGGAGGTGCAAGCTTCCTAAAATCAGCTGTATACAAAACAATAAACAGAAAATTGATCAGTTCAGGATATGGAACAGGATAAGAGGCAGGATCATCCTTAAACCCTAGGTCCTACCCTTTTTTCAACCATTTCACTGGATATTCCGTTCCACCAGGGATTGAGTCTCTTTTTACAAAGAAAAACTTGGATTGCCATTTCTCCTCGTTCCTGGTGGCATGGAGTAAAACAAAAATCTACAGGATCCGTGGCATCTAAGCAGGTAAGCTAGGGGGAGGTCATGAACAGAAAGCTCGGGAATATGATTTTTCTTGATCTGGTCAAGAACGGACAAAACACGCCAAAGCATCAGCATTGTTTGGCTAAAAGAGATTTTTGTGATGTTGAAAAATTCAGTGATAAAGTCTGGAAAGGGGAACCGTAACCCTAAGGTGAAGGGAAAGGCACTAAAGCACAACCATTCCTCAGAAACCATGTCCGACCGGATTTCCCGGTCAAACGGCCGGAATACCGTCCCTTCCGGGAAGATACCGGAGAATTTCAGGGCCGACAAATGGGCGCTGTCAAAGGTACATATTTCTTTTTCCGGATCCTGGAGAAGATTCTGTTGTATGAATGTGGGGGCGGAGTCTCCGGAACTCGATCTTGTTTGCCTTGTCATGTTATCGCCGGAATGCTGAACCGAAAGAGAGAAAAAGATGGAAAAGAGAGAGAGAGAGAGAGAGAGAGAGAGAGAGCTTTTTACCTTTTTTCACTTCGGTCAAGGATAAATAGGATAAGAATGAGAAGTTATAGGGTGGTGATGAGTAAATATAGGCTGAGTAGTTGCAAACGGTCACATCATGAGTCTAATCTCTTAAATTGCCTCGGTCTCCGGAAAAAATATAACCGTTAGTGCCAGGATACTAAACGGTAACATTTTTTGGGGACAATTGTTATGGGTAAAATTCTGAGCCCATATCCTGGGAAATATCTTGAGTTATATCTTGATTGTATGATATCTGCTCATATCCGGGATGCTTATTCAGGATATTGGTAACATCCTGAATGGTATCCTCAGGATTACTAACGGGTTGTGTGCAGGAGTACGCGTCCAGATGAAGCAACGTTTATGAAGAACCTTTCTCCGGGAGTCTCGGTCCAAGTCGTTCAAATGAAGACGTTGAAGCCGCATTACTCAGTCTACAACGTTCACAATGGAATATTCGGGGCATCCCATATTTATAGGGATTTTTGTTTGTATTTCGTTACTATAAATAGGTGGGTATATCAGGTCGAATAGGACATCACAGCTACACTCACTACACTCTCACACTTGTTCTCTCGCAATTTTTACTTTCACACAAAGCATTGTAACACTTAGCGATCTGGTCGATATCCTGCACTGTATCCTGACATTTGAAGCAATAAGAAGAACTAGGCAGCTGCGATTGTCAGCTCCCGAGGTTTTATGCCGGCGATCTAGATTGATCAAGGGCTTTCCTCGTACATCTCGTGTCATTTCCTTTACTTTTTGCTCATAGTTTGATCGTCGATACAGCTCAATATCCTGAGCCGTATCCTGAAACCTGTTTTCACAAACAATATAACTAGCATATTTCCAACTCACTTTTTAGCACACTACCTCACTTAACTAATTTGATCACTAAATTGCTCCGGTAATTTTTGACCAAAACACTCACTATCAAGGATCCACTTGTCCTTTGGACCCATCTGAAAGAAAGGTATGACCACCAGAAAACGGTAACATTACCTAGAGCTCGTTATGAGTGGATCAATTTAAGGTTGCAAGACTTTAAGTCTATAAGCGAGTACAACTCGGCAATGTTTAGAATCACATCACAATTGATTCTAGGTGGTGAAAATATTACTGATAAGGAAATGTTGGAAAAAACATTCTTAACCTTTCACCCCTCGAATGATACTGCAACAACAATATCGTGAAAGGGGTTTCACCAAATATAGTGAGTTAATATCATGTTTGCTTGTGGCTGAGCAAAACAATGAGCTCTTAATGAAAAATCATGAGACTCGTCCGGTTGGAGCAACCCCAATCCCTGAACCTAATGTGGCAACATATAATGGCCAAAGTGAAAGTTACGGACGTGGTCGAGGTTATCATCGTGGTCGTGGTCGTGGTCGTGGTCATGGCCGTGGTCGTGGTCATGGTCGTGGACGTGGCCGAGGAAATTATCATAATGTTCAGTTTAAAAACAAAGGGACCCACCAAAAGTGGCATAATAATGAAAATAAATACAGTGATGAAAAATAAAAAGAAGGTGGGATCTTCATCGAATGCATGTTATCGATGTGGAAGTAACAATCATTGGTCGAAGACTTGTCGTACAGGCAAACACTTGGTGGAACTTTATCAACAATCCATAAAAGACAAAGCAAAAGGAATAGAGACAAATTTTACATATGAGCTTGCAAATGTTGATGTCACTGATGGTCATAAAGACCATAATGATACAACTAATCTGGATTATGATGATTTCCTTATTGAGCCAACTAACTTGGATTATGGTGATATCGTGGCTGATACAACCCAGTTGAATGCTTGCAATTTTCCTTACATATGAATTATTAGTTTTTAAGTGATGTTATTTCCTTCATTTCTTTAAGACATTGTTTGAGTATTTTGTTTTGTTTTTACGCGTATGAAACATTTTGGGATTTGTTATGTTTGAAGCATGTTAAACATTTTATTTATATGATTTTTTTTTTGTTTTGAAGCATATGGAGTGTTTAACTAAGATCCCTATTAATGGAGAAGATACATGTCTAATAGACAGCGCATCAACGCATACAATTCTGAAGAAAATGAATTATTTCTCTACTTTAACCATGAAAAAGGCAAATGTTGGTACTATATCTGGTAAATCAAAATTAATTGAAAGCTTTGGAGAAGCTTATGTAGTGTTGCCAGGTGGAACACCATTTAAAATAACCAATGCGTTATTTTCCCCAATGTCTCAAAGAAATCTAATAAGTTTTAAAGATGTTCGTTTAAACGGATATCATCTTGAGACTACATCTGAGGGACATGATGAGTACCTTCATATCACAAATATTAGTTCGGGTAAAAATCATGTGTTAGAAAAGTTGCCCGCACTTGCCTCTGGTTTGTATTATACTAAAATTAATGCAATCGAATCAAATGCAGTCATAAACACGAAGTTTATAGACCAAGAGAATTTTATCATATGGCATGATCCGTTAGGCCATCCCGGATTAACAATGATGCGAAAAATTATAGAAAATTCAGTTGGGCATTCTTTGAAGAACCAGAAGATTCTTCAGTCCAAGGATATTACATGTGTTGCATGTTCACAAGGGAAATTGATTACTCGCCCATCACCAATGAAGGTGGGGATTGAATCCTTGATTTTTTTGGAAAGAATACATGGGGATATTTGTGGACCTATACATCCTTCTAGTGGACCATTTAGATATTTTATGGTCTTAATTGATGCATCAACTAGATGATCACACGTGTGCCTACTATCAAGTCGTACTATGGCATTTGCACGACTACTTGCTCAATTAATAAGGCTAAGGGCACATTTTCCCGATTACCCCATCAAGAATATTCGATTAGACAATGCTGGTGAATTTACATCCCAAACATTTAATGATTATTGCATGTCTATTGGGATAAATGTAGAGCATCCTGTACCTCATGTACATACACAAAATGGGCTTGCTGAATCACTTATCAAGCGACTTAAAATGGTTGCAAGACCAATGATTATGAAATCAAAACTACCAGCATCTGCTTGGGGACATGCAATTTTACATGCAGCAACACTAATTCGCATCAGGCCAACGAGTTATCATACTTCCTCCCCATTAAAGTTGGTTCTTGGTCAGGAACCAAATATTTCCCATCTAAGGATTTTTTGTTGTGCTGTATATGTTCCAATCGCTCCACCACAACGCACACAGATGGGGCCGCAAAGGAGGTTAGGAATATATGTTGGGTATGAATCACCATCAACCATTAAGTATTTAGAACCTACAACGGGTGATTTATTTACAGCTCGATTTAGTGATTGTCATTTTGTTGAATCAACATTCCCAACATTAGGGGGAACCAAAAAGCAGCTGGATATTAGTATTATTTGGAATGAATTATCATTATCTCATCTTGATCCTCGAACTAAACAATGTGAACTAGAAGTTCAAAGGATAATTCATTTACAAGGATTAGCAAATCAATTACCAGACACATTCACTGACCCAAAGAGAGTGACTAAGTCACATATACCAGCTGCTAATGCTCCAGTTAAAATAGGTGTCCCACAAGGACAACCACATGTTGGTAATGAGTCTAATGCACGCCTAAAACGTGGTAGACCAATCGGTTGTAAAGATAAAAATCCTCGAAAGAAAAAGGGAGCAAATAATGTAGATGGTCAAGTCGAGGTAACAATAACGCAAGAAAAGGAGTCTCCAGAAGAGACACTAGACATGATGGTTCTAGAAGAACCTCAGGTACCTGAAAATGAAGAGATCTCAATTAATTATATCATGTCTAGAAAGATATGGAACCGAAGAGAAATCGACGTCGATGATAGTTTTTCATATAACGTAGCGCTACAAGTAATGGAAAACAATGAGGATCAAGAACCAAAATCAGTTGAGGAATGTAAACAAAGAAATGATTGGCCAAAATGGAAAGACGCGATAGAGGCAGAATTGAATTCCCTAAATAAACGAGAAGTTTTTGGACCTGTGGCCCACACACCTGAAAGTGTAAAGCCTGTTGGATATAGATGGGTTTGTGTGTGAAAACGTAATGAGAAAAATGAAATTGTACGATACAAGGCAAGATTAGTAGCACAAGGATTTTCGCAAAGACCTGGAATTGATTATGAGGAGACATATTCTCTAGTGGTGGATGCGACAACTTTTCGTTATCTTATTAGTCTGGTAATACAAGAAGGGATTGATTTGCGTCTAATGGATGTTGTGACAGCCTACCTCTATGGCTCACTTGATACTGATATTTACATGAAACTTCCTAAAGGATTCAAATTGCCAAACTCATGTAAATCTAGTTCTCGAGAACATCTTTCAATCAAACTAAACAAATCATTATATGGGCTAAAACAATCTGGGCGTATGTGGTATAATCGCCTTAGTGAGTATTTGTCGAAAGAAGGCTATAAAAATGATTCTATATGCCCGTGTATTTTTATAAAAAGGTCAGGATCTGAATACGTTATAATTTCCGTATATGTTGATGACATGAATATAATTGGAACTCCAGGGGAGCTTCAAAAGGCAGTTGAATACTTGAAAAAAGAATTTGAAATGAAAGACCTTGGGAAGAAAAAGTTTTATCTTGGATTACAAATTGAACACCTTAAGGGTGGAATCCTTGTGCATCAAGAAACTTACTTAGACAAACTACTAAAAAGATTTTATATGGAAAAATCACATCCATTGAGTACCCCAATGGTTGTAAGGCCGCTTGATGCGGAAAAAGACCCATTCCGACCTCCTAAAGATGGAGAGGAAATCCTTGGTCCAGAAGTACCATATTTAAGTGCAGTTGGTGCACTAATGTTTCTTGCTAGCCATACACGGCCTGATATATCATTTTCTTTAAATTTATTGGCAAGATATAGTTCATTCCCAACAAAGAGGCATTGGAATGGGGTAAAACAAATATTTAGATACCTTCAAGGTACAAAAGATATGGGTTTGTATTTTACAAATAAATCGAAAACAGGTTTGCTTGGTTTTGCAGATACAGGGTATTTGTCTGATCCTCACACTGGGCGATCTCAAACTGGATATTTATTTACAAGTGGAGATACTGCAATTTCATGGCGTTCGGTAAATCAAACAATCACAACCACGTTATCTAATCATGTAGAAATATGGGCGATACATGAAGCTAGTCGAGAATGCATTTGGTTAAGGACTGTGATACAACACATTCGTGGATCTTGTGGTATTTCTTTGGGAGATGAGGGACCGACAATCTTACATGAAGATAACGCAGCATGCATTGCTCAACTAAAGGAAAGATACATCAAAGGTGATAGAACAAAGCATATTTTGCCAAAGTTCTTTTTTACACATGATCTACAAAAGAATGGAGATATTATTGTTCAACAAATTCGTTCCGGCGAAAATTTAGCAGACTTGTTCACTAAATCATTGCCGACCTTAACATTCAAGAAGTTAGTTCATGGGATCGGGATGCGTTGACTCAAGGAGCTTAAGTGATCATCATCAGGAGGAGATAATACGCGCTGTACTCTTTTTCCCTTAGTCAAGGTTTTGTCCCATTGGGTTTTCCTGACAAGGTTTTTAATGAGGCAGCATTAAGCGTATGGAATTGATAATCAAGAGAGAGTGTTATAAATAATTAATGATATTATGATTATCAATTCCTAATATAGTCCAACTTGTTCTCCAAGTATTTTCCCCTTATAAATACTCAATGTATTCTAATGTAAAAGATGCACTATTAATAATAAACATCTCTTTCTCTCCTAATATCTTTTCTCATCTTTTTGCTATTAGGTTTATTCATAACAGATATAAATTATTAATTTGAAAAAAACGTAATTTACTCAATTTATTAAATCTTGATGTTGACATTGGAATCAGCAACTCAATCTTCCGACAAGACCATATGGGTTGGATATATATACTATTTTTGGTAAGATAAGGATCAAGGATGTTTGGCACCCACTTTGCGACTTCTATCCTATGTTTAGACGTCCGATCAAAAAACCCAACGGCCCGATTTAAAAAATACCTAATGTATCCCAACGTATAATTGACCCTGCACCAACTATATGTAAATTACTAATTACGCATCATTTTAATCACTCAACCCATTAATATATTTCACTCCAAAGTTTCTTGATTTCTTCTACAATGACCACTTGGTCGGACCTTCTACCGGAGATTCTCAACAGGATCGCCGGAAAGTTAGAATTCTACGAAGACTACATCAACTTTCTTTGTGTTTGCACTTCATGGAAATCTTCTGCCACCACCACAACCAAAAACTTAATTCAACATCTTCCTTCTCGGTTGCCCATGTTGATGCTTGCAGAATCCGACACCGATGAAGACAATAACAACGAACAACACCGTAGATTCTTTCTTCTTTCCAACGGTGGCACCATGCGTAAGCTGCCACTACCGGAGGCACACTGGCAGCGATGTATATCGACTCACGGGTGGTTGCTAACCACCGGAGAACAAGAGTTCTATGCCAAGCTCGTTAACCCGCTGTCTCGTACTCAACTTGAGCTCCCAGAGCTGTATATGTTTGATGAATTATACACTGATCAAGATGAATGGATGTACTACGGTCTTGCATGAGAAAAGCTGTGTTTACATCACCTAACCCTTTATCATCAGACCCCTCCTTTCGAGTTATCATCATTTGGGGGGAAACTATTGGGTTTTGTCGGCCAGGCGACGTTTCTTGGACTCGAATCTACGGCTGGGAAGGACGCTTGTTTGGTATTGCGTATCATAGAATGCGAAAACGACTCTATGTAGTAGCCACCATGGGAACAATCTATGAATGTGATATGATTAACGGTGTGTTGTGTCCTTTAACGTTGTCTCGAGTGACAACATTCCCAGGGAAAGAGTTCGGGTGCTTAACTGTTCCGTGGGCGTATTTACTCGAGTGGGGGTATGACAGTTTGCTAATGGTTACTCGCGAACGTTATTATTTCAAGAAACAAGATGTTGAGTACAGGCGTTATGGGGCGTATAGGACTAGTAGGTTTCAATGTTTTGTGTTCGAATTAGACAATGGAAAGTGGTCGAAAATCGCAAGTTTGGGGGATAAAGCGGTCTTTATAGGGTTCAATTCGTCGTTTGCTATCAATGGTGGTGAAGGTGTGAAGCCGAATTGTATTTATTTCACTGATGATCTTTATGAACCGTACCGTCGTCTACCAAATGGTGGTGGTGGAGACGTGGGGATATATCATATGCTTAACGGTAGAACTGAAAACGTCTTTGAGTCACAAGAATCAGTTTTCCGGTCTAGTCCTCCTTTATGGCTTCAAACAAGCACTCCTTCGGTAATTGAGAAAATTGAGTAGTTGTTTAAGGCTAGAAATTAGGCTACTTGTATGGTACTATGGGATAAACCGTCATGTCAACTATTAATTGATGAATCCGAACACTATTCATACTCATTCATGTAAAATACATCTACACCTCACATCTAGCGAATGTTCATTGTTAACAACTCATAATGATTTGTGTAAAAAATTTAACAATGGTGCACACAGTGTGGATGTGCAAGCAACCTGCTGTGTATGGATTGCATGACTTTGGGATACGCACCAAGAGAAGGGCTTCACACGCATGAGGTGGACATTGTTATTGACAAAGTTTTGTCTAACTTACCGTTGATGAACTTAGGGTGTACGGGGTGGAGTCGGCAAGGGGGATCAGCAATCCCTTTGCCGATTGGCAACACTGCCACCACCTAAGTTTGCCGCACGAGATCAAGGTAATTCAGGAAAGTATGCCGTTTTGGGAAAGAAGAGGGATAAGGTAAGTGGTGGGGCCTATATCCACATCAACCAATCACATGTTTTAAAAAAAAAAAATAGTTTGCCTAATCTGAATTTAGGCATGCACCCATTATGTTTTTTGGGTAATATGCAAAAATGAGGCAAATTACATGACACAACATAATTAGGTAGGGGGAAACTTTTCCTAATCCACTTAAGCTGGAAGGTATGGTGTGGGGAGGATGGGCCGCCATGTCACCCGCCATGTAAACGGGAGTGAGGATGGGCCTAAAAGGGATGGACCAAGGGGGTGGAGGATGGGGCTATGTATGTATGTATGTATGTATGTATGTATGTATGTATGTATGTATGTATGTATGTATGTATGTATGTATGTATGTAAGTATGTCTGTCTGTCTGTCTGTCTGTATGTATGTATGTATAGGTATGTGTGTGAAGGAGGGGGCCGGCGAGATCGTCCAAAAGCAGTCGGAGAGGACGGGATGGGCCTAAGGGGGCGGTGTTCCGGGTCAGCACCGGGCCTCGCCGTGCCTTGGCCGTCCCACATACCTTCTAGTCTTAGGCATGCACCCCTTACACCCTTATGATAAACATAAATGAAAATCGGTATAAATAACAGATACAATGATGAGAATTTAATTTGTGGTTGATAATCATATGGTTCAGGGCCCACCCTAAGATGGGCAAGCTGCACTCTCGGTCGAGACCCGTTTTTCCGAGGGCACTAAATTGAAAAATAATGTGTATATATTTTATTTATACACCTTTCGAGTTGGATTTTTAACAAAGTATCCAACTTAGATTAATGGTTCTTGCAGGGCTGGCCCAATAGGCTTCTAAGGCTAGGCACGGGCCTAGGGCCTCCAATAAACAAGGGCCTCTAATTTTTTAAATAGTATTTATATGTGGTATTTGGATTAGGCCCCATTATTTATCAAAAAGCCCCTATTATTTATCAAAAGGCCCAGAGCCCAATCCACATAACTTAATCAGTAGCGTAGTCCGATGTTCCAGAAAAAAAAACGGGATCTGTTGGAAGTTTTAGGGTTACGACATTCATTGCAGATTTGCAGTAGGCAATTAGGCATAGTCATCCTTCCATCTATGCGCCAATCGACAATCTATGCGCCAACCAACAATCGTTCATCCTTTTCTCCTTGAATCTCCAAACTAGGGCCGCCTGTTTCGTTTTTTTGGATCTTCGAGTCTGAGGAAGCCGTTAGATTTCACATGGTATCAAAGCTCACAACGATCTAGTTACTTTTCTAGCCAGATCTTCATAAATTCCGGCCATATTTCCATATTTTCCGATCACCTCTGATCTTTCCGTTTGCTTTGTTCTTCTTCTCTCGTGATTTTATTTCTTCACAGCTCTGTGATATCTCAGATCTTCTATTTTTTCACATCATCTGTAACAACCGAATCAACATCCAGTCAATTGAACACATAATACATGCATAATATCACCAATTTCATGCCTATGAAACTCAATAACAATGATTTTTTAAAGAGTTAAATGCCCGGTTGGTACCTGTGGTTTGCAAATATTGCAGACTTGGTCCTAGTGGTTCAATAATTACAAAGTTGGTCCCGATAGTTATAATTTTTGCACTCGGGTGGTCCTTATCACTAACCTATGTTAGATTTTTCAGTTAAATATGTGCAAAACGACATTAATGCCCCTAAACAATTAAGAAAACTAAAAATGTATAAATTACAATTATTAATAAATTCAAGTGGGTTCCATTTCCTACCCCTACCCCTCCCCCACCCCCACCCCCATCCCTACCCCCACCTTCTTCTTCTTCAATCCTCCTGAAATCTTCCTACCATAACCACCCATTTTCAAGTGACAATAAAACCTCCACCACCACTGTCTCACCTCTATCACTGGTAACCCACCACCCATTTTCAGCTTCTACTCTTATGAATCATCATCATCATCATCATCCTCTGTTCTTAATCCCTTACTCATCATCTTCTTCAACAAACAATTTACTCAAATCCGACATGGAAAATTACTCCAAAGATACAATTGTTTCCTTAAACTTTAATTATGTTCGTCAGTTTTAGTGGCCCGTGGCCCTGATCTAATTTTGTATTGATTGTGTTTAATTTGATGTGTTTGAGAAGATAACATCGAGCCCAAAAAGGATCAGCAGAGAGAAGCGTGTGATATGAATCCATCTAAGAAGGTTTCAGATGATATTTGTGGTGGGTTGACGACGGTGGTGGTCGGTTCGACGGTTGTGGTGGGTTACCGGTAGTGGAGGTGAGACAGTGGTGGTGGTGGTGGAGGTTTTATTGTTACCTGAAAATGGGTGGTTATGGTGGGTAGATTTCAGGAGGATTAAAGAAGAAGAAGAAGGTGGGGGGGGGGGGGTGGGGTAGGAAATGGGACCCACTTGAATTTATTAATAATTATATTTTATATATTTTTAGTTTTCTTAATTGTTCAGGGGAGTTTATGTCATTTTACACATATTTAACTGAAAAATCTAATATGGGTTAGTGATAAGGACCACCCGAGTGCAAAAATTACAACTACCGGGACCAACTTTGTAATTATTGAACCACTAGAATCAACTCTGCAATATTTGCTGTAGGTCCCTATCCCGTATGGATCGTAACGAGATTGATAATCAACCAAGGGTGCGGAATCCCCTTGATCAATCGAACAAACAGAAACAAGAATATCAAGATGAAGAACACGACACAAATCACTTTCAATCGGGTCTTCTATTGATTATCCAACACAAGGTTTACAATCAACTCAAGACCCCAAGAAATCTCTCAGCCACTCTCTCTCAAACTCTATTAACTGGCTATCAACTGGCTAACCTAAACCCTAATGCATCATGTTGTTTATATAGGACAACCATGTTTGCATACTGGGCTTTGGTTTGGGCTTGGCCATTCTCCTAGCCCATTACAACAAATTAATTCCCTAACCAATATGCTAAGCCCATTACAAAATATCCAAAGACTAAATAATCAAACTATTAAGCTGTTGTCACAAAACATGCACTAACAAAGTCCCCCTTGACAATAGCTTCATAGTATAACTTTGTCTTCAAACATCTTGCAGTCTTTTGGTCTTTGGATAGCGTCAGCTACACAGCTTCTGACATCAACAGACTCCCCCCTTAGCTGATGCTTCCAATCTCCAAAACTTTCATTCATTGTAGATCAGTTAGCTAGCAATCCTTGGTTAAGCAAATAAGCTTCAACTCTTTCAAAACTCTTTCTGGAATGTAGTAGAAGGATCCTACCATGCATCTTCACACGTTCTTCACTTCACTCTCAATATGCACTTTACTTGTATTCTGCACTTCATTTTGATAACTGCATCAATCTGTTTAGCAACACAAGCAAGTATCTCGAAAAACCATTAGCCTTTTTCACATTTAAAGATAAACCAATATTTTATCTTAGTTTGCAAAAACAACTACCTGTCAATTCAAAATGGAAGTCCTTTTAAAAGGAAATATTTTTGGTATTTTTGATTTTTTAAGAAAGCAGTAAACTATTTACAAAAGCATTAAACACTCTATTTTTGTGAGAATCACCGGTAAGAAGATCATATCAGCACAATCAAACTGTTTTCACACTATTAGATAATTCTTTATTTAATTTTTCGTGAAAAGCAGTTCAAGACGATTACCAGTATGTTTGTCCACTTAAACAAAATGCATGAACATTTCAAGTACCATTACCGTATGATACGTTAAGGTAATTTTATATCTGAAATATGTAGTGTGTCCCACTTCAGGATATACCCCCGCGATCAAGGTATGCACAAAGATTCATCGTAGTAGGTGAGTATACTGATGTCATCCATGAAGATATCCTGACAGTGTCTAGGTCTGCATATAATCTGTTTTATCATGTTTTGATTGCTTAACAATGAACACCCAAATAAATAGATCAAATCCCGGAAATATAAACAACACACTCTATCATGCAAGTATCTTCCCTACCACATATTTCACAAGTCCAATCCAGATTTCTGAAATCTTAACTGGGAATAGGTTGAGAAGAGAACATAATAGATCTTTAGGAGAGATGGTATAATATACAGATCAAATGAGTTTTCTCAGTTTGATATAGGTTTATTGGGTTTCATTTGGGCACTTGAGGGCCTCTTTCGGGTGTATTAGATCTATAGCACGACAACGTACAGCTAGGTCAGCATGTATCTGGATGCAGCAGAAGCTGTCGTTGCCTAGCACCTCCAGGTCAGCATATATCTGGATGCAGCAGAGGAGGTACACGACTTTTTTCAGAGAAGATTTCAGAATCAGATCAAAATTGTGTGTATCGGGACAACATACAGACATTCAAATAGAAATGAGCTAATTCCAAGTAACTTTCTTTCCCGGGGTCATGTACAATTTTAGATCTAAACAGAATGACAGCCAAGATATCCCCAGATGAAATAACAGTATAAAGACCCAAAACTTCAGATTTTGGCAATCTATCAACGCGAGATTTAAGGTCATGTAAACCATACACCACTGATGTGTTCCCCACTCATACTCAGTGCATTTAGGTTTATATCACATTGGTAAGTTGATTATTTCATGCTTTTGCCTACTGGTATATCATATGATGAAGCTACTATCACCCTTGAGCATTTTAAATCAGTTCGAGTGTAACAGTCTAACTTGCTGATGTACTATCATTTCTTCTTTTTCACACAGTGAAAACTCATTTTTGATTTTCTATTTTTTTTATGTTTTTGATTTTTCAATGTTTTTGTATTTTTAAAATTTTATAACTTACTCCCCCTAAACACACGCACTAACTAAACTCTTTTTGGCTTAGAGGAATTTCTCCCCCTAAATTTTTGTTTTCTTGGAGTAAGTTTCAAAAACACAAATTTGAAAACACAAACAAACTCCCACCTTAACCTGACAAAAGTTTTTCAATGTTAAAGTTTAAAATCATCATAACAATCACTGTAGTAAATAGTTCGTTACCAATTTTAACTTACTATTCACCTCAGACACTTAGCAGGAACAACCACTGTTGAACACATCAACAGTCCTTCTTGGTCATCCTGCACATTCTCAACAACTCAGTTAGACTTGAGAACCCAAGCCCTGATGGTCTTGGGTTTTCCAAATTCATCCATTACAGGAACATCCATCCAATATCCATCACACTTCAATGGATCCTTGGGTAAAAAATTTTCTTGATACCTTCTTCTCCCATAATCATACCATGAATTTTGAAAAAAATTTGGATGTTGTTGAACATTCGAGTTACTGAAACCCCTATGTTCGTTTCTTCTTTGAAAATTTCGATTACCAGAAGTCTGGTATCGATTTTGATATCCAAAATTTTTATTTTGACTTTGAAACCGATTTGATTTACCATTATAAAGACTAAAATGTGGAGAAATACTTCTTGGTCTATCAAATCTTTTTGAAGTTGAGGGTTTAGATTGAGATTCAGGTTTATTTGTCTTACAACTAGTTTTTACACTATTGTTTGACCCAACCTGATTCTCTTCCTTAACCTCATCAACCTTTTGTTTACCTTTCTTCAAAGGACAACAACTCGCCACATGTCCTTTGTTGTGACATTTAAAACATGATCTATTCTTATAAGTTTTCTTTTTGTTTGATCCCTTTTTAAATGTGTTGGCCTTTTTGTCTTCAGTATCCTCATCCACTTTTTGAGGTGTACTGTTAGACCCAACAGATTCTTTCAAAGAAACTGGACTATTTGGCAAGTCCACAGCTATCTGATCCACTACTACTTGTGCAGTGGTTACAAAATCAGTTAGCTCATCTTCATTTGGTATAAAAGAGTAGTCTTGATTTTCAGAAGATGAAGCTTTAGTATACCCCACCCCTGTTTTATCATTACTCCTTTTTAAACCTTTTTGAATATGAGTCCTGACTAACGAAGAGTTTCCAAATTTGTCTAACTTACCCTGAAGTTCTACAATTTTGGCTTGTGCATCAGCCAATTCTGTGCACTTTTCCTTAAGCTCGTTAGTCATTTCTTTCACAGTTTCACGAGCCAAATCAATGATCTGTAACAGTTCATTGACTTTGCTTGTTAAACTGCTGATTTCTTGTTCATTTGATTTGAGTTTTGTAAAACAATCTGACTCTCGTTTAATCAAAAGAACATTTGACTCTTTTAACTTTTCTAATTCAGCTGACTGAATTTTGTTTTGCTCCGATAGTCTGTCAACTTTAACCTGTAGTTCACTGCAATTAAGACATGTATGACTTACAGATCCCTTTGAAACTTCTGTCTCCTTCTTCTCTTCTTTTACAACATCTGCTTCTTCATCTAAAGCATGACCTCCTACACTCTGTCTTGATGAACTCTGATAACGTTTTTCCAAAGCTTCCCACAGCTCACTAGAAGTCCCATACTTCTTAAGAGTATATTTAACGCTCTCAGGCAAGGACATCTTTATCACTGCTAAAGCTTTCTTCTCAGCATCAACCATGAGTTTCTCAGATTCATCCATCTTATCATAAGAAATCACTTTAACTCTTCCTTCAACACGATGTGTAGGAGCAATGTACCCATCTATCATACAACTCCACATTCTAGAATCTTCACTTTGAACATATGCCTCAAACTTCTCTTTCCAGTCAGCATATTCTTTGACGTTTTTAAGCTTTGGCCAGTTCTTAACAATCTCACTTCCATTGTTCATCTTAGCCATCACACAGCGTGAAAGTTTAAATGGATTTTGGTAACCTGTGTCAAAATCCAATTCTAACTTCTCTACTGGCCCTTTCGGAGATTTATCTCAAAATCCAGTTCGCTAAAACGATCAAAAATGTCCGAGAAATGTAATCACCAAATTTTACGGGCAAACTCGTCTCGTTACAGCGAACAAAAAATGCCTTATTATTATTATTAAAAACCTAATAATTATTATAATTAGTGTTATTATAATTACTTATTATTATTATTATTAAAAACCTAATGATAGAATAATGATTACTTAATGATTATCAATATTATATTTATTATTATATTAAAAACAAAGCCCGTAACTGTCTGTCTTCTTCTTCGATCAAAACAGCCAACCCTAATAAACAACCGACTGCCGCCAAGATGACCGGTGATAATGTTGAGTGACGACCGGAGACGAAGATGATGGATGATAGACGGAGAGATGGAGGTTGGAGGTACTCGTTCGGTGTTCGAATGATCGGTGAACGGAGGTTTGTCGGAGAAGATGAAGTGGAAGTTGCCGGCGATGACTATAAGTTGCAGGTTGTACTGTGGTGGTCGCCGGAAGTGATCAGCAGTCGACGGTTGCCGGCGATGACTCGAGACCTTATAGACAATACTCGACAGTAGACACGAGATCTCAACTCGAAATCGGAACTCGTAACCCGGTAGTGGTTGCAACTCAAAAGCTTGACACCCCGTTCTTGTAGTGAAGATGATGAACAGTGGAGATGGTTGATGATGACTCGAGACAGTTGAAATGGTTTCGACTAGGACTCGGAACATGATGACTCGAGACTTTGGACACCAAAATGACTCGAGACTATGATGATTGCGAGTGGTAGTGAAGATGACTCGAAACCGGGAGGTATATGTGTCGAGACCTTGATGAAGATGACTCGAGACCAGAACGGTTGCGACTCGTGAATAATGACTGGAAACCGTGAAGATTGATGAGTCGAGACCTTGATGAAGATGACTCGAGACCAGGCTAATGCTGATGACTCGAGACCGCAGAATGATGAGTCGAGACCTTTGTGTGAAGATGATGAAGAGTGATAAGTCGAGACCTTAAACCTTGTTACGACTCGAAACCGTGATTTAGTTGATGATGGCAACTCGAAATAGAAACCTGCACTCAAAATGGTAACTTGTGATGAGAGAGACGATTTCTATAATTTAAAAACCAAAATAAATATTTAGTTTTAAAAGTCAACTAAGATATCCCGAATTTTTTTTTTTGTTATTTCGATTAACTTTGGAAACAAGATATCCCGTAATATATATATTTTTTTTTAATTTTAAAATTTTGCAATTATCTTTTAACAACTTTCACCAAGATCTGAACAGCAAGTTACTAAAAATTTTGAACTTCTTGATGAACATTGACTTGAAACCCGAAGTACGCGATGAACTTCTTGATGATTTCGAAAATTTTTCTTTAACAATCTTCGAAGATCTTGAATCTGTATCAATCTCGAACCAAACAACTAAGAGCAAAAGCTCTGATACCAATTGTAGGTCCCTATCCCGTATGGATCGTAACGAGATTGATAATCAACCAAGGGTGCGGAATCCCCTTGATCAATCGAACAAACAGAAACAAGAATATCAAGATGAAGAACACGACACAAATCACTTTCAATCGGGTCTTCTATTGATTATCCAACACAAGGTTTACAATCAACTCAAGACCCCAAGAAATCTCTCAGCCACTCTCTCTCAAACTCTATTAACTGGCTATCAACTGGCTAACCTAAACCCTAATGCATCATGTTGTTTATATAGGACAACCATGTTTGCATACTGGGCTTTGGTTTGGGCTTGGACATTCTCCTAGCCCATTACAACAAATTAATTCCCTAACCAATATGCTAAGCCCATTACAAAATATCCAAAGACTAAATAATCAAACTATTAAGCTGTTGTCACAAAACATGCACTAACATTTGCAAACCACAGGGACCAACCAGACATTTAACTCTTTTTTAAATTAGCAACATCAAGTGTTAACCATTCTTAAAATACTTGGATTATTGAAGTACCTAAATGATATTGTACTTGTTACATCAATCCATTCAGATGATAATGAAACTTGGAGCAGATCAGACGGTTATGTGTCTGCGTTCTTAACAGCCAGCTTGTCACCATTCTTAATTCATTTGGATCAAAGAACACATTCATCATCATAATTGTAACATGGCGGATTTTGGTGCCAGGGTTTCGTCCATTGAAGATGATGATAATGCTTGTTCTAGGATTTCGTTTGTTGAAGATGATAATGCGTTCATTGAAGATGATAATACGTTCATTGAAGATGATATTGCTAGTTTTAGGGTTTTGTTCATTGAAGATGATGATGTGTGTGAATCTTTGTTAGTTGTTGTGGATCACATAATATTTAGACAATTTTCACCATAATTGGGCTCAGGCCTAAATTTACCGCAAGATCTTTTTAGTGAAGAACAACAATCTCACGTGTCACCACAGGCCCATATGCCAACTGTCCAGCCGCACTCTGATTTAGATGTCTTTCATTTTGGGCTTATAGCAAATTTATCCAACATTTGTGAAAAGGTTGATTCTTGGATATGTTGGTCCCTTTTTGCAACCCTGTTCGAACGATGTAGCTTTCTTCGCTTGTAGAGACGGGTGTTTGTGAAGTGTATAAACATTCAAAGAATAAAAATAGAGACAGTGAGAATGGGATTTCTTCAATGATTAACTCTTATAAAATAAATGTATCATTCTATGAACATAAGAATTAATCTTTGTTTGGAGGAATCATACAAAGAAGAAGGGATCGATCCGAGAATAAACTTGAATCTTGAATGTCACCCCCTAGGCCAAACCAGGGGGTAAACTCACACAAAAAACTCTATATGAAAATATAATTTACAAAGACATACATAATTCCTACGAATGAATTATGTATTTATAGAGATTTTCATATGCCTATCTCAAATGTGATTGGTTGATGGGAAGTTGGTATGTGTGCCCATCCATTTGCATGTGGCTTATCTTCTTTTTATTACCAACTTGTCCTTTTGAATATCTGATGAAAGCTTCACTTTTGAGATAATATATCTTTTCTGATGAAAAACATTTTTCATAAAGAAAAGATTTCTTTTTCTAATGAAAGAAAAGATTCCTTTTTCTTATGAAGGAAAAAAATTCCTTTTTTCCTTTTCTGATGAAAACTTTTCATATTGAAATACTTTCTTTTTCCTTATGAAAGCATTTTCATAGAAAAGATATTTAATGTGTTAATAAGATATATTATCTTATTAACACAATTCTTTGAATATATACATTGTATACTCCATAATGCCCCGCTAACATTTTGAAGTCTTGTAACTTTGTCGTGATCTTTAATAACAGAATTAGAAGCTTGATTTTTTTCTTTCTCGGTCTTCATATTTAGTGCTTCTGGGACGGTTCATCAGTCGGTTCGCCTTGACGGAATTATTTCTAAGTGATTTTAACAATTTTCAACAGCAAATAACTAAAAGTTTCCTAACAGATATATATGCGGATTAGACACCAAAAAATAAACACTAAAAAAATGGCTACAATTTAAGGAATGTGTTTAGTGACGACATCATATTCCTAATTGATGGAGAAAGGTCTGGTGGCAAGAAAAGCTGCTTCTAGGAGGTTGTCAAGTGTTTTCGCTCGACGATTCCATTCTTTGATGGTTGGTTTGGCCCTTGTTCCTGTAACTCGAATCCTAGCCCGGTATATCCCATTTTAGTTTTACACCATTGTGAACCTAACACTATTTTTACTTTCTGATCGAGGTTCTCGGTATTGAAAAATCTTCGTAAACTAAATCACACGTGTATATGTTGACATTTAAGAGATATACAATCAAGAAAATCAAGAGCAATGATGATATATATGCGGATTAGACACCAAAAAATAAACACTAAAAAAATGGCTACAATTTAAGAAATGTATTTAGTGACGGCATCAGATTCCTAATTGATCGAGGTTCTCGGCATTAAAAAAACTTCGTAAACTAAATTACACGTGTATATGTTGACATTTAAAAGATATACTGTTAGGAAACTTTATTTGTAAGTATTGAAGAACATCAGATTCAACTTGATCTATGAAGAAGATAACAGTCCTGAAGATCACAACAAGAAGAAGAAGATCGGATAGGACAACTGAAAGCAACAACATCTACTTCAAAGTATCATAAGTTGATCAAGAGCTGAAGAAGATTATCAGAGAAGGTCTTTCTGATGGATCTGATGATATTTCTGATGAAATATCAT
This sequence comes from Helianthus tuberosus, assembly GCA_030545235.1. Lineage (NCBI taxonomy): Eukaryota > Viridiplantae > Streptophyta > Magnoliopsida > Asterales > Asteraceae > Helianthus > Helianthus tuberosus. The sequence continues at coordinate 166,781,578 of CM060448.1, read as the reverse complement.
CAGTTTCTGACAATTCTGATCATTTGATTTTCTGATGATTTGTTCACCAGAATTTCTGATGAAGTGGTTTATTAGAAATTCTGATAAAAACCCCACTTGTCTAAAAATCAGCTCTATCCTGCCACAATAACCGAAGCAACTTGACATTATTGGATATCATGATGACAAAGGCAACTTGATTGTTGGATTCAATGAATATGTCAAAGAGCTACTTTTTGCAGGAATTATACATGAATAAACAAATGTTTATTCATGTATCCAGCCATCTATAAATAGAAGGCTCATCAAGCAGAGAACAATGAGTTAAGCTTAGCATTCAATACATACTACAAACTCCATTATCCTTTCACCCTCAGAATTCAAGTATTCATTTGTAATAGATAATAATCTTACAATCACCTTGTAAACCATTTTGTTTCAAAGTGATATAAACTTGAAAATTCTGTAGGTCTTCTTTCTTGAAAGTCTGATTTCTATTTCCACACACTATTTTCACATCTATTGAAATCACTTGCCATATTACGTGAAAAGAAGTTTTTAACTCCAAACTGGGACCAACAATTGGTATCAGAGCAGATTGAATAAATCACTTTCAAACGATCAATTGCTCATCTTCTTTTCTCTAAATATGGCCAGCTTTCAAACATGGAATAATGCTTTTAACTTTGGTTCAATGTCCAAACCTCCGACTCTAGTCAGAGAGGAATACCCCCAATGGAAAATCAGGATGGTCAATTTCCTTAATGGTCATGACCAAGCTCTGTTTCAATCCATTGAAAGGGGTCCACATGTACCAATGACTGAAATACCAGCTATTCCAGCAACTGATCAATCACCAGGAATCCCTACCTCCCGGGCACCTAAAGGTGAAACACTTTGGAGCCCAGAAGACAAGGATCTGGTGGCTGCAGATGAAAGGGCAAAATCACTTTTAATAATGGCTATCCCTAATGACATATTTTCACAAGTTGATGCATGTGCATCAGCTAAGGAAATATGGGATTAGTTGGAAAATCTTTGTGAATGAGGAGAAAGGATGAAAAGAAACAAAAGAACAAACAATGTTTCCTCATATGAGAGATTCAAAAGCTTACCTAATGAAAAATTAAATGAAACATATCAAAGATTTACAAAACTTTTGAATGAGCTAAAGAAATTGGGGATAACAAAATCAAATGATGAAAGAAACATAAAAAATCTGGATGCCTTACCTAGAGAATGGAGAAGTCTAACCATGACTTTGTCCTCAACCTTAGAACTAGGTAATATGAGTCTTCATGACTTATACAACATTCTGGTCCCCAAAGAAGAAGAAATATTTGAAGAATCCATTCAAAGAGGGGGATCTTTAGCTTTAATCTCAAACTCACAAAGAACACCTACCAATGATCCACAACCATCAAACAGTCAAAATCTTGAAATTTCTGATACATCATCAGATTTTTCAGCTTTTGCTGAAGCAATTGCACTGCTCACTAAAACCTTTGAGCAGTGGTTGAGGGGAGGAGGCCAAAGATACCAGAAAAGTGACAGAGGGAGGATGGATGGAAGATCTAGGGAAGAAGGTAGATCTAAGGATAAGGGAAAGGCTGAAGTTGTGTGTTATAAGTGCAAACAGAGAGGTCACTATGCATCAGAATGCAAAACCAAGAAACTGAAGGATGTTGCATATTATGAGAAGAAGCTGGAAGAAGCAAAGAAGCAACAACAAGTCAGTTTGATTGCAGGGACAGATACATGGCTATCTGATGAAGAAGAAGAAATGGCTAATTTCTGCCTTATGGCACTTTCTGATGAACTACCAGAAACTTCAGGATAGAAGGTAAATTTAGATAATCTTGATCTTGAACACAAGCTAAACAAGCTCATGTCAGATTTTTTAAATCTGCAAGATAAACATAAATCAGATAGTATAAATCTGATGAGTTGCAAAGGACCATGAATAAAATTATACTTGAAAACCAATTACTGATAGAAGAAAGTTTAGATCACAGAGCTCAAATTGAATTTTATGAAAATGAAAGAAAAGATCTTTACAAGAAAATTCATGATAAGGAAATCAATGTAAGAGGTTTTCAACAAGCTAAGGAATTCATAAACTTTATTGAGTCCACACCAAAGAACAAAGGAGGGGGTTTAGGGTATGCAAAAAAAAGTGAAATTAAACCCACCATCTTTGTAAAAGCAACACATCAGATTTCTGATAAATTTTTATCAGAATCTGATTCTGAATCATGCAAATCAACCAGTTCTGAATACTCTTTTGAAATTCAAGAAAAAGTTCACTCATTGTTTCAAGAAGCAGTTCACTCATTGTTTCAAAATTATCCAATCGTTCCATCACAAGAAAAAATATCAGAAAATTATGATAAAGAATCTTGTATGTGTGTTGATATACTGAAGCTTGTTCAACACCATCTCCAAAAGAAGAGTGAAAAATCTGTTTATGGCTCAGCATATAACCTATATTCTGATGAAAGACCATCAAGAGAAAATAATCTGATTAAAATCTCATCAGAAAGAGTACCCAAGAAAGTCTGGGTACCAAAAACCCTATAATTTTTCCATTTCAGGATCATCATGTGCAGCAGATCTGGTACTGCGATTCTGGAAGCTCCAAGCACATGACCGGTGACAGGATCTTACTCAGTAACTTTGTTTCAAAACTAGGTAAAATGGTAAATTTTGGAAATGGAGTAAAAGGGAGGATTATGGGATATGGATGCATAAGGTATGAATGTTTGACCATAGAATAAGTAGCATATGTAGAAGGCTTAAAGTGCAATCTGCTGAATTGTGGTCAATTCTGTGAGAAAGGTCTTTTAGATAACCTTATTACCAGAAAAATGCTTGATAATTGGTTTCGATGATAATCAAAGAACAAGATCATAAATCTGATAAAACACCAGAAAATCTGATAAATTATCAGAAAATCTGATGTATCATCAGAAAATCTGATATATCATCAGAACATCTGATGAATCATCAGAAATTCTGATGTTCATCAGAAAACTTGTTGAAAAATCAGAATCATCCTTGATTATTAGAACAAATTCATGCATGTCACCATCTTTATTCATATCTCATATCTGCATATTCATAACTATAGATTTTTCGTCTAATTTTCATTATTAGTTTATATTGCATTTTTTTTCTTAGGGCTGATAACGTCATAGACAGAAAATTTTTTGGGAACTCGTTAATGGTAGTTAAGCTCTTTCTCTCCTTCATTCAATACATCTCATCAATATTAAGGAGATTGAAGTGACATATAGACAGGTAATCATGATAAATTATCAGAAAATGGCCGCCTAAATCATTAAATGCAGGAGAGTTTATCTCAGTTATTCTTTATGCCATCTGATAGAAAATTAAATAACAAAGACTGTGATGAACAAAATCTATAAGTAAGTAGATATCATTTATGGCAAACTTCAAGTTTACTATAAATGATCACCACCTTGAGCTAAGACTGTCATCATCACATAAGGAAACCCTAGAAAATTCAACTTCATCTTCTTCTTCATACTCACACTTCCTCATACTCACAAACATGCTTACCATTAAAGCTGATCGTTTCCCACTTCCTTATCATCCTTATCACAACCTCAGACTGAGGACCAACCTTGAGGGTCCTCAATGGGAAGGATGCCAAACCATACTGAATCTGATCATGGGAAGTCGTTTGAAGTATGCCCTCACAACCCACATAATGGTGTACCCAGACATTCTTCAAATGTTCTGAAAAAATGCATCATTATCAGAATATGAGAGTAGAAGACAGATGGTTATCGAAAGTGTGGTGCTTAACAAAAGCGTTTTGGTAACTGAAGATATCATCAGGACGGTTTTACAACTCAATGATGATAATGAAGTTATGATGTTCACAAGGGCACATATAGATGAAACCTTGGAGCAGATGGGTTACAATCCTGCAAATCCACTACGAGTAATCACCAAAAATGGCTTCATCAAGCCATGGCAATATCTGATCACACAAATGGGAGCATGCTTCTCAAAGAAGATTATCAATCATCATGAAGCCTCCTATAGGTTGATGGAGCCTTTACGAGCACACGTACTAGACACACCTTACAATTTCTCTTATTACTTAATAAAAGGTTTTTCAAGTAATATGTGGTCTGGCAAGCCATTCTTGGTTTATCCTCGTTTTCTGATGAGGATAATCACGAGTCAGCTAGGCTTTGGAGGTGTTCCTGCAGGTTATCCCAGAGCTGAGATGAGACTTCAACAAAACATGAATCTCAACATGCTCATACCTACTAATCAGAATTCTGGTTTGGTGACTGATCTGTGGTTGCTCCTTGAGATGGATCATGGAGAAGGAATGGACCTTGATTAGGTCAACTTCTTTTAAACTTGGTGTGTGTAGATATTCTCCTTGTTAACATGTTAATATAGTATGTTACTAATGTTGCTCTGTTGTCTGGCTCATGGTTTGGGGGAAAAGAAAAATGGGTAAAGATAAATGAGAAGTCAAATATTAAAAAAATCAAGGAATGATCATCAGAAAACAAATTATTTGATACAAAATTCTGAGTTTCTGATAACATGAGACTAAAATCTGGTAATATAAATTAAAATTTCTCTCTAATTTTTTTTTCTGTTAAAACTTCAAAATGATGAAAAGTTTTAGAAAAAATCAGAAAAAGTTAAAAGACTTGGATGCCACCAGAGAATCATATGTAAGTCTACTGACCTCATCTCATTCCCTCTCATCTCAAAAAAAAAAAGGATACTAGTACACCTCTTATTCAATCAAAAGAGAAACTTCAAAATCTGTTGAAAAAGGCCACAAGTTTAGGGGGAATTTCAATTAAGAAATTCTGTTAAAAATTGTTGATTTCTGTTGACCACATGTGAAAGGTCAACAAAATTCAAAACAGAAGAAAATATAAATTCTTAACAGAATTTCTGGTCAATTTCTGATGACATCATCAGAATGGATTTTTGACTATGAAAAAGGAGGAATATTAAGAAGAAAACTGATTGGACCATTAACAAAATGGGGTCCACATAAATGAAAAGGTGTCATATGACCGATAGTATTCTCCCATCAAAATTCAGTTTAAAAAAAATTGTGATGGAATGATTGAAGAAACTACAAGTTGAAAGGGCATAACCACGATTACACAATCAACCGTCATAAAATGTCTTGATACCCACGATCCAACGGTTACATTCTGAACCAAATTTCACATCACACGATCTAACGATAATAAAGATAATTAACGATCTTTTAGCCGCCATTACATGGCACGTTCCATATCCCCTCAACTCCATAAACCCATAAATCTCTGCTAAAACCCTCACTATATAACACATACTTAGCAGAAATTAAAAAAATCACTCACCTTCTTCACAAGAACTTCAAACCGCAATATCCCCTGTTTTTCACTCAAAATCCAAAAATCCCTAAATTTCGAACCCTAACTCACAAAATTCAACGATGGCAGAAGTAAACCTCAACATCCCAATTGTTCAACATGATGTACCTTTTGTTGAAGACACATAATTCCTATCAATGAAAGAAAATAACCTGCTGATGAATATAGAGCATTCAGAATATGATGAGAGATGTCAACTTTTGATAGAATATCTCGTGAAATGTCCAATCTCAAGTGCACTAACAAAAGGAAGAGAAATACTAGAAAAGTTAATATAGCAATTTGTCCACACTTTCACTGAAGATGAAGAAAATCAGGTCTCTGCTCATGTATAGGGAAATGTTTCAGTAACATTAACTCCTGCAAGGGTAAGAGAATGGCTTGAACTTCCAGTTCTTGAAATTACATTGAAGCACCAAGCAGAGAAGATTTGATAAGCTTTATTATTGAGCTTGGTTACAAGAACAAGAAAATTAACAAAATTGGAGCAGTAAGAAGAAATGAAATGCCAGCCATCTGGCAAGTGGTGATGGAAGTGTTAAACAAATGCCTCACATCAAAGATAGGAGGAGCTGATCAAGTCAATCAAGCTATTCTGTCAATCATGTATGGACTCATAACTGGGTTCAAACTTGATTATGGGACAGAAATCTTCAACCTACTCAAAAGATCAATCCTTACCAGAAATGGAAGAATAACCTCACACCTGCCATATCCAAGGTTTATTTCAATTTTTATTTCTGAAACTTTTGCTGAAAGGAACATAGAAATTCCAATTTTGGAAGATGTCTGGAGTTCAAAAACCATGAAAGCCTGGAGTGCCACTCATGGATGGGAATCAGACAAAGATATCCCTGAGTTACTAGAAAGCATGCTGTGCCTCATTGCACCAGACTCACAATACAGATTGCAATATGAAGAACTTCTTGCAAATCAGATACTCCAACAGAAGAACCTAGCAAAGAAGTTTTTAACTGCTCCTCGTCACCATAAGAAGAAGAAGTTGAGAAGTCCTGGTCATTAGAAACAGAGGCTGCAGGAGGAGAAGGAGTTCTGATGATAACAAACTCACCAGAAAATAAGACAGAACATGCTGAGAGCCAAAAGATTCCTGAAGCTGGAACTCATCTTGAGTTTGATATTCATCAAGAGAAAGAACATCAACACTATGAAGAATCTCATATTGCTGGAGGAACTCATGAAGATGCTGAAGATCAACATTATGAAGAAACTCATTTTGGTGGAGCAACAAATGAAGCGACTGAAGTCATACATCATGATAAGTCTCGGGTTGGTGGTACATCTCTTTTAAACATAGTTTTAGTTGATATTCCTTCAAAAAGAACTAACTCAGAAGATTCAATTAATGTTTCTTACAAGTTAGAATATAGAAACACTGATGTTAATGAGGAGGTTACTAGTTCCATTCATCTCAACTCTGAATCAGAAAATGAGGAAGAGGTTGAGATCTCAACATATAGAGATCAGGGAACTGATCAAGGAAATCTGGTAAAAGGTAATCTGTTTACCTCAAAAACTTGTAGAGAATCATATATTGATATGACTCAAGGACATAAGGAAATCCAGGATGAAAATGTATTTTTCACCTCTGGTGGATATGATTCTGGTACACTTAAGGTTGCACCAAAATCTGGTAAAGCCAAAAGTGATCCAATCATTTCCAAAATGGCAGCAAATGTGTTTACAACCGGAGTGTTAGAAGGAACATCTGTTGTTCCAAATATCCCTGAAACACCCATGACACAAGAAAATTTGGAAACTGTCCTAGAAAATGTTTACAAAGCCTGCAAAAGAAGTCCAGTAGAAGAAAAGCTTGATTTGTTGCTGTCAGAGATACAAGGTCAAAGGGCAGATATGAAGACTTTATCAGAATCAGTGGAGGTGATAAAGACACAAACTGAAAGAAACACTGAAGCACTAAAGTCTCTTCAAAAGTTAAAGGAAAAGGCACTAGAAACCAACATCTCTGCATCAGAAATTCAGAGGATTTTCACAGTAGAAAAGATCAAGACACAAGTTACAAGTGTTGTGGAGTCAAGACAATCAAGCAGTGCAAACAAGGTCTTGGAGGAAATCACCATCCTAAGGGCAAGCAACAATAGTATCACAGATGCCCTTGAGAAGCTGACAAAAGAATGGGCTGCCATGCAGAAGAAAGCTCAAACTGAATTTACAAAAGTTCAGAAAAGCATAGCCAGCAACTCAAATCTGGTAGGAGAGGTGCAACATCTGATGAAGAAAATGCAATTCAACATTGCCAGATTGGCTAAAGTGGATCCCAAAGAAATCATGAAGGAAATTCCTATTGAAGGATCACACCAACAAATTCCAAAGTCAACCCCACAACAATCATCCGCTACACCAATCACCGAAGCTGGAACCACTATGATGGGACCACCTCCAAATGTCTCAAAAGATGAAATGCTGAAAAGGTTAGCAACTTCAAAACCTCAAGTTTTCACAAATTTGAAACTTATAACATCTCAAACTGTTCCAAAACCAACTTCTTCTGATGACACCGCCATAAGTAAATTGATGAATCTGCAAACAATGAATGAATGGGAATAAGAAGCTGATTCAAGAAAACCACAGATTGTCAAAAGAAAAATCTCTGAAACTCAATCTGTCATGGTTAGAGAGATTGATAGGGATATAATGATATTCCCTGAATACAATCTGGTAAAATACTATTGGTCAAAAGAAGATGTACCAGAAAGGCCACCAACTCCTATCAGAATGGCTATAAGGGCAAAGAGGTTAGAAAGAGGACCAAGAAGCATTCACTACACCAATGAGAATCCAGTAAAACGAATCATAAAAGTGGATGAAGTAAAAATTGGAACCGATGGTGTTGGAGGAACTTATATGCAGAACAGATACACACTTCTAAGAGAAAATGGGGAAGAAGAAAAAGTGATTGATGCAGAAATTGCTGATAGATTACATCCTTTGGACATTCTGTTCATGAAGGATTAGTATGAAAAAGAAAATAAAAACAACAAAGAAGTCAGAAGAGCATTAAAGGGCATATCAAATGCTGGAATAAAGCTGTTTGAAAGAATGGCTTTTTCTGACTTTGATTTATGCATCAACTATGATTATGTGCACAACAAAAAGGTCTATATCAGTGCACCAAAGTCAAGAATTCCCTCAGAGCTGATGGAAGATGCAAGATCTGGAGACATCATTGAACTGCCAAGGAAAAATGACAGACATAACTATGGTGTAATCTATAGAGATATTGAGAAGAACAAAGCTCTGTTCAGAAGTGTTGATATCTGCAAATACTCAAATCAGACTCTAAAGTTTATTATGAAAAGTATGAATAGGAGACAGGAACAATTTCAGAAGACATGAATGAACAAAGAGAATCAAAGACAGGAAATTGAACAAATGATTGAAGAATGGATTCAAGCAAGAAGCTGGTACAAAGACATGTATGACATCTGCAACAAGTATATCTCTTACAAGAAGCAATTAAAGGATGGAGATGTACTAAAGAAATTGAAGCTATTTTGAAGAACATATCTGTTTTGAATTTTCATTTCATTATGTAATTTGTTTTTCTGAATAGCAGTAACTGGTTTAATTTTCAAATTTTAAGTTTCCACTGTTTGGAAATTTTCTGTTCATGAGATAGTTCATTTTCTTACAATACTTAGGGGGAAACTGTTAGGAAACTTTATTTGTAAGTATTGAAGAAAATCAAATTCAACTTGATCTATGAAGAAGATAACAGTCCTGAAGATCACAACAAGAAGAAGAAGATCGGATAGGACAACTGAAAGCAACATCTACTTCAAAGTATCATAAGTTGATCAAGAGCTGAAGAAGATTATCAGAGAAGGTCTTTCTGATGGATCTGATGATATTTCTGATGAAATATCATCAGCTTCTGACAATTCTGATCATCAGATTTTCTGATGATTTGTTCACCAGAATTTCTGATGAAGTGGTTTATCAGAAATTCTGATAAAAACCCCGCTTGTCTAAAAATCAGCTCTATCCTACCACAATAACCGAAGCAACTTGACATTATTGGATATCATGATGACAAAGGCAACTTGATTGTTGGATTCAATGAATATGTCAAAGAGCTACTTTTTGCCGGACTTATACATGAATAAACAAATGTTTATTCATGTATCCAGCCATCTATAAATAGAAGGCTCATCAAGCAGAGAACAATGAGTTAAGTTTAGCATTCAATACTACTACAAACTCCATTGTCCTTTCACCCTCAGAATTCAAGTATTCATTTGTAATAGATAATAATCATACAATCACCATGTAAACCATTTTATTTCAAAGTGATATAAACTTGAAAATTCTGTAGGTCTTCTTTCTTGAAAGTCTGATTTCTATTTCCGCACACTATTTTCACATCTATTGAAATAACTTGCCATATTACGTGAAAAGAAGTTTTTAAGTCCAAACTGGGACCAACATATACAGTCAAGAAAATCAAGAGTAATGGTGATATATATATGCGGATTAGACACCAAAAAATAAACACTTAAAAAATGGCTACAATTTAAGGAATGTGTTTAGTGACGGCATCAGATTCCTAATTGATGGAGAAAGGTCTGGTGGCAAGAAAAGCTGCTTCTAAGAGGTTGTCAAGTGTTTTCGCTCGACGATTCCATTCTTAGATGGTTGGTTTGGCCCATTTTCCTGCAACTCGAATCCTAGCCTGGTATATCCCATTTTAGTTTTACACCATTGTGAACCTAACACATTTTTTACTTTCTGATCGAGGTTCTCGGTATTGAAAAATCTTCGTAAACAAATCACACGTGTATATGTTGACATTTAAGAGATATACAGTCAAGAAAATCAAGAGCAATGGTGATATATATGCGGATTAGACACCAAAAAATAAACACTCAAAAAATGTCTACAATTTAAGGAATTTGTTTAGTAACGGCATCAGATTCTTAATTGACGGAGAAAGGTCTGGTGGCAAGAAAAGCAGCTTCCAGGAGGTTGTCAAGTGTTTTCACTCGACGATTCCATTCTTGGGTGGTTGGTTATGCCCTTGTTCCTGTAACTCGAATCCTAGCCTGGTATATCCCATTTTAGTTTTACACCATTGTGAACCATACGCCTTTTTTACTCTCTGATTGAGGTTCTCGGCATTGAAAAATCATCGTAAACTAAATCACACGTGTATATGTTGACATTTAAGAGATATACGGTCACGAAAATCACGAGCAATGGTGATATATATACGGATTAGACACCAAAAAATAAACACGAAAAAAATGGCTACAATTTAAGGAATGTGTCTAGTGACGGCAACAAATTCCTAATTGATAGAGAAAGGTCTGGTGGCAAGAAAAGCTGCTTACAGGTGGTTGTCAAGTGTTTTTGCTCGATGATTCCATTCTTAGGTTGTTGGTTTAGCCTTTGTTCATGTAACTCGAATCCTAGCCCGGTATATCCAATTTTAGTTTTACACCATTGTAATCGTTACGCCTTTTTTAGTCTCTGATCGAGGTTCTCGGCATTGAAAAATCTTCGTAAACTAAATCACACGTGTATATGTTGATATTTAAGAGATATACAGTAAAAAAAATCAAGAGCAATGGTGATATATATGCGGATTAGACACCAAGAAATAAACATTCAAATAATGGCTACAATTTAAGGAATGTGTTTAGTGACGGCATCAGATTCCTAATTGATGTAGAAAGGTCTGGTGGCAAGAAAAGCTGCTTCCAGGAGGTTGTCAAGTCTTTTCGCTCGACGATTCCATTCTTGGGTGGTTGGTTTGGCCCTTGTTCCTGTAACTCGAACCCTAGCTCGGTATATCGCATTTTAGTTTTACACCATTGTCAACCTTACGCCTTTTTTACTCTCTGATTGAGGTTTTCGGCATTGAAAAATCATCGTAAACTAAATCACACGTGTATATGTTGACATTTAAGAGTTATATAATCAAGAAAATCAAGAGCAATGGTGATATATATGCGGATTAGACAACAAAAAATAGACACTCAAAAAATGGCTACAATTTAAGGAATGTGTTTAGTGACGACATCAGATTCCTAATTGATGGAGAAAGGTCTGGTGGCAAGAAAAGCTGCTTCCAGGAGGTTGTCAAGTGTTTTCGCTCGACGTTTCCATTCTTGGGTAGTTGGTTTAGCCCTTGTTCGTGTAACTCGAATCCTAGCCCGGTATATCCCATTTTAGTTTTACACCATTGTGAGCGTTACTCCTTTTTTACTCTCTGATCGAGGTTCTCGGCATTGAAAAATCTTCGTAAATTAAATCACACCTGTATATGTTGACATTTAAGAGATATACAGTCAAGAAAATCAAGAGCAATGGTGTTATATATGCGGATTAGACACAAAAAAAAACACTCAAAAAATGGCTACAATTTAAGGAATGTGTTTAATGACGGCATCAGATTCCGAATTAACGGAGAAAGATCTGGTGGAAAGAAAAGCTGCTTCCAGGAGGATGTCAAGTGTTTTCACTCGACGATTCCATTCTTGGGTGGTTGGTTTGGCCCATGTTACTGTAACTCGAATCCAAGCCCGATATATCCCATTCTAGTTTTACAGCATTGTGAACCTTACGCCCTTTTTACTCTCTGATCGAGGTTCTCAGCATTGAAAAATCTTCGTAAACTAAATCACACGTGTATATGTTGACATTTAAGAGATATACAGTCATGAAATCAAGAGCAATGGTGATATATATGCGGATTAGACACCAAAAAATAAACACACAAAAAATGGCTACAATTTAAGGAATATCTTAAGTGACGAAACCGGATTCCTAATTGATGGAGAAAGGTCGGGTGGCAAGAAAAGCTGTTTCCAGGAGGTTGTCAAGTGTTTTCACGCGACGATTCCATTCTTGCGTGGTTGGTTTGGCTGTTGTTCCTGTAACTCGAATCCTAGCCCGGTATATCCCATTTTAGTTTTACACCTTTGTGAACCTGACTCCTTTTTTACTCTCTGATCGAGGTTCTCGGCATTGAAAAACCTTTGTAAACTAAATCACACGTGTATATGTTGACATTTAAGAGATATACAGTCAAGAAAATCAAGTGCAATGGTGATATATATGCGGATTAGACACCAAAAAATAAACACTCAAAAAATGGCTACAATTTAAGGAATGTGTTTAGTGACGGCATCAACTTCCTAATTGATGGAGAGAGGTCTGGGGGCAAGAAAAGCAGCTTCCGGGAGGTTGTCAAGTGTTTTCGCTCGACAATTCCATTCTTGGGTGGTTGGTTTGTCCCTTGTTCCTGTAACTCGAACCTAGCCCGGTATATCCCATTTTCGTTTTACACTATTGTGAACCTTTCGCCTTTTTTACTCTCTGATCGAGGTTCTCGGCATTGAAAAATCTTCGTAAACTAAATCACACGTGTATATGTTGACATTTAAGAGATATACGGTCAAGAAAACCAAGAGTAAAAGGTGATATATATGCGGATTAGACACAAAAAAATAAACACTAAAAAAATGGCTACAATTTAAGGAGTGTGTCTAGTGACGGCATCATATTCCTAGTTGATGGAGAAAGGTCTGTTGGCATGAAAAGCTGCTTCCAGGAGGTTCTCAAGTGTTTTCGCTCGACGATTTCATTCTTGAGTGGTTGGTTTAGCCTTTGTTCCTGTAACTCGAATCCTAGCCTGGTATATCCCATTTTAGTTTTACACCATTGTGAACCTTACGCCTTTTTTACTCTCTGATCGAGATTCTCTGCATTGAAAAATCTTCGTAAACTGAATCACACATGTATATGTTGACGTTTAAGAGATATACAGTCAAAAAAATCAAGAGCAAAGGTGATATATATGCGGATTAGAGACCAAAAAATAAACACTCAAAAAATGGCTACAATTTAAGGAATGTGTTTAGCGACGGCATCAGATTCCTAATTGATGGAGAAAGGACTGGTGGTAAGAAAAGCTGCTTCCAGGAGGTTGTCAAGTGTTTTCGCTCAACGATTACATTCTTGGGTGGTTGGTTTGGCCCTTGTTCCTGTTACTCGAATCCTAGCCTGGTATATCCCATTTTAGTTTTACACCATTGTGAGCCTTACGCTTTTTTTACTCTCTGATTGAGGTTCTCGGCATTGAAAAATCTTCATAAACTAAATCACACGTGTATATGTTGACATTTAAGAGATATATCGTCAAGAAAATCAAGAGCAATGGTGATATATATGCAGATTAGACACCAAAAAATAAACACTAAAAATGCCTACAATTTAAGGAATTTGTCTAGTGACGGCATCCGATTCCTAATTGATGGAGAAAGGTCTGGTGGCGTGAAAAGATGCTTCCAGGAGGTTGTTAAGTGTTTTCACTCGACGATTCCATTCTTGGGTGGTTGGTTTGGCTGTTGTTCCTGTAACTCGAATCCTACCCCGGTATATCCCATTTTAGTTTTACACCTTTGTGAACCTTACGCCTTTTTTACTCTCTGATTGAGGTTCTCGGCGTTGAAAAATCTTCGTAAACTAAATCACACGTGTATATGTTGACATTTAAGAGATATACAGTCAAGAAAATCAAGAGCAAAGGTGATATATATGCGGATTAGACACCAAAAAATAAACACTAAAAAAATGGCAACAATTTAAGGAATGTGTCTAGTGACGGCATCATATTCCTAATTGATGGAGAAAGGTCTGGTGGCATGAAAAGCTGCTTCCAGGAGGTTGTCAAGTGTTTTCGTTCGACGATTCCATTCTTGAGTGGTTGGTTTGGCCCTTGTTCCTATAACTCGAATCCTAGCGTGGTATATCCCATTTTAGTTTTACACCATTGTGAACCTTACGACTTTTTTACTCTCTGATCGAGATTCTCTGCATTGAAAAATCTTTGTAAACTAAATCAAAAGTGTATATGTTGACGTTTAAGAGATATACAGTCAAGAAAATTAAGAGCAATGGTGATATATATGCGGATTAGAAACCAAAAAATAAACACTCAAAAAATGGCTACAATTTAAGGATTGTGTTTAGTGACGGCATCAGATTCCTAATTCATGGAGAAAGGACTGGTGGTAAGAAAAGCTGCTTCTAGGAGGTTGTCAAGTGTTTTCGCTCGACGATTCCATTCTTGGGTGGTATGTTTGGCCCTTGTTCCTGTAACTCGAATCGTAGCCCGGTATATCCTTTTAGTTTTACACCATTGTGAGCCTTCCGCCTTTTTTTCTCTCTGATCGAGGTTCTCGGCATTGAAAAATCTTCATAAACTAAATCACACGTGTATATGTTGACATTTAAGAGATATACGATCAAGAAAACCAAGAGTAAAAGGTGATATATATGCGGATTAGACACAAAAAAATAAACACTAAAAAAATGGCTACAATTTAAGGAGTGTGTCTAGTGACGGCATCATATTCCTAGTTGATGGAGAAAGGTCTGGTGGCATGAAAAGCTGCTTCCAGGAGGTTGTCAAGTGTTTTCGCTCGACGATTTCATTCTTGAGTGGTTGGTTTAGCCCTTGTTCCTGTAACTCGAATCCTAGCCTGGTATATCCCATTTTAGTTTTACACCATTGTGAACCTTACGCCTTTTTTACTCTCTGATCGAGATTCTCTGCATTGAAAAATCTTCGTAAACTGAATCACACATGTATATGTTGACGTTTAAGAGATATACAGTCAAAAAAATCAAGAGCAATGGTGATATATATGCGGATTAGAGACCAAAAAATAAACACTCAAAAAATGGCTACAATTTAAGGAATGTGTTTAGCGACGGCATCAGATTCCTAATTGATGGAGAAAGGACTGGTGGTAAGAAAAGCTGCTTCCAGGAGGTTGTCAAGTGTTTTCGCTCAACGATTCCATTCTTGGGTGGTTGGTTTGGCCCTTGTTCCTGTTACTCGAATCCTAGCCCGGTATATCCCATTTTAGTTTTACACCATTGTGAGCCTTACGCTTTTTTTACTCTCTGATCGAGGTTCTCGGCATTGAAAAGTCTGTATAAACTAAATCACACGTGTATATGTTGACATTTAAGAGATATATCGTCAAGAAAATCAAGAGCAATGGTGATATATATGCAGATTAGACACCAAAAAATAAACACTAAAAAATGCCTACAATTTAAGGAATGTGTCTAGTGACGGCATCAGATTCCTAATTGATGGAGAAAGGTCTGGTGGCATGAAAAGATGCTTCCAGGAGGTTGTTAAGTGTTTTCACTCGATGATTCCATTCTTGGGTGGTTGGTTTGGCTGTTGTTCCTGTAACTCGAATCCTACCCCGGTATATCCCATTTTAGTTTTACACCTTTGTGAACCTTACGCCTTTTTTACTCTCTGATTGAGGTTCTCGGCGTTGAAAAATCTTCGTAAACTAAATCACACGTGTATATGTTGACATTTAAGAGATATACAGTCAAGAAAATCAAGAGCAAAGGTGATATATATGCGGATTAGACACCAAAAAATAAACACTAAAAAAATGGCAACAATTTAAGGAATGTGTCTAGTGACGGCATCATATTCCTAATTGATGGAGAAAGGTCTGGTGGCATGAAAAGCTGCTTCCAGGAGGTTGTCAAGTGTTTTCGCTCGACGATTCCATTCTTGAGTGGTTGGTTTGGCCCTTGTTCCTATAACTCGAATCCTAGCGTGGTATATCCCATTTTAGTTTTACACCATTGTGAACCTTACGACTTTTTTACTCTCTGATCGAGATTCTCTGTATTGAAAAATCTTTGTAAACTAAATCAAACGTGTATATGTTGACGTTTAAGAGATATACAGTCAAGCAAATCAAGAGCAATGGTGATATATATGCGGATTAGAAACCAAAAAATAAACACTCAAAAAATGGCTACAATTTAAGGAATGTGTTTAGTGACGGCATCAGATTCCTAATTGATGGAGAAAGGACTGGTGGTAAGAAAAGCTGCTTCCAGGAGGTTGTCAAGTGTTTTCGCTCGACGATTCCATTCTTTGGTGGTATGTTTGGCCCTTGTTCCTGTAACTCGAATCGTAGCCCGGTATATCCTATTTTAGTTTTACACCATTGTGAGCCTTCCGCCTTTTTTTCTCTCTGATCGAGGTTCTCGGCATTGAAAAATCTTCATAAACTAAATCACACGTGTATATGTTGACATTTAAGAGATATACCGTCAAGAAAATCAAGAGCAATGGTGATATATATGCGGATTAGACACCAAAAAATAAACCCTAAAAAATGGCTACAATTTAAGGAATGTGTTTAGTGACGGCATAAGATTCCTAATTGATGGAGAAAGGTCTGGTGGCAAAAAGGCTGATTTCAGGAGGTTGTCAAGTGTTTTCGCTCGATGATTCCATTCTTGGGTGGTTGGTTTGTCCCTTGTTCCTGTAACTCTAATCCTATCCCGGTATATCCCATTTTAGTTTTACACCAATGTGAAACTTACGCCTTTTTTACTCTCTGATCGAGGTTCTTCGCATTGAAAAATCTTCGTAAACTAAATCAGACGTGTATATGTTGACATTTAAGAGATATACATTCAAGAAAATCAAGAGCAATGGTGATATATATGCGGATTAGACACCAAAAAATAAACACTCAAAAAATGGTTACAATTCAAGGAATATGTTTAGTTACGGCATCAGATTCCTAATTGATGGAGAAAGGTCAGGTGGCAAGAAAAGCTGGTTCAAGGAGGTTGTCAAGTGTTTTCACTCGACGATTCCGTTCTTGGGTGGTTGGTTTGGCCCTAGTTCCTGTAACTCGGATCCTAGCCCGTTATATCACATTTTTGTTTTACACCCTTGTGAACCTTACGCCTTTTTTAATCTCTGATCGAGCTTCCCGGCAGTGAAAAATCTTCGTAAACTAAATCACACGTGTATATGTTGATATATATGCGGATTAGGTACCAAAAAATAAAAATTCAAAAAAAGGCTACAATTTAAGGAATGTGTCTAGTGACGACATTAGATTCCTAATTAATGGAGAAAGGTCTGGTGGCAAGAAAAGCTGCTTCCAGGAGGTTGTCAAGTGTTTTCGCTCGACGATTCCGTTCTTGGGTGGTTGGTTTGACCCTTGTTCCCGTAACTCGAATCCTAGCCCGTTATATCACATTTTTGTTTTACAACATTGTGAATCTTACGCCTTTTTTACTCTCTGATCGAGGCTCTCGGCATTGAAAAATCTTCGTGAACTAAATCACTCGTGTATATGTTGACATTTAAGAGTTATACAGTCAAGAAAATCAAGTGCAATAGTGATATATATGCGGATTAAACACCAAAAAATAAACACTCAAAAAATGTCTACCATTTAAGGAATGTGTTTAGTGACGGCATCAGATTTCTAGTTGATGGAGAATGGTCTGGTGGCAAGAAAAGCTGGTTCAAGGAGGTTGTCAAGTGTTTTCACTAAACGATTCCGTTCTTGGGTGGTTGGTTTGGCCCTAGTTCCTGTAACTCGGATCCTAGCCCGTTATATCACATTTTTGTTTTACACAATTGTGAACCTTACGCCTTTTTTAATCTCTGATCGAGCTTCCCGGCAGTGAAAAATCTTCGTAAACTAAATCACACGTGTATATGTTGATATATATGCGGATTAGGCACCAAAAAATAAAAATTCAAAAAAAGGCTACAATTTAAGGAATGTGTCTAGTGACGACATTAGATTCCTAATTAATGGAGAAAGGTCTGGTGGCAAGAAAAGCTGCTTCCAGGAGGTTGTCAAGTGTTTTCGCTCGACGATTCCGTTCTTGGGTGGTTGGTTTGGCCCTTGTTCCCGTAACTTGAATCCTAGCACGTTATATCACATTTTTGTTTTACAACATTGTGAATCTTACACCTTTTTTACTCTCTGATCGAGGCTCTCGGCATTGAAAAATCTTCGTGAACTAAATCACTCGTGTATATGTTGACATTTAAGACTTATATAGTCAAGAAAATCAAGTGCAATGGTGATATATATGCGGATTAGACACCAAAAAATAAACACTCAAAAAATGGCTACCATTTAAGGAATGTGTTTAGTGACGGCATCAGATTTCTAGTTGATGGAGAAAGGTCTGGTGGCAAGAAAAGCTGGTTCCAGGAGGTTGTCAAGTGTTTTCACTCGACGATTCCGTTCTTGGGTGGTTGGTTTGGCCCTTGTTCCTGTAACTCGAATCCTAGCCCGTTATATCACATTTTGGTTTTACACCATTGTGAACCTTACGCCTTTTTTAATCTATGATCGAGCTTCCCGACAGTGAAAAATCTTCGTAAACTAAATCACACGTGTATATGTTGACATTTAAGAGATATACGGTCAAGAAAATCCAGAGCAATGTTGATATATTTGCGGATTAGACACCAAAAAACAAACACTCGAAAAATGGCTACCATTTAAGGAATGTGTTTAGTGACGGCATCAGATTTCTAGTTGATGGAGAAAGGTCTGGTGGCAAGAAAAGCTGGTTCCAGGAGGTTGTCAAGTGTTTTCACTCGACGATTCCGTTCTTGGGTTGTTGGTTTGGCCCTTGTTCCTGTAACTCGAATCCTAGCCCGTTATATCACATTTTGGTTTTACACCATTGTGAACCTTACGCCTTTTTTAATCTATGATCGAGCTTCCCGACAGTGAAAAATCTTCGTAAACTAAATCACACGTGTATATGTTGACATTTAAGAGATATACGGTCAAGAAAATCCAGAGCAATGTTGATATATTTGCGGATTAGACACCAAAAAATAACCACTCAAAAAATGGCTACCATTTAAGGAATGTGTCTAGTGACGGCATCAGATTCCTAATTGATGGAGAAAGGTCAGGTGGCATGAAAAGCTGCTTCCAGGAGGTTGTCAAGTGTTTTCGCTCGACGATTCCATTCTTGGGTGGTTGGTTTGGCCCTTGTTCCTGTAACTCGAATCCTAGCCCAGTATATCCCATTTTAGTTTTACACCATTGTGAACCTTACGCCTTTTTTACTCTCTGATCGAGCTTCTCGGCATCGAAATATCTTCGTAAACTCAATCACACATGTATATGTTGACATTTAAGAGTTATACAGTCAAGAAAATCAAGTGCAATGGTGATATATATGCGGATTAGACTCCAAAAAATAAACACTCAAAAAATGGCTACAATTTAAGGAATGTGTTTAGTGACGGCATCAGATTCCTAGTTGATGGAGAAAGATCTAGTGCCAAGAAAAGCTGCTTCTTGGAGTTTTTCAAGTGTTTTCGCTCGAGGATTCCATTCTTGGGTGGTTGGTTTAGCCCTTGTTCCTGTAACTCGAATCCTAGCCCGGTATATCCCATTTTAGTTTTTCACCATTGTGAGCCTTACGCCTTTTTTACTCTCTGATCGAGATTTTTGGCATTGAAAAATCTTCATAAACTAAATCACACATGAATATGTTGACATTTAAGATATATACAGTCAAGAAAATCAAGAGCAATGGTGATATATATGCGGATTAGACACCAAAAAATAAACACTCAAAAAATGGCTACAATTTAAGGAATGTGTTTAGTGACGGCATCAGATTCCTAATTGTTGGAGAAATGTCTGGTGGCAAGAAAAGCTGCTTCCAGGAGGTTGTCAAGTGTTTTCGCTTGGCGATTCCATTATTAGGTTGTTGGTTTGGCCCTTGTTCATGTAACTCGAATCCTAGCCCGGTATATTCCATTTTAGTTTTACAAAATTGTGAACCTTACGCCTTTTTTACTCTCTGATCGAGGTTCTCGGCATTGAAAAATCTTCGTAAACTAAATCACATGTGTATATGTTGATATTTAAGAGATATACGGTCAAGAATATCAAGAGAAATGGTGATATATATGCGGATTAGACACCAAAAAATAAACACTCAAAAAATGGCTATAATTTAAGGAATGTGTTTAGTGACGACATGTGATTCCTAATTGATGGAGAAAGGTTTGGTGGCAAGAAAAGCTGATTCCAGGAGGTTGTTAAGTGTTTTCGCTCGATGATTCCATTCTTGGGTGGTTGGTTTGGCCCTTGTTCTTCTAACTCGAATCCTAGCCGGTATATCCCATTTTAGTTTTACACCATTGTGAGCCTTACGCCTTTTTTACTCTCTGATCGAGGTTCTCGGCATTGAAAAATCTTCGTAAACTAAATCACACGTGTATATGTTGACATTTAAGAGGTATACGGTTAAGAAAATCCAGAGCAATGGTGAAATAAATGCAGATTAGACACCAAAAAATAAACACTCAAAAAATGGCTACAATTTAAGGAATTTTTTTTAGTGACGACATCAGATTCCTAATTGATGGAGAAAGGTCTGGTGGCAAGAAAAGCTGCTTCCAGGAGGTTGTCAAGTGTTTTCACTCGACGATTCCATTCTTGGGTGGTTGGTTTGGCCATTGTTCCTGTAACTCAAATCCTAGCTTGGTATATCCCATTTTAGTTTTACACCATTGTGAGCCTTACGCCTTTTTTACTCTCTGATCGAGGTTCTCAGCATTGAAAAATCTTCGTAAACTAAATCACTCGTGTATATGTTGACATTTAAGAGATACACGGTCAAGAAAATTAAGAGCAATGGTGAAATATATGCGGATTAGACACCAAAAAATAAACACTAAAAAAACGGCTACAAGTTAAAGAATGTGTTTAGTGACGACATTGGATTCCTAATTGATGGAGAAAGGTCTGGTGGCCCTTGTTCCTGTAACTCGAATCAAAACCCGGAATATCCCATTTTAGTCTTACACCAATGTGAACCTTACGCATTTTTACTCTCTGATCGAGGTTCTCGACATTGAAAAATCTTCGTAAACTAAATTAGACGTGTATATGTTGACATTTAAAAGATATACAGTCAAGAAAATCAAGAGCAATGGTTATATATATGCGGATTAGACACCAAAAAATAAACACTCAAAAAATGGCTACAATTCAAGGAATGTGTTCATGACAGCATCAGATTCCTAATTGATGGAGAAAGGTCTGGTGGCAAGAAAAGCTGCTTCCAAGAGGTTGTCAAGTATTTTCGTTCGACGATTCCATTCTTGAGTGGTTGGTTTGGCCCTTGTTCCTGTAACTTGAATCCTGGCCCGGTATATCCCATTTTAGTTTTACACCAATGTCAACCTTACGCCTTTTTTACTCTTTGATCGAGGTTCTCAGCATTGAAAAATTTTCGTAAACAAAATCAGACGTGTATATGTTGACATTTAAGAGATATACAGTCAAGAAAATCAAGAGTAATGGTGATATATATGCGGATTAGACACCAAAAAATAAACACTCAAAAAATGGCTACAATTTAAGGAATGTGTTTAGTTACGGCATCAGATTCCTAATTGATGGAGAAAGGTCTGGTGGCAAGAAAAGCTGCTTCCAGGTGGTCAAGTGTTTTCGCTCGGCGATTCCGTTCTTGGGCGGTTGGTTTGGCCCTTGTTCCTGTAACTCGAATCCTATCCCGGTATATCCCATTTTAGTTTTACACCATTGTGAACCTTATGCCTCTTTTACTCTCTGATTGAGGTTCTCGGCATTGAAAAATCTTCGTAAACTAAATCACACGTGTATATGTTGACATTTAAGAGATATACAATCAAGAAAATCAAGAGCATGGTGATATATATGCGGATTAGACACCAAAATATACACACTAAAAAATGGCTACAACTTTAGGAATGTGTTTAGTGGCGGCATCAGATTCCTAATTGATGGAGAAAGGTCTGGTGGCAAGAAAAGCTGCTTTCAGGAGGTTGTCAAGTGTTTTCGCTCGGCGATTCTGTTCTTGGGTGGTTGGTTTAGCCGTTTTTCCTGTAACTCGAATCCTATCCCGGTATATCCCATTCTAGTTTTACACCATTGTGAACCATACGCCTTTTTTACTCTCTGATCGAGGTTCTCGGCATTGAAAAATCTTCGTAAACCAAATCACACGTGTATATGTTGACATTTAAGAGATACACGGTCAAGAAAATTAAGAGCAATGGTGATATATATGCGGATTAGACACCAAAAAATAAACATTTAAAAAATGGCTACAATTTAAGGAATGTGCTTCGTGACGGCATCAGATTCCTAATTGATGGAGAAAAGTCTGGTGGCAAGAAAAGTTGCCTCTAGGAGGTTGTCAAGTGTTTTCAATCGACGATTCCATTCTTGGGTGGTTGGTTTGGCCCTTGTTCCTGTAACTCGAATCCTAGACCGGTATATCCCATTTTAGTTTTACACCATTGTGAACCTTACGCCTTTTTACCTCTCTGATCGAGGTTCTCGGCATTGAAAAATCTTCGTAAACTAAATCACACGTGTATATATTGACATTTAAGAGATATACAGCCAAGAAAATTAAGAGCAATGGTGATATATATATATATATATATATATATACGGATTGGACACCAAAAAATAAACACTAAAAAATGGCTACAATTTAAGGAATGTGTTTAGTTTTGAAGGCTTTGGTATGGCAAAATCAAGTTTATTCGCTTACAGGGACTAAATTTGACAAACTGCGAAAGTATGCCGATTCGTTGTGTAACATACATTCCGAATCTTTATCATAAGTTAAAAACACCATAAATATCCTTTACATAGCTTAGAAATAGGCTTTGAGGGGTTCGGTGTGTTAAAATAAACTTTTTGATCATTCAGGGACTAAAAGCGTCAAAAAGTGCATAAGTTTGCATTTTCGCGCATATCTTGCGTTCTGAATACATCCGGACATCCAAAAATTTATGTAATCATTAAAATATTTTATTTTAGTGATTGGCATGAGAAAAATCCATTTGTCGCGCAATTTGGATCGTTTCTCGCGTTCGTGCGTATTTCGTCGTAATTAAGCGAATAACGCGTTCGTAAGACCAAACGAACCGACATCCGACATATTGTTTAGCATGTTTCATGTCCAAAATGCTTAGGCATCATTTTAGAGCCTTGAAAATGGTTTAACGGGCCTTAAACGTGTTTTTAAAAAGGCCTTAAACACATGTAGGGACTGAAACTGGTTTTGCTGATCTGAACCCTAGGCGGGCTGCGTAAACATGTGCAGGACCCTTACGTGGGGCGCCTAAAACTGCCAGATGTGCAGAAAGTTGTTTTCCAGCCTGTTTCCAGTTGTTCCAACTGATTTTGGCACTTGCAAATGGTATTTTATGATACTAGGGGACATTTTTAGGTGCCCATGGTTTTGCAAAACCATGGGTGCATGTGTACGGTCCAGATTTAAGCTCGGTTTTCGATGAACGATCCTAATGGTTGTAAGAAAAATATAAATACCCTACCCCCCTTCACTTTCAACTCACACCTTTGATTCATTCAGCTCTAAGTTGGGGATTTTATGCTCCATACCTGAGTTGTTTGGATCAAAACTTCCGTTCTTGGACCCGTTGTAAGTCCTCTTTCGTTCTTTTACGCGTTTTAGCGTGAAAGTCAAACTTTGATTAACCTTCTGCTTTGACCAGTTTATGGTCAACACGAAGTTCGTTTGAACTTCGTAACGTGAGCGTAATCATGATGGTTATAGTCCCTTGTGACTATACCTACAGATTACCACGTTATCTAGGCATATTGACGAGTCGTAGTTTCGGCCAAAATGCGTATTCTTGCGTATTTTGTAACCAAACTACTGTTAGGTATCAAAACCGTTTGTTTTGATACCAAACCTATTTTCAAACTTCGTTAAACATGTTTTAACATGTTTAGCTCGTCACTTTAGGTTTAGTGCTTATGTAGGGTCGTAAGGTAAGCGGTCTAAACAACCGCTTATACTTTCGAACCCGACCCGTTTGGTCGATCATTAGGATCCGACCAAACACATTAGGTGACCATAGTTGTATAGGGAATAACTTTCCGAGGTTATACCTTATGGTCACAACGTTTAGTTAGTTGTATGATAGGTAGCTTATATGCCTTAGGTAAATGACCAAAATGCCCTTTTTACGCCAAAATTCATTTTAAGAATATGTAACCTAAATTTTGACATCTAAACTGATTAGGCAACAATATTAGACATGTTAAGGCATATATTACTTGTCATAGGACTAGTTAGGCGGTCCGAACGCGTTTTAGGCAAACGACGCGTTAAAGTAGCATAAGCTACCTAAACGGGTCGTAATGGGTCGTAAGCACTTAGGATAGGTTCCGTTTTAGAATATAGGCTTTGTTAAACCATATTACATGAGTTCTTACACTCAATTGGTTTACGAAACCTCATTCTATCCGATCCTCCGATTTAGGTCCGTTTATTTACATAGTTACCTATATAGGTGCCGTTTGATTCCGTGATCTATCTAGCATTGCTTGGTGATTATCTAAAGACTTGAGCAATCTCAAGTGAGTACATAGTCCCCTCTTTTACCATTTTAAAATGTTTTGGGGTGATACACATGTGCCTACTTGTTACTTTCGTGCTTTCCATGTTTTTATATCATATGCTTGCTATGTTCATTAGTACACTTATAGTACATGATTTCATTATGTTTTGCTATGTATGTTTACTTAGCATGCTAGCACATTGTTTTACATTGCACTTCTTTTGCTATGTATGTTTACTTAGCATGCTAGCACATTGTTTTACATTGCATTTCTTTTGCTATGTATGTTTACTTAGCATGCTAGCACATCGTTTTACATTACATTTATGTTACATATGTTTACTCAGCATATGAACACATTGTTTTACATCTCTACCTTGTATGTTTACTTAGCATACTAGGTACATTGTTTTCATAAAACATGCTTACATTTGGTATGACATTTAGTTTGCTTAACGAACTAAAATACGTTCATTAACATTAGCTACGCCGCTCGGTAGTAAGTAGTGGTACCATTGGACTTGACAACTCCCATTCCTGATATCCTAGGTTTGTTTGGATATAAGGAATGACTGAATCCGAAAACATTTTGATAACCTTTACACTAAGGTTATCCTACAGTCTCAAGGTTTGAATGTATACGTTTAACATACCGCATAAGTGTTTGTATCAGTAAAGCATGCATTTATTTTACAAAACATAACTTTGATTTATTCAAAAACTTTGTTTTGTGCACTTTTTACATATGGTACTTCTTACTTACCATACATGACGTTTGTTTATACATTACGTGGTTTACATATGACAATAGACTTGATTTACTCATAAACATTTGACAATTGGTTTAAACATGACATTTTGGTGGTTTGTTTGGGTAAGTGATTTAAGTAACGAGGCATGTGTAATGTGATAAAAGCATGGTGGATACACCGCTAGTACTTCCTATATATAAGTGCTTTTATGACATTACATATCGTAGCGTTATTTAAACCATTTCAAATATGACATATTACATTTTTTCACAATTAACACATCTTTACAAAACATTGTTTTTACAAACAACACATTTTATACAAAATTCATTTTTACTTGGTTAATTATTTAACCATACACTATACTTTTATATCATCTGTTTTCTTATCGATTTCCATATGATTTATAAAAGAAAAACCTTTTACACAGTTCATGACTACTTTTGTTAAACATTTTCTTTAAACTTACAAGTCATGAATCCTAAATCAATAAAACCTATGTATCTCACAGGCATTTTTATGCTGACGTACCTATTTTCACATGTGTTTCAGGAGCTGACGCATAGGTTTGTTCAAGATACACTAGGGTGGACTCGGGCCTTAGTGACATAAAAGAAGCAAGACTAGTTTAATTATGTGATGTACTCTTCGTTTCAGTTGTTTTAAAACAATGTAACCCCCCTTTTTTATAAATAAAACATAACTTTAAATGCCATGGTTGTGAAACAATAATTATGTTACAACACTCCCCGACATTTCAGCCGCGGTTGCATGTTATACGCGGTCGGGGTGTGACAGAAGAGTTGGTATCAGAGCCAATGGTTATAGGGAATTAGGTTATAAGTAATGCTTTGACCTAGACTATAACTTTTCTAGGACCCCAACACAAGTTATCTTGTGTTTGAGATCTTAAAACAAGCACTTCACCTCTCCTTAGGTGATTGCCAAAACAAGAACCCAATTTTCCAAAACGATTTTTGAATATCAATCATCTGTTTTAAATGATTTGTTATAAGGTTTTGAACCCTTCCAGTTTGATTCTTTTTGGCCTTGTGCCTTCTAAGTTTTCCAAAATCTCGTCAAGGTTTTGGGTCTAAATAGTGTGAACACGTGCAAACTGGAAGAGTGAATGCCTGTACCCTGGGTTTTCTGTCTAAGGCTAGAGTGTTCGTACAAATCCACATAATCGGACCAGTCACTCTTACCTGGGAACTCCTGGGGTGAGTGTTCACTTATAGGCGAGCATGTCTTCGCGATACATTATTTTTGACCCATTTACTTTGATTAGTCACTGTGCGTCGTTTGTTTGCTTTGTGGCACAAACAAATGACCACCATCTTTGCTTTGTCGATTTTTGCATCATCTCATTCTTTTCATCTAATCATCTCACTCGTTTTCCTTCATGTTTCCTCATTTAGAATGCCTCCTCGACGCGAAAATCCGCTATCTAATGCCGAAATGGCAGATATCATGGCACATCATATGGCTGCTGTACTCCCAGACATTATTGCTCAAGTGAACCAAGCCAACAATAACCAAAATGCTCCATGCAATTTCAAGAGTTTCAATTCGGCTAAACCACTCAAGTTTAGTGGCTCTGAAGGAGCAACTGGGCTCCTACAGTGGTTCGAGAGCATTGAGAGTACGTTTCGTCATGTTCAGTGTCCTGAAAATCAGAAAGTCGAGTTTGCTTCCAGCATGTTTCAGAAGAGGGCCCTTACTTGGTGGAATAGAGTTATGAGAGACTGTGGTGCTGAGGTTGCCTTAGCACAAACTTGGGCCAAGTTTAGGACTCTTATGATGAGGGAATTTAGTCCTCGTCATGAATTAAGCGCTTTAGAAAGGGAGTTTGATGACTTGAAGCAGGATAGTGGTGAGCACCGGGCATACACTGATAGGTATGAGGAGTTGAGTTTATTATGCCCTACCATGGTTCCCCTACTCGAGTAAGCTATCGAGAGGTATATTGATGGCTTACCTGACTCCGTACAAGACATCGTCACTGGTAGTAACCCTACCACAGTTCGTCAAGCAATTGAACTAGCTGCGACATTGACTGAGTCGCAGGTCTGAAATGGTAAGCTTCACAGGAAAGGTGACAAGGGTAAGAAACAGGCGTCTGACAAAGGTGAAAGCAAGAAGGGTAAGAACAAGAAGGGTAAGGAAGCTGAATCTACTAAGAAGTCTAGGAAGCGAAAGGCTTCCCAAAACTTTTCCGTTACTGCACAGGCAAATCTAGCTGCTCCAAATCAGCCTGTGCAACCACTTGCCAAGAAACCATACCTTGGAAATGCACCACTGTGCAACAGGTGTAACGGTCATCATCAGCCGCACACCCAGTGTCGTTATTGTACCAATTGTGGAAGATTTGGTCATCTTGCTGCTACATCTCGCAACCCAGCTCAACAAGCTGCTCAGCCTCCTGCTCAGCAACAGGCTCAAGCTGCACGACCTCACTACCCGCCTGGTTCTTGCTATAACTATGGGGATCTAACTCACTACAGAAACCAGTGTCCAAGGCTGGTCAATGCCATTCTGAATCAGGCTCAGGCTCGAGGTCGAGTTTTTAACATGAATGCTAATGAGGCATGTGCAGACAACGAGGTGGTGAACAGTATGTTCTTTGTTAACAATCAGTCTGCTTCTGTTCTTTTTGATTCTGGTGCCGACAAGATTTTTGTGTCATTTTCTTTTGAGCCATTACTTCGCGTGTCTAGAACGAAACTAGGTAAGCCTTTGACAGTTGAAGTTGCTAGTGGTGAACCCGTCGTTCTTGATTCTGTTCTTCGTAACTACCAGTTGAACCTTAACAATCATCTTTTTCCCATCGACCTTACACCGATGCGACTTGGAAGTTTCGACATTATAGTGGGTATAAATTGGTTAGCCAAGCATCACGCAGAAGTAGTTTGTTTTTCTGAAGATTGTTCGTATTTCGCTCTTGACAGGTGAAATCCTACAGGTTCGTGGTGAGAAACCTGCTAGTAGTCTCAAGCTCATGTCTTGTACCCAGGCTTGGAAGTATCTGCGAAAGAACTATGTGGCCTTCTTGGCACATATTATAGCAGATAAAGGTAAAGGTAAATCTATTCAAGATATCCTTGTTGTTCGGGATTATCCTGAGTTGTTTCCTGAAGAGTTACCTGTTTTACCCCCAGCACGCCAAGTCGAGTTCCGTATTGACCTTGTACCTGGTGCAAATCCTATTGCTAGATCTCCATATCGTCTTGCACCATCTGAGATGCAAGAGTTGTCTAAGCAGCTTCAGGAGCTTTCTGACAAAGGTTTTATTCGTCCTAGCTTTTCACCTTGGGGTGCTCCCGTTCTTTTTGTCAAGAAGAAGGATGGATCTTTCAGAATGTGCATCGATTACCGTGAGCTTAACAAGCTTACCATCAAAAATCGATATCCCCTACCTCGTATTGATGATCTCTTTGATCAGTTACAGGGTGCTACTTGTTTTTCAAAAATTGATCTTCGTTCTGGGTATCATCAACTTCGTGTGCATGAAGAAGATATTCCCAAGACATCTTTCCGCACTCGATATGAGTTCACAGTTATGCCATTCGGTTTGACTAATGCTCCTGCTGTTTTCATGGACTTAATGAATAGGGTCTGCAAGCCTTATTTAGATAAGTTCATCATCGTTTTCATTGATGACATCTTGATATATTCTAAGACGCAGGCTGATAACGAGCAACATCTTCGTCTTCCTCTGGAACTCTTAAAGAAAGAGCAACTTTTTGCCAAATTCTCCAAGTGTAAATTTTGGCTTAAGGAAGTTCGATTCTTGGGACATATTGTCAACGAACAAGGTATTCATGTAGATCCCTCCAAGATCAGTGCGATTAAGGATTGGGATACTCCTACTACTCCTACTGAGGTTCGTTCTTTTCTTAGTCTAGCGGGTTATTACCACCACTTCATTGAAAACTTCTCAAAGATTGCAGTTCCCCTAACTGCTCTAACTCAGAAGAATAAACCCTTTGAATGGGGAACCACACAAGAAGAAGCGTTTCAGACCTTGAAGCAGAAGCTTTGTGATGCGCCTATTTTATCATTGCCTGAAGGCAATGATGATTTTGTCGTGTATTGTGATGCATCAAACTTGGGTCTTGGATATGTTCTCATGCAAAGGAACAAAGTCATAGCATATGCATCGAGGCAGTTGAAGATACATGAGAAGAACTACACTACTCATGATCTTGAGTTAGGTGCAGTTGTCTTCGCTCTAAAAATCTGGAGACATTATTTCTATGGTACAAAATGTGTGGTTTTCGCTGACCACAAGAGTCTTCAGCATATCTTCAATCAGAAAGAACTCAACATGAGGCAACGACGTTGGGTTGAACTTCTAAACGACTATGATTGCGAAATTCGCTACCATCCTGGTAAGGCGAATGTCGTGGCTGACACATTGAGTCGTAAAGAACATGTCAAGCTTCATTGTGTTCATGTTCAATATGATATTCAAGCTCGATCTGAAATCCAAACCCGCATTTCTCAGGCTCAACATACTTGTATTTCACAAGGTTTGATGGGTAAGGAATTACCCTATCACATTAAGCCTGATCTTGAACTGAAGGACAATGGATCATATTATTTCATGGACCGTTTGTGGGTCCTAAGCCAAGGTGATCTTCGCACCTTGCTTATGGATGAAGCTCATAAGTCTCGTTATTCTGTTCATCCTGGTGCTGACAAGATGTATAAGGATCTTCGTACTCAGTATTGGTGGCCTGGTATGAAGAAAGACATTTCCTTGTACGTTTCAAAATGCCTTACTTGTCTTAAGGTTAAGGCTGAACATCAACATCCTTCTGGTTTATTAGAGCAACCAGAGATTCCAGTTTGGAAATGGGAAAACATTGCTATGGATCTTATTACCAAACTTCCGTGCACTAAGAGAGGTCATGATGCCATCTGGGTAGTTGTTGATCGTCTTACAAAGTCAGCGCATTTCTTGCCGATCCGTGAGGATCTATCTGCTGACAAGCTTGCAAAGATCTATGTGGATGAAATTGTATCTAGACATGGTGTTCCCTTGAACATTATCTCTGACAGAGATGCTCGATTCTCATCTCGTTTTTGGAGAACCATGCAATCTGCTATGGGGACCCAACTTAATCTGAGCACAGCTTATCATCCGTAATCAGATGGCCAAACTGAAAGAACAACCCAGACGTTGGAGGATATGCTTAGAGCATGTGTGATCGATTTTGGTGGTAGTTGGGATTCACATCTGTAGGATCGAGATTCGACCTATACGATTCTTTCGGAAGAGTTCTAATCCAAACCAAAGGCGGAGTTCAATGATTCGGACTTGATTACAACTTGATTCACACTAGGATTCACTTTAAATGTCTTGTATATTGATTTGAAAGCTTTACAGACCACTTGACACTTCGGCAGCACCTCTGCTCCGGAATCAGCAATGTTATAAATGAAAGACACAAGTCAACTATTTATAGTGTTGCCACTTCCCATGAACATGACATGTCCACTTCACAGGAAGTGGCCACTTCGTGTGAAACTGGCACTACCACTTCCTATGAACTGGCACTTACCACTTCCTATGAACTAGTCAATTCGTGTGAACTGGCTAATTCATGACTATTTCTCGTTTTTCTCAAACTACGTGACTTGATCTATCAATTCTATTACAAAACTCGATACACGACGAAGTCGACAGACATATGAACCAACAGACTCCCCCTTAGATGTTGACGACGTCTTCGGTGTCGAGTCTTCAGTGTGACAAGTCTTCAGTCTTGACCAGTCTTCTCGCTCTCTCCAAAGTGTCTGACACTGTAAACATCTTTCAATCTCTATCTTTCTTCTCTCTCTCTCTTACTCTCCTCAGCATTAGCAGCTGGCGTGTACGGCAGGATTTGAAACTGGCTCTCCTATCTTCAGACTCCCCTTTGCTAGCAGACTCCCCCTTAAGTTGTTCCGGGATCGCAATCTGACATAGCTCTTGTTCTAGAATCGAAACCTGGCTCAACCTCTGCTCAGGCTTAAACACGGGGATCTGCACAAATCTCTACCCAACAGTAAATTACACAATTATTAAAATTTAACAATTTTAATCTCTGCTAACCACTTGTAATCAAAACATTCAAATTTGGTTTCAAATTAATGAACCATTTAATCTTTTCAAAATCAAATCTCATTTCAATCAAACTTTCCCAACCCATTGTTGTTCATCATGTTTAGCACTCGGAATTTTGAAAATCAGCTTTCCAACATCAGTTGTCGAAAATAAAATGAAATAAAATCTTTTTGTATTTTCAAAATTTTTATGCTAAAACACACTGAAAATCTTTTTGGATTTTGCATTAATGAAAAGCAGTAACGAAATATATATACAGACAATATTTTTGTGAGTTTGTGTAAGAGGATCATACCAGTTTATGAGACAAATCACTAGCACCGTTGAGCTTTAAACAATTTAAGTTCTAAACGATTCACTTAGATTGTCAGTATACTGATCCACTTAAATTTTCACACAATGTTCAATTGATTCGAGATACGAGATTAGTGTTTTAAGGACTTAAACTTATTCGCGTGTACCACCTCAGAATATACTCCCGTATCCAGACTCCTATATTCAGTCTTACAAGTGAATGAACACTAACGATATCTGTAAAGGGTAAATGCGAGACCATGAGAGCTCAGGCTATTGCTTCCGCAAAATCAGAGAGATGATGGTTCGACTTTAAGGTGTGTTCCCTTTAGAGAATCTTTTCTTCAACAGCACATGATTAGCATTTTTCAATGTTTCATCATTTTTTATGCTGAGGGTGGGCTTTATGATTAAAGCAGTGCAAAGCATTATATGAGGACTAGGCTATTGCTCCCGCAAAATCAGAAGTCCTGGTATAATACCCCAGATATCATCACGCACAAAGACCTAGTATGTCAGAAATAGAAAGCCCTTCAAACAAGATTTCACGGGTTACCTATATATCCGAGAGATGTTCCCCACGAAATAAGTAAGTATTGATATTTAGGTTTATATCTCGAACACAATCTACTAAGCGTGCGAAAACCTACTGGCATATCATCAGTGAGACCGTTTATCACATTTGACTTTCCAATTCTTTAGCGTACTGTGATTGTCTACTGATGAACTATCATTTCCTCTTTTTCACAACAAAACTCATTTTGATTTTTCGATGTTTTTGGATTTTTCAAATTTTCAAAATTTTTGGATTTTCTGAAATTTCTTACTCCCCCTAAAATTCAAAACCATTTAAAGAAAAATTTGACAAACCAATGTGAATTGCTTTAAATCGCCATCCACTTGGCTTAAACAATCAGAACTCCCCCTGACAACAAACTATTTTCCCATTATGATTTCAAAACACTTAAGTTTGTTTTAATCAAAATAGTTTTTCCAGAAAATTAGTTTTGTTTGTCATTTTACAAACATGGGGTTTCATCACATTGTTTTCAAATAACCACTTGTAAGATTTAACACTTGTAAGTTTTTCACAAAAACATTTTTCAAGAATGATGCCGATTCATGCTCCACGATTACCAACTTGGGAGCTCCGGGAAGTCAGGATTTTAAGTAGAGAACACTGTCACCCAAACCTGACCAGCTTTGGGTGCATCCGAGTTATTTTCACTCGGTGGGTAACTCCACCTCTTTGATTCATAAAAATCTTTTACCCCTTTGGCCCTACCATCAACCATCTTACCAAAGATATGTTTTACTTTGCATTAAACGTTTTTTCGACATCGAATTCTTTCTTTTCAGAATAGAATTGATTCGAAATTTCCACTTTTCCAACTTTTTGTTTTAAATTTTCAGCCCGCAATGGTGGAAAATTGATATCATCCATGGGCGGAACTGAATTTTCTCTGTTTAGCTCATCTTGTGGCTCCTTTGACTTTGACGAGTCAGATTCATCGCCAGAACTAACATTTGAATTTTTAGCAACCCATTTTTGTTTGTTCAGATTTGCTCTTCTTTTGTAAAACTGCTTCAAACTTTCACCAACTTCGAAAGTCGAATTTTTGAACTCTTTAAATTTCTCTGTTGGTTGTTCCTTTTTATCAACATATTTCTCTTTCAGTTTAGAGTTAGAAGCAACTCCCTGTTTTGTGTTGGTTGGCTTTGAACAATTCCAAGCAATGTGTCCAACCTCTTGACATTTGAAACATGTTCTTCTTTAAACTCTTCGTTCAGATTCTTTCAACATATTCTTTTTCCCTTCAGCGAGAAACTCTTTGTTTGACTGTCTCTAGAATAGTTTCTCCTTCTCCTCTTCAGAACTTGTTCCTGAAACAAATTTAGTTTTCGGTTTATAAATTTTCTCATTTTTATGATTTTCTGGTGGAATAAACCCTAAACCCTTCTTTTTGAAATTACTGTTATGGTTTGGTTTCTTTCGATAACCAGAACCATAACTGTAACCCTTTTTCTTGTTCAATCTTTGTTGAACTCTTGAAGTGTAGTTTTTAGGTTTTTCAGAAAGATTTACATCTTTTATTTCAGAAATATTAATTTCTGTTAATTTGAAAATCTTGTTGATCATTTCAGTTTTGACACTTCTTATTGGAAATTCTTCATCAAAAAATAATTTGTCAGAATCATTCAAAGTATATGCAACTTTGAATGTTTCGTCATTCAAATTACTCTTTGACATTAGAAAATCTTTATTATAAACCCTTTTAACCGGTGAACTCAGACTGTTGTCTGACGAACTCGACGTTTCAGATTTAGACTCCGACTTTGACTCTTCATCTTTATCCAACACCTGATCGACCACTTTCTTAATTAACTTGGACTAATGATCAGTGTCAGACGCTGAAAATGTGACGTCAATGTTGTCAGGTAATTCATCAGTTGTTTCAGACTTTAACTTTATATTGACTGCCTTTTTGAATTGTTCTGAATCTTGTGTTCTGGGAGAATAACCTTCCCAGATCAGAGGCGGACACTTGTTATACTTGACACTTTGTTTCTTACCAGTATCCGTATCTTCCGACTTCTTATCTTGAAATGCTTCAAGACCTGCAATAGTAGGATAAACTCTATTAATCAAATAATCAGAACTTGAATAACTCAGCAGCAATC
The DNA here is from genome assembly GCA_030545235.1 of Helianthus tuberosus. Classification (NCBI taxonomy): domain Eukaryota; kingdom Viridiplantae; phylum Streptophyta; class Magnoliopsida; order Asterales; family Asteraceae; genus Helianthus; species Helianthus tuberosus. The sequence goes on along the minus strand of CM060448.1, from coordinate 166,747,066 downwards.
GTCTGATTCTTTCATTCTCAATCTTTTCGATCTCTAATTCTTGCTTCATCTTTGCACACTCATCAATATAATGATTGATGGCTTTCTGCTTAGTCATTAATATTGAACTCATCATCATCGAAGCAGCTTCTACTTCTAAGTTTGTCTTATTCAAACTATTAACCATTCTGTCCAGCACATCATACGATTCTTTTACGTACTTAACACCGAGCAACAATTTTTCCTTCAACTTGTCTATTTCACTATACTTCTTGTCTTTTTCTTCACAATGTTTGCATGGTTCCAAACATTTTAGACAAGGTTTCGTGACCTCTACAATCTTTTCAACTTCGATAATCTTTTCAACTTCGATAATCTTTCCAACTTCGACTATCTTTTCAACATCGACGATTTTTTCAACTTCGACGATTTTTTCAACTATCTTTTCAGTCACCATCGGTACTTCATCAAATACTATCTTTACTTCATTCTCTTCAACCTCAATCTTCTCTATCAATTTTTCTTCAACTTTTTCTTTTTTAGCTTCCATTTTTGCCTTTTCTTCAGCAACCCTTCTTGCTTCAATTTCCTCTTCTATAATCCTTCTTGATTCCAATTCTTTCTTCAGTCTAGCAGCCTTTTTCTCATTCAACATCTCGATCTTATCTGCAAAAAACAAATTAAAACTATAAGGATCCAATTCTAATCTAGCATTATTAATATACCCTTCCTCATCATCAGTGTCTTCATCACTTTCTGATGACTTGAAAATCTTCTTTCTTTTTGGCTTAGATTTGACTGATTCTTCTTCCAAGATTCGAGCAACAAAGGCTTTATTCTTTAAGTAATTTTTATCTGAAATGTATTTATCCCAGCTAAATCCCTCTGGTAATCTTTCATCTTCTTGGTCTATTGTAACACCTCGTAAAATCATGTCCAATGGTGTGGTGACACGTGTAATGAACCCTAATAAAGTCAAACGTTGACTATGAGGGACTAATTTCGTCAAAATCAAAAACCTTGATTATAGAAGGACTGAAAGTGTCAACATTCCTAAACTAGGCCCCTGAGTGACCTTATACGTTGTCCGTATTCTCAAATGGGCCATTTGTTGGATGAGAGAAGCCGTTTGTGTAATTATGTGAAAGTTTGCGCGTCGAAAGGTTAAATGTGTCAACATGTTAATTCTTACCTCTGAGTGACCATTTAACAAACCGAGAGCTTCATTATGTTTCATCATGTTCTCGGGAACGCCTAATATTGTCTATTAAAGGCTTTTATGCCAATAAGTGAAGTTACGCGCAAGTTTGCGAGTTAGAGGGGTTAAAAGCGTCAATATGTTTAAATTATACCTCTGAATGACCTTTTAACAAACCCGAAGCATTTTGATGTGCCATCATACTTTTGAAAATCCTTAATATGGGCTACATAGGGCTTTGATGCCATTAAATGATGATAAGTGCAAGTTGCGCATTAGAGGGACCAAAAGCGTCAATAAGCGAAACTACGCTTTTAGGCGACCCTTAAGAGAACCAGACACTCCTTAATTCTCAGTCACGTTCTCGGGAATCCCTATATGGACTATACAAACTTTATGCGTTCAAGGGACTAAAAGCGCCAAAACGGAGAAACTGTGCATAATCGCGCGTATTCTACATTCTGGCCATAACCGCACATCCACAAATGTTTGTAATCATTAAATTATTATATTTTAGTGATGGGAATGCAAAAAATACCATCCGTCGCAAAATCTGGCTTGTTTTCGCGTCCGTTCGAACGTTCGTCGTAATTAAGCGAAAAACGCGACCGTACGACCGAACGAACTGGCATCCAAAATATTTTTGAGCATGGTTGAAGTTAAATATACTTTAACGTCCTTATAGAGCTTAGAAATGGGGTCAACGGGGGTTAGAAGTGCCAAAAACTCAACTATGCAAGTGCAAGGGCCAAATGTGTCAATATTTGAAAGTTGGTGTGAGCTGGTCAGGTCCTTACGGACCGTATACAGGACCATACGGTCTGTATACCAATGCCAGATACGAATTTTTCTTGGTCTCTACTCTATTCCATTCTATTCTTATCCAATCAAAACCTAATCCTTGGGCTTCAAGGCAATTATACAACTGTCCTAACAGGTGTAGTGATCTGGTTAACCCTTCCAAACACTTTTCTTAATCCAATTCATCCCCAAAACCTATAAATAGATGTGTTCATCAACATTTTCATTTGCTCATTTCATTCCTTCCTCTCCTCTCTCAAGTTCTGGAGCTTCTTGATCTGTTTAGGACTTGTTTCTTGTAGAAAAGATAGCTAGGACCTGTTGTAAGTGTCTTGGCTCCCTCCTTGGTTCAGTCTTATGTTTTAAAAACTGAAAAGTCAAGATATTGTAAATTAACTTTGACTTTCGGTTTAAACTCTAATGGTCTAACCAATGATCAAAATGAATGTCGATATAAGACCATAGTTAGGTAGGTGATTAACCCTTAAAAGGGCACCTCCTAATTCCTTCGTTTGCTTAATTAATTGTCGGGTCAAACTATTTAATTAAAAAGTCAACCTTGGCATAATTGTGATTAATAAGTAAAACCAATAATACAAAGGTTATAAATTATATTTAACACCTTAATAACTAGGTAATTATTATTTAAACATGTCTAAACATGTTTAACCCGACAATTCTAAGTTTAGGATCGGTTCGCAACTAAAAGTGGCATAATTTGACTTCTACGTTGACTTTTGGTTATAAGCCGAATTAGACTAGTATGCAACTGATTTTAGGTTCCGTTATGATCGTATTATAATGTAGCATAACCCTCTGGGATTATATTACACGATCATACTATTAATCCGAGTCTTATGCAAGTTTCCGTAATTATGCCATACTTTGACCCTTATGCCCTTTTTAGCAAAAAATAAGGTTTTAGACACCAATAAGCTTTCAAACAACTTAGGTACTGATATGTTAACATGTTTAACATATTTTGATGTTATTAATCTGATCATAAACTGAGTTCGCGTATAATGTCGTGAATTGTGCTTTAAAGTGACCAAAATGCCCTTTAGGCGCATATATCGGTTTTAAGCATAATTCCTTATACCAAACTCATTGCCTACTGATTTAGTATCACAACTAGGATAATTTGGGATATCAATTCAGATTATAAACTGAGTTTATGCACAAGTTCTTAAATTATGTCTTCAAATGACGATAATGCCCTTTTGGCACCTAAAATGGTTTTAAAGCATGATTATCATACGAAACCTTTTTACTACTGATATATCATATTAAATAACATATTTTGGTCATATAAACCTGACCATAATATCAGTTTTCATAAAAGAATGCATACATCGTCGTTTAACGACTTAAACGCCGTTTCGGCGCGTAGTATGGTTTTAAACCATAACTAACAACCAAGACTTGTTACCTACTGATTTTATAAATCATTTTAAAAAATTTTTTACAGTAGGTATATGTTATAAACTCAGATTCCCAAATTGGCCTTCAAAACTATGTGTGAAATTACCAAAATGCCCCTATGGAGCATAGTTTGGTTTTAAACTATGAAACACACATATGTTTGATATCATACTGATATTATAGCATAAATAAAGTATTTAAAAAGAATGTTTATGATCATAACATCAGATTGTACCCAAGTTCCTTTATACGTCATTAGATGACCAAAACGCCCTTACGGGGCATAGTTTGATTTTAAAACCAAAACGGGCATACAAGTTGATATCCCACTGATATTATAACTTGTTTAAAGTATATTGGCATACGGAACTTGTTCATGACTCATCCGGTTACTCGTTATCGCTTATTCGCGTACGGTTAGACTTACGTAACTAGTTTATGTAAGTAAGCTGAAACGAGTTTAACCTTATTGTTTTTACTTCAAAATCCAGAATGTACTTAGTATACCCATATTATACAAGTCGTTGTACTTGTTGGGTCTGAATTACATTCTATTCCGGTCATCACTTAATCTAGCGTATCGTACCATTCTAGATATTTTAAGCTAGCAGGTCTAAGTCTACGACTTAAATAAGACTGTTAGCATTCTAAATTGGTTATATATTACCATCACTCCAGACTAGAGCCACCCGGTAAAAGCTACCTGCATTTAGATAGATTGGATACGACTGAGTTATTTTGCTGTGAATCAAGTATTAGCTCAGGTAAATACTTTTAACTTATTTTCCCTTATACGGGCTTGGGATACGGTATCATAAAAATACCGCTTGGTCGAGTATGAGATCATTTAGTCGGATTGTGATTTAATAAATCTGCGTAACCCGTTTTAATATGTATTGTTTGATAACATAAACATTGGGGGTTAACGACCGTGTCCTGGATATCCTCGGCTCATTAAAGTTAAAAATGGCCACGACCTATGCACGGGGTGTAGGCATACACCCGACAGATGCAAATGCTAAAATATAAATAACCCACATGTTGGGGATAACTCCTTCGTGGGTTTTGTAAGTGGTGAGTCGGTTAATCATGACCGGCTTCCAAACCGGCCCCATTTGTATGACAAACATGTGAAACAGTATACAAGATTTTATTAAAGATTGTCCAAAGTTATAAATGGTTTGTGCCTTGTGAACTTCAATCAATTTTCATAAATCTTTTCAAAAGAATCAGTTAATTGTATTTACCAGTGAAAACTGACGTATTTTCCAAAGGCTAAGTGGCAGGTACTACTCGTAATAGGTTGGGGGATTGCTCGGTGTCGAAATAGAGGATCTTGTAAATCCTTAAAGATGCCTTAAAGTCTGCTAAACTTCATTTTTATACATTCTGTAATGATCCTCCTGTGGATTTGATATTACAGGCTCGTCTATAATAAATACTTTGATATTTTCAGACATTTGGGTTTGTAATAATATTTTATATTCCAAGACTTCTGCTTTGCTATTCTATGTATGTTTGACCATGATGATATCAACTACGTCACGATACTCCCCACCGGGCCCACCGGTGATATGTGGAAATATCGGGGGTGTGACAGGTTGGTATAAGAGCTAACATTGAGTGAATTAAACACTAGTCTTTTGTGTTTAATATCAATGACACAGTAGCATATTCCATAGACCTTTTGAGTCTAGACTTAACATAGGAATGCTCTCATCCCTATTAAGTAAACATTGTTTTCGATTTTATGTATTTTAAATAAGTCGCCAAGCAAGGAAGCCGTTGATAGGGATTCTCCTCATCCGAAGCCAAGGAATGCCAAGCTTCACAATACGGCTAAAATAAGCGTGCGACCGGTTTGGAGGAAGACCTTTAAGGACTCATTCCTAAAACCAAATCTATTGAATTGCAATCAGACTTCAGAATCCATACCAGAGGTCCCTGAGACTCAAATTTTAAAGTCTGTGCCAGTGGAGTCCGTACCAGGTGGTCCCTGAGGCTCCCATTTTGAAAATAATACCAGTGGATCCTAACGATCCCTATTCCTTACCTTCAAGTTTTGAAATCCCAAGATTTGGATTGTATCAGTCAAAACCCAATCCGTGATCCATATCATTCCTTAACCATTGAATCCTTGAATTCTACTTTTATAACGAATCCTGGTTGAAATACTTACCTTATTCATTAAGATCTTCAGTATCTCTACCATGTACGGTAAACAAAGAAGAGAAACAACTGAAATGGAGCAAGGAAATCATTAGAGAATCCTTCTTTCATAATATCCTTTTAAGTCCTTATAAGGACCTATCTCTTCTATTTAGTCCCCGTGTGGACATACCTTTTTCGACTTAAGACCCCTTATGGGCATTTGCTATTTAGTCCTTTTATGGACATTATCTTTCAATATAGTCCCTTGAGGACATTGTATTTTCAATAAAGTCCCTTGGTGGACATACTATTTTAATACAGTCCTTTCATAGACGTATGATTTTATTAAAATCCCTTTTGTGGATACACTATTTTAAAATAGTCCTCTCATGGACTTGATGTTTCAATATAGTCCTCTCATGGACATAATAATTCATTATAGTCCTTTTCAGGACATATTATTTCATCAAAGTCCCTTTTATGGACAAATTATTACATTAAGATCCCTTGTGGATATGATATTTTATTATAGTCCTTTCAAGGATATGTTATTTCATTAATAAGTCCCATTGAGGACGTATCTTTCAATATAAAGTCCCTGTGAGGACATATGTACATCAAAGCCCTCTTGTGTGCGCACTATACCAATATAGTCCTTTTATGGACATGTTATTTTATTAAAATCTCCTTGGGGATACGTTATTTTGAAATAGTCCCTTTCAGGACATTGATATTTCATTATAACCCTTATATAGATTTGTAATATTTTATAGTCCTTATACGGACTTATAATTTTTCTTTTTCTCTTAGTCCTCTGTGGACAATTATATTACTAAAAGTCCTGATTAAGGCACTATTGTAAATTCCTAATGATTTAGGAAAGTTTTGAAAAATTTTATATAGGTATTCATTTCGTCCTTTATCCAACAATAGTTCTGAATTTTACTCGAACTTTATCGATCAGCTGAAAATTTCAAAAGATCTTCTTAATGCTATAACCTAGCCTATATGTCTATAAACATGGCTATGATGGTAAAACCCTCTTAAGACAATTAATTCTTGTTAACATCTAAGAACATGTTAACATTCCTGGCTGTGTGACTTGAGAGACCACACTAGCTTCCAAAAGTACTTGGACCTTCCCAAGTCACCTTCATAGTCTATATGATCAATGCGATCATGACTAAAATCGTCAGTACGATGACTAAAATGTAACATCCTTAATGATGTTTTGCCTAAGGGCTATATTATATTGTCCAATTGAGACAAGGCAATTGTAATCTTTTGTGATTCCTTGCCCAAGGGGGTGAGCTATGCTCAAATCCCATAGTCTATCTGATCATTACGATCTTGGCTAGTATCATCAGTATGATGATCATAATATTAACATCCCTCGTGATGTAATGCCTACGAGCTATATTTTACTCTATTGTCGATAAGACAAAGATAGTGGTGATCCTCATAATCCCCTATCCAAAGTGGTGAGTTATACCCAACACTAACAGTCTATATGATCAGTGAAATCATGACTAATATCATCAAATGCAATGATGATATATGAACATCCATTAGTAATCTCAATTAGTTTACCTTTGAGCCATATCTAAATGTCCTTTGCGACAAGGCCTTCGTGCCATATGATCAATTATGTCCTACATGACTAGGCTTTATGCCATATCTTTTTACGTCCCTCGCGACGGGCTTTTATGCCCTATATGTATATAATAAAAGTCATGTAAGGCTAACCTTCGAGCTTTTGACAAAGACAGTCATGACATTATGATCCTCTGTCAAACAGGTAATGGACTCGCTCCAAACCTTAAATACCATTGATGATCCTTTTATGACCTAGGCTAAATGTAATGGATTTACATTCAGATAACATTTATTAGGAATGTTCGGAGCATAATAGCCTATATGGTTTGTGGATGCCGTGGCTAATCTATGTCAGGTCATCAGGATGATGACTAACAATTGTTTAATTTGGTGATTAGTACCAAGTTTCGAGTATGGCAAACTCGGATGAGGTAGACAGCAGTCGCGATACTATTAATGCGACAAAAGCTAATAATGCTACAAACGTAAACCTCAATATTAATGGAGTTAATCTCCAAGCTGTGGTTGACGCAACAGTTGGAAGGGCCATGGAAAAGGTCATGAAACAGTTCAAAGAGCCGAATGCTTCTCGCTCTAAATTTCATTCAAAACCTCAATCAATTGCTCATGTAAAGAGCTTTGCTCACACTTCGAATGTGAAGTATGAACCAAGGGAGGAGGATAACTCCCAGAAATCTAAGAAAAAGAACAAATTATGGGCTTAATAAGAACCATCATAAGTTCAGTAAGAAGCCTGTATGTAAGAATTGCTATAAAAGACACTAGGATAGTGTCGAATAGATCAAAGACCAAAGAAATGTGGTATCTACAAAGAAATTAGTCATCAGTCCCATGAGTGTAGGAACATAAGGAATGCAGTCTGTTACGACTGTGGTAAGAAAGGCTACATCAGATCTAGATGTCTTAAAGCTGCCAAAGAAGGTGCAGGTAAGCCTGGGAAGGCTAAGAAAGGAAATGCCTAAACTTACCTGATGAATGCCAAGAGGCAGTGCATGATGTTATCTAGTACTTTCCTTATCATTTATCAATGATAACTTCTGCTAAGTGTCCTGTTTTTATTACAGGCAATAATAAGTCTTTCATAGACCATAAGCTTAGCAAAACTTTGATGATATTCCTAAGAACTCCAGATTCTAAGTCAAGTAGAACCTGCTAATGAAACCTGAGAGATCGATTCTTATATTATCGACGATGAATCCTTCTGCGAAATCTAAGAGTACTTTTTCTTTGAATAGAGTACGACAATATATGTTATTTTAATTATTTTCCTCATTGATTTTATCAACTGCGAGTGCCAACTATGTATGATAAAAGCTCCATATGAGGATTGGCGTAACCTAGTGTGTCCCATAGATTGCTTCCATGCCTGATCAGTATGGAGGTTTAATGCATGGAACCACTAAGATATACCAATGGTCATATTGTACTAAAGTCAGCTACGGGTATTCAAAGAAGATATCCTTAATAGAAATGCCTAAGTAGGCGTCTCTACTTAAGGCATCCGTGCACTCGTAAAACAGATATGTCATTTGCATGACACAATCGTTTGTAAGTGGACCAAGGTTAAGGATTGAAGCTACCTCTATCATATTTGGATAACTTGTTTCCTTCTCAGTAGAACTATCTTGTTTTACCTCCTGAGAGGCAAATTGATATTAGGATTAACAACCTATTAAGAGCTGTATCTATTACAGAAGCTCTATATCGGTTAACATCAACGGATATGGAAGAACTGAGAACTAACCAGATGAGTTCATGGAGAAAGGCTTTCACAGCCTAGCTCATTATTTTAAGAGCTCCAAATATTGTTGATAAAGAGAAGCATGATGCAATACGCTTGTACATTGATTACTGCAACCTAACTAGGTAACGATTAAGAATCGTTATTAGCTGCCCAGGATCGTCAATTTGTTCGACTAACCATGAGGGTAGTTAATTCCTTAAGATTGATTTGGGTAGTAGTTGGAATGACTATCTCACCCTAATTAAGTTCTCCTATAACTGATAGCATTATATATCCCTCAAGGCTGCTCATTTGGAGACCTTGTTTGGGAGAAATAGCCAACGCCCATTTGTTGGGTAGGAAGTTGGGAAAAACCCAATTAACAGGATCTGAGATTTGTCTTAAGGACGACGGATAAGATAATATGAATCAGTAATTGTTTGAAAACTGCCAGTGATCGGCATTAGAGCAATGCGAAAGAAGGGCGCAAATCTCTTAAAGTTCCAAATGGGGAACAAGAATCTATTGATATGAAAGAGTACAATATGTTTCGGTATAAAGGGCAAGTTAAGCCCTGGATATATAAATCATTCGAGATCATCGAATATGACGGCAGTATAGCTCATAAGCTAAACTTGCCTAAGGAGCTCGGTGGAATTCACGATGTGTTCCACATTGCTAACTTAAAGCAATGCCTAGCTGATAAATCGCTAGCAATGTCTTGTAAGGACGTATAGATTAATGAAATCCTGAGGTTTATTGAAAGACCTATATCGATCAAGGATCGACTGGTTAAGAAACTCCGAAAAGGAGCATGTACCTATTGGATAGGTCAACTGGAATACCCGAAAAGGGTCCCTAAATTACTATGGAAGTTAAGTCCATTACACGACAGAAAGTACTTCCATCTTTTTGAGAAAATCTCGGGGTCGAGATTTCTTTTAAGGGGGTGAGGATGTAACACCTCGTAAAATTGTGTCCAATGGTGTGGTGACACGTGTAATGAACCCTAATAAAGTCAAACGTTGACTATGGGGGACTAATTTCATCAAAATCAAAAACCTTGATTATAGAAGGACTGAAAGTGTCAAAATTCCTAAACTAGGCCCCTAAGTGACCTTATACGTTGTCCCTATTCTCAAATGGGCTATTTCTTGGACGAGAGAAGCTGTTTGTGTAATTATGTGAAAGTTTGCGCGTCGAAGGGTTAAAAGTGTCAACATGTTAATTCTTACCTCTGAGTGACCTTTTAACAAACTAAGAGCTTCATTATGTTTCATCATGTTCTCGGGAATGCCTAATATTGGCTATTAAAGGTTTTTATGCCAATAAGTGAAGTTACGCGCAAGTTTGCGAGTTAGAGGGGTTAAAAGCGTCAATATGTTTAAATTATACCTCTGAATGACCTTTTAACAAACCCAAAGCATTTTGATGTGCCATCATACTTTTGAGAATCCTTAATATGGGCTACATAGGGCTTTGATGCCATTAAATGATGATAAGCGCAAGTTGCGCATTAGAGGGACCAAAAGCGTCAATAAGCGAAACTACGCTTTTAAGCGACCCTTAAGAGAACCAGAGACTCCGTAATGCTCAGTCACGTTCTCGGGAATCCCTATATGGGCTATACAAGACTTGGATATCAATAAATGGCTTTACGCGTAACTTTGTGCGTTCAAGGGACTAAAAGCGTTAAAACGGCGAAATTATGCATATTCGCGCGTATTCTACATTCTGGCCATAACCGCACATCCATAAATTTTTTTAATCATTAAAGTATTATATTTTAGTGATGGGAATGCAAAAAATACCATCCGTCGCGAAATCTGGATTGTTTTCGCGTCTGTTCGAACGTTCGTCGTAATTAAGCGGAAAACGCGACCGTACGACCGAACGAACTGGCATCCATAATATTTTTGAGCATGGTTGAAGTTAAATATACTCTAACGTCCTTATAGAGCTTAGAAATGGGGTCAACGGGGGTTAGAAGTGCCAAAAACTCAACTATGCAAGTGTAGGGGCCAAATGTGTCAATATTTGAAAGTTGGTGTGAGCTGGTCAGGTCCTTACGGACCCTATACAGGACCATACGGTCCGTATACCAATGCCAGATACGAATTTTTCTTGGTCTCTACTCCATTCCATTCTTATCCAATCAAAACCTAATCCTTGGGCTTCAAGGCAATTATACAACTGTCCTAACAGGTGTAGTGATCTGGTTAACCCTTCCAAACACTTTTCTTAATCCAATTCATCACCAAAACCTATAAATAGATGTGTTCATCAACATTTTCATTTACTCATTTCATTCCTTCCTCTCCTCTCTCAAGTTCTGGAGCTTCTTGATCTGTTTAGGACTTGTTTCTTGTAGAAAAGATAGCTAGGAGCTGTTGTAAGTGTCTTGGCACCCTCCTTGGTTCAGTCTTATGTTTTAAAAACCGAAAAGTCATGATATCGTAAATTAACTTTGACTTTCGGTTTAAACTCTAATGGTCTAACCACTGATCAAAATGAATGTGGGTATGAGACCATAGTTAGGTAGGTGATTAACCCTTAAAAGGGCACCTCCTAATTCCTTCGTTTGCTTAGTTAATTGTCGGGTCAAACTATTTAATTAAAAAGTCAAACTTGGCAGAATTGTGATTAATAAGTAAAACCAATAATACAAAGGTTATAAATTATATTTAACACCTTAATAACTAGGTAATTATTATTTAGGATCGGTTCGCAACCAAAAGTGGCGTAATTTGACTTCTACGTTGACTTTTGGTTATAATCCGAATTAGACTAGTATGCTACCGATTTTAGGTTCCGTTATGATCGTATTATAATGTAGCATAACCCTCTGGGATTATATTACAGGATCATACTATTAATCCGAGTCTTATGCAAGTTTCCGTAATTATGCCATACTTTGACCCTTATGCCCTTTTTAGCAAAAAATAAGGTTTTAGACACCAATAAGCTTTCAAACAACTTAGGTACTGATATGTTAACATGTTTAACATATTTTGATTTTATTAATCTGATCATAAACTGAGTTCGCGTATAATGTCGTGAATTGTGCTTTAAAGTGACCAAAATGCCCTTTAGGCGCATAGATCGGTTTTAAGCATAATTCCTTATACCAAACTCATTGCCTACTGATTTAATATCATAATTAGGATAATTTGGGATATCAATTCAGATTATAAACTGAGTTTATGCACAAGTTCTTAAATTATGTCTTCAAATGACGATAATGCCCTTTTGGCACCTAAAATGGTTTTAAAGCATGATTATAATACGAAACCTTTTTACTACTGATATATCATTTTAAATAACATATTTTGGTCATATAAACCTGACTGTAATATCAGTTTTCATAAAAGAACGCATACATCAACGTTTAACGACTTAAACGCCGTTTCGGCGCGTAGTATGGTTTTAAACCATAACTAACAACCAAGACTCGGTACCTAATGATTTTATAAATCATTTTAAAAATATCTTTACAGTAGGTATATGTTATAAATTCAGATTCCCAAATTGGCCTTCAAAACTATGTGTGAAATTACCAAAATGCCCCTATGGAGCATAGTTTGGTTTTAAACTATGAAACACACATATGTTTGATATCATACTGATATTATACCATAAATAAAGTATTTAAAAAGAATGTTTATGATCATAACATCAGATTGTACCCAAGTTCCTTTTATACGTCATTAGATGACCAAAACGCCCTTACGGAGCATAGTTTGATTTTAAAACCTAAACGGGCATACAAGTTGATATCCCACTGATATTATAACTTGTTTAAAGTATATTGGCATACGGAACTTGTTCATGACTCATCCGGTTACTTGTTATCGCTTATACGCGTACGGTTAGACTTACGTAACTAGTTTATGTAAGTAAGCTGAAACGAGTTTAACCTTATTGTTTTTACTTCAAAATCCAGAATTTACTTAGTATACCCCTATTATACAAGTCCTTGTACTTGTTGGGTCTGAATTACATTCTATTCCGGTCATCACTTAATCTAGCGTATCGTACCGTTCTAGATATTTTAAGCTAGCAGGTCTAAGTCTACGACTTAAATAAGACCGTTAGCATTCTAAATTGATTATATATTACCATCACTCCAGACTAGAGCCACCCAGTAAAAGCTACCTACATTTAGATAGATTGGATACGACTGAGTTATTTTGCTGTGAATCAAGTATTAGCTCAGGTAAATACTTTTAACTTATTTTCCCTTATACGGGCTTGGGATACGGTATCATAAAAATACCGCTTGCTTGGGTATGAGATCATTTAGTCAGATTGTGATTTAATAAATCTGCGTAACCCGTTTTAATCTGTATTGTTTGATAACATAAACATTGGGGGTTAACGACCGTGTCCTGGATATCCTCGGCTCATTAAAGTTAAAAATGGCCACGACCTATGCACGGGGTGTAGGCATACACCCGACAGATGCAAATGCTAAAATATAAATAACCTACATGTTGGGGATAACTCCTTCGTGGGTTTTGTAAGTGGTGAGTCGGTTAATCATGACCGGCTTCCAAACCGGCCCCATTTGTATGACAAACATGTGAAACAGTATACAAGATTTTATTAAAGATTGTCCCAAGTTATAAATGGTTTGTGCCTTTTAAACTTAAATCAATTTTCATAAATCTTTTCAAAAGAGTCAGTTAATTGTATTTAACAGTGAAAACTGACGTATTTTCCAAAGGCTAAGTGGCAGGTACTACTCGTAATAGGCTGGAGGATTGCTCGGTGTCGAAATAGAGGATCTTGCAAATCCTTAAAGATGCCTTAAAGTCTGGTAAACTTCATTTTTATACATTCTGTAATGATCCTCCTGTGGATTTGATAGTACAGGCTCGTGTATAATAAATACTTTGATATTTTCAGACATTTAGGTTTGTAATAATATTTTATATTCCAAGACTTCCGCTGTGCTATTCTGTGTATGTTTGACCATGATGATATCAACTACGTCACGATACTCCCCACCGGGCCCACCGGTGATATGTGGAAATATCGGGGTGTGACATCTATCAAACCACCATTCGGAGGCCTTTCATTCTTTTGTTCTAACATACCATAACAAGCTCTCTCCTTTGATTTTTCAGCAACCTGATGATAAATTGCTTTTCTTTGATAATCGTTGTTTCTGAACGGATCTTGTCTTCCTGTGGCTTCTCTGTTTGTATACTCTCGTTTAAAATGCCCTTTTTCTCGCCAACGAAAACAAGTAACCTTTGATTTGTCAAAACCTAGTCGATATGTAGCAGCATCACGAAGATCATTTCTTCCAGTGATTTGTTCGAATTTTTCTGCTCTTCTCAAAACACTAGCTAAACACCACTTGATGTCCATCAACTCAAGTTCTTTAGAATCAATTTGGTCATAATCCTCTTTGGTGAGCATCGGATTTCCGATTCGTCCAACAACCAAACTTTCATACGACTCTAACACAGTAGCAAGTGATGCCATGTGTTGTTTTGCAATTTCTGGAGACAAATTTTGACCATTTTGAATGTTCAATGTAAGATTGCATTGCAAAATTTGACCATTAAAGTTTGTTGAAGTTTTTGTTTAAGAACTTTGTGAAAAATTTGGTTCAAAATTTGAATAAGTTGAAGAATATCCACCACTCTGAGTTGTAGTGCTAGAATTTGTTCCAGAAGTACCATCAGCACTGAAAGCAGTCTGAATCTTCAGACTTGGTGTAGTCTCAACTTTGACCATTAAAGTTTGTTGAAGTTTTTGTTTAAGAACTTTGTGAAAAATTTGGTTCAAAATTTGAATAAGTTGAAGAATATCCACCACTCTGAGTTGTAGTGCTAGAATTTGTTCCAGAAGTACCATCAGCACTGAAAGCAGTCTGAATCTTCGGACTTGGTGTAGTCTCAACTTTGCTTTCTCTATAGTATAAACTAATATCTTGTTGAGCACTTGGATTATTCATAATAGCAGTTTTCTGAACATCCAATTCATGTTCTTCAAGCTTCTGAATGAATTTACTCAAATTCACTTCTTCATGTTTTCGGGTATGCTTTAAAATCAACAGAAATGTTCCCCATTTATCTTATGGTAATGCATCAGCTAGCTTATCAACCCATTTATCATCTTCCTTTTTATGTCCAATCTTTTCATTTCCTGGACAAGATGACAATATCTATCGATAGTCTTCTTAGTCGTCTCACCTTTACAAGCTGTAAACATATCAAAAGATTTCTTTAGTAATGCATGTTTATTTTTTATCATATCAGCAGTTCCCTTAAACTTATTGAGCAACGCTAACCAAATTGATCTAGCAGTTTCTTCATGTTGAAGCAAAACAAAAATATCTTCTTTTACCGCTTGTCGGAGAATGCTAATCATCATTTTTTCACTGGTGTATTTTAATTTCTCGTTCGCTGAATATTCACTTAAAGGTTTTTCATTTCTACGTTCATCTTTCGGTTTAATGTAATCTTTATCTAACGAAACCCATGCATCAAACTTATAAGCTTGTACCCAATTTTCAAAATGGTTTTGCCACCCATTAAAATCCTCAATGTACATAAGCTTTGGCGGTTTTTGGAAAGTTCCTGTTTCATTCTCACTATTAACAGTTTCAGCAACGGTAGCTGGAATGACCTGTTCAGTAGCAAAAGCATTGTAAAACTCTTCTTCCATGTTTCGATGTAGAAAATTCACAAATACTGATTATTCAAACGGACTGATCAAAGTTTCAAACGATCTGAACACAATTCCAAACGAACTGGTAATGATTTCAAACGAACTGGACCTAAACTTCACTCCATGCAAACTGAACTTTGATGCGAATTGAAATAATCTCAAACTACCTGATATGTTCAAACCGTACGAACTGCTTTTATGTGAAATGGATCAAACCGTATAACTTGAACTTGATTTCACACGAATTGAGTCAAGTTTGGTGTGACCTAGATGCCTTAGGGTTCAACTCGTATGAATTGATGATCTTTCAAATGAATTGGGGCCACTTCAAGCGAACTGGAACAGATTTGGTGCGACCTGGGTTAATTTCAAGCGAAGTGAAGGTCCACTTCGTGTGAATTGATGATCTGGAAGTCCAATTCATACGAAGTGGGGGTTACTTTCACACGATCTGAAACTTTGATGCGAACTGGGAGTTATATTCACACGATTTGACCCATTTCATATGAAGAGGAGGTCAATTTCATAGGACTTGAGCTTATTCCATACGAACTGATGCTGATGTCACATGATCGGGTATGTTTTTGACAAAATTGATCAAGATTTAGGTCGATTTTAGGTCTAATTCTTTCAAGAATTGTTTAAAACTGTGTTTCGCGTATTATATCAAGAAATCAGTCCATTTTAACCATGAAAACTCCGTTAATTTTGAAAAATGTGAAGAAGAAGAATGAGTAGAAGTCAGAAATTTCGGTGAAAACAAGCTGAAATGGTAAGAACTCTTCCTCCTGAGCTCTGATACCACTTGTAGGATCGAGATTCGACCTATACGAGTCGTTCAGAATAGTTTTAATCTAAACCAAAGGCGGAATTCAATGATTCGGACTTGATTACAGCTTGATTCACACTAGGATTCACTTTAAATGTCTTGTATATTGATTTGAAAGCTTTACAGACCACTTGACACTTCGGCAGCACCTCTGCTCCGGAATCAGCAATGTTACAAATAAAAGACACCAGTTACCTATTTATAGTGTTGCCACTTCCCATGAACATGACATGTCCACTTCCCAGGAAGTGGCCACTTCGTGTGAAACTGGCACTGCCACTTCCTATGAACTGGCACTTGCTACTTCCTATGAACTGGCACTTACCACTTCCTATGAACTGGCCAGTTTGTGTGAACCGGCTAATTCATGACTATTTCTCGTTTTTCTCAAACTACGTGACTTGATCTATCAATTCTATTACAAGACTCGATACAAGACGAAGTCGACAGACATATGCACCAACAACATCTTCCATTGATTGAGTTCTCCTACAACAACAGTTATCACTCCATCATCAATATGGCTCCTTTCGAGGCTCTCTGTGGTCGAAAATGTCGTTCAGCAGTCTGCTAGAATGACATCGGTGAGGCTCAGCTTATTGGACCTTACCTCGTTCTAGAGATAACAGATAAGGTTAAGAAAGTTCGTGATAACCTTCAGACAGCTCGAAGCCGTCAAAAGAGTTACGCGGACCAACGACGCAAGCCCTTGGAATTTCAAGTCGGTGATCGTGTATAACTTAAGGTCTCACCTTGGAAAGGTGTGATCAGATTTGGATAGACAGGAAAACTTGCACCTAGATACGTTGGACCATTCAAGATCGTCGAAAGAATCGGTAAGGTAGCCTACAGACTTGAGTTACCTCTTGAACTTGGAAATGTTCATCCAACCTTTCACGTGTCCAATCTCAAGAAGTGTTTAGCTGATGAGAACCTCCACATACCACTTGATGAGATTCGTGTTGATAACACGATGCATTTTGTTGAGAAACCTGTGGAAATCATGGACCGTGAAGTCAAGTGGCTTAAACGCAAGCGCATTCCATTGGTCAAAGTTCACTGGGAATCTAAACGTGGACCTGAGTTTTCTTAGGAACGTGAAGATCAAATGAAGGAGAAATATCCACATCTATTCTCACGAGTTTCCTCTAAACAAATTTCGGGACGAAATTTCCACAAGTAGGGGAGACTGTAACACCTGTGCTTGTAATCCTTGTAAACAGTTCAGTTATCAATGAAACAATGTTATTTGACCCCAATATTTGTTTAATTATGTTTGACATTTTTCATGTTTTGATTTTTGTTCAATTTCAAACTTTATATCGCTTTCTAGAGAGTTATACGCAAACTGGTGCGTAAATGTAATCAGTTAAATGCAAAAAACACTCCGTAACATCAATTTATGCTTAACATACCTTAAATAACCTTTACATAACTTAGAAATAAGTTTTGAAGGCTTTGGTATGGCAAAATCAAGTTTATTCGCTTACAGGGACTAAATTCGACAAAATGTTAAAGTATGCTGATTCGTACTGTAACAGACATTCCATAACTTGATCATAAGTTAAACACACCCTAAATATCCTTTACATAGCTTAGAAATAGGCTTTGAGGGGTTCGGTGTGCTAAAATAAACTTTTTGATCATTCAGGGACTAAAAGCGTCAAAAAGTGCATAAGTTTGCATTTTCGCGCATATCTTACGTTCTGAATACATTCGGACATCCACAAATTTATGTAATCATTAAAATATTTTATTTTAGTGATTGGCATGAGAAAAATCAATTCGTCGCGCAATTTGGATCGTTTCTCGCGTTCGTGCGTATTTCGTCGTAACTAAGCGAATAACGTGTTCGTACGACCAAACGAACCGAAATCCGACATACTTTTGAGCATGTTTCATGTACACAATGCTTAGGCATCGTTGTAGAGCCTTGAAAATGGTTTAACGGGCCTTAAACGGGTCAAAAAAGGCCTTAAACACATGCAGGGACTGAAACTGCAATTACTGAAACTTGTTTTGCTTATCTGAACCCCAGGCGGGCCGCGTAAACATGTGCAGGACCCTTACGCGGGGAGCCTAAAACTGCCAGATGTGTAGAAACTTGTTTCCAGCCTGTTTCCAGCTGTTCCAAATGATTTTGGCACTTGCAAATGGTATTTTATGATACTAGGGGCCATTTTTAGGTGCCCATGGTTTTGCAAAACCATGGGTGCATGTGTATGGTCCAGATTTAAGCTCTGTTTTCAATGAACGGTCCTAACGGTTGTATGAAAACTATAAATACCCTACCCCCTTCATTTACAACTCACACCTTTGATTAATTCAGCTCTAAGTTGGGGATTTTATGCTCCATACCTTAGTTGTTTGGATCAAAACTTCCGTTCTTGGACTCGTTGTAAGTCCTCTTTCGTTCTTTTACGCGTTTTTAGCGTGAAAGTCAAACTTTGTTTGACCTTCTGCTTTCACCAGTTTATGGTCAACACGAAGTTCGTTTGAACTTCGTAACGTGAGCGTAATCACGATGGTTATAGTCCCTTGTGACTATACCAACTGATTACCACGTTATCTAGGCATAGTGACGAGTCGTAGTTTCGCCAAAATGCGTATTCTTGCGTATTTTGTAACCAAACTACTTTTAGGTATCAAAACCGTTTGTTTTGATACCAAACCTGTTTTCAAACTTCGTTAAACATGTTTTAACATGTTTAGCTCGTCACTTTAGGTTTAGTGCTTATGTAGGGTCGTAAGGTAAGCGGTCTAAACAACCGCTTATACTTTCGAACCCGACCCTTTTGGTCGATCATTAGGATCTGACCAAACACATTTTAAGCATATGTAACCTAAATTTTGACATCTAAACTGATTAGGAAACAATATTAGACATGTTAAGGCATATATTACTTGTCATAGGACTAGTTAGGCGGTCCGAATGCGTTTTACACAAACGACGCGTTAAAGTAGCATAAGCTACCTAAACGGGTCGTAATGGGTCGTAAGCACTTAGGATAGGTTCCGTTTTAGAATATAGGCTTTGTTAAACCATATAACATGAGTTCTTACACTAAATTGGTTTACGAAACCTCATTCTATCCGATCCTCCGATTTAGGTCCGTTTATTTACATAGTTACCTATATAGGTGCCGTTTGATTCCGTGATCTTTCTAGCATTGCTTGGTGATTATCTAAAGACTATTGAGCAATCTCAAGTGAGTACATAGTCCCCTCTTTTACCATTTTAAAATGTTTTGGGGTGATACACATGTGCCTACTTGTTACTTTCGTGTTTTCCATGTTTTTATATCATATGCTTGCTATGTTCATTAGTACACTTATAGTACATGATTTCATTATGTTTTGCTATGTATGTTTACTTAGCATGCTAGCACATTGTTTTACATTGCACTTCTTTTGCTATGTATG
Organism: Helianthus tuberosus; assembly: GCA_030545235.1. Classification (NCBI taxonomy): domain Eukaryota; kingdom Viridiplantae; phylum Streptophyta; class Magnoliopsida; order Asterales; family Asteraceae; genus Helianthus; species Helianthus tuberosus. Next base: position 166,727,239 of record CM060448.1, on the reverse strand, counting down.
TTTACTTAGCATGCTAGCACATTGTTTTACATTGCATTTCTTTTGCTATGTATGTTTACTTAGCATGCTAGCACATCGTTTTACATTACATTTCTGTTAGATATGTTTACTCAGCATATGAACACATTGTTTTACATCTCTACCTTGTATGTTTACTTAGCATACTAGATACATTTGGTTTGCTTAACTAACTAAAATACATTCATTAACATTAGCTACGCTGCTCGGTAGTAAGTAGTGGTACCATAGGACTTGACAACTCCCATTCCTGATATCCTAGGTTTGTTTGGATATAAGGAATGACTGAATCCGAAAACATTTTGATAACCTTTACTCTAAGGTTATCCTACAGTCTCCAGGTTTGAATGTATACGTTTAACATACCGCATAAGTGTTTGTATCAGTAAAGCATGCATTTATTTTACAAAACATAACTTTGATTTATTCAAAAAATTTGTTTTGTGCACTTTTTACATATGGTACTTCTTACTTACCATACATGACGTTTGTTTATACATTCCGTGGTTTACATCTGACAATAGACTTGATTTACTCATAAACATTTGACAATTGGTTTAAACATGACATTTTGGTGGTTTGTTTGGGTAAGTGATTTAAGTTACGAGGCGTGTGTAATGTGATAAAAACATGGTGGATACGCCGCTGATACTTCCTATATATATGTGCTTTCATGACATTACATATCGTAGCGTTATTTAAACCATTTTAAATATGACATATTACATTTTACACAATTAACACATCTTTACAAAACATTGTTTTTACAAACAACACATTTTATACAAAATTCATTTTTACTTGGTTAATTATTTAACCATACACTATACTTTTATATCATCTGTTTTCTTATCGATTTCCATATGATTTATAAAAGAAAAACCTTTTACACGGTTCATGACTAGTTTTGTTAAAAATTTTCTTTAAACTTACAAGTCATGAATCCTAAATCAATAAAACCTATGTATCTCACATGCATTTTTATGATGGCGTACCTCTTTTCACATGTGTTTCAGGAGCTGACGCATAGGTTTGTTCAAGATACACTAGGGTGGACTCGGGCCTTAGTGACATAAAAGAAGCAAGATTAGTTTAATTATGTGATGTACTCTTCATTTCAGTTGTTTTAAAACAATGTAACCCCCCTTTGTTTGTAAATAAAACATAACTTTAAATGCTATGGTTGTGAAACAATAATTCTGTTAAAACACGTTTCCGTTGCGGTTGCATGTTATACGCGGTCGGGGTGTGACACTTACGCCTTTTTTACTTTCTGATCGAGCTTTTCGGCATTGAAAATCAAGAGCAATGGTGATATATATGCGGATTAGACAACAAAAAATAAACATTCAAAAAATGGCTACAATTTAAGGAATGTATCAATTGACGGCATCAGATTCCTAATTGATGGAGAAAGGTCTGGTGGCAAGAAAAGCTGCTTCCAGGAGGTTGTTAAGTGTTTTCGCTCGGCGATTCCATTCTTGGGTGTTTGGTTTAGCACATGTTCCTGTAACTCGAATCCTAGCCCGGTATATCTCATTTTAGTTTTACACCTTTGTGAACCTTATGCCTTTTTTACTCTCTGATCGAGGTTCTCGGCATTGAAAAATCTTAGTAAACTAAATCACACGTGTATATGTTGACATTTAAGAGATATACAGTCAAGAAAATCAAGAGCAATGGTGATATATATGCGTATTAGACACCAAAAAATAAACACTCAAAAAATGGCTACCATATAAGGAATGTGTTTAGTGACGGCATCAGATTTCTAATTGATGGAGAAAAGTCTGGTGGCAAGATAAGCTGCTTCCAGGAGGTTGTCAAGTGTTTTCGCTCGACGATTTCGTTCTTGGGTGGTTGGTTTGGCCCTTGTTCCTGTAACTCGAATCCTTGCATGGTATATCCCACTTTAGTTTAACACCATTGTGAACCTTACGCCTTTGTTACTCTCTGATCCAGGTTCTCGGCATTGAAAAATCTTCGTAAACTAGATCACACGTGTATATGTTGAGATTTAAGAGATATACTGTCTAGAAAATCAAGAGCAATGGTGATATATATGCGGATTAGACACCAAAAAATAAACACTCAAAAAATGGCTAGATATTAAGGAATGTGTCGAGTGACGACATCAGATTCCTAATTGATGGAGAATGGTCTGGTGGCAAGAAAAGCTGCTTCCAGGAGGTTTTCAAGTGTTTTCGCTCGACGATTCCGTTCATGGGTGGTTGGTTTAGCCCTTGTTCCTGTAACTCGAATCCTAGCCCGGTATATCCCATTTTAGTGTTACACATTGTGAACCTTACGCCTTTTTTACTCTCTAATCGAGGTTCTCGGCATTGAAAAATCTTCGTAAACTAAATCATACGTGTATATGTTGACATTTAAGAGATATACAGTCATGAAAATCAAGAGCAATGGTGATATATATATATATATATATATATATATATATATATATATATAATTAACACTCAATAAATGGCTACAATTAAAGGAATTTGTTAAGTGACGGCATCAGATTCCTCATTGATGGAGAAAGGTCTGGTGGCATGAAAAGCTGCTTCCAGGAGGTTGTCAAGTGTTTTCGCTCGACGATTCCATTCTTGGGTGGTTGGTTTGCCCCTTGTTCTTGTAACAGGAATCCTAATCCGGTATATCCCATTTTAGTTTTACACCATTGTGAACCTTACGCCTTTTTTACTCTCTGATCGATTTTCTCGACATTGAAAAATGTTCGTAAAGTAAATCACACGTGTATATGTTGACATTTAAGAGATATACAGTCAAGAAAATCAAGAGCAATGGTGATATAAATGCGGATTAGACACCAAAAAATAAACACTAAAAAATGGCTTCAATTTTAGGAGTGTGTCTAGTGACGGCATCAGATTCCAAATTGATGGAGAAAGGACTTGTAGCAAGAAAAGCTGCTTCCAGGAGGTTGTCAAGTGTTTTCGCTCGAGGATTCCATTCTTGGGTTGTTGGTTTTGCCCTTGTTCCTGTAACATGAATCCTAGCCCGGTATATCCCATTTTAGTTTTACACCATTGTGAACCTTACACCTTTTTTACTTTCTGATCGAGGTTCTCGGCATTGAAAAATCTTCGTAAATTAAATCACACGTGTATATGTTGACATTTAAGAGATATACAGTCAAGAAAATCAAGAGCAATGGTGATATATATGCGGATTAGACACCAAAAAATAATCACTCAAAAAATGGTTACAATTTAAGTAATGTGTCTAGTGACGGCATCAGATTCCTAATTGATGGAGAAAGGTCTGGTGGCAAGAAAAGCTGCTTCCAGGAGGTTGTCAAGTGTTTTCGCTCGACGATTCCATTCTTGGGTGGTTGGTTTGGCCCTTGTTCCTGTAACTTGAATCCTAGCCCGCTATATTCCATTTTAGTTTTACACCATTGTGAAACTTACGCCTTTTTTACTCTCTGATAGAGGTTCTCGGCATTGGAAAATCTTCGTTAACTAAATCACACGTGTATATGTTGACATTTAAGAGATATAGTAAAGAAAATCAACAGCAATGGTGATATATGATACGTGGTCGAAAATTGGTTATCGTTTGTGCTTAAGTTGATGTTTTTACATAGCTTTTAATCTTGAATAGCCTACTTTTAATGGGATTCGTGTTTTACAGGTCTAAAAGAGTTTAAGGAGCTAATCAGGAGCTAAACGGAGCACCGGGACGTGAATCGGATCAACCGGGGATGTGAAATGAACAAAATTGGGTTAATCAAGAATATTGGATGTGTTTTGGGAATGTTAATGGATTTAAAAGGAATATATTGGAAGATGGCATGATAGAGGGCTGAATTACGAGTACGTGGGCGAAAACGGTGAGTAAAACGGAGCTATAACGAAGAAGTTATGAAGAAAACAGTTTCGGACAAAACAGGAAAAACTAGAGGTCGTCGGGGACAGGCTCTAGGACGTCGCCGACGGGCTCTAGAAAGTCCCATCGTCAAAAAGTTCCCGTAAACAGCCAAACAAGCCGTCGGATGGATTTCAGAGATCTGGAGGCCGTCGGGGACGGGCTCCAGGCCGTCGGGGACGGGTTGTAGTTTGCTGAAACGCGAAGTTTGGTGTTTGGGTTGTTTGGAACGATTCTAATTGGTTGGGGAGCCATTGAAGTCGTAAGTTACACTTAGGGAAGAGTTTTGAACTTGAGTTTGGAGCCATTACCATCCATCTATCACCTACCATTCAATTTTTCCAACATCAACAACCCGAATCAAGAGAATTTCATCATCATATCAATCTTGATTCCAAACCCTAACCTTCAATCCATTCATCCATCCATTCATCATCATCCATCACAAGACCTTCGCTATCCACCAATTCTCCATATTTCAAGCTTCAAGATGATCTTTATCAAGCTCCAAACATCCGGTGATCAAGCTTCTTCAACCATGAACGGCTAATCATCTCGGTTTCACCCCGGTGTAGGTAGTTGTTAATTTAGGGTTTCGAATTGTTTATTGCTTCAACTTTGTGACAATTTGTGTTTGATTTTTGAAACTTTTGATAATAGTGTTACATTTGTTACGAATTCGTAAATTGTCGAACGATGTTAAAAGTTATGACTTTGCGAAATGGTGATATGTAATTGTGCATTGTCGTGGTTAGGATTTACTTGTGTTGATTAGAAAGTGTATTCTTGTCCGTTCTCCGGGACGTTGATAGTTATTAGCACCTAAGTCACGGTACACTAAATCCGTTAATCGAATGCATTTGAGTTGAATCTAAAACTTGTAGAAACCCTAGGTTAGCAATTACCGAAACCGGGTGTGATTCCTTTTTCTTATTATTGTTCTAGTAATCAATTTTCTCGTAATCGTTAATCAATAGTTGTCAATTAATTTAATCAATTCATTTAATCTAAACTCACTTCTCTCAATTAAACAAAAACACAAAAACATTCTAGTAAGCTTCATAAATCGTGACATTTGTTTTTAATTCAATCGAATCCACACACAAACCACACACTCTTCGTGGTTCGACCCCTTGCTACCACTAACACATAGTTAAGGGTAAATTGGGCTTATAAATCTTATCTTTGACCGGAGCGCGACACTCCGATCAAATTTTGGCGCCGTTGCCGGGGAGTGCGTGCGCTTTGTGTTTGGATTATTGTTTGAATTTCGTGATTATCTGTTTAATTTGTTTAGGTTCTTTTTGTACTTTGTCTTTTTCTTTGTTACGCGGGTGTGTTACTTGTGCAGGTTACAGGTAGTGCATGCATACGTGGAACTCCGGGAGGACTTCACCTTTAGTCTACGAACCGGAAATCGAAAGAGTCGCAAGAAGAAACTTAGCAAGTCGATTAGAAGCAACTCTTGCTTTTAATCAAACCACTCAAACATCACAATTCACACCACCCATTGGAACCGATTTAATGGCAAACCAAAACCAAAACTCCACCCAAAACCAAAACCAAAACCAAAATCCACATCAACTCCAATACCGAGGAAACTTCAATCCCGGCCCAAATGCTCAACCTATACCTCAAGAACAACCGGGTGGCAACAACTCGAGACCACCTACACCACCGTTTCAAAACCGAGGCCCTAACAATAACCAAAGAACACCTCCACATCAAAACCTCAATCGAAAAAACCCTTTACCCACCAACCTTGATGACCGAAACGTTAACTCCGATCGTAGAGGTAACCGTGATTGTGGCAATCCCGCGAATGAAGACCCATTCTTCAATATCGATGATTTGAGGAACGCAATCCCCGACGATGAACCATATAGTGTTCCCGGTTACCAATCGCCAGAACACGTGAGTATTCACTCGGAGTATTCAGATGACGGTGGGAATTACAACGAGCGGGTTGAAGATGACTTTTGGGAAGATGATAACATGGGGGACTTTCATAACGCTCGGGGGTTTGAGTATGAGGACTTCGGTAATCAAAATGCTAATTTTGTGGGAAACAACGAAGGTTATGGTTATGGGAATGTCCGGAATGATGGTTATGGAAATAACCGCCAGCCACGAAACAATAATCCAAGGAACCGGGATGACGGTTATTACAACAATAACAACAATGCTAACCGTAACCGGATTCCCCAATTCGTGGGGGGTGGTAATCAAGGTGGAAATAGAAGAGGTGACCGAAGGTATAATCGAAGGCCGGTTGATCAAGAAGTGAACGGCCCGCGTCGTCATCAACAACCCCCGCGGGGAGTAAATGACCATTTTAGGCCGGTGGTCACCGACAATGACTCTCCAATAGTTTGTGAAAGAAGGATGTTCGATTGCAAGCCCCACTACATCAACATACTTCCCCACTTCAACGGGAGGTCCAATGATGAACCGTACACTCATTTGGCGGAGTTTTCGTCCATATGTAGCACTATCGGGGGGCATAATTTTGCATTAGAGGAGGTCAAGCTTCGATTATTTCAGTTTTCGCTAAAAGATAAAGCGAAACAATGGTTTCTTACACTACCGGCGAATAGTATTCGCACATGGGATGAAATGCAGCAAGTTTTTCTTGACGAATACTACTCAATGGCGAAGACCGACGATGCTAGAGATGAAATTCGGTCTTTTTGCCAACTTTCGAGTGAACCGTTACATGAAGCATTCACTCGATTCAAGGAATTGATCCGGAAGTGCCCACATCACCAAATCGAAAGGTGGGAGTTGGTTAAATGCTTCGTGAGGGGTTTGGATGATGAGACGTGGAACCGCCTTGAATCGACCAGTAATGGAACTCTATTAAGCAATCACGAGGATGACGATTGGGAGTTCCTAGAAAGAATGAGCAAGATATCAAAGGCAAAAGAGTCGGCCGACCGAGCCAAAAAGCACCCTACCTCAAGGTCTTGGCCCGATCGTGATGCAAGTTCTAAGGATCGGATTGATACGTTGGAGCGGGAATTAGCCCGCATGAAGAAGAAAGAAGTGGGTGCGGTACAATATAGCGTATGTGAAGAATGTGGTGACATTGGTCACCGAACCAAGAATTGCCAAGCCACCGTGGATGTGAATCAAGTGTATGGAGACCGGAGCCAATATGATATGAACTCCAACACTTACCACCCCGGGTTGAGGAACCATCCTAACTTTAGGTATGGTAATGCCTTCAATCAAATAAACCCGAATTTCCAATCGGGAAATCAAGGTGGGTATTCGCACCAAACTCGCCAAGGAGGTAACCAATGGGGTTACCAAAGGAATTACCATAATCAAGGTGGTAATGGAAGCGGGTCGAACAATCAAACCGGTGGCGATGATTTGAGTGCCAAAATGGATGCTTTGTTGAATATGCAAAAAGAATCTCAAAACAATATAAAAGAATCTCACCATGATATCAAGGAGATAAAGAAGACAAACGAGATTCGGGACAAAGCACATGACGCATTAGCAAAGCAAGCGGAAGAGATGGCTCAAATGAGGGGAAGCATGGGAAACTTCCAAGTGACACTACAGTGAACCCGAAGCATCAAAGTTTTAGCACAAGCAACGTGAGGGATGCATGCGTTAGCGCGGTAAGTATTCTTTTAAATGATGAAGTTTGTAGTGTTGAAGGCATTCCACCACCACAATTTGTTGATGGTGTAGTGGAAAATATAGGTGAAGGGCCGGACAGTGAAAATGAACACGAAACGATTTCACAAAGTAAAAATAAAAACGTAACTAAAAATTCTTTTTGTGAAAATTGTTTAAATCAATTTAACCCGCTTAATGCATCGAAAATTGAAGAACGGTGCCCAACGAAGGACGAGGGGTGGGAAAATTTTAAGCAAGCTAAAATTAATTTACCGTTACTAGATGACATTAAAAAGGTTTCGGCTCATGTGGAATGCTTAAAGGAGTTAAGCATCGAAAAACGGCACAACAAATTACCCGAACCGGTTGATTTGATATCTTATGTGAGTGTCGTTTTATCGAGTGCCCTTCCCCAAAAAGCTCAAGATCCGGGAGACCCTCTTATTCCAATTCAAATTGGAACATTTAAAATTGAGAGGGCGCTCCTAGATCTTGGAGCTTGTGTGAGCATCTTGCCCGGGAGTTTGTATGACCAATATGATTTTGGTCCAGTAAAAAAATTTGATACTCCCGTGGTATTGGCCGATCAGACTCCCACGCATCCAAGGGGGATGGTGGAGGATGTGATTGTTAAGGTGGATGATTACTACTACCCAGTTGACTTTTTGGTAGTAGATTATGTTGGGGACACCCAACCGGTAGTTATCTTGGGTAGACCGTTCTTGGCAACTGCTAATACCATAATAAATTGTGCAACGGGAACGGTAAGCATGAAGTTTGGGGACCGGGAATTAAATTTAAATGTTTTTCCAAATTTCACTAACCCGCTCGGTGAGGATAAGTGTCCTAAAAAGGACATGAATCCAAACAAAAAGGTGTGTGCTATGGTTGGTAGGTTTGGAGAAACAAGGAAGAAAACGGTCAAGAAAAAGAAGAAGGAAGAGGAGGTGAGGAAGTTTGGAGCATTTGGCAATAAATGGCATGAATCACCGGTGGATGATTTCGATGAGTTTGTGAGCGGCAAGCACTCCATTCTACCACCATGAGGTGGTAAGTTAATTGTTGTTGTATACATTTTATAGTTAGTTTTAGTTTTTCTTCGTAGTTCTGTTGTAATTGTTGTTGTATAATCTGTTATTTCGTTTTAGTAGATAAATGAACGTTGTGGGTGTGTTCCCTATATAACCCTCACGAGACCTACTCGTCCTCCCGAGCTATCGGGAGGTTTAAAGGGCTTGCGTGCATATGCTAAATGCCGCCGTGATTCCTACGAAAGTGAGTTAGGTTTGTTGTTGTTGTAAATTATTTTCCACATAAATCGAAGTGAAATAACGCATGGCTTGGTAATGTGTTCATAAAAAGGGTAGAACTAGGTAACTAACAAATTTTGATGGTTGTGAGAAGCATGCTTCTACACAAGGATTAGAATTTGTAGGTACATGTTCGCGGGACAACTGTTTTTATGAAGAGATGAAGGAGATATGAGTATCAAGCGACAAAAATCAGGTGCATGTGTTTCTTTTTACTTTGATTCTTAGTTAGTAATAAGTGGAATGTATTTTGTATATTATTTTCCGGGGTGAAATTTTGGGAAGGGTAGTCGTGTCACATCCCTTGTGCGTTAAAAAACTCTAGTTCTTACACATTGAGGGCAATGTTCACCTCAAATGTGGGGATGGGAGAGTAGTAAAAGTTTTCGATTTTGACCCGTTCATTTAAATTCTACACATTGAGGACAATGTTTACCTCAAGTGTGGGGATGGGGGAAAATTTCAAAAATTTTTCAAAAAATCTTGTTTCAAAAGCGATCTTAAAAGCACAAGTAACCAAGTCAACGAGGGATGTCACAACCCATTTGGTCTTTTGTCATGGTCAAGTTCAAATTAATAAGCATAACGGGTATTTAGCGGGTGGTTATTTGGGAATAATTCGCCTAAGGAACTAGCATTTTATGCATATTACATATCATACCCTTATACGTGAGGTTTGAGCCACTTTTATATCATAGATTTACATTTACATGTTTCTTTGTTTGAGTGGACCATTAGTCGCGTATTGTAGAACTTGCAACTTTTGATACGTTTGAGACCATAGACCGAATACAAGCACAAGAATGATTAAGGCATTAGGCAAACCTTTTCTTTTTACACCATTTTTATATCCTTACCCAAAAATTATCCCCTAGTAGCAAACTTTGTGCCTAAACCTTTCATTTGACAACCCATTTAGCCCATAACCATAAGCCTTTTCTTTTTTTAAACCCGTGTGATGAAAATTCGATTATAGGAGTTTAAATTGTATAGTTGTGATTTATATATATAAAAAAAAATCAGAAATTGTCATGAAAAAAAAATGAAAAATCATTAAGAAAAATCCAAAAATATGTGTTTCTAGTTATTGAATAAAAGGCGAAAATCGTTTCCTTGGAGTGATGTTATAGTTTACTTGAGTTTAGAATAGTTGAGTTGTAATAAAAATCGAATTTTCATCACCTTAGCCACTTTAAAATGTCCTATTCCCTACTCTTAGCCTAGCCCCGTTACAACCCTTCAAAGACCTTTTGACTTGTGCTTAGTATTCGTGATCGGTGGTGGAGAATGATTGAGTTGCAAGCCTATGCGGGTACGTGTTCTAACCGGTTTTGAGCGATTAATTGATTGAAGTGCTAATACATTATATACATTAGCCGAATTATAAGCCGAGTGGAGAGAACATTGTGAGGGATATGCATGACTTGCTAGTTTTACGGGCGGGTTAATCTTGAATAACCATTGTATATGTGAATGCTCACTTTATCGTTAAATATGTTGTAAATTGTAAAAGGTTTGAACTTTTGTATGACAATAGACCTTAACCTTCGTCTCGGGAATGGGAAGTGTATTCGTTGTTCGACCCACGTGAAAGTGAAAAACAGATTTGCTTGAGGGCAAGCAAAAGACAAGTGTGGGGATGTGATATGTGGTCGAAAACTGGTTATCGTTTGTGCTTAAGTTGATGTTTTTACATAGCTTTTAATCTTGAATAGCCTACTTTTAATGGGATTCGTGTTTTACAGGTCTAAAAGAGTTTAAGGAGCTAATCGGGAGCTAAACGGAGCACCGGGACGTGAATCGGATCAACCGAGGATGTGAAATGAACAAAATTGGGTTAATCAAGAAGATTGGATGTGTTTTGGGAATGTTAATGGATTTAAAATGAATATATTGGAAGATGGCATGATAGAGGGCTGAATTACGAGTACGTGGGCGAAAACGGTGAGTAAAACGGAGCTATAACGAAGAAGTTATGAAGAAAACAATTTCGGACAAAACAGGAAAAACTAGAGGTCGTCGGGGACGGGCACTAGGCCGTCGCCGACGGGCTCTAGAAAGTCCCGTCGTCAAAAAGTGCCCGTAAACAGCCAAACAAGCCGTCGGATGGATTTCAGAGATCTGGGGGCCGTCGGGGACGGGCTCCAGGCCGTCGGGGACGGGTTGTAGTTTGCTGAAACGCGAAGATTGGTGTTTGGGTTGTTTGGAGCGATTCTAATTGGTTGGGGAGCCATTGAAGTCGTAAGTTACACTTAGGGAAGAGTTTTGAACTTGAGTTTGGAGCCATTACCATCCATCTATCACCTACCATTCAATTTTCCCAACATCAACAACCCGAATCAAGAGAATTTCATCATCATATCAATCTTGATTCCAAACCCTAACCTTCAATCCATTCATCCATCCATTAATCATCATCCATCACAAGACCTTCGCTATCCACCAATTCTCCATATTTCAAGCTTCAAGATGATCTTTATCAAGCTCCAAACATCCGGTGATCAAGCTTCTTCAACCATGAGCGGCTAATCATCTCGGTTTCACCCCGGTGTAGGTAGTTGTTAATTTAGGGTTTCGAATTGTTTATTGCTTCAACTTTGTGACAATTTGTGTTTGATTTTTGAAACTTTTGATAATAGTGTTACATTTGTTACGAATTCGTAAATTGTCGAACGATGTTAAAAGTTATGACTTTGCGAAATGGTGTTATGTAATTGTGCATTGTCGTGGTTAGGATTTACTTGTGTTGATTAGAAAGTGTATTCTTGTCCATTCTCCGGGACGTTGATAGTTATTAGCACCTAAGTCACGGTACACTAAATCCGTTAATCGAATGCATTTGAGTTGAATCTAAAACTTGTAGAAACCCTAGGTTAGCAATTACCGAAACCAGGTGTGATTCCTTTTTCTTATTATTGTTCTAGTAATCAATTTTCTCGTAATCGTTAATCATTAGTTGTCAATTAATTTAATCAATTCATTTAATCTAAACTCACTTCTCTCAATTAAACAAAAACACAAAAACATTCTAGTAAGCTTCATAAATCGTGACATTTGTTTTTAATTCAATCGAATCCACACACAAACCACATACTCTTCGTGGTTCGACCCCTTGCTACCACTAACACATAGTTAAGGGTAAATTGGGCTTATAAATCTTATCTTTGACCGGAGCGCGACACTCCGATCAATATATATATGCGGATTAGATACCAAAAAATAAACACTCAAAAAACGGGTACAATTTAAGGAATGTGTTTAGTGACAGCATCAGATTCCTAATTGATGGAGAAAGGTCTGGTGGCAAGAAAAGCTTCTTCCAGGAGGTTGTCAAGTGTTTTCGCTCGACGATTCCATTCTTGGGTTGTTGTTTTGGCCCTTGTTCCTGTAACTCGAATCCTAGCCCGATATATCCCATTTTTGTTTTACACCAATGTGAAGATTACACCTTTTTATTCTCTGATCGAGGTTCTCGGCATTGAAAAATCTTCGTAAACTAAAAAACACGTGTATATGTTGACATTTAGGATATGTAATGTCAAGAAAATTAAGAGCAATGGTGATATACATGCAGATTAGACACCAAAAAATAAACACTAAAAAATGACTACCATTTAAGGAATGTGTTTAGTGACGGCATCGGATTCCTAATTGATGGAGAATGGTCTGGTGGCAAGAAAAGCTGCTTCCAGGATGTTGTCAAGTGTTTTCGCTCGACGATTCCGTTCCTGTGTGGTTGGTTTGGCCCTTGTTCCTGTAACTCGAATCCTAGCACGGTATATCCCATTTTAGTTTTACACGATTGTGAACCTTATGCCTTTTTTACTCTCTGATCGAGGTTCTTGGCATTGAAAAATCTTAGTAAACTAAATCACACGTGTATATGTTGACATTTAAGAGATATACAGTAAGGAAAGTCAAAAGCAATGGTGATATATAGCGGATTAGACACCAAAAAATAAACACTAAAAAATGGCTACAATTTAAGAAATGTGTCTAGTGACGACATCAGATTCCTAACTGATGGAGAAAGGTCTGGTGGCAAGAAAATCTGCTTCCAGGAGGTTGTCAAGTGTTTTCGCTCGACGATTCTATTCTTAGGTGGTTGGTTTGGCGCTTGTTCCTGTAACTTGAATCCTAGCCCGGTGTATCTCATTTTAGTTTTAAACCATAGTGAATCTTACGCCTTTTTTACTCTCTGATCGTGGTTCTCGGCATTGAAAAATCTTCGTAAACTAAATCAAATGTGTATATGATGACATTTAAGAGATATACAGTCAAGAAAATTAATAGCAATGGTGACATATATGCGGATTAGACACCGAAAAATAAACACTAAAAAAATGGCTACAATTTAAGGAATGTGTTTAGTGACGGCATCAGATTCCTAATTGATGGAGAAATGTCTGGTGGCAAGAAAAGCTGCTTCCAGGAGGTTGTCAAGTGTTTCGCTTGACGATTCCATTCTTGGGTGGTTGGTTTGGCTATTGTTCCTGTAACTCGAATCATAGCCCGGTATATCCCATTTTAGTTTTACACCAATGTGAACCTTACGCCTTTTTTACTCTCTGATCGAGGTTCTCGGCATTGAAAAATCTCCGTAAAGTAAATCAGACGTGTATATGTTGACATTTAAGAGATATAAAGTCATGAAAATGAAGAGCAATGGTGATATATATATATATATATATATGTATATATATATATATATATATATATATATGCAGATTAGACACCAAAAAATAAACACTCAAAAAATGGCTTCAATTTAAGGAATGTGTTCAGTGACGGCTTCAGATTCCTAATTGATGGAGAATGGTCTGGTGGCAAGAAAAGCTGCTTCCAGGAGGTTGTCAAGTGTTTTCGCTTGAGGATTCAATTCTTGGGTAGTTGCTTTGGGCCTTGTTCCTGTAACTCGAATCCTAGCCGGTATATCCCATTTTAGTTTTACAACAATGTGAACCTTACGCCTTTTTACTCTCTGACCGAAGTTCTCGGCATTGAAAAATCTTCATAAACTAAATCACACGTGTATATGTTGACATTTAAGAGATATACGGTCAAGAAAATCAAGAGCAATGGTGATATATATGCGGATTAGACACCAAAAAATAAACACCTAAAAATGGCTACAATTTAAGGAATGTGTTTAGTGACGGCAACATATTACTAATTCATGGAGAAAGTTCTGGTGGCAAGAAAAACTGCTTCTAGGAGGTTGTCAAGTGTTTTCTCTCGACGATTCCATTCTTGGGTGGTTAGTTTGGCCCTGGTTCATGTAACTCGAATCTTAGTCTGGTATATCCCATTTAAGTTTTACACCATTGTGAACCTTACGCCTTTTTACTCTCTGATCGAGGTTCTTCGCATTGAAAAATCTTCGTAAACTAAATCACACGTGTATATGTTGACATTTAAGAGATATACAGTCAAGAAAATCAAGAGCAATGTTGATATATATGCGGATTAGACACCAAAAAATAAACACTCAAAAAATGGCTACAATTTAAGGAATGTGTCTAGTGACGGCATCAGATTCCTAATTATGGAGAAAGGTCTGGTGGCAAGAAAAGCTGCTTCCAGGAGATTGTCAAGTGTTTTCGCTCAATGATTCCATCCTTGGGAGGTTAGTTTGGCCCTTGGTCCTGTAACTCGAAACCTAGCCCGATATATCCCTTTTTAATTTTTCACCATTGTGAACCTTACACCTTTTTTACTCTCTGATCGAGGTTCTCGGCATTCAAAAATCTTCGTAAACTAAATCACACGTGTATATGTTGACATTTAGGAGATACACAGTCATGAAAATCAAGAGCAATGGTGATATATATGCGGATTAGACACCAAAAAATAAACACCCAAAAAATGGCTACAATTTAAGGAATGTGTTTAGTGACGGCATCATATTACTAATTGACGGAGAAAGGTCTGGTGGCTAGAAAAGCTGCTTCCAGGAGGTTGTCAAGTGTTTTTGCTCGACGATTGCATTCTTGGATGGTTGGTTTGGCCCTTGTTCTTGTAACTCGAATCCTAGCCAGGTATATCCCTTTTTAGTTTTACAGCACTGTAAACCTTACCCCTTTTTTACTCTCTGATCGAGGTTCTCGGCATTGAAAATTCTTCGTAAACTAAATCACATGTGTACAAGTTGACATTTAAGAGACATACAATCAAGAAAATCAAGAGCAATGGTGATATATATGAGGATTAGACACAAAAAAAAAAAACACTAAAAAAATGGCTACAATTTAAGGTATGTGTTTAGTGACGACATCAGATTCCTAATTGATGGAGAAAGGTCTGGTGGCAAGAGAAGCTGCTTCCAGGAGCTTGTAAAGTGTTTTCGCTCGATGATTCCATTCTTGGATGGTTGGTTTGGCCCTTGTTCCTGTAACTCGAATCCTATCCCGGTAGATCCGATTTTAGTTTTACACCACTTTGAACCTTAGGCCCTTTTTTACTCTCTAATTGAGGTTCTCGGCATTGAAAAATCTTCGTAAACTAAATCACACGTGTATATGTTGACATTTAAGAGATATACAGTCAAGAAAATCAAGAGCAATGGTGATATATATGCGGATTAGACACCAAAAAATAAACACTCAAAAAATGGCTACAATTTTAGGAATGTGTTTAGTGACGGCATCAGATTCCTAATTGATGGAGAAAGGTCTGGTGGCAAGAAAAGCTGCTTCTAGGTGGTTGTCAAGTGTTTTCGTTCCACGATTCCATTCTTGGGTGGTTCGTGTTAGACCCAGTTCAGGCTCAAAACAACTTCTTTTCACGTAATATGGCAAGTGATTTCAGTAGATGTGAAAAAGATGTGCGGAAATGGAAATCAGGCTTTCAAGAAACAAGACCTATAGAATTATCAAGTTTATATCACTTTGAAACAAAATGGTTTACAAGGTGATATAAACTTGATAATTCTGTAGGTCTTGTTTCTTGAAAGTCTGATTTCCATTTCCGCACAACTTTTTCACATCTACTGAAATCACTTGCCATATTACGTGAAAAGAAGTTGTTTTGAGCCTGAACTGGGTCTAACAATTGGTATCAGAGCAGATTGAAAAAACTATTTTCAAACGATCAATTGCTCATCTTCTTTTCTCTAAATATGGCCAGCTTTCAATCCTGGAATAATGCTTTTAACATTGGTTCTATGTCTAAACCTCCGACTCTGGTCAGAGAGGAATACCCCCAGTGGAAAATCAGGATGGTCAATTTCCTTAATGGTCATGACCGAGCTCTGTTTCAATCCATTGAAAGGGGTCCACATATACCAATGACTGATATAGCTGCTATTCCAGCAACTGACCAATCACCAGCAATCCCTGCCTCCCGCTCTCCCAAAAGAGAAATAAACTGGAGTGCGGAAGACAAGGAACTGGTGGCTGGGGATGAAAGGGAAAAGTCACTTTTAATTATGGCCATCCCCAATGATATATTTTCACAAGTTGATGCATGTGCATCAGCTAAGGAAATATGGGATCAGTTGGAAAATCTTTATGAAGGAGGAGAAAGGATGAGAAGAAACAAGAGAACAAATAATGTCTCATCTTATGAAAGGTTTAAAAGTTTGCCAAATGAAAGGTTAAATGTTACATATCAAAGGTTTACTAAACTTTTAAACGAGCTAAAGAAATTTGGTATAACAAAATCAAACGATGAAAGAAACATAAAATTTCTTAATGCCCTTCCTAGAGAATGGAGAAGTCTAACCTTGACTTTATCATCAACCTTAGAACTAGGAAACATGAGTCTTCATGACCTATACAACAACTTGATCCCTAGAGAGGAAGAAATATTTGAAGAAACCATTCAAAGAGGGGGATCTTTAGCTCTAATCTCTAACTCACAAAGATCAACAACAACAAATGATCCACAACCATCAAACAGTCAAAATCTTGAAACTTCTGATGCATCATCAGACTTTTCAGCTTTTGCTGAAGCAATAGCACTGCTCACCAAAACATTTGAGCAGAGGTTGAGGGGAAGTAACCAGAGATACCAGAGGAGCGACAAAGGAAGGATGGATGGAAGATATAAAGAAGAGTTTAGATCTAAGGATAAAGGGAAGGCTGAAGTTGTGTGTTACAAATGCAAGTAAAGAGGTCATTATGCATCAGAATGCAAGACCAAAAAGCTGAAGGATGTTACCTATTATGAGAAAAAGCTTGAAGAAGCAAAGAAGCAGCAACAAGTAAGCTTAATTGCTGGAAGAGATACATGGTTATCTGATGATTCTTCTAATGACGAAGAAGAAGAATTGGCAAATTTTTGCCTCATGGCACTCTCTGAAGGACTACCAGAAACTTCAGAACAAAAGGTAAATTTAGACAATCTTGATCTTGAACACAATTTAAACAAGCTCATGTCAGATTTTCTAAATCTGCAAGAAAAACATCAATAAGATATTAGAAAATCTGATGAGTTGCAAAGGACTTTGAATAAAATCATTCTTGAAAACCAACATCTTATAGAGGACAGTTTAGATCAAAGAGCAAAAATTGAGTTTTATGAAAATGAAAGAAAAGATCTTTACAAGAAAATCAATGACAAAGAAATCAACGTAAGAGGTTTTCAACAGGCTAAAGAATTCATAAATTTTATTGAGTCCACACCAAAGAACAAAGGAGAGGGTTTAGGCTATACAAGTACTACAAGATCAAATAGAAATAAACCCACTATCTTTGTAAAAGCAACTCATCAGATTTCTGATAATTTAGTATCAGAATCTGAATCTGAATCTTGCAAATCAATCTGTTCTGAATATTCTTTTGACAAACCAAACTTCAAAACAAACAAGAGTGAATGCAGTCAAGAATCTGTAAAAACTCCAGAAGCAGTTCACTCATCTTTTCAAAATTATCCAATCATTCCATCACAAGAGGAACTATCAGAAAATTCTGATAACTCTTGTATGTGTGTTGACATACTGAAGCTTGGTCAACACCATCTTCAAAAGAAAAATGTAAAATCTGTTAATGGCTCAGCATATAACAGAGTTTCTGATGCAAAACCAAGAAGAAATAAGAATAAATTGTTTCAAGTTTCATCAGAAACAGTACCCAAGCATGCCTGGGTACCAAAAACCCTCTAATCATGTCATTTCAGGACCATCATGTGCAGCAGATCTGGTACTGCGACTCAGGAAGCTCCAAGCACATGACTGGGGACAGGAGCTTACTCAGCAACTTTGTTTCAAAGTTGGGTAGAATGGTAAACTTTGGAAATGGTGTGAAAGGAAGGATCATGGGATATGGTTGCATAAAATATGGATGTTTGACCATAGAGAAAGTAGCCTATGTTGAAGGCTTAAAGTATAATTTGATGAGTTGTGGTCAATTCTGTGACAAAGGTTTTCAGGTAACCTTTTTACCAGAAAAATGCTTGTTAATAGGTATAGATGATAACAAAATTTATTTAAGTGGGAAAAGGATAAGAAAATCAATCTACTATTTTGACTTCAAAGAAGAAAGTGAACATCCAAAACTATGTTTATTTTCAAAACATAACAAAGGTAGTAGTTGGTTATGGCACAAAAGGCTTGCTCATTTAAATTTCAAAAACCTAAGCAAATTAGCAAGCAAAGGTCCGGTAAAAGGATTACCTTTGATATCCTCAAAGAAGGATAAAATTTGTGAAGCATGTGAAATGGGAAAATCCAAAAGAAGCTCACACAAATCAATTTCTGAGTCTTCTATTTCACAAAACTTGGAACTTTTAAACATGGATTTGTGTGGACCCATAAGTACAGAAAGTTTTTCTGGAAAGAAATACATACTAGTAATAGTGGATGACTTCTCCAGGTACACATGGGTAGAATTTTTGAGAAAGAAGAGTGAAACTCCTGATCTGATCATTAATTTTATTAAGAAAATTGAAAATCTGTTAAAACTAACAGTGAGAAGAATCAGATCAGACAATGGAACAGAATTTAAAAATGCAAAAATTGAGAATTTCTTAGTAAGTAAAGGAATTTCTCATGATTTTTCTGCTCCAAGAACACCCCAACAGAATGGTGTGGTTGAAAGAAGGAATAGGACCTTGGTAGAAGCTGCCAGAACCATGCTAGCTTATGCTAAATTGCCCACTCACTTTTGGGCAGAAGCTATAGCAAATGCATGTTTTACACAAAACAGATCCATAATCAACAAAAGGCACAACAAAACACCTTACAACATTATAAATGGAAGAATACCAAGTATAAAATTTTTGCATACATTTGGTTGTAGATGTTTTGTTTTTAATGATTTTGAAAACCTTGAAAAATTTGACAGAAAAGCAGAAAAAGGCATTTTTCTTGGTTACTCTTTGTCCTCAAAAGCATACAGAGTTTTTATTCTCAACACCAGGACCATCAGAGAAAGTTTATATGTCTCATTCGATGACTCATCAGAAACAGAGGTTTCTGATGAGTACATAAAAGAAATAAACTTTTCTGACAAACAAGAAAATTATGAACATCTCTTTGAAATATTAAATTAAGATTTCCTAGAACATGATAATACCTACAAAAATAAATCAAACGATTATTCATGCTCTAACCCTGCAGATCAAGTATGTAGTACATCAGAAATCCAGATGACTGATACTTTTCAGACAAATGTAGCACCTGATCAGGGGGAAACTTCAAATCCATCAGAACCAACAACATTTCACAACAAGTTAAGATGTATCAAAGGACATGTTCATTCTGACATCATAGGCAATCCTACAGATGGTGTCAGAACAAGATCTGCCACTGCACATGAGTGTGCATTCTCTGGGTTCTTAAGCAAGATAGAACCTAAATCTGTCAAGGAAGCTCTAAATGATCCAGACTGGATTTAAGCCATGCAAGAAGAGCTTGATCAATTTGAAAGGAGCAAGGTATGAGATCTGGTACCCAAGCCAAATGACAAATCTGTCATAGGCTCAAAATGGGTGTTCAGAAACAAATCTGATGAGAACGGCATAATCACCAGGAACAAAGCAAAGTTAGTGGTCAAGGGTTACTGTCAACAAGAATGTATTGATTATGACGAAACCTTTGCACCAGTAGCTAGGTTAGAAGCTGTAAGAATTTTTCTTGCTTATGCTGCATCTAAGGATTTAAAAGTTTATCAAATGGATGTAAAATCAGCTTTTCTGAATGGTAAAATTGAGGAAGAAGTTTATGTGCATCAACCAGAAGGCTTTGTTGATCCAAAATTTCAAAATCATGTTTATAGATTAAACAAAGCCTTGTATGGGTTGAAGCAAGCTCCTAGAGCCTGGTATGAAACTTTATCAAACTTCTTACTCAATTCCGGGTTTACCAAAGGAACTATTGACACCACTCTTTTTCTCAAAACACACAAAGGTCACACTTTGCTGGTCCAGATATATGTTGATGACATTATATTTGGGTCAACAAATGAAAAATTTTGTGACAAATTTCAAAAATTGATGACCAGCCACTTTGAAATGAGTATGATGGGTGAGTTGACCTTTTTCTTAGGGTTACAGGTAAAACAAAGAATTGATGGAATATTTTTGAGTCAATCAAAATATGTAAAAACAATTCTACAAAAATACTCACTTGAAAACTGCTTTGTTTCAAAAACTCCCATGGCAACAGGGAACAAGTTAGATTCTGATAAACATGGAATAAGTGTTGATATTAAAACCTATAGAGGGATGATAGGATCACTTCTTTATTTAACTGCAAGCAGACCAGATATCATGTTTGCAACATGTTTTCTGGCCAGATATCAATGTGATCCTAAAGAATCCCATCTAAAAGCTGTAAAAAGGGTTTTTAAATATCTCAAAGGCACATCAGAAATTGGTCTCTGGTATCCAAAGGATACAAACCTTGAATTAATTGCATACATAGATGCAGATTATGCAGGGTGTAAAATTGATAGGAAAAGCACATCTGGTGCCTGTCAACTTTTGGGAGAAAAATTGGTATGTTGGGCAAGCAAGAAACAAAATTGTGTTGCCACATCAACAGCAGAATCAGAATATGTAGCAGCAGCAAGTTGCTGTTCACAAGTGCTGTGGATGCAAACTCAACTGAAAGATTATGGAGTAACTCTGACAAGAATTCCAATTCTATGTGACTCAAAGAGTGCCATTGCAATAACTGAAAATCCTGTTCATCACTCAAGAACAAAACACATAGATGTCAGATACCACTTCATAAAAGATCATGTGGAGAAAGGTAACATTGAAATGTATTTTGTTCCAACTGAAAATCAAATTGCTGATATCTTTACAAAACCTCTTGATGAAAAGAGGCACAATTTTTTAATCAGCAAACTAGGCATGGTTAATCTAAATGATGAAGAGTTCTCAGAAAACTCAAAAACACAAATTGAAAACCAACTTGTTGAAAATCAAAATTCTGATATTCATAGAACAAATCAACTAGCTTCTGATAAAACAACCCATCAATCTGATGGAACACAAGAAAATCTGATGAACTATCCATAAATGACAGTTTATCAGATATTCTGAAGAAATATCAGAAAATCTGGTAAATGCACCAGAAGTTCTGATATAAAATCAGAAATTATGTTTGAAACATCAGGATAATCTGTAAAATACATCCTCATGCACATTCCACATATTGTAATTATTTTTTTTCGTGTATTTTTTGTTTTGTTTTTTTAATTAAAAAAACAAAAAGGGGGAAAAGTAACATGCATACTGATGGAGTTTCATACAGCTGTAATAATCAACCGTCTCATTTTCTTTTCAGTTTATTGAATTTCATTTTTTTTGCATGCAACGTCATTTCTTCATAAGGAACTCAAATGTGACACGTAGGCACTAGAATTATTAGGAGCTATGAAAATAGATGCCTAGTCATTAAATTCTTACTCACACATGGGGCTTAATAGACTGTCAAAATCACTGTTACACTCACTGTTACATTCACTGGGATATATATCTTCTTAATTGAAGAGAAAAAGGTTGGCTGATAACATCACTTTGACCTATAAATATTAACAACCTGAAAAGAACATTTGTAACAAAAACCAGTTCTTCAAAAGCCTTACAGCAGTTTTTTTCCTTATAAAAAATGGGTCGCCCAAAATTGATGAAAGCCACTCAATTCCCTCTTCCGTTTCACAGACTTCATAATCTTAGATTAAGATCCAACTTGGAAGGACCTGCATGGGAGGACTGCAGGTGTGTGTACAATATGATCATGCGAAGTCCTCTAGGCTTTGCTATATCATCACATGTCACCATATATCCAGAACTTCTCCAAGAGTTCTGGTGGAACTCTCAAATCATTCTTGGTGGTACTTCAATGTGGATTGAAAGTGAGGTCATGGGAGTAAAAATTACTCTAAAAGAAGAAACAATCATAAATGTCCTCAAACTGGGTGATGATCATGAAATCCAACTTCCGGAAAAATCAAATGTGCAACAAACCTTGACTGAAATGGGCTATCACACACTCAACTCGTCAAGGGCCATTAGCAAGTCTGGTTTTATACCACCTTTCCAGTTTTTGGTAACACAGCTAAGTGTATGTTTTTCCAAGAAAATTGGACACTTCAATGAGCTGTCGAATAGGATGATGGAAGTGGTGCATGCTGTGATACAAGAAAAACCTTTCAACTTTGCTAAGTTTCTAATGAGAGACCTAGAAGAAAACATCCACGACCGTCAACCCTTTCTGATTTACCCTCGATTTGTTACCAAGGTGATCACTAGTCAGCTGGACTTTGGAGGAGTGAGAAGCTGCTACTCAAGAGCTGAGCTGGTACTTCAAGAAAACATTAGTGAAGCCACCTTGACACCATCAACAAATCACACCGGACGAATAACCAGTCTTTGGTTATATGTGAAGTGCATGTTCAATGTGTTAGAGGAGGAGGAGTAGTTTTCTTTGTTTTATGCTTTGTTTTCGTTCAACATGTTTGTGTTATTTTTTTTAACAGGTTTGCTTTAATTTTTTTTTGGGGTAAATAGATCTAGGGGGAACTAACACAACTTATCTGATAAAATCAAAGAAAATTTGGTGGATTACACATGATAACTGACACAAGTTAGAAGAACTCAAGATCTGATGATTAATCAGAAAAATTAATCATTCACCAGAAAACTGTGAAAATTCTGATAACAAATCAGAAAATCATATTTTGTTTTGGAAAACCAGAAAGTTTAACATATCATCAGAAAAACAATTCTTTTAATCAAATTTAATTGAATTGATGAAAATCCAAATTTTTAAGAAAAAAGTTTCTTTCTAAAATTTTTTTCTGAGGACTGTAACAAGCTATATAAAAATATACCTCTGGTATATCAGAACAAAGGTGTGGAGTTCAGAACTGCAAGACTACAATGTAAGTAAAATCTCAGAACTCTACTTATTCCCTCTCATCTAAAAAAAAAATTCTGATGATATATATCATTATGAGAAATATCTGGGGAGACACACAAAGAGTTTCGATTGGACCTTTTAAACAGGGGTCCCACATAGAGAAAAGGTGCAAGTTGGAAACTAGTGTTTATCTGCAAAATCTTTGAAATCTCCAAGTATCTTTAAAAGGATATACATTAAATTAGAGATAAATCAAAGGTTTTTCAAAAACGGTTGTTTCATTAAAAGTTTAAAACATCTTAAAGGTGTCATTAATCACCCTGAACTCAAACAACCCACGACAAACACTCAAAAATCTCTGTCGATACACCCTATAAATACCTCATTCAAAAACAGAGTCTTTCATCTTCAACCTTCAAATTCAAAACCCTAAAACCCTTTTCAAAAAACAAAACCCAAATTCTCAATGGCTGCTGTCAACATCAACTTACCTCAAGTTAAACACTCAGTTCCTTTCATCACTGAAGATGAATTTCTTCCATTAAAGAGCAACAATGAAGCAATGAATGATAACATCGAAGAATATGATATGAAGTGTCAAATTCTCATTGAATTTCTAACGAGATGCCCGTTAGCTCAAGCTCTTACAAAGACCAGAGAGGTGCCACAAGAACTCACACAACAAGTTGTAAAAACTCTCAAAATCTCAAGTCAAACTGAGCTAACAGCACATGTATGGGGAAATATCTTCATCAAAATTTCATCAAAAAAGATAAGGGAATGTTTGGAGCTACCCTTACATCAGAACTTTGAAAAGTCACCAGAAAGAGAAGATATGTTTTCACAACTTGATGCTGTGATGGGATACAAAGCAAAGATTTCGACAATCAATAAATTCAAGAGAAACAAGCTACCTGCCTTCTGGCAAGTCTTAATGGAAATCCTAAACAAGTGTCTATCGTCAAAGATTGGAGGTACAGATCAGATAAATATGAACATTCTAACAATCATGTTCAGTCTAATTAACGGATTGAACATTGATTATGGAGCAGAAATATTTATTCTGATCAGGAGATTAATTCTGACCAAAGATGGTAGAATAGATTCACATCTACCCTTTCCAAGATTTCTATCTATCATAATTTCTGATGCTTTTCTGAAAAGAAACATAGCAATACCAGCATCAGAAAATATGTGGAAGACAGAAATTATGAAACCTTGGAATGCTGCAGGGTCTTGGAAGACAAATTATGATGTACCTGCTCTAACATAAAAAAATGATGAGTATGATACCAGAAGAATCACCATACAGAGCAGAATACATGAAAATGTTGAACAAAAAGTCAGAAAGAAAAGGAGTTTTTGAACAAGTGTCCCCTATGGAGCATGATGCACAGGAGTCAAGCACACCAAGAATGTAACAGCAGGATGAATCTGATTCTCATCTAGCTGATAAAGATATAGATATGAATCCTGTGGCTGAAGGACATCATGCTGAAGACTCACACATTGGAGACACAGGTGCACAACAGTCTAAAATAAACATATTTTATGATTCTGAGAATGATTCTGACGAATCAATTCAAGGAAAACATGAAATCTTATTTAGAGATACTATTTCTTCAAAACAAGATGTGAGTAAAACAAAAGACTCATTTTCTGAATCAGATTCTGAGGAGGAAAATGTAGTAATAACAGGTGGAGATCATCCCGCTGATCAAGGAAACCTGGATGAGAAAACAAAAAGTTTCTCAACAACTCATGGAGAACCTGAAAAGGTTCAAGGATATGAGGAAACCCAGAACTTGAATTTCTTTCAATTTTCTGGTGAGGATATATGGAATTTGGATTCGTCCAATCCTTTTAACCTTAAAACAGCAGAGAATGTGTTTTCTGCTAGTGGTAGAAGAGAAACATCTGTTGTTTTTCCAATTTCCCAAGAACATCAATCTATGTCACCTAAACAATTTCAAAGAGAACCTGAAGATAAAGATGCTACTGTGAAAACAGCAACAGAAGAAAAACTTGATTTAATACTAGAAGAAATCAGAAATCAAAAGTTAGAGATCAAGTTTTTGTCAGAAACTGTCAAAACTGTGTAGAAGCAAACTGAAGATAATACTGCAACTCTCAAAAAATTGCAAAAATCATCAGAAAACAAAGAAAGCTCATCAGAAATTGAGAAAGCTATCAAGGAACTGAATGATATCAAGAAAAAGATGGCTGAGGGTGCAACTGCAGGAGAAAGCTCAAGTTCAGGGAAGCTTCTTGAAGAAATACAGTTTCTCAGAGCCAACAACAGCAGCATGACTGAGGCTTTTGAGAAACTGTTGATGGAATTAGCTGCACGAAGAAATCAAGAAAATCAAGAGTTACAGAAAATGAAGAAACAAGAGGAAACAAATACTCAAGCTCTTACTAATGTTCATATGTTAGTTAAGAGATTGCAGTATAATGTTGCCAGACTAGCAAATATTGATCTTCATGAACTGAAAGCCCCAATTCCACAAGAAAGACAAGCAAGAAGATCAGAAACTTCTCAACAACAACCATAAATTGTTCAACAAGATCAAACCAAACCAAAAGAAACCTCAACATCTCAAAAACAGAAGCAACCCATGGGTCCACCTCAAGATAAACAGAAGATACTCATGGGTCCTCCACCAAATGTCTCAAAGCCAGACACATCAAGGGTACAACCGAAAGATCATGTTCCAGTACAACCAGTTTCTACAACCATCACAGGAGAAACAAAGTTGAGCATATTAATGGATACAAAAGAAAAGAGAAGAATGGAACATGAAGTGACTTCCTCAAAAAGGCCAAGAAAAGAAATGATAGAAGATTCAGAAGGAAACATCAGAGAAATGGAAGTGCTAAAAGGTGACTTACACACTATTATGTATCTTGAAGAACATCTAAAGAATTACTATTGGAAAGGTCCAGAAGACAACCCAAAGAGATCACTCTCTCCAATGAGCAAAGGTATTGTTGAAAACAGAAACAATGGAGGTTGGGTAATTTTACACAAGCACATGACCAATCCAATAGTATCAATTGAAAGAATTAACACAATGACCACTGGAGGAGGCATCCTAGGAAATGAAGCACAAAACAAGTATACCTTGATCAGAAAAGACAACAGTCAACAAAAGGTTACTGATGCAGATCTGGCTGATTATATTCACCCATTGGGTATAGTCAAAATGAAGAAAATCATTGATGAAATGAAAGGTAATTCAGTTATAATCAGAAGAGCCCTTGAAAGTCTCAAAAGTGCAGGAGCAAAGTTATAGAAAAGGGCTGCACTGGCAGACTTTGATCTATGTATCCATTTTGAGTACAGCAACAAAGTGCTAATAGCACCTCCGAACACTTCAATTCCAGCTGAAATTGCTTCTAAACTATTAATAACTGGAGCAATCTTTGAACAACCAGAAATGAGTGTAGTCTTCAAAAATGCTAATAATGAGAAAGCTCTGTTCAGAATCAGTGACATATACAGGTATTCAAATCAAACTCTGAAATACATAAAAAACTGCATGAATGAAAAACAAGAGCAACTCAAAAAGAAGGGAAAGAACAATGAAAAGCTGAGAAAAACAATTGAAGAGTGCATTGAAAATTAGATGGAAGCAAGAGGATGGTATAAAGAAATGTACAAAGAAACTCAAAAGGCAATTGACTACAAGAAAAGGCTGAAACCTGGAGACAAATACAGAAGTGGAGTGAAGATCAACTAATGATTTAATGAGATTAAATTTCCTGTTTATGAACAAAATTTTATGTCTGATTTTTAGTTGGTTTGACTATGTTCAAATGTTTCTGAACTTAGTTGTTTTTGAATTTTTCTTTCAAAGAAAGTTGTTTATGTTTGATATAGAGGTAGTTCATTTTCTTACAATACTTAGGGGGAAACTGTTAGGAAACTTTATTTTTAAGTATTGAAGAAAAACACAATCAACTGTATCTATGAAGAGATCACAGTCCTGAAGATCACGAACTAGAAAAAGAAGATCAGATGGGACAACCGGAATATATAGCATCTACTTCAAAGAATCACAAGTTGATCAAGAGCTGAATTGGATTATCAGAAAATGTCATTTCTGATGGATCTGATGATATTTCTGATGAAATATCATCAGTATCTGACGATTCTGATCATCAAGGATTTTCTGATGATTTGTTCATCAGAATTTCTGATGAAGTGGTTTATCAGAATTTTTGATGAAACAACCCACTTGTCTGAAATTGGCTCTGTCCTGCCACACTTACCGAAGCAAGTTGACATTTAATGATATCATGATGAAAAAGGAAACTTGAACGTTGGAATCTATGAATATGTCAATTGGCTACTTTTTGCAGGAATTATTGTATGAATAAACTATTGTTTATTTATACAAGCCGTCTATAAATAGAAGGCTAAACCAGGAGAAGCAACGTGAGTTTGAAGCTTAGCATTCACACATACACCTAAACTCCATTGCTCTCTCCCCCACAAAATTCAAGATTTGTTTGTATTAGATAATAATCTTTCAATCACCTTGTAAACCATTTTGTTTCAAAGTGATATAAACTTGATAATTCTGTAGGTCTTGTTTCTTGAAAGTCTGATTTCCATTTTCGCACATCTTTTTCACATCTATTGAAATAATTTGCCATATTACGTGAAAAGAAGTTGTTTTGAGCCTGAACTGGGTCTAACAGTTCGTTTGGCCCGTGTTTCTGTAACTTGAATCATAGCCCTGTATATCCCATTTTAGTTTTACACCAATGTGAACCTTACGCCTTTTTACTCTCTTATCGAGGTTCTCGGCATTGAAAAATCTTCGTAAACTAAATCAGACGTGTATATGTTGACATTTAAGAGATATACAGTCAAGAAAATCAAGAGCAATGGTGATATATATGCGGATTAGACACCAAAAAATAAGCACTCAAAAAATGGCTACAATTTAAGGAATATGTTTAGTGACGGCATAAGATTCCTGATTGATGGAGAAAGGTCTGGTGGCAAGAAAAGCTGCTTCCAGGAGGTTGCCAGGTGTTTTCACTTGACGATTCCATTCTTGGGTGGTTGGTTTGGCCCTTGTTCCTGTAAATCGAATCATAGGCTGGTATATCCCATTTCTGTTTTACACCAATGTGAACCTTACGCCTTTTTACTCTCTGATTGAGGTTCTCGGCATTGAAAAATCATTGTAAACTAAATCACACGTGTATTTGTTGACATTTAAGATATGTACGGTCATGAAAATCAAGAGCAATGGTGATATATATGCGGATTAGACACCAAAAAATAAACACTCAAAAAATGGCTACCATTTAAGGAATGTGTTTAGTGACGGCATCGGATTCCTAATTGATGGAGAAAGGTCTGGTGGTTCGAAAATCTGCTTCCAGAAGGTTGTCAAGTGTTTTCGCTCGACGATTCCGTTCCTGGGTGGTTGGTTTAGCCTTTATTCCTGTAACTCGAATCCTAGCACGGTATATCCCATTTTAGTTTTACACCATTGTGAACCTTACGCCTTTTTTAATCTCTGATCGAGGTTCTCGGCATTGAAAAATCTTCGTAAACTAAATCAAACGTTTATATGTTGACATTTAAGATATATACAGTCAAGAAAATAAAGAGCAATGGTGATATATATGCGGATTAGACACCAAAAAATAAACACTCAAAAATGACTACAATTTAAGGAATGTGTTTAGTGACGACATCATATTACTAATTGACGGAAAAGGTCTGGTGGCAAGAAAAGCTGCTTCTAGGAGGTTGTCATGTGTTTTCTCTCGACGATTCCATTCTTAGGTGGTTGGTTTGGCCCTTGTTCCAGTAACTTGAATCCTAGCCCGGTATAATACCATTTTAGTTTTACACCATTGCAAACCTTACGCCTTTTTTACTCTCTGATCGAGGTTCTCGGCATTGAAAATCTTCGTAAACTAAATCACACGTGTATATGTTGACATTTAACAGATATACAGTCAAGAAAATCAAGAGCAATGGTGATATATATGTGGATTAGACACCAAAAAATAAACACTCAAAAAATGGCTACAATTTAAGAATTGTGTCTAGTGACGGCATCAGATTCCTAATTGATGGAGAAATGTCTGGTGGCAAGAAAAGCTGCTTCTAGGAGGTTGTCAAGTGTTTTCTCTCGACGATTCCATTCTTGGGTGGATGGTTTGGCCCTTGTTCCTGTAACTCGAATCCTAGCCCGGTGTATCTCATTTTAGTTTTACACCATAGTGAACCTTACGCCTTTTGTATTCTCTGATCGAGGTTCTCGACTTTGAAAAATCTTCAAAAACTAAATCACACGTGTATATGTTGACATTTAAGAGATATACAGTCAAGAAAATCAAGAGCAATGGTGATATATATGCGGATTAGACTCCGAAAAATAAACACTCAAAAATGGCTATAATTTAAGGAATGTGTTTAGTGACGGCATCAGATTCCTAAATGATGGAGAAAGGTCTGGTGGCAAGAATAGCTGCTTACAGGAGGTTGTAAAGTGTTTTCGCTCCATGATTCCATTCTAGGGTGGTTGGTTTGGCCATTGTTCCTGTAACTCGAATCATAGCCCAGTATATCCCGTTTTAGTTTTACACCAATGTGAACCTTACGACTTTTTTACTCTCTGATCGAGGTTCTCGGCATTGAAAAATCTTCGTAAACTAAATCAGACGTGTATATGTTGACATTTAAGAGATATAAAGTCAATAAAATGAAAAGCAATGGTGATATATATATATATGCGAATTAGACACCAAAAAATAAACACTCAAAAAATGGCTACAATTTAAGGAATGTGTTTAGTGACGGCATCAGATTCCTAATTGATGGAGAAAGGTCTGGTGGCAAGAAAAGATGCTAACAGGAGGTTGTCAAGTGTTTTCCCTCGACGATTCCATTCTTGGGTGGTTGGTTTGGACCTTGTTCCAGCAACTCGAATCCTAGCCCG
Organism: Helianthus tuberosus; assembly: GCA_030545235.1. Taxonomy (NCBI): domain Eukaryota; kingdom Viridiplantae; phylum Streptophyta; class Magnoliopsida; order Asterales; family Asteraceae; genus Helianthus; species Helianthus tuberosus. The sequence continues at coordinate 166,697,099 of CM060448.1, read as the reverse complement.
ATATATCCCATTTTAGTTTTACACCAATGTGAACCTTACGCCTTTTTACTCTCTCATCGAAGTTCTCGGCATTGAAAAATCTTCATAAACTAAATCACACGTATATATCTTGACATTTAAGAGATATGCGGGCAAGAAAATCAAGAGCAATGGTGATATATATGCGGATTAGACACCAAAAAATGAACACTCAAAAATGGCTACAGTTTAAGGAATGTGATTAGTGACGGCGTCATATTAGTAATTGATGGAGAAAGGTCTGGTGGCACGAAAAGCTGCTTCTAGGAGGTTGTCAAGTGTTTTCTCTCGACGATTCCATTCTTGGGTAGTTGGTTTGGCCCTTGTTCCTGTAACTTGAATCCTTGCCCAGTATAATACCATTTTTGTATTACACCATTGTGAACCTTACGCCTTTTTTACTCTCTGATCGAGGTTCTCGGCATTGAAAAATCTTCGCAAACTAAATCACACGTGTATATGTTGACATTTAAGAGATTTACAATCAAGAAAATCAAGAGCAATGGTTATATATATGCGGATTAGACACCAAAAAATAAACACTCAAAAAATGGCTACAATTGAAGGAATGTGTTTAGTGACGACATCAAATTCCTAATTGACGGAGAAGGGTCTGGTGGCAAGAAAAGCTGCTTCCAGGAGGTTGTCAGGTATTTTCGATCGACGATTCCATTCTTGGGTGGTTGGTTTGGCTCTTGTTCCTATAACTCGAATCCTAGCCCGGTATATCCCATTTTAGTTTTACACCATTGTGAACCTTATGCCTTTTTTACTCTCTGATCGAGGTTCTTGGCATAGAAAAATCTTCGTAAACTAAATCACGCGTGTATATGTTGATATTTAAGAGATATACTGTCGAGAAAATGAAGAGCAATGGTGATATATATGCGGATTAGACACCAAAAAATAAACACTCAAAAAATAGCAACAATTTAAGGAATGTGTTTAGCGGTGACATCAGATTCGTATTTTGATGGAGAAAGGTCTGTTGGCAAGAAAAGCTGCTTCCAGGAGGTTGTCAAGTGTTTTCGATCGACGATTCCATTTTTGGATGGTTGGTTTGGCCCTTGTTCCTGTAACTCGAATCCTAGCCCGGTATATCCCATTTTAGTTTTACACCACTATGAACCTTACGCCTTTTTTACTCTCTGATCGAGGTTCTCGGCATTGAAAAATCTTTGTAAACTAAATCACACGTGAATTTGTTGACATTTAAGAGATATACGATCGAGAAAATCAAGAGCAATGGTGATATATATGCGGATTAGACACCAAAAAATGGCGACAATTTAAGGAATGTGTTTAGTGACGACATCAGATTCCTAATTGATGGAGAAAGGTCTGGTGGCTAGAGAAGCTGCTTCCAGAAGGTTGTCAAGTGTTTTCGCTCGACGATTCCGTTCCTGGGTGGTTGGTTTAGCCCTTGTTCCTGTAACTCGAATCCTAGCACGGTATATCCCATTTTAGTTTTACACCATTGTGAACCTTACGCCTTTTTTAATCTCTGATCGAGGTTCTCGGCATTGAAAAATCTTCGTAAACTAAATCAAACGTTTATATGCTGACATTTAAGAGATATACAGTCAAGAAAATAAAGAGCAATGGTGACATATATGCGGATTAGACACCAAAAAATAAACACTCAAAAATGACTACAATTTAAGGAATGTGTTTAGTGACGGCATCATATTACTAATTGACGGAAAAGGTCTGGTGGCAAGAAAAGCTGCTTCTAGGAGGTTGTCAAGTGTTTTCTCTCGACGATTCCATTCTTAGGTGGTTGGTTTGGCCATTGTTCCTGTAACTTCAATCCTAGCCCGGTATAATACCATTTTAGTTTTACACCATTGCAAACCTTACACCTTTTTTACTTTCTGATCGAGGTTCTCGGCATTGAAAAATCTTCGTAAACTAAATCACATGTGTATATGTTGACATTTAAGAGATATACAGTCAAGAAAATCAAGAGCAATGGTGATATATATGCGGATTAGACACAAAAAAAAAACACTCAAAAAATGGATACAATTTAAGGAATGTGTTTAGTGACGACATCAAATTCCTAAATGATGGAGAAAGGTCTGGTGGCAAGAAAAGCTGCTTCCAGGAGGTTGTCAAGTGTTTTCGCTCGATGATTCCATTCTTGGATGGTTGGTTTGGCCCTTGTTCCAGTAACTCGAATCCTAGCCCGGTATTTCCCATTTTAGTTTTACACCACTGTGAACCTTAGGCCCTTTTTTACTCTCTAATCGAGGTTCCCGGCATTGAAAAATCTTCGTAAACTAAATCACATGTGGTTATGTTGACATTTTAGAGATATACAGTCAAGAAAATCAAGAGCAATGGTGATATATATGCAGATTAGACACCAAAAAATAAACATTCAAAAAATGGCTACAATTTAAGGAATGTGTTTAGTGACGGCATCAGATTCCTAATTGATGGAGAAATGTCTGGTGGCAAGAAAAGCTGCTTCCAGGAGGTTCAAGTTTTTTCGCTTGAATATTCCATTCTAGTACGGTTGGATTGGCCCTTGTCCCTGTAACTCGAATCCTAGCCTGGTATATCCAGTTTTAGTTTTACACCACTGTGATCCTTACGCCTTTTTTACTCTCTGATCGAGATTCTCGGCATTGAAAAATCTTCGCAAGCTAAATCACATGTGTATTTGTTGACATTTAAGAGATATACATTCAAGAAAATCAAGAGCAATGGTGATATATATAGGGATTAGACACCAAAAAATAAACACTCAAAAAATGGCTACAATTTAAGGAAGGTGTTTAGTGACAGCATCAGATGCCTAATTGATGGAGAAAGGTCTGGTGGCAAGAAAAGCTGCTTCCAGGAGGTTGTCAAGTGTTTTCGCTCGACGATTCCATTCTTGGATGGTTGGTTTGGCCCTTGTTCCAGTAACTCGAATCCTAGCCCGGTATTTCCCATTTTAGTTTTACACCACTGTGAACCTTAGGCCCTTTTTTACTCTCTAATCGAGGTTCTCGGCATTGAAAAATCTTCGTAAACTAAATCACACGTGTATATGTTGACATTTTAGAGATATACAGTCAAGAAAATCAAGAGCAATGGTGATATATATGCAGATTAGACACCAAAAAATAAACACTCAAAAAATGGCTACAATTTAAGGAATGTATTTGGTGACGGCATAAGATTCGTAATTGATGGAGAAAGGTATGGTGGCAAGAAAAGCTGTTTCCAGGAGGTTGTCAAGTGTTTTCGCTCGACGATCCCATTCTTGGACGGTTGGATTGGCCCTTGTTCCTGTAACTCGAATCCTAGCCCGGTATATCCTGTTTTAGGTTTACACCACTGTGATCCTTACGCCTGTTTTACTCTCTGATCGAGGTTCTTGGCATTGAAAAATCTTCGTAAACTAAATCACATGTATATATGTTGACATTTGAGAGATATACAGTCAAGAAAATCAAGAGCAATGGTGATATATATGCGGATTACACACCAAAAAATAAACACTCAAAAAATGGCTACAATTTAAGGAATGCGTTTTGTGACGACATCAGATTCCTAAATGATGGAGAAAGGTCTGGTGGCAAGAAAAGCTGCTTCCAGGAGCTTGTCAAGTGTTTTCGCTCGATGATTCCATTCTTGGATGGTTGGTTTTGCCCTTGTTCCAGTAACTAGAATCCTAGCCCGGGATATCCCATTTTAGTTTTACACCACTCTGAACCATAGCCCTTTTTTACTCTCTAATCGAGGTTCTCGGCATTGAAAAATCTTCGTAAACTAAATCACACGTGTATTTGTTGACATTTAAGAGATATACAGTCAAGAAAATCAATAGCAATGGTGATATTTATGCGCATTAGACACCAAAAAATAAACACTAAAAAAATGGTTACAATTTAAAGAATGTGTTTAGTGACGGCATCAGATTCCTAATTGATAGAGAAAGGTCTGGTGGCAAGAAAAGCTGCTTCCAGGAGGTTTTCAAGTGTTTTCGCTCGACGTTTCCATTCTTGGATGGTTGGTTTGGCCCATGTTCCTGAAACTCGAGTCCTAGCCCGTTATATCCCATTTTAGTTTTACACCACTGTGAACCTTATGCCTTTTTTACTCTCTAATCGAGGTTCTCGGCATTGAAAAATCTTCGTAAACTAAATCACACGTGTATATGTTGACATTTAAGAGATATACAGTCAAGAAAATCAAGAGCATTGGTGATATATATGCGGATTAGACACCAAAAAATAAACACTCAAAAATAGCTACAATTTAAGGAATGTGTTTAGTGACGACATCAGATTCCTAATTGGTGGAGAAAGGTTTCGTGGCAACAAAAGCTGCTTCCAAGAGGTTGTCAAGTGTTTTCGCTCGACGTTTCCATTCTTGGATGGTTGGTTTGGCCCTTGTTCCTGAAACTCGAATCCTAGACCGTTATATCCCGTTTAAGTTTTATACCACTATGAACCTTACGCCTTTTTTTATCTCTGATCGAGGTTCTCGTTATAGAAAGATCTTCGTAAACTAAATCACACGTGTATACGTTGACATTTAAGAGATATACAGTCGAGAAAATCAAGAGCAATGGTGATATATATGCGGATTAGACACCAAAAAATAAACACTAAAAAATGGCTACAATTTAAGGAATGTATTTAGTGACGACATCAGATTCCTAATTGGTGGAGAAAGGTTTGGTGGCAAGAAAAGCTGCTTCCAAGAGGTTGTCAAGTGTTTTCGCTCGATGTTTCCATTCTTGGATGGTTGGTTTGGCCCTTGTTCCTGAAACTCGAATCATAGCCCGGTATATCCCATTTCTGTTTTTCACCAATGTGAACCTTACGCCTTTTTACTCTCTGATTGAGGTTCTCGGCATTGAAAAATCTTTGTAAACTAAATCACACGTGTATTTGTTTACATTTAAGAGATATACGGTCGAGAAAATCAAGAGCAATGGTGATATATATGCGGATTAGACACCAAAAAATAAACACTCAAAAAATGGCGACAATTTAAGGAATGTGTTTAGTGACGACATCAGATTCCTAATTGATGGAGAAAGGTCTGGTGGCTAGAGAAGCTGCTTCCAGAAGGTTGTCAAGTGTTTTCGCTCGACGATTCCGTTCCTGGGTGGTTGGTTTAGCCCTTGTTCCTGTAAGTCGAATCCTAGCACGGTATATCCCATTTTGGTTTTACACCATTGTGAGCCTTACGCCTTTTTTAATCTCTGATCGAGGTTCTCGGCATTGAAAAATCTTCGTAAACAAAATCAAACGTTTATATGCTGACATTTAAGAGATATACAGTCAAGAAAATAAAGAGCAATGGTGACATATATGCGGATTAGACACCAAAAAATAAACACTCAAAAATGACTACAATTTAAGGAATGTGTTTAGTGACGGCATCATATTACTAATTGACGGAAAAGGTCTGGTGGCAAGAAAAGCTGCTTCTAGGAGGTTGTCAAGTGTTTTCTCTCGACGATTCCATTCTTAGGTGGTTGGTTTGGCCATTGTTCCTGTAACTTGAATCCTAGCCCGGTATAATACCATTTTAGTTTTACACCATTGCAAACCTTACACCTTTTTTACTCTCTGATCGCGGTTCTCGGCATTGAAAATCTTCGTAAACTAAATCACACGTGTATATGTTGACATTTAACAGATATACAGTCAAGAAAATCAAGAGCAATGGTGATATATATGTGGATTAGACACCAAAAAATAAACACTCAAAAAATGGCTACAATTTAAGAATTGTGTCTAGTGACGGCATCAGATTCCTAATTGATGGAGAAAGGTCTGGTGGCAAGAAAAGCTGCTTCTAGGAGGTTGTCAAGTGTTTTCTCTCGACGATTCCATTCTTAGGTGGTTGGTTTGGCCATTGTTCCTGTAACTTGAATCCTAGCCCGGTATAATACCATTTTAGTTTTACACCATTGCAAACCTTACGCCTTTTTTACTCTCTGATCGCGGTTCTCGGCATTGAAAATCTTCGTAAACTAAATCACACGTGTATATGTTGACATTTAACAGATATACAGTCAAGAAAATCAAGAGCAATGGTGATATATATGTGGATTAGACACCAAAAAATAAACACTCAAAAAATGGCTACAATTTAAGAATTGTGTCTAGTGACGGCATCAGATTCCTAATTGATGGAGAAAGGTCTGGTGGCAAGAAAAGCTGCTTCAGGGAGGTTGTCAAGTGTTTTCTCTCGACGATTCCATTCTTGGGTGGATGGTTTGGCCCTTGTTCCTGTAACTCGAATCCTAGCCCGGTGTATCTCATTTTAGTTTTACACCATAGTGAACCTTACGCCTTTTTTATTCTCTGCTCGAGGTTCTCGACTTTGAAAAATCTTCATAAACTAAATCACACGTGTATATGTTGACATTTAAGAGATATACAGTCAAGAAAATCAAGAGCAATGGTGATATATATGTGGATTAGACACCAAAAAATAAACACTCAAAAAATGGCTACAATTTAAGGAATGTATTTAGTGACGGCATCAAATTCCTAAATGATGGAAAAAGGTCTGGTGGCAAGAAAAGCTGCTTCCAGGAGCTTGTCAAGTGTTTTCGCTCGATGATTCCATTCTTGGATGGTTGGTTTTGCCCTTGTTCCAGTAACTAGAATCCTAGCCCGGGATATCCCATTTAATTTTACACCACTCTGAACCTTTGCCCCTTTTTACTCTCTAATCGAGGTTCTCAGCATTGAAAAATCTTCGTAAACTAAATCACACGTGTATATGTTGACATTTAAGAGATATACAGTCAAGAAAATCAATAGCAATGGTGATATATATGCGTATTAGACACCAAAAAATAAACACTCAAAAAATGGCTACAATTTAAAGAATGTGTTTAGTGACGGCATCAGATTCCTAATTGATGGAGAAAGGTCTGGTGGCAAGAAAAGCTGCTTCCAGGAGCTTGTCAAGTGTTTTCGCTCGACGATTCCATTCTTGGGAGGTTGGATTGGCCCTTGTTCTTGTAACTCGAATCCTAGCCCGTTATATCCCATTTTAGTTTTACACCACTGTGAACCTTATGCCTTTTTTACTCTCTGATCGAGGTCCTCGGCATTGAAAAAACTTCATAAACTAAATCACACGTGTATATGTTGACATTTAAGAGATATACAGTCAATAAAATCAAGAGCAATGGTGATATATATGCGGATTAGACACCAAAAAATAAACACTCAAAAATGGCTACAATTTAAGGAATGTGTTTAGTGACGACATCAGATTCCTAATTGGTGGAGAAAGGTTTGGTGGCAAGAAAAGCTGCTTCCAAGAGATTGTCAAGTGTTTTCGCTCGACGTTTCCATTCTTGGATGGTTGGTTTGGCCCTTGTTCCTGAAACTGGAATCCTAGACCGTTATATCCCGTTTAAGTTTTATACCACTATGAACCTTACGCCTTTTTTTCTCTCTGATCGAGGTTCTCGTTATAGAAAGATCTTCGTAAACTAAATCAAAGTGTATACGTTGACATTTAAGAGATATACAGTCGAGAAAATCAAGAGCAATGGTGATATATATGCGGATTAGACACCAAAAAATAAACACTAAAAAATGGCTACAATTTAAGGAATGTGTTTAGTGACGACATCAGATTCCTAATTGGTGGAGAAAGGTTTGGTGGCAAGAAAAGCTGCTTCCAAGAGGTTGTCAAGTGTTTTCGCTCGACGTTTCCATTCTTGGATGGTTGGTTTGGCCCTTGTTCCTGAAACTCGAATCATAGCCCGGTATATCCCATTTCTGTTTTACACCACTGTGAACCTTACGCCTTTTTACTCTCTGATTGAGGTTCTCGGCATTGAAAAATCTTTGTAAACTAAATCACACGTGTATTTGTTCACATTTAAGAGATATACGGTCGAGAAAATCAAGAGCAATGGTGATATATATGCGGATTAGACACCAAAAAATAAACACTCAAAAAATGGCGACAATTTAAGGAATGTGTTTAGTGACGACATCAGATTTCTAATTGATGGAGAAAGGTCTGGTGGCTAGAGAAGCTGCTTCCAGAAGGTTGTCAAGTGTTTTCGCTCGACGATTCCGTTCCTGGGTGGTTGGTTTAGCCCTTGTTCCTGTAACTCGAATCCTAGCACGGTATATCCCATTTTAGTTTTACACCATTGTGAACCTTACGCCTTTTTTAATCTCTGATCGAGGTTCTCGGAATTGAAAAATCTTCGTAAACTAAATCAAACGTTTATATGCTGACATTTAAGAGATATACAGTCAAGAAAATAAAGAGCAATGGTGATATATATGCGGATTAGACAGCAAAAAATAAACACTCAAAAATGACTACAATTTAAGGAATGTGTTTAGTGACGGCATCATATTACTAATTGACGGAAAAGGTCTGGTGGCAAGAAAAGCTGCTTCTAGGAGGTTGTCAAGTGTTTTCTCTCGACGATTCCATTCTTAGGTGGTTCGTTTGGCCCTTGTTCCTGTAACTTGAATCCTAGCCCGGTATAATACCTTTTTAGGTTTACACCATTGCGAACCTTACGCCTTTTTTACTCTCTGATCGCGGTTCTCGGCATTGAAAATCTTCGTAAACTAAATCACACGTGTATATGTTGACATTTAACAGATATACAGTCAAGAAAATCAAGAGCAATGGTGATATATATGTGGATTAGACACCAAAAAAAACACTCAAAAAATGGCTACAATTTAAGAATTGTGTCGAGTGACGGCATCAGATTCCTAATTGATGGAGAAAGGTCTGGTGGCAAGAAAAGCTGCTTCTAGGAGGTTGTCAAGTGTTTTCTCTCGACGATTCCATTCTTGGGTGGATGGTTTGGCCCTTGTTCCTATAACTAGAATCCTAGCCCGGTGTATCTCATTTTAGTTTTACACCATAGTGAACCTTACGCCTTTTTTATTCTCTGATCGAGGTTCTCGACTTTGAAAAATCTTCATAAACTAAATCACACGTGTATATGTTGACATTTAAGAGATATACAGTCAAGAAAATCAAGAGCAATGGTGATATATATGCGGATTAGACTCCGAAAAATAAACACTCAAAAAATGGCTACAATTTAAGGAATGTGTTTAGTGACGGCATCAGATTCCTAAATGATGAAGAAAGGTCTGGTGGCAAGAAAAACTGCTTCCAGGAGGTTGTAAAGTGTTTTTGCTCCATGATTACATTCTGGGGTGTTTGGTTTGGTCATTGTTCCTGTAACTCGAATCATAGCCCAGTATATCCCGTTTTAGTTTTACACCAATGTGAACCTGACGACTTTTTTACTCTCTGATAGAGGTTCTCGGAATTGAAAAATCTTCGTAAACTAAATCAGACGTGTATATGTTGACATTTAAGAGATATAAAGTCAAGAAAATGAAAAGCAATGGTGATATATATATGCGGATTAGACACCAAAAAATAAACACTCAAAAAATGGCTACAATTTAAGGAATGTGTTTAGTGACGGCATCAGATTCCTAATTGATGGAGAACGGTCTGGTGGCAAGAAAAGCTGCTAACAGGAGGTTGTCAAGTGTTTTCCCTCGACGATTCCATTCTTGGGTGGTTGGTTTGGCCCTTGTTGCAGTAACTCGAATCCTAGCCCGGTATATCCCATTTTAGTTTTACACCAATGTGAACCTTACGCCTTTTTACTCTCTGATCGAAGTTCTCGGCATTGAAAAATCTTCATAAACTAAATCACACGTATATATGTTGATATTTAAGAGATATGCGGGCAAGAAAATCAAGAGCAATGTTGATATATATGCGAATTAGACACCAAAAAATAAACACTCAAAAATGGCTACAATTTAAGGAATGTGATTAGTGACGGCGTCATATTAGTAATTGATGGAGAAAGGTCTGGTGGCAAGAAAAGCTACTTCTAGGAGGTTGTCAAGCGTTTTCTCTCGACGATTCCATTCTTGGGTGGTTGGTTTGGCCCTTGTTCCTGTAACTTGAATCCTAGCCCGGTATAATACCATTTTAGTATTACACCATTGTGAACCTTACGCGTTTTTTACTCTCTGATCGAGGTTCTCGGCATTGAAAAATCTTCGCAAACTAAATCACACGTGTATATGTTGACATTTAAGAGATATACAATCAAGAAAATCAAGAGCAATGGTTATATATATGTGGATTAGACACCAAAAAATAAACACTAAAAAAATGGCTACAATTGAAGGAATGTGTTTAGTGACGGCATCAGATTCCTAATTGACGGAGAAGGGTCTGGTGGCAAGAAAAGCTGCTTCCAGGAGGTTGTCAAGTATTTTCGATCGACGATTCCATTCTTGGGTGGTTGGTTTGGCTCTTGTTCCTATAACTCGAATCCTAGCCCGGTATATCCCATTTTAGTTTTACACCATTGTGAAACTTATGCCTTTTTTACTCTCTGATCGAGGTTCTTGGCATAGAATAATCTTCGTAAACTAAATCACGCGTGTATATGTTGATATTTAAGAGATATACAGTCGAGAAAATCAAGAGCAATGGTGATATATATGCGGATTAGACACCAAAAAATAAACACTCAAAAAATAGCGACAATTTAAGGAATGTGTTTAGCGGTGACATCAGATTCGTATTTTGATGGAGAAAGGTCTGTTGGCAAGAAAAGCTGCTTCCAGGAGGTTGTCAAGTGTTTTCGATCGACGATTCCATTCTTGGATGGTTGGTTTGGCCCTTGTTCCTGTAACTCGAATCCTAGCCCGGTATATCCCATTTTAGTTTTACACCACTATGACCATTACGCCTTTTTTACTCTCTGATCGAGGTTCTCGGAATTGAAAATTCTTCGTAAACTAAATCAAACATGTATATGTTGACATTTAAGAGATATACAGTCAAGAAAATCAAGAGCAATGGTGATATATATGCGGATTAGACACCAAAAAATAAACACCCCAAAAATGGCTACAATTTAAGGAATGCGTTTATTGACGGCATCAGATTATTAATTGATGGAGAAAGGTCTGGCGGCTAGAAAAGCTACTTCCAGGAGGTTTTCAAGTGTTTTCGCTCGACGATTCCATTCTTGGATGGTTGGATTGGCCCTTGTTCCTGTAACTCGAATCCTAGCCCGGTATATCCCGTTTTAGTTTTACACCACTATGATCCTTATGCCTTTTTTACTCTCTGATCGAGGTTCTCGGCATTGAAAAATCTTCGTAAACTAAATCACATGTGTATATGTTGACATTTAAGAGATATACAATCAAGAAAATCAAGAGCAATGGTGATATATATGCGGATTAGACACCAAAAAATAAACATTCAAAAAATGGCTACAATTTAAGGAATGTGTTTAGTGACGGCATCAGATTCCTAATTGATGGAGAAAGGTCTAGTGGCAAGAAAAGCTGCTTCCAGGAGGTTGTCAAGTGTTTTCGCTCGAATATTCTATTCTTGAACGGTTGGATTGGCCCTTGTCCCTGTAACTCGAATCCTAGCCTGGTATATCCAGTTTTAGTTTTTCACCACTGTGATCCTTACGCCTTTTTTACTCTCTGATCGAGGTTCTCGGCATTGAAAAATCTTCGTAAGCTAAATCACAGTTGTATTTGTTGACATTTAAGAGATATACATTCAAGAAAATCAAGAGCAATGGTGATATATATGCGGATTAGACACCAAAAAATAAACACTCAAAAAACGGCTACAATTTAAGGAAGGTGTTTAGTGACAGCATCAGATTCCTAATTGATGGAGAAAGGTCTGGTGGCAAGAAAAGCTGCTTCCAGGAGGTTGTCAAGTGTTTTCGCTCGACGATTCCATTCTTGGATGGTTGGTTTGGCCCTTGTTCCAGTAACTCGAATCCTAGCCCGGTATTTCCCATTTTAGTTTTACACCACTGTGAACCTTAGGCCCTTTTTTATTCTCTAATCGAGGTTCTCGGCATTGAAAAATCTTCGTAAACTAAATCACACGTGTATATGTTGACATTTTAGAGATATACAGTCAAGAAAATCAAGGGCAATGGTGATATATATGCGGATTAGACACCAAAAACTAAACACTCAAAAAATGGCTACAATTTAAGGAATGTATTTGGTGACGGCATCAGATTCGTAATTGATGGAGAAAGGTCTGGTGGCAAGAAAAACTGCTTCCAGGAGGTTGTCAAGTGTTTTCGCTCGACGATCCTATTCTTGGACGGTTGGATTGGCCCTTGTTCCTGTAACTCGAATCCTAGCCCGGTATATCCCGTTTTAGGTTTACACCACTGTGATCCTTACGCCTGTTTTAGTCTCTGATCGAGGTTCTCGGCCTTGAAAAATCTTCGTAAACTAAATCACATGTATATATGTTGACATTTGAGAGATATACAGTCAAGAAAATCAAGAGCAATGGTGATATATATGCGGATTAGACACCAAAAAATAAACACTCAAAAATGGCTACAATTTAAGGAATGTGTTTAGTGACGACATCAGATTCCTAATTGGTGGAGAAAGGTTTGGTGGCAAGAAAAGCTGCTTCCAGGAGGTTGTCAAGTGTTTTCGCTCGACGTTTCCATTCTTGGATGGTTGGTTTGGCCCTTGTTCCTGAAACTCGAATCCTAGACCGTTATATCCCGTTGAAGTTTTATACCACTATGAACCTTATGCCTTTTTTCCTCTCTGATCGAGGTTCTCGTTATAGAAAGATATTAGTAAACTAAATCACATGTATATATGTTGACATTTGAGAGATATACAGTCATGAAGTCAAGAGCAATGGTGATATATATGCGGATTAGACACCAAAAAAATAAACACTCAAAAAATGGCTACAATTTAAGGAATGTGTTTAGTGATGACATCAAATTCCTAATTGATGGAGAAAGGTCTGGTGGCAAGAAAAGCTGCTTCCAGGAGGTTGTCAAGTGTTTTCGCTCGACGATTCCATTCTTAGGAGGTTGGATTGTCCCTTGTTCTTGTAACTCGAATCCTAGCCCGTTACATCCCATTTTAGTTTTACACCACTTTGATGCTTATGCCTTTTTTACTCTCTGATCGAGGTTCTCCGCATTGAAAAACACTTCGTAAACTAAATCACACGTGTATATGTTGACTTTTAAGAGATATAAAATCAATAAAATCAAGAGCAATGGTGATATATATGCGGATTAGACACCGAAAAATAAACACTCAAAAATGGCTACAATTTAAGAAATGTGTTTAGTGACGACATCAGATTCCTAATTGATGGAGAAAGGTTTGGTGGCAAGAAAAGCTGCTTCCAAGAGGTTGTCAAGTGTTTTCGCTCGATGTTTCCATTCTTGGATGGTTGGTTTGGCCCTTGTTCCGGTAACTCGAATCATAGCCCGTTATATCCCATTTAGGTTTTATACCACTATGAACCTTACGCGTTTTTTCCTCTCTGATCGAGGTTCTCGTTATTGAAAGATCTTCATAAAGTAAATCACACGTGTATATGTTGACATTTAAGAGATATACAGTCGAGAAAATTAAGAGCAATGGTGATATATATGCGGATTAGACACCAAAAAATAAACACTAAAAAATGGCGACAATTTATGGAATGTGTTTAGTGACGAAATCAGATTCCTAATTGACGTAGAAAGGTCTGGTGGCAAGAAAAGCTGCTTCCAGGAGGTTGTCAAGTGTTTTCGATCGACGATTCCATTCTTGGATGGTTGGTTTGGCACTTGTTCCTGTAACTCGAAACCTAGCCCGGTATATCCAATTTTAGCTTTACACCACTATGAACCTTACGCCTTTTTTACTCTCTGATCGAGGTTCTCGGCATTGAAAAATCTTCGTAAACTAAATCAAACGTGTATATGTTGACATTTAAGAGATATACAGTCAAGAAAATCAAGAGCAATGGTGATATATATGCGTATTAGAAACCAAAAAATAAGCACCCAAAAATGGCTTGTATTTAAGTAATGCCTTTAGTGACGGCATCTGATTACTAATTGATGGAGAAAGGTCTGGTGGCTAGAAAAGCTACTTCCAGGTGGTTGTCAAGTGTTTTCGCTCGACGATTCCATTCTTGGACGGTTGGTTTGGCTCTTGTTCCTGTAACTCGAATCCTAGCCCGGTATATCCAGTTTTAGTTTTACACCACTGTGATCCTTACACCTTTTTTACTCTCTGATCGAGGTTCTCGGCATTGAAAAATCTTCGTAAACTAAATCACATGTGTATATGTTGACATTTAAGAGATATACAGTTAAGAAAATGAAGAGCAATGGTGATATATATGCGGATTAGACACTAAAAAATACACACTAAAAAAATGGCTACAGTTTAAGGAATGTGTTTAGTGATGACATCAGATTCCTAATTGATGGAGAAAGGTATGGTGGCAAGAAAAGCTGCTTCCAGGAGCTTGCCAAGTGTTTTCGCTCGATGATTCCATTCTTGGATGGCTGGTTTGGCCCTTGTTCCTGTAACTCGAATCCTAGCCCGGTATATCCCGTTTTAGTTTTACACCACTGTGATCCTTACGCTTTTTTACTCTCTGATCGAGGTTCTCCGCATTGAAAAGTCTTCGTAAACTAAATCACATGTGTATATGTTGACATTTAAGAGATATGCAGTCAAGAAAATCAAGAGCAATGGTGATATATATGCGAATTCGACACCAAAAAATAAACACTCAAAAAATGGCTACAATTTAAGGAATGTGTTTAGTGACGACATCAGATTCCTAATTGATGGAGAAAGGTCTGGTGGCAAGAAAAGCTGCTTCCAGGAGCTTGTCAAGTGTTTTCGCTCGATGATTCCATTCTTGGATGGCTGGTTTGGCCCTTGTTCCTGTTACTCAAATCCTAGCTCGATATATCCCATTTTAGTTTTACACCACTGTGAACCTCAGGCCATTTTTTACTCTCTAATCGAGTTTCTCGGCATTGAAAAATCTTCGTTAACTAAATCACACGTGTATATGTTGACATTTAAGAGATATACAGTCAAGAAAATCAAGAGCAATGGTGATATATATGTGGATAAGACACCAAAAAATAAACACTCAAAAAATGGCTATAATTTAAGGAATGTGTTTAGTGACGGCATCAGATTCCTAATTGATGGAGAAAGGTATGGTGGCAAGAAAAGCTGCTTCCAGGAGGTTGTCAAGTGTTTTCGCTCGACGATTCCATTCTTGGGAGGTTGGATTGGCCCTTGTTCTTGTAACTCGAATCCTAACCCATTCTATCCCATTTTAGTTTTACACCTCTGTGAACCTTATGCCTTTTTTACTCTCTGATCGAGTTCCTCGGCATTGAAAAAACTACGTAAACTAAATCACACGTGTATATGTTGACATTTAAGAGATATACAGTCAAGAAAATCAAGATCAATGGTGATATATATGCGGATTAGACAGCAAAAAATAAACACTAAAAAATGGATACAATTTAAGGAATGTGTTTTGTGACGACATCAGATTCCTAATTGATGGAGAAAGGTTTGGTGGCAAGAAAAGCTGCTTCCAGGAGGTTGTCAAGTGTTTTCGCTCGACGTTTCCATTCTTGGATGGTTGGTTTGGCCCTTGTTCCTGTAACTCGAATCCTAGCCGTTATATCCCATTTAAGTTTTATACCACTCTGAACCTTACGTCTTTTTTCCTCTCTGATCGAGGCTCTCATTATTGAAAGATCTTCGTAAACTAAATCACGCGTGTATATGTTGACATTTGAGAGATACACAGTCAAGAAAATCAAGAGCAATGGTGATATATATGCGGATTAGACACCAAAAAATAAACACTAAAAAATGGATACAATTTAAGGAATGTGTTTAGTGACGACATCAGATTACTAATTGATGGAGAAAGGTTTGGTGGCAAGAAAAGCCGCTTCCAGGAGGTTGTCAAGTGTTTTTGCTCGACAATTCCATTCTTAGATTGTTGGTTTGGCCCTTGTTCCTGTAACTCGAATCCTAGCTCGTTATATCCCAATTAAGTTTTACACCACTTTGAATCTTACGCCCTTTTTACTCTCTGATCGAGGTTCTCGGCATTGAAAGATTTTTGTAAACTAAATCAAACGTGTATATGTTGACATTTAAGATCTATACAGTCAAGAAAATCAAGAGCAATGGTGATATATATGCGGATTAGACACCAAAAAACAAACACCCAAAAAATGGCTACAATTTAAGGAATGAGTTTAGTGACGGCATTAGATTCCTAATTGATGGTGAAAGGTCTGGTGGCAAGAAAAGCTGCTTCCAGGAGGTTGTCAAGTGTTTTCACTCGAAGATTCCATTCTTGGGAGGTTGGATTGGCCCTTGTTCTTGTAACTCGAATCCTAGCCCGTTATATCCCATTTTAGTTTTTACACCACTATGAACCTTATGCCTTTTTTACTCTCTGATCGATGTCCTCGGCATTGAAAAAACTTCGTAAACTAAATCACACGTGTATATGTTGACATTTAAGAGATATACAGTCAAGAAAATCAAGAGCAATGGTGATATATATGCGGATTAGACACCAAAAAATAAACACTAAAAATGGCTACAATTTAAGGAATGTGTTTAGTGACGACATCAGATTCCTAATTGGTGGAGAAAGGTTTGGTGGCAAGAAAAGCTGCTTCCAGGAGGTTGTCAAGTGTTTTCGCTCGACTTTTCCATTCTTGTATGGTTGGTTTGGCCCTTGTTCCTGTAACTCGAATCCTAGCCCATTATATCCCATTTAAGTTTTATACCACTATGACCCTTACGCCTTTTTTTCTCTCTGATCGAGGTTCTCGTTATTGAAAGATCTTCGTAAACTAAATAACACGTCTATATGTTGACATTTTAGAGATATACATTCAAGAAAATCAAGAGCAATGGTGATATATATGCGGATTAGACCCCAAAAAATAAACACTAAAAAATGGCTACAATTTAAGGAATGTGTTTAGTGATGACATCAGATTCCTAATTGATAGAGAAAGGTTTGGTGGCAAGAAAAGCTGCTTCCCGGAGGTTGTCAAGTGTTTTCGCTCGACAATTCAATTCTTGGATGGTTGGTTTGGCCCTTGTTCCTGGAACTCGAATCCTAGCCCGTTATATCCCATTTAAGTTTTACACCACTATGAACCTTACGCCATTTTCACTCTCTGATCAGGGTTCTCGGCATTGAAAGATTTTGTAAACTAAATCAAACGTGTATATGTTGACATTTAAGAGATATACAGACAAGAAAATCAAGGGCAATGGTGATATATATGCGGATTAGACACAAAAAAAACACACAACAAATGGCTACAATTTAGGGAATGTGTTTAGTGATGACATCAGATTCCTAATTGATAGAGAAAGGTTTGGTGGCAAGAAAAGCTGCTTCGCGGAGGTTGTCAAGTGTTTTCGCTCGACAATTCAATTCTTGGATGGTTGGTTTGGCCCTTGTTCCCGGAACTCGAATCCTAGCCCGTTATATCCCATTTAAGTTTTACACCACTATGAACCTTACGCCCTTTTCACTCTCTGATCCAGGTTCTCGGCATTGAAAGATTTTTGTAAACTAAATCAAACGTGTATATGTTGACATTTAAGATCTATACAGTCAAGAAAATCAAGAGCAATGGTGATATATATGTGGATTAGACACCAAAAAACAAACACCCAAAAAATGGTTACAATTTAAGGAATGAGTTTAGTGACGGCATTAGATTCCTAATTGATGGTGAAAGGTCTGGTGGCAAGAAAAGCTGCTTCCAGGAGGTTGTCAAGTGTTTTCGCTCGAAGATTCCATTCTTGGGAGGTTGGATTAGCCCTTGTTCTTGTAACTCGAATCCTAGCCCGTTATATCCCATTTTAGTTTTTGAACCACTGTGAACCTTATGCCTTTTTTACTCTCTGATCGATGTCCTCGGCATTGAAAAAACTTCGTAAACTAAATCACACGTGTATATGTCAACATTTAAGAGATATACAGTCAAGAAAATCAAGAGCAATGGTGATATATATGCGGATTAGACACCAAAAAATAAACACCAAAAAATGGCTACAATATAAGGAACGTGTTTAGTGACGACATCAGATTCCTAATTGGTGGAGAAAGGTTTGGTGGCAAGAAAAGCTGCTTTCAGGAGGTTGTCAAGTGTTTTCGCTCGACTATTCCATTCTTGGATGGTTGGTTTGGCCCTTGTTCCTGTAACTCGAATCCTAGCCCATTATATCCCATTTAAGTTTTATACCACTATGACCCTTACGCCTTTTTTTCTCTCTGATCGAGGTTCTCGTTATTGAAAGATCTTCCTAAACTAAATCACACGTCTATATGTTGACATTTTAGAGATATACATTCAAGAAAATCAAGAGCAATGGTGATATATATGCGGATTAGACCCCAAAAAATAAACACTAAAAAATGGCTACAATTTAAGGAATGTGTTTAGTGATGACATCAGATTCCTAATTGATAGAGAAAGGTTTGGTGGCAAGAAAAGCTGCTTCCCGGAGGTTGTCAAGTGTTTTCGCTCGACAATTCAATTCTTGGATGGTTGGTTTGGCCCTTGTTCCTGGAACTCGAATCCTAGCCCGTTATATCCCATTTAAGTTTTACACCACTATGAACCTTACGCCCTTTTCACTCTCTGATCGAGGTTCTCGGCATTGAAAGATTTTTGTAAACTAAATCAAACGTGTATATGTTGACATTTAAGAGATATACAGTCAAGAAAATCAAGGGCAATGGTGATATATATGCGGATTAGACACAAAAAAAACACACAACAAATGGCTACAATTTAAGGAATGTGTTTAGTGACAACATCAAATTCCTAATTGATGGAGAAAGGTCAGGTGGCAAGAAAAGCTGCTTCTAGGAGGTTGTCAAGTGTTTTCGCTCGACGATCCCATTCTTGGATGGTTGGTTTGGACCTTGTTCCTATAACTCGAATCCTAGCCTGGTATATCCCGTTTTAGTTTTACAACACTGGTGATATATATGCGGATTAGACACTGACGTGTGCGTGTATATACAAGTTTTTACAATGAATTTTACACACGATTTGGTTTTAAATTTATAAAAATGATTTATACTTCAACATTAAAACACACACGAAGGGGCAAGTGTACCTCGTCATACGTGTAGTAAAGTATCGGTAAGAACCAAGTGTCGATCCAAGGATGTGGGCGTAGGAATAATACTAAACCTTTGTCATTAAATTACTAGTAAAAAGATAACTGGGTAGTTTGTTTAAACTAAAAATAAGACTTAAACATAAACTTTCAAAAACATAATAGACTCCAAATATGAAAATAAATTAATAACTGCGCGCTCATTTGGCGTCTTGGTCCCTAGATCGCCTCCTGCATGTACATCTAATCACTCCTGCGTGTCATAGTTGAGCCCTTGGTAAAATGTCAAAACTAACTGCCTCTTGGAGAAACCAAGGTGCGGAACATCAAGTAGTAAGTCCTTAAATCGCTCCCAGGCTGCATGTAACGACTCTCCTTCATCCTGCCGAAATGTCACAATCCGGTTCCTTAACTTGGTCGTTTTCTCTGGCGGGAAGTATTTCTACATAAATAATTCTGCCAGCTTATCCCAGGTCCTGATGGACCTTGCAGGAAGTGACATAAGCCAAGCTATAGCTTTGTCACGCAGCGAAAATGGGAACAACCGCAACCGAATAGCGTCATCCGAAACATCCCGAATCTTGAAAGTTGAACATACTTAAGAAAAGTAGCAATATGTTGACCGGGATCCTCATGCTTACGTCCATCAAACTGCACTGAATTTTGCACCATATTTATAATACTAGATTTAATTTCAAAGGTAGGTGCTACTACCGTCGGTCGGGCAATGCTTGGTTCCAGGCCTGTACCTTCGGGTTGATTTGACTCGTTCAGTGGTCGTTCGTCGTCCGCCATGATGATGTTTCCTGCGTCCCCTGAGCCCTCGGCCTCAGCGGGTACCACCTGCTCGTCCGCAGCTGCTGCGAGTTGCAGCGCAACCGCGCGGGATCTCTCACGAAGATGTATCCTCAGATCATGCTCGGGTTCGTCGGAAGGCTCAACAGCGTCGGGAGGGGGGGTTGAGGACATCTACCTGCAAACGAAAAATTGACATACGTGAATACTATATTATTACAATAAATATGTCTTTTTTTTCTGCAATATAGCAGGTTTTCTGTAAAAAGGGGCTGGAAATTTTTGTAAAAATTCAGAAACAGTCCCGGAAATTTATATAAACCAAAACAAATAAAAAATACTCAAATCGGCTATTATAATTATAATCAAATCGGAAATTTACGAATATTAACAAGTATGTACACCGATAAGATATTGACTCGGGTCGTTCCTAAAGCTCGCCACCTCCCCGGCAACGGCGCCAAAAAATTGACGTGTACGTGTATATACAAGTTTTTATAATGAATTTTACACACGATTCGGTTTTAAATTTATAAAAATGATTTGTACTTCAACATTAAAACACACACGAAGAGGCAAGTATACCTCGTCATACATGTAGTAAAGTATCGGTAAGAACCAAGTGTCGATCCAAGGATGTGGGCGGAGGAATGATACAAAACCTTTGTCATTAAATTACCGGTAAAAAGATAAGTGGGTAGTTTGTTTAAACTAAAAATAAGACTTAAACATAAACTTTCAAAAACATAATAGACTCCAAATATGATAATAAATAAATAGCCTTGCTTTATGAACTACCAAAGTATGTGAACTAAGTCGGTTTCGCCACTTAAAACACTTGGTCAATTTTCCATTTTTCAAAGACAATTAGTATCCCTTTCGGGAATCCTAACATGACAACTCTTTGGAAAGTTAAAACGATAAACACACTTTAACCACCTAAAATTGTTCTTTAACGCCCAATTGACAAATGTCTATGAAAATCCCCTAAAGAAAAGTAAGTCATCCGTTAGGAGTTTTCTAACTTCACTTAATCAAGGAAAGTGACACCGATAAACACAATGTAACCACCGAGACAAGCATAAACTAGATTAAATCACAACCGAGTTCATTTTACAAATATTGAACATAAATTCACCAAGAAAGCAATTTTGGCCTAAACTACTAACCAAGTTAACAACTTATGTCAAGAATTCATAACAACACCATTTAACCCGTTAAGGTCCTTCCGTGAGGGAAAGCCTTCTTGATTAACATTAATTACCCCTTATTAAACCACTAACCATTTCTAGTATCATGGTGTAAACATGTTAAACAAGTTAAAAGTTTACTAATACATGATTAATTAAGCTTCTTTTTGCAAATATCACAACTAACCATATACTAATCATCCAAGATAATTAACTATAATCAAGAATTCAACATCAATAAACAAGGTTGCAAACTAATCATCAAGGATTAACATAGAAAATGCTTCAAGTGTCATTACAAACATAATTAACATACTATTGGTTGTTGTTAAGCAAGGATTACTAGTGTTTTTGCCCTTAAGCTTTCAATAATACATAAATAATCAACCAAAATGCTTGAAGTATAACAAAACAATGGAAAGATTCAAGAATCAAACCATAAACAAGCACTAGATTGAGAATCCGGATGATTACGGAGCTTATCGGCAAAATGATGTATTGATTCCGGGCAAAAGCTAAGCCTCCGGAGCCTGATAGATTGCCAGAAAAGCTCCCAAAAGTCCAGAGTTACGAACTGATTGCTCCATTCTATTTTTTTTATAACTTTTTCAGATAGCCCGATCGTGCTAATAAAGTGCAAGGTCGTGCACTTTAGTGCACTGTTCACCATACCTTGTGACATCAGCAAATCTTGGACCAGTCTTCAGATTGGCACGGGCGTGCCATATATTGCACGGTCGTGCATTACCGAGATGTGGCCAGCACGACCATCCGCACTGGCAATGCATCCGAGATTAGAGGTTATGCACGGTCGTTCCATCTATCGCACGGTCGTGCGTTCCCGAGGTTCACTTGCATGCCTGATCGCACTGGCAGTGCATGGCCGGGCTGGGCCTTGTCGTCAGATCCGCATGGGAGTGCCGATTATCGCACGGCCGTGCGATTGCTGTCAGACAGTTTTGTTCACAGAATCCTCGTATCTCATCCATTTCGCACGGAAAATCCTTGTTTACTTCATCTTCTTATTTGGCACGTTGTTTTAGTCTTGTAAACAAAAATATACCCGATTAAGTATCCAATTCTCGGTTTTACGGCCAAAAACACGTAAAATGGGGGTAAAATGGGGGAATAAAGTATATGTATTTTGGTGAATATCAAACCTCCTCACACTTGAAGCTTGCTTATCCTCAAGCAAGCTAAAATTAAAATGTAATAAAAGATAGTTTCTCGCGAGAAAAAGAATTTACAAACTACCTAGTAATACATATACATACGGTTAGCCGATTTTTCGAAAGGCAACGTCAAATGATTCAAATCAAACAAGCACATGCAAATATATGTAGAGATAACCAAAAAGTCATGATTTTACTTCCGATTGACTTAGCACACTAATCTTCACACACCTTACAATGTTCGCACACACTCGGCTATATTTGTGAGAGATACATAAAATGTGTATGTGTAAACACTCGATGCCAAGACAATGAAACGTGTAATATCATGAGCTTGTCACAAGATCTTATCTCCACTAACTAACATGCGAAAAAGTGTAAATCTAGAGGTCTTTATGGGTTGTAACGAAAGGCTAGGGTGAATGGTGTGGAATGGAAATTTTTAAGTGACTAAATGGTTAAAACTCGGTAATCACGTTTAACAAGCGTAATACAACTAAACTATATATACTAATGCCTTAAAAAGACGACTTTTTTGTGTTATCGAGCTCATCAACGAAATGTCATCATTTTAGCACTGAAAATTTCTTGAATTTTGTCGACTTCACCCTATTTTAGGGCGCTTTATTTTCTGGTTTTTTTGCATATATATATATATATATATATATATATATATATATATATATATATATATATATATATATATATATATATTCTAATGTCTTTGTACAACGAACAACTAATTACAAGGAACGCTAGTTAGACGATAATTTTAACCGAATTTTAACACAAAAGGGTTAAAAAGAAAAAGGCTAAATTTGGCTAAGTAGGTTAATTAGTTGGGTAAAAGAAAGAAAACTCTGAAAAAGGCTCGACATGGTTAATCCTGGTGGGTAGCATAGGGTTTAAGGAAAGATAAATCAAAGAACAAGGCTAATAACAAAGGGTTTTCTAAGTGCCTCTATCATTTTTACACAATTTCACATGTTTATGGTCTTAAAAAGCATGCTAGTGACAAGTTCTAAACTACACGAGACATCCGGCTCACTCCTACTCCGAAATGAACAAACATATAACGAATTTAAGGCTCAAACATGCACATATAACGGAAGGAATGGGTAAAAGTGTAAAAATTATCATGCAAGTCATTCTTTGTTTGTCACGTTTTTAGTTATGATTTTCAAAATTTGTTTGGCTTCTTGGTTCTTTATCATATCTGATGCTTTCTAAAACAACAACTAACCGGTTTATTTATTAAAAATATATACAATTAACTAATTTTGTTTTTTAGGGGATAAACAAAGTCATCCCCACACTTGAACTTCGCATTGTCCTCAATGCGAAACCCAGAGTATAGAGAAAAAGGGGAATAACACTTCCCTGAAGATGACTGAAGATGAAACGAGGCTCCAATGCTGATTATGTTGTTTCTTTTCGGTCCAACATGTGCTTCAAAGATCTGCATAAATGTCACAAAGCAAAGCAAAACACAGCACGAGGGACAATCCAGTTGCAACACAAGCTATAAACTAGACAATAGTACCAATAAGCATCCATACATAAACTAAGTAAATAAACGATAAAGTCAAAAAATAAAAACATATCCATGGGTGTCTACAATAAACAACCAAAATGAACACCCCAAAAACAAACTACTAAAATACTGAAATAAACACCAGGTCAGAAGCTCCTCCACTACTCGTCGTTGTCGGCATCACCACTGGTGCTAGATATGCCCGCCCCGCCCTGGTCACTGGGGTTCCCGAATGGGAACTGCGGGGGCTCAACGGAGTAGTTGGGGTAAGCGTTCTGAAGACCACCAAAGATATACGGAAACCTGGCATGCATCTCCTGTCGCATGTAGTCCTTGTTCACTCACATCTACTCCTGGTTTACTCGTAGCTGCTCCTGGTTTATTTGCATCTGCTGAAACTGCCCGTAGAACTTAGGGTAAGACGGGATACCAGGTGGCCAATGCTTGTGCTGGTGGTACTCCTAGTGCTCTGGTGAGTGTGACGGCTGCTCGTGCTCCTCCTCCTTGTGCTCGTGCACAACTTCATCCTCCTCGTCAGTTGGCTAAGGTGGTAACAGGTCCCAGACCTCGTTGTTTAACCCTCTTAACCTTTTTCCGTTATCTGTATCAACGAGTAGCCCGATAGCTTTTAACAAACACGTGTCCACATACGTTCCCTCATGAATCGAAGTCAAACCTGCAACCACTTCATCAGTCATAATTCCTATTGCGTAGGCGATCTGAGTGACGTATTGACCCTCGTGAATTTGGCTGCTGGGGGTCTGTCCGGAACTGTGCACGAAGTACTCAGCCATATGTGTGGCGAGGTTAATATGAACCCCCTCCGCGAGCGCGTATAAAAAGATGGCATCTGGTGTGGGACAGTTTCCCAAACTGTCCATGCGCCCCGCAATAGTATGGCTGAAAATATGATGCATGACCCGCAACAGTGGGTCTCTCAGCCGCGATGCCTTCGCCTTTCGAGGATTATACACTGCGCCATCCGCAACTCGTGCCCAAAATGCCGAACGCTCCTGCTCACTGGGAAAAGTATACTGCTCAGTTATAAACTCGGAATCCATTTCATCTTCCGTGTAGATTCTGAGCCTTCTTCCCAACCTCCCAACGGTCCAACTATGCCATTGACCGTCCAACCTGAAGTTAACCCGTTTCTTGTGTCGGAAATCCGGGTTTCGGCTCGCCTTTGGTTTGTCGTAGGAGTACGTAGCAAAGAACTCCAAGGTGAGCTCAAGGTACAAAGGTCGGTTGATGTTGACCAATCGAGAGAACGGAAGTGATAACATTCCTCCATGACATCCCAACTCAGCCTCCTTGTGATACCAATTTAATCCCGCCTCTGCCAGAGTTCATTGAGGGCGGTGAGGCAAGGATGGTATCGCGGGTTGTTTTGATAAAAGTAGAGGAAATGATGATCCATCTGCACGAGGATTTATTGTTAGAACAATGAGGAACCGAAAAAATGTCAAACGGAGCAGCCTAGCACAGCATTATGAAGTTTCTGTGAAACTGATCTGGGCAATCGGCACGGGCGTGCGACCAGTTGCACGGTGGTGCATCACCGAGAACAATAGTGGTGCTCGCAACATATCGGAACTTCATGGACGTGCGACCAGTTGCACCACCGTGCGTCTCCGACATCACAGCAAACAATCATGACCAAACCCATCGGCAGTACCATGCGACTAACGGCACTGCCGTGCGAATCGAATTACAGCAGTTTTTCAACCCCAATCACTTGGACACTAAAATCTTTCCAAAAATCATCAAATTTCTAGTGATTGGGGGTTAGGAAACCGACTAGGAATTTACGAATTGCATCATTCTCGCAAGGATTAGGGTTTCGTTTGTATTTATGAAAAGAATCCTAAAAATCCTTGAAGAAATCTGAAAAACCTAGGCCTAGAACGAGATTAAAACTGAAAATCAAGCGGAATTACATACCTTGTTCGAAGAATTCAAGAAATCTTGCAAAAAGTGGTGAAATTTTGGAGAGGAATCTGGTCTGGAATGAGGGTAAGACTAGGGTTTGCGAGTTCTAAAAAAGGGAGTGCAGAAAAGGCTTTATATAGTGACTAGACAAAACTGCCCCCGGCCATCCGCACGGTCGTGCTACCCCTGGCCATCAGGGTTCTGGCTTCAATTGGCACGGGCGTGCCGATGGTGGCACGGTCGTGCCAAACTTGCAGATTAGTATCTTTTTCACAGAACCCATTATAAGGGTTGTTCCGACCGATTTCTGCCACTTTTGCAGTATGTAAACTGATTTAACAATTTTCTCACTTAGATTCTTCATCCGGCACGATCGAAAACTGTACAATCCTACGAAAAACTACCAAACACACAAAAAACACGGAAGAACGAAAAAATCTAAAATTATGACAATTTTACCCCTAAGCGTATAAGACGCTCTTGCTACATTTTTAATCATCGTCGACTCACTTGGCCCGGCCACATAAAGCTTTAAACGATGGCCGTTCACTTTGAAAGTCACACCATCCGCGTTCTCAATCTCGACGGTCCCATATGGAAACACCTCCTTTACCGTATAGGGCCCCGTCCAACGCGAGTGCAATTTTCCTAGAAATAAACGCAACCTAGAGTTGTAGAGTAAGACAAGGTCTCCCGCTTGGAATTGTTTATGGTCCTTCAAGCGCTTGTTGTGCAATCTCTTGGTTCGTTCTTTGTATAACACGGAGCTTTCATAGGCGTGATGTGGCAGCTCTTCCAGTTCATGAATCTGCAAGAACCGGGCTTCACCTTCGGTTTTAAGATCCATATTTGCAGTTTTAAGAGCCCACATCGCCTTGTGCTCCAACTCTACGGGAAGATGACATGCTTTTCCGTAAACAAGCCTAAAGGGAGTAGTCCCAATAGGCGTCTTGTACGCTGTACTGAAAGCCCAAAGCGCCTCGTCCAATTTTTCCGACCAATCCTTGCGGTTTGCACCCACCGACCGTTCAAGGATTCTTTTCAACCCCCGGTTTGTGACTTCTACCTGCCCATTTGTTTGCGGGTGGTATGGTGTGGATAGTCTATGGTGCACACCATATCGAGACAGAGCTCTCTCAAGCTGAGTGTTGCAAAAGTGTGTCCCTCTGTCACTAATCAGTGCCTTTGGTGCACCAAACCGGGCAAACAAACTCTTCAAAAACCTCACGACGACCCTAGCCTCATAGGTAGGTAAGGCCTGTGCCTCCGCCCACTTTGATACATAATCACTAGCGACCAGGATGTATTTGTTTCCTCGCGAGGGGGGAAATGGTCCCATGAAGTCTATTCCCCAAACATCAAAGACTTCACACACTTGAATCCAAATTTTAGGCATTTCATCGCGTGTCGATATATTTGTTGCCCTCTGGCAAGCATCGCACGCACTGACCCATTTCTGCGCATCACGGAATATTGTGGGCCAATAAAATCCAGAGTCTAACATTTTTTTAGTGGTGAAATTGGCTCCGTGATGACCTCCGGTAGGTCCCTCGTGACAATGGCAGAGAATGTCAGTCGCCTCTTTTCCAGACACACATCTCCTAATCACCTGATCAGCTCTGACTCTAAACAAGAAAGGGTCGTCCCATATGTAGTGCTTGAGGTCCGCAAAGAATTTTTTCTTTTGTTGATGCGTCAATCCTTTGATAAGGATCCCACAAGCAAGACAGTTCGCACAACCAGGGTGACTCATCGCATACCTCGACACTCATCAAAGACTCGTGTGGTAAATTGTCATTTATTGGCTCCCAACGTGTGTCCTCGGTGTCTCCGTGCTCCAATCGAGAAAGATGGTCATTATGTTTCTTTCTTGCCTTTTCCTCTTCAGCTTGAATCTTCATAAACATTCCTTTCTTTTCTTCAAGCTTTTGACGTTCACGCTTAACTTTTCTTTTCATCTTCTCATCCAGTGACCACCATGAAGACTTCCATTTAGTTTCAGAGTTGATGCGTTTCTGAAAACAAAGAGTTACAACTCGCTGAAACTGCATAGCCTGTTCTTTATCCTCTGGCTGAAAATGAATTTTGTTTATGAAAAGACATTCGATATCCTTTGCAGAGCAATTCACAAGCCACATAGGATCATACACGTGTATTTCTCTAATTTCTTCACCAGCTCGATAAGTAATCACTGCTTCAGTAGTAATACAACTATCAACCCAGTCTATGAAGCCTTTGTAAAACTCTTGTTCCATCGGTGGCACTGGTATAGTTTTCATCGTTCTAGGCTTTTTCACATTCAGTATTTTCCCTTCAACTCCCGTTTTTGGATTAACACTTCTAACTATCTTCGGAAGATGTGGCTTCCAGTGTTTGAAATCTCTCAAAGCCTCAAACTTTATAAATCCCCACATGCCTACATCATTTTTTCTGACAGAATAACCCAAAGTTCTGACTTTAGATAACTCATCCACATCCCACCATGGAAGTGACATAATATCATATAACTTTTCAAAATATTGCACACCACATTCTCTTCTTATCGCATACGCATTAATCTGTGGCAGAAAACCCCAGCTGATAATATCACCGAGAGATAAGAAAACCCCAACTGATAATATCACCGAGAGATACGCTTCTATCACGTTGATAATACTTTAGTGGCCTTTTAAATTTTCTTTCGTGACTAACTCTGAACCATTTCTTTCGTTCTTCCTTTGCCATATCTTTTTGAGTTCCATCAAAGTTCACATCTTTCAAAATCTCAGAAACTTTTCTTCGTAATTCATCACGATTCTCTTCCGTAAAGAATTCCATCAACGTTGGTAACTGTGAAGTATCTTCACTGATGCTTTCATCATCTGTCCAGTCTTCAACTTCAACTTTATCATACAAATCAGCCTCTTTAACATATCGATACTCATATTCAGGCTGCTGATTAATATCAAAAGCATTCAACTCTTTTTCAAACTCAGCATTCATTTCTTCTTCAAAATCGAATTTGAAATCAAGATTTTCCATGCGAGTCATTTCCTTAATTGTTTCCAACGTGTAAGTATGGAAATGCTCTCCTTCGTCACGATAAGTATCTAGTCTCAAAATTGACTTTGCATCTTGTTGAACATTTTGTGTATCACTAGACTCCCCCTTTCCATCTGCTTCCCTTGATTATTCATTTACTGAATCATTCATCAAATCATCAACATTCTGTTCAGAAGAAGCCTCAGTAACTTTCAACCCTGTACCACCCTGAGCATCATCGTCATCATCGTCTTTACTAGATTCATGACTGCTCGCAGAAAATACTTTCTCATCTTTATCATCTTTCTTTTCTTCCTCCTCTTCTTCATCATCTTCATCACTACTGCCACTCATTAATTCTTCAAAAGGTGTATAATCCTCAAAAATACCACAAACAGCAGAGATAGGCTCGGGATTATCAACAGCCATAGCAGGAACAATCGATATTTTTGTCACAGCAGAACTTCCTTCAACACCTTTGCTTTTGACTTTCATTTGCTTATTAATCTCTGCTTGACGTTGTGCTCTAAGCTCTTCAAGTTGCAGCTCTTCAAATCTTTGCTCTACAGACGTACCGAGCATACTTTCAACTACTTCATTCAGCATATAGAATTCATGATCTCTGAACGCTTTGGCTGCTTTAAGCTCTTTGTTCTTTAACTTGAAGTATTCATTCTGTCGAACTTTCTCTTCTTCAAGCTCCGCAACTATTACTTTCAAAATGTAAATCTCTGACTGATCAGAATCAATCTTTTTCACCAACTCTTTGTTATCATTCTCCAACCTCTTTACTCTCATTTCAAGAATTTTACCACGATCAGCTACTATTTTATTTTCAGCTGCCAATCTCTTGTTTTCATTAATTACTGCTTCAACTTTATCATTAACACTCTTCAATTGAACATTATCCACAAAATCTAAATCTCCAATATCTTCAAGCCCCATAATCATGTTTGGAGGAACAGGTGGAAAACCTTTTGATCCTGAAGAACCTAGTGTGGTGTGAATGATAGGTTGTGAAGGTGGTGGTGTTTGAAACATATCTTGTGAGGTAAGAAGGGTTTTTTGTGATGGTGTTGAATGAGGAATAGGTGATTGTTGTCTTGGTGGAGTTGGTTGTTTAGGTGGTGAAGATTGTTGTGGTGTAGTAAATTATCGGGGTGGTGATTGAATTGGAGATTGTGGTGGTGTTGGTTTATGTGGTGGTGTAGGTGGTTTCTTGGTTTCTTTTGTTGGTTTCTTCTTGAGAACAATCTTCGGCATTTTAATCTTCGGTGTAACCTTACGAAACTTTGGAGATACGACTTTCTTTCGTGCTCCACCTCTCTTTTTACCACTTGAAGGAGATTGTGACTCGGAGACATGTTCTGGAGAAGGAACATAAACATCATCATCGTCCTTTTCCTATCTCTTTCTCTTTCTTAATAACTTCTCTTGTTCTGTTGCTTCCTGAATTTTTCGTAAACGTTCAGTTTCATCAACTTCCTCTTCTGAAGAACTCAAGGAGCTTGTAGTGTCTTTATTCACATCATCTCCCTCAATATCATCAATAACTTTTTCTTTCCCTTTCTGAACTTCAACATTTACAACTTTATCAACATCAGCAACCACTGGTGGCCCTGTCTCTAAGACATCACTATCAAACAAATCATCAACATTAAATGGATCCTCTTCCGTAGCTACCACTTGTTCCTTTTCCGCAGTGACCACTGGATTATCTTCTTCCGATTCATCAATCAAAGACGTTTTTGCAGCTTTCTTTTGCTTCTTCTTTGGTTGTGAAGAAGATCCCTTAACATTTTGGACAATAGGAGTGGCCTTTCTGCGACGTCTCCCCGTTTCTTTAACATACCATTCATTCTTAGTGTTTTTGAAGTCTTCAAGAATTTTCAACTCTTCAGCATACGCTGCCTCTTTCATTTCAGCTTCATTTCTCCAATTCTGATGATCAACTGGATCTGGATCTACGTAATTTGCATCTTTTATGAAACCGAATAATTCAGCAACAACTTTTGGTTCAGGGTGGTTCTGGTGATATCTCACAAGCTGTTGAATTGTAACTTCGTTCATGTGGGATTGCACCAATAAATCATCCTTTATATTTCTGTCAATTTCAGGATAAGCGTGATCAATTAACATCTGCACAAACCTCGGATATGTCAAGGTCTTGCTCTTTGACGTAATGTTTTCTGCCATGCAATGAAACACTATATGCGAAAAATTGTATTTCTTGTTTAGCACTAACGCAGTGACCATGTTCATTTGATAGTCACGCATCGCATCATACCCTCCTTTTGTGTGACTTAAAGACATCAATATAAAATGAATTAGGAACTTGTATGGCTTTGTAAACTTTGACTTCAGATAATTTCCAGCATTCAAAGCTCCCTGATATCCCATTCTTAACATGCATCCTTTCACCATTCGTTCTGGAAATCTTATTGGCGAATCTGCCTCATGAGGAAAGTTAATAACTTCACGAATAAGATCTTCGGTGACTAAAATCTTCTCCATCTTGCCATGCACTTCAACAATTGAATATATAACTTTGTTCTGATCATCATAACTTGCATTTTTCCAGAAACGTTCAATGTGAGATTTGTATAATGGTCGTTGATCATTTAATGCCTTCTGAATGGGAATACGACTCATGAATTCCAATATACCACTGAACTTGACCAATTCTGGATATTTCTGAATATCCAAATCACAACAGCTGTTGTGAAGAGGATCAAAAATAACACTAGAACCCTGCACATTAAAATCAAAATTTCACTAAGTACAAACACTCTTCATATGAACTAAAGAACGATACCCCTCATGTACACAAAAGCGGAATCACTAAGTGAGCAGATGAGCACCACAAGATGATCTTAAAAACGGAACCACTGATGTACACATAAACAAAAACACATGATGTACAGATGAGCGCAACCACATACAACCCTAAAAGCGAAATCATCAACAGACACTCAAAGCTGATCAAATCTCTAAAATTTAACCCTTAAATCTGTTAACATGTTAATTCCGAGACTAGGGATATGTTTTGATTGCATTTTTTACTGTAAAAGAACCCTAGATCTATGTCTGTAACACCCGGACATCGACAAACATCAATAAAAAACAGATTCGAAACAATCAACACACACTATCATGATCTACACACTCAGACGACAACACATGTTTAGATTTATGTTTTGATTTAACAGTTAAAGACCTAAAACTATGTTTCATTCAATAACATGTGCCGAGAGTTTAGAATAAGCATGATTTAGGTCAAAATGAAAATCAAATAACCTTGCCCATGATTGAAAACTATGAAAATCAACAAGATCGGTAGAAATTTGGGCAGCACTTCGCCTGAAAACTGATGTTTTAGGGTTTCGCTTTTCAGTCGCCGGAGAGGATGAACTAAAAAGCGAAAGGGTGAAAAGTGACGAATGAGCGGAACCTTATCACTTATATACTAGGTCTGTTTTCGCTCTTAAGACCAAAACTATATGAGTGAAACCTCATGGTAGCTATAAGCGAAACCACATATGAAGCACCTATGAGCGAAACCTGTTTTAAGTGTCCTTATAAGCGAAATCATTGTTTGGTGACACATGAGCGAAATCAGGTTGATGTTTTCAAAAAATTTACTTTTAAACCCTTTTCAGATTAAACACCGTCACAATCAGTCAACCAAGTCCAAGTCAATGACCTTGGTTAACTGCTTGGCCTACCAAGTCCAAGTTAATGACCTTGGTTGACCGAATTATGAAGTACGCAGTATTTTTTATTCTGAAAATAGTTCAAATGAATGAACTTTTGAATGTTTTGAACTTTCAAACCCTTTTTAACTGAGAAGCACTGTACCAATCAATGTTCTGCATCACCAGCTTACCCATCCCTCATCATACACTGACATGATCTGCACTAAGCTTTGATCGTCCGATTCCCAATGTCAGTTGTCGAAAATAAAATGAGAAACTAAAATCTTTTTGGATTTTTTAACTGGAAAAACTAAAAAATGTACACACAATCTTTTTGTGAGTGTGTTAGGGGATCATATCAGCTGCCGACTAGATACAAGTACCGTTATGCTGGATTACATTACCAATATTAAACAGTTTGCATTGATTGCCGATATACTGGTCCACTTTAAATTCTCACACAAAGTTCAATCTGTTCAGGATGCGAATTTAATGTTTTAAGGCTTAACTTTTATATGTGTCCCACCTCAGAATATACTCCCGTATCCAGATCCCAATATTCAGTCAGTTTTAACACAAATGATATCTGTAAGGGGTTAATAAATTATAAAGAATCATGAGAGCTCATGTCAGAACTACCGTTCATCAGAGAGACCATGACTCGACTTTTTGGTGTGTCCCCTTTAGAGGATCTTTTTTACAACAGCATTGCTAAGCAATTTTATTGTCTTATCATATATGCTGAGGGTGATGCTATATTTCAAGCATTTGCGAAAAGTATTATTCAAGGACTAGGTCAGAACCACCGTTCAACAGAAGTCCTGGAATAATACCCCAGATATCACTGAGTAAACAAACCTAGTATATCAGAAAAAGGAATCTTTCAAACAAGATTTCGGGGGTTACCCATATATCCGAGAGATGTTCCCCACACAAAAGCAAGTAAATTTTATGTTTATATCTCGAACATATTTACTGAATGTGTAAAAACCTATCGGCATATCATCTACAAGACTGCTTAACATATTTATACATTACATTTCTTTAGCGTACTGCACTGTCTAGCTGATGTACTATCATTTCCCTTTTATACACAAACTCATTTTTACCTTTTTAATTGTTTTTGGTTTTTCTAATTTTATCATGTTTTTGTATTTTTCTGCGAATTTCTCCCCCTAAAACTAAAACATATTTTTGTGTTTTTGTTTTTATCAAAAAGCAAAAAATAAACTGTACAAACAAAATTGACAACACGACAAAAGTTCACGTCAGATCGCCGCCCAACTCGGCTTCACATTCAATAACCCTCCCAGATTGCAGATTTTTCATCCCGTTTAATTTCAAAAGATAATAAAATCTCTTTTTGTCAAATGGTTTAGTATAGAAATCCGCTTTCTGATCATCAGTGTGCAAGTGTTCAATCCGAATTAATTTTTTCTTGTGACAATCACGGATAAAATGGTGACGGATCTCAATATGTTTTGTTTTTGAATGGTGAACCGGATTTTTAGTGATGTTAATAGCTGCTTCATTGTCCACATAGATTGGAGTGTCTAAGAACTGCAACCCGTAGTCGCGCATCTGCTGTTGGATCCAAAGGATCTGCTAGCAACAGCTGGAGGCTGAAACGTATTCAGCCTCGCATGTAGAGAGCGCTACTGCGGTTTGTTTCTTACACTGCCAGGTAACGAGTCGAGTTCCGAAGAACTGACACCCAGCAGTGGTGGACTTTGCAATTTGCTTGCAGCTCCCAAAATCAGAATCAGCAAAACCAGATAAAGTAAAGTCACCCGATCGAGGATACCACAAGCCGATGCTTGGGCAGCCTTTCAAATACCGTAAGATACGTTTTACTATGGTCAGATGTGACTGCTTTGGATTTGACTGATATCTGGCGCATAGACACGTCGGGTACATGATGTCTAGACGGGAAGCCGTGAGATACATCAGAGATCCAATGATTGATCGGTACAATGTCTCGTCCATCTTCATACCATTCTCGTCTGGACAAATTCCATGATTCTGTGCAAGGGGGTGGATGCAGGACTGCAATCTGTCATATCAAACTTATCGAGCACGTCCTTCACATACTTCGTTTGGTGAATGAAGATTCCGTCGGGCATTTGTTCCACCTGCAACCTAGGAAGAACTTCATCTCCCCCATTGAACTCATCTCGAACTTTTTCTTCATCACCTTTTCAAATTCTTTGCATAGGTCGTCGTTGGTGGATCCAAAAATGATATAGTCAACATATATTTGCACAATCAACAAGTGGCATGCCTCTTCCTTGGTGAACAAAGTGCTGTCTACTGTCCCTCTTGTGAACCCGTTATCCAGCAAGTATGTCGAAAGCGTCTCATACCAGGCTCCCGGGGCCTGGTGAAGTCCGTACAGCGCTTTATCCAGTAGATACACCTTGTTTTTGTGCAGTGGATCTGTGAACCCCGGCGGTTGCCCCACATACACTTCTTCTTTGATAGTTCCGTAAAGAAAAGCAGATTTGACGTCAAGTTGATATACTTTAAAATCTTTCCATGACGCGAAGGCTAGAAAAATCCGAATTGCCTCAAGTCTGGCAGCCGGCGCGTAAACTTCATCATAATCTATTCCTTCCTGTTGACTGAAACCTTGAACCACAAGTCGTGCTTTGTTTCTCACCACGACACCTCTGTCATCACGCTTGCACTTAAAAACCCATTTCGTCTTGATTAACTCCTGGTTTTGTGGCAAATCGACAAGTCTCCAGACGCCCAGCTTTTCGAACTGTTGCAGCTCCTCCTGCATTGCATTCACCCAGCTATCCTCGGTCAATGCCTCTTTGTAGGTTCTGGGCTCTATCTGCGAAATAAAACATTTTAATGAAACTTCTTTCTGCATATTAGCAATAGATGAATAAAAACATGTAAGAGCTCGATCTATTTGATGTCGGGTTTTAACACCACTTTGCAGGTCACCAATAATCTGTTCTGAGGGATGATAAGACAACGTCCGTGGCATAGCATTGTCAGGTACATTTACTTCCGATTCCAAGCTCGTTATGTCAAGATCAACGGTTTGATCCTCAGCTTCCGTTGGATCCTCGTCAAAAGTCGGAGCGGGTTCCGCTTCTGAGTCGTCAGATTCGTCAAACGATGGAACTGGTTCCTCTGGTGGTTCGTGAGCTGTTCCACTTGGTCCTGCTTCATCATCGTGAGTACCCATGGTGGGTTGAGAAACTTCTAGCGGTCTAGATACTTGCTCCTGTGACACATTTTGCTGATACAGGTACATAAGAGCTAGTTCCTCATCACTCGGCTCGACCGGCAGTTGAAACGACTCCCAGAGCTTATCGTAGTCGAACAGGAATCTTTGTCCGGGAAGTTGTGATGACGGAGTATGCTTCTGACAATCCACGTGTTGGATTTGAATCACCTTACCCAGGCTAGGTACGAACACCCTCTTCAGCGGGCTAGCGTAACCTACAAAGAAACCCTCATTAGATTTCATGCCAAATTTACCGTTTTCATCAATAAACGTGCAAGGAGACCCAAACGGCTCCAAAAACTCAAGATTCGGCTTATAACGGTGCAGCAGCTCAAAGCAAGTCTTTTTATACTTCTTGACAGTAAGGACTCTATTCAATGTGTAACAGGCTGCTGATACTGCTTCACTCCAGAAAAAAATTGATAGCTTGGAATCGGCTAACATCGTACGGGCTGTCTCAATCAGGGTCCGATTCTTTCGTTCAGCTACGCCATTCTGCTGTGGTGTATACGGCGCACCGAATTCATGAAGAATTCCCTTCTCGTTGCAGAACTCGTAGATCTTATTGTTCTTGAATTCCGTTCCGTTGTCGCTCCTAATCCTCCGGATTGGCAGTTTATACACCGTTTCCATTTTCTTGAAAAGCACCATCAGAGACTCAAAAGTTTGATCTTTTCGTTCCAAGCACACTACCCAAGAAAATCTCGTAAAGTCACCAGTCACCACCAAGCAATATAAGTCTCCGCTGATGCTCTTTACGTTGACAGGCCCGAAGAGATCCATGTGCAATCTCTCAAGAGGTAACCTGATCGTGTTCATGATCTTCAAAGGGTGTGACTTCCGAGTCTGCTTTCCTTTCTTACACGCTACACAATCATCAATTAAGTGAAAATTCTTCAAATTAACACCATCAACCAAATCATTGTGTACTAAAAAGTTCATTTTGCGAACATGAATGTGGCCCATCTTACGATGCCACATTATCGAATCTTTTTCTGTCGCTTTATTTTTAGACACAAAACACTGTTTCTGATGAGATGTTGGCGTTGCGACGTTCATATCTAGATAATAAAGATCATTCTCCCGCGGAGCACGCAACAGCACCATCTCATCAGGGATTTTGAACCCTGGTTTCAACACAACACATTCAGTTTGAGTAAAGTGTACACTAAACTCTTTATAACAGATTTGTAAAATACTGAGTAAATTATTTGTTAACTCCACTATGTAGTTCACTTTGTCGAATGAAATCACGCCATTTGACAGCGTTCCTTGACCAACAATCCTTCCACCTTGGTTCCCGGCAAAACCAACATAGCTTCCGTTTATGGATTTGACATCATAGAGCAGAGCAAGCGTCCCAGTCATATGCCTTGAAGCGCCACTATCCATAATCCACTTTGATAGTATTGACTTGGGCAGCCCCTGCAAACAACATAACAAATCATTCAAACAATGATACCCATGGCTTCTTAACTGTTGAGACACTTCCAAACACTACATCACATTTTTCATCAATCTTAGGAAAATTAAATGTGACATTTGGAACATCAGTTTTTACTTTTGGTTTTACTTCATTTGTGATCGGGGGAAACTCTGCAAGAAACTTATCAAGCTCGAATTCAAATTCATGATTATCATTAGAACCCACTTTTGATTCATAAAATTCCTTTACCCCTTTGACTTTTCTGTCAACCATTTTTCAAAAAATATTTAAAACATTTGGATTAAAGACTTTTGATTCAAACTTTAACTCATTCTCCATTTTCTTCACCTCAACTGATTGTTTTGATTTAACCACCCATGATTGAGTTTCAAAAATTTTTGTTTTCGGATAAATCTTTGAAGTCTTTTGTGACTTTGAAGATTCGCCAATCTCGAATGTCGATTTCGGATTATATTTCGACTTCAAAGATTCACCTCTTTTCAAGATGCGGATTGGTGAGACCATTTGTTTTTTACCCTTTTTGTCAACTGGTGACTTAGGTTGAGGTTTTTTAACAACATATTTTACGACAGGTTTTTCGAAAACTTTCTTGCATTGTTTTTGCCATATGTCTGATTTCATTGCAACGATAACAAACTCTTTTGTCATACTCGACAAAAGTTGACTTGAATGATTCTTCTTTCAGTTTCTTTGCCGCATTGAAATCGTCAATGGCCTTTTGACTAAAAATGTAATTCTTCTCTTCGTTCACACTTGGACCAGTAACAAAGATATCATTTATTTTCTCTTTTGGCTTAAACACCTGCTTAGCCATCTTCTTTTCAAAACCAATCCCTTTGTTCCTAAAATTGTTTTTCTTGTTATTACCCTTACTCTGCCATTCTTTCTTTCCCGAGCTGGTAGGATGTAATGTAACAAATGATTTTTTAGGTTTTGAAAAGAATTCTTTGTTATTAACCTCATCAATGTTCATTTCAACCAACCTAAAAACTTTCTCAACATTATCAATTTTCACATTCTGAAGAGGATACTCGAAGTCGGAGTAAAGTTTGTCTGTTCCAATCATAGTGTATACTACCATAATCGGATCATCATTCGCACTCTTGTCCGATTTCGGTATGAACCGTTCCAAGAAATTACCCTCATCTTCAGAATCTATAACATCTTTTTCAGATTGAGACTTCTCAGAGTTATCACTCTCTTCATCTAACACCTGATCGACAACGGTTTTGATAACCTGTGATTCGTTGTCGGTATCGGATGCAGAGAATGTAACATCGATGCTTTCAGGCAAATCATCCTCAATTGATCTCAATTTGAGATTCAAAGCAGCCTCCACCCCATCTGGATATTTCTGTGTATAATGATTCCACATTGGGGGTGGAACGCTCTTAAAGACTGGATCAGCATGTGGCTGCTGTGGAACAATCTGTTCAAGGATATATGATGAAGCCACATAACTCATCAATTTTTTATCAATTCGATCATTTTCAATTTTAGTTAATTCAAGCTCTTTCTTAAGTGAAGCGATCGTGTCTAAATGAAAATTAACCTCAACTTGTTTATCAAACAGTGTTGCTTTAACCAATTTAGTTGCCTTGTCATTTTCAACACTCTCTTTTTGGATCATTTTAATTGACCTAGCAAGAGTATTATAAGCCTCTTTGACTTGTCCAAGGTCAAATTTAAGCATGTCTGTATGATGATTCATTTCCTGATACTTAGTGTCTTTCTCAAGACACTCCATGCACGGTTGTAAACACTTCTGGCATGGTGTTTCGGGGATTGAAACGACTTTCTCAACAACCTGTTCATGACAAACATTTTTAACAACTTGTTTACCGACATTTTCCAATTCAGACTCAGACACTTTGACCTCCTGAACTCCAGATTTCTAATCAGACTCCTGTTGGACTGACACAGTACTGACAGACTCTGACTACTCGAGTTCTGAGTCTACCTCTCTTAGCTTCGCCATGAGAGCTTTGTCAGCTATATCTTTCAATGTCTCTTCAGTCAACTCTTTCGACACATCTATCAACTCTTCAACGACTTCTTTCTTCTCTTCAAACCTTGGACATGATCCAGTCCTTGGTTCTTCAAAGTAACCTGCAAAAGATTCAGAAATGTTAGGAGGTAATACCGATTTCATTAAACTTCCCAAAACCTCCTGCTCAGACTGATAATAACACACTTCAGCAGCTATTTCTTCAATATCGATCGCATTATCAGCTGAAATCTCTTCAACAACCACAGAAACCTCTTCAGCCACTATTTCCGGCTCAGACACTGTCTCAGAAATTTCAACAACTTCAGCCATCATGGCCTGTCCATCGCTACCGGGGATATACTTATCCCAGCTGAAACCTGCAGCTACCTTCTCATCGTCTTGATTCACGATCAGCGCTTTTTCCGGTTTATTCTCAATTTGTGGTCTTTGAACAGTTGGCTGTTGATTTGGTCGGTGATAGTCGCTTGCCTGTAGTAGTCGTTGGTGAACGGGTTTTGATGATTGTTTACTTCACGGTTCGGGCATTCTCTCTTGAAATGACCACGTTCTTTACACTTGAAACACGTAACTTTCGATTTGTCGAACCCTAACTTCTGATCAGGACCTGAGAGACTGTTTCTGCCTGTGATCTCCATAAAGCGTTGTGCCCTTCTAACCAAACTTTCCATTCCCCATTTTATATCATTCAATTCAAGCTCTTCCGGGTCGATCTGGTCGTAATCCTCTTTTGTCATATCGGGATTACCAATCCTACCCGCCACTAATCCTTCATAAGCCTCTAGAAAGGAACCAAGTAACGCAATGTGTTGTTTTGCAGCTGTTCAGTAATTTCATTTCCATTCTTAATATTCACCGCGATGTTGCAATGCACCCCAGAAACATAAGCCTGATTATTTGAACTTGTAGAGCTTTGAGGTGAAGACTGCTCTTGAGCTTTGAAGTTTGGATCATAGTTCACAAATGGTGAAGGCTTGTTTGATTGTGGAGTGTTTGTAGAACCACTCGAATTTGTATCAGCACTAAAACCCGTCTGTATCTTTGGACTTTGATTTGTTGCTACAAGAGTGCTTCCTTTGTAATAAAAAGATATGCCTTGCTGCACATTTGCTGAATTCATTTTCTTTATCTTCAACAATTCCAACTCATGAGCCTCTATTTTCTCGATAAATGAACTAAGATTCAAATTCACAAAGTCCGAGTTGTTTTTCAGCATCATCAAGTATGTTCCCCATTCATCATAGGGTAATACGTCGGACAACTTGTCGATCCACTCCTCGTTTGTCTTTGTAATCTCTAATCTTTTCATCTCTACCACAAGATGGCAATAACGTTCAATTAACTGCTTCGTTGTTTCACCCTTCATCCCGGTGAAGATGTCGAACTCTTTCTTGATCAGGGCTTTCTTACTTTTGAGCATCGAGACACTGCCTTGGAACTTCAATTTTAATGCTTACCACATTGATTGTGAGTTGTCATCGTGTTGTAATAGTACCAGAATATCTTCTTTTATGGCCTGTTGGAGAATACTGACCATCTTCTTTTCCGCCTTAAAATCACTCTGTTCGGTTTCAGTCAAACTTCCAATGCCTTTCTCTTAGCCCAATCCATCAACAGGTGGAACATATTTCTTTTCTATCTTCATCGAACACTCAAAATGGTTGGCTTGGACCCAATTCTTGAAACGACTCGACCATCCAACATATTCATCCAAGTTCATAAGTTTTGGCGGTTTCTGCATAGTTCCTAGCTCATTCTCCATGTTGACATTTTGAACTATGCTACCCGATGTTTGTCCTGCTGCCATACCACTGTCGGCGAAGAAGTTGTAGAAATCTTGGTTTTCCATTTTTAGTGACAAATTTCCAAAAATGTTTAACTTTTTGATTAACGGGTTGTTTTTATCAAAAACTTTTAACACAAACTGAGTTTCCAACACTCGATTACGTACGAAATGGACTAAACGCTCAAAACATGATTTTACACTAAAACAGGTCAAATAAGCGAAACCAGACTCTACGTGTATGTATAAGCGAAACCTGGTAATGACCTAATAAGCGAAATCAGAATGTATGTATAAGCGAAACCACTTAGTGTTCATAAAAGCGAAACCAGATAATGACCAAATGAGCGAAATCACTTAATGGACTTATAAGCGAAACCTCTAAGTGACTAAAAAGCAGAACCACTAAACTGACACTTGGAGCGAAACCTATGAGCGAAACCCCTGATTTCTAATGCCATAAAAGCGAAACCTCTCAAGATGACACAAAAGCAGAACCTATTCACGAGCCATTTTAAGTCACTTTTAAGCTGTTTTTAGGTCTGGATTTCTCAAGGGTTTGTTAATAATCAGTTTTACACTATATACTCAAATCTCAGTCCATTTTGTCTGTCGGAAAGGTCTGAAACTCAAAAAGTGCTAGAAAAAGGCTTTGATTCAGGTCAACTAGCTCACAACTGGCTCTGATACCAATTGTAGGACTGTTATTGACAGTCGTGTGAGTCAATCAGAGCTAGCAACTACCGAAAATGCAGCGGAAATACAAAATCGGAATGAATCAAAGCAGAAATGGAGTAGAAACAGAAGTAGATCACTTTAATACGGTTTTCTCATTAATCTTTCACAAAATACACGAGCAGCAGTTCGGCTACACGGGAGACATGAACGTACATAATGAGAAAACAACTAGGGTATTTATAGGGATGGAGGTTTCACTTATGTGACCATGTCCATAAGAGCGAAACCATCAAGTTAAGGTTTCGCTTTTATGGCACATGACCATATAAGCGAAATATCAACATGAAAACCTAACTTTTACACTTTCAACCCCTATACAATACATATTTAACACATCTAGACCCTGTACATTGATCAACTAAGACTAAGACGTAGGCTTTAGACATTCGTGCACCAACAAGATCCTTGACAGTTGCATCATGAAACATATCATAGTCTTCATCAGGAAGAATGTCATCCTTGAGTTCACCATGAATGTTAGGAAAGCCTTCAAATAGTTCAGGAAGAGTGGTTTTCTTTGGCTTTGACATCTCTGCATCATCTGGAATAGGAATTTTTGGATTTTCTGGTGGTGGTGTAGATACTCTTTCATCAGTAATAATAACTTCATCATCATCACCAGCTTTCTTTTCAATTCTCACATATTTTGGGCTTTCAGGAGCTTTCTCTTTCTCAGCTTCAGGCTTTTCAACACATTAAACCTCAGCTTCAGGAATACTTTCAGTTTGAACCTTTTGAGCCTCAACTACTAGACCTTTACCACTTTGCAATTCAGGCATAGAAGCTGACCCTTTTCTAGCTCTGACGCTTCTTGGAATTACTCCTGTTTGAATAGCTTTGCGCTTCTTAATGACTTTCTTTTTCTCTGCTTGCGGTGTAGGAATGTATGTCTCATCCTCTTCATCAGAACCCTTCTTCTTTTTCTGAGGCTTCTTTTTCAAGGTAACCTTTCCAAGACCAATCTTTGACTTATCAACCTCAAATTCTGTTTCAGTTGATTCATCATCAGCATCACTTGAATCTGTGTGAGCAACGCCTTCAGGTTCCTTTTCTTTAACACTTCCTTCTTGAACATTCTTTGAAGATTCAGCAATCTTTTCAACACTTGAACCTTGATCCTTTGCAGCTTTAGCATCTTCTTCATTTCTCTTTATAAAATCATCAAATGTCTCATTCAACAAATCAACACCCTGCTGCACTAGCCCTGTAGGATCTATCACTATTTCATCCATAAGTCTCGGTGGAGATTTCTTCTTTGAAGGCCCTGCAAAACAAGCATTTAAACATTCATTAGTAAGATGTAACATTAAA
Organism: Helianthus tuberosus; assembly: GCA_030545235.1. Classification (NCBI taxonomy): domain Eukaryota; kingdom Viridiplantae; phylum Streptophyta; class Magnoliopsida; order Asterales; family Asteraceae; genus Helianthus; species Helianthus tuberosus. The sequence continues at coordinate 166,654,183 of CM060448.1, read as the reverse complement.
TATACTAACTTTTCTAATGACTCCCCCCTTTCAACTATACCCTTAACAACAATCTTTGGTGTAGAAACTTTAGGTGCAGTCACAGTTGGAGAAGCCTTAGGTGTTCTCTTCCTCTTGCCATCCTTCACAAACCAGTATCTAAGCTTCTTTTTATGAATCTCACTTAATTTTTCAGTCTCATCCTCTGAGTTGCTATTCTCATGCCTCCAAGCATCATTTTCTAGTGCCATATAACTTGGATTGGCAATCTTACAAATCATTTTCTTAATTCTTGGTTCTGATTCATCTTTCTTCAGCTTATATTTATTTAATCTACTCAAAGTCTCAGCTGTCATATGATGTAGATCTAACTCATCTTCAGAATCCTTCACAAGATCATTCACTTGATCATCAATCAACATTTGTATAAACCTGGGGTACATAATGTACTTCTCACCCCTGATATTATCCACCATATGATCAAATATCACTTGAGAAATATTGTAAGGCTTGTTAAGCACCAAACAAGTGATGATATTCATGATATAGTCTGACGGTTCATCGTATGCCCCCTTTCTGTGAGATAAGGCATGTATTACACAGTGAACTACGAACTTGTAAGGTCGACAAAACTTAGACTTAAGATATTTATCATTCACATGTGCAGAGAATCCCATTCTAAACCATAATCCCTTGCACAACCTTTCAGGAACGATAGTAGGAACATCATCACTATCTCCTAAGTCTAATACTCGTCTCACGTCCCCTACATTAAATTTAACCTCAATATCTATATCTTTATCATTCTCGTCTTTCTTTTGAACAACAGAATATATCGTCTTTTCCTTTTCATCATACCTCACCGATTTCCAGAACACTCTAACATGAGACTCATACACTATTGTCCTATCAGTTAAAGCCTTGTTAATCCTGCTTTCCCTTAAAAACTTTTCCGTATCCTTAAACGGTGTCATGTTTGCATAATTCTCATCTAGAATACAATAGATGTTGTGAGAATAATGCCAATCTGATGCTCTTTCCTGCAAGAATAATCAACGTTAGAGTATGCACAAAGTTCGAGGCACAAAGTGAAAAGTGACAAAAAATTTGAAAAACTCAAAAATTTTCTAACTCTGGAATCACACTTATACACTACTCAGTACTGAGGATCGGATCGCTATCCGAACGGATGGCCATCCGATCGGATGGTCATCCGATCAAATGAGACATCACTTTTAAATCACATCAAACAACAACATGTGCCTTTGGATTTGATGGCCATCCGATCGGATTGTCACTCGATCCATGTGAATAACAATTCAGCATCTTTGACAAGTCAACCAATAGAATGAGTGATTTAGATCGGATGGCCATTCGATCGGATTGCCATTCGATCAATGACAGGTAAGCACAGTGATGAACATTAAAGTCATAATGTATTTTGGATCGGATGGCCCTCTGATTGGATTGCCATCCGATCAGATTGCCATTCGATCAAAATGACAAACAGATAGGCACAAGAATCAGGCAAACATATGAATGAGTGTTTTGGATCGGATGGCCATCCGATCGAGTTGCCATTTTTTTCCAAAACAACTTGTTAACAGATAAAGCAAGAATATTATCCCAGCACTTAGAAAAAAATTTCAAACACAAAAAATATGCATTGGATCGGATGGCCATCCGATCGGATTGCCATCCGATCGAACTGCCATTCGATCAACAGACATGAAGAACAGTTTGAATATCTCATGAACATCAAAAAAAAATTCTAACAATTTCACAAAATTGAACACATTATCACATAGAGTTTTTGCCGATTTACAAAGCCCTTTGTTCAGATTTCTATAAAACTCAGTCGTTTGGGTTTAATTTGGTTTTAAGTGGATCGACAATCGACAACTGTTCAAGATCAAATCTCCAAATCTATGGTGTTTCAACCAAATTCCTTCAGTGAATGTATAGATCTAAGGCCGATCTACAAAACCCTATGTTTGGATTGAATCAAAACAACTTAATCAAGCCTAGATCTAAGATCTTATACTAACAGCCGCCGATACCAAGTTTAACCATCAAAAACTTCAAACATTAACAATGAAAGTCAGGGATCTTACCTTTACCATAGTGAAGATTGAGCAAGCCAATAATCCTATGTAATCTTGGAAAGCAAGAGTGAGAATCAAGCAAGAAAAGTTTGAGTGTGTTTGGGTGTGTGTCGGAAGGACGTTCGATCGAAAAGGTTTGACTGAACACCTTGACCTCTATTTATAGACATGACACCTATCGGATGGCCATCCGATCGGATTGCCATTCGATCCAAACACCCTTTTGACTTATTGACCATTTTGACTTTTTGATGTTTTATCAGGTTTGGTCAGTTTTAGAAATCCACTTAAGTATCTAGGTCCAAGTTAATGACCCTAGGCACTTGATTTGTCTACCAAGTCCAAGTGAATGACCTTGGTTGGCCCGAAACGAAACAATTGACAATTTGTTCAAACTTTTTCAAACATTTTTCTGAAAAATTTGTACAAGTGTCAACTTAATGAAATTGTTGTGACAATGAATATTCAAAACTTGTTTCAAGATTAGCTCCCAACCCTGTTGTCCAGTTCAGAAACTTCCTGTTTTGCTACATGACTAAGAGTCTGAAGATTAGCTTCCTACCTTGGTTTGTCGAAAAGCTAAAGAAGAAATGTAAAATCTTTTTGAGATTTTTAAGAAAGTTTAAACTAGAACACTACGAAATCTTTTTGGGTTTTAATGTTAAACTGAAAAGAAATGCAGTAAAGTAAACTATTTACAAACATATTTTTGGTGAGCGTGTTAGAGGATCATATCAGCTACCGAAAAGTTACAAGTACCGTTGAGCTTATTACACACTAAGTATTTAACAATTCACTTAGATTGCCGATATACTAATCCTTTTAAATTTTCACACAAATTTCAACTTATTCAGGATACGAATTAGTGTTTTAAGAACTTAACTTATACGCGTGTCCCACATCATAATATACTCTCGTATCCAGATTTCTATATCCAGTCTTCCAGGTGAACGTACAATAATGATATCTGCAAAGGGTAGTGTGAGGCCATGAGAGCTCAAGTTAGAACTTCCGTTCAGACAGAGAGATGATGGCTCGACTTTAGGTGTGTCCCGTTTGGGGATCTTTTCTTCAACAACACATGATTAGCATTTTGCAGTGTTTCATCATTTTTTTATGCTGAGGGGAGACTTTAAAGATTAAAGCAGTGCAGAATATTATACGAGGACTAGGCTATTGCTTCCGCAAAATCAGAAGTCCTGGTATAATACCCCAGATATCATCAAGCACATAGACCTAGTATGTCAGAAATAGAAAATCTTTCAAACAAGATTTCAGGGGTTACCTATATATCAGAGAGATGTTCCCCACGAAATAAGCAATATATGATTTTTAGGTTTATATCCCGAACAAATTTACTAAATGTGTAAAAACCTATCGGCATATCATCAGCGAGACTGTCTAATGCTTTTAAACATTACAAGGCTTTAGCATACCGTAATTGTCTAGCTGACGTCCTATCATTTCCCCTTTTTACACAAACTCTTTTTGGGTTTTCTATTGTTTTTGGATTTTGAAAATATCTGATGTTTTTGGATTTTTGCATTTTTTATTGTTTTTGTATTTTTTTGAAAATATATCTATCTCCCCCTAAATACCAAAACAACTAAAAAGACGACAAACCAGTGAAGCCTGCTTCTCAACATCATCTGCAGTGGTTTTCTCATCAACTCCAAGTAACTCCTCCGCATCCAACAATAGCTTCATACCATTCAGTTTTAATAGATATTGAAAACAAGATTTATCAAAAGCTTTGGTATGTAAGTCTGCCTTTTGTTCGTCGGTGTAGATTTTGTCAATTTGTATCAACTTCTTTTCGAAATAATCTCGGATGAAGTGATGACGAATTTCAATATGTTTAGTTTTAGCGTGATGTACCGGATTTTTCGTTATGTTGATTGCAGCCTCATTATCAACAAAAATAAGAGAAGTAAGAAATTGCAAACCGTAATCGCGCATCTGTTGCTGAATCCACAAGATCTGAGAGCAGCAGCTGCTGGCAGATACGTACTCTGCTTCACACGTTGAAAGAGCAACAGAGGTTTGCTTCTTACATTGCCACGTGACCAATCGGGGTCCGAAGAATTGGCATCCTGCAGTTGTTGATTTTGCATTGATTTTGCAGCAACCGAAGTCAGAATCTGAGTATCCTTCGAGCGTGAAGTCACCATCTTTGGGAAACTACAACCCCAGGCTTGGGGTTCCTTTCAGGTAGCGTAGGATCCTCTTGACGATAGACATGTGCGAGGCTCTAGGACTCGACTGATATCGGACTGCGGGGCAAGTTGGGTACATTATATCTGGCCTTGATGCAGTCAAGTACATCAGCGAACCAATCATTGAGCGGTATAGCATCTCGTCGACCTTCTCTCCGGTGAGATCAGGGTTGATACTATGATTCGTTGCTAATGGGGTGGACATTGGAGCCGTCTCGGACATCCCAAATTTCTACAGAACATCGTAAATGTACTTCGTTTGATGTATGAATGTTCTCTCAGGCATTTGATCGACCTAGAGCCCTAGGAAGAACTTCATCTCACCCATTGACGACATCTCGAACTTCTGCTTCATCACTTGTTTGAAATCTTTGCAGAGTTCTTCGTTTGTTGACCCAAAAATAATGTCATCAACATATATATGGACGATCAGAAGATGACCAGCGACTTCCTTCATGAAAAGAGTGGCGTCCACCTTGCCTCAGATAAAGCCGTTGGCAAGCAAGTGTTGAGAGAGCATCTCGTACCAGGCTCTCGGGACCTAATGTAAACCATACAGCGCTTTGTCCAGGAGGTAGACCTTGTCTTTGTGAATTGGGTCGGTGAAGCCCGTGGCTGTCCGACGTAGACCTCCTCTTTCACTTTTCTGTAAAGGAATGCCGACTTGACATCTAGCTGGTATACTTCGAAACCTTTCCATGAAGCGAAAGCAAGGAAAATTCTGATGGCTTCATGTCGAGCAACCGGAGCGTAAACCTCTGTGAAGTTTATCCCCTCTTGTTGACTAAAGCCTTGGACTACGAGTCGAGCTTTCTTTCTGACAATAACTCCTCGATCGTCTCTTTTGCATTTAAACACCCACTTCGTGTTTATCATTCTGTGACCGTCAGGCAGATCCACAAGCTTCCAAACTCCAAGTTTTTCGAATTGACCCAGCTCTTCCTGCATAGCATTGACCCATGATTCTTCCGTCAGTGCCTCTTTGTATGTTCGCGATTTGATCTGCGAAACAAAGCAACTGACTAAGAATTCAGTTTGTAATGGAGAAATTTTAGTGTAAAAACAAGTAAGGCCATGGTCAATCTGGCTTCTTGCGCGAACGCCTAACTGCAGCTCTCCTATTATCAACTCCTCAGGGTGGTATGAAAGAGTCCTCGGCATAACTTCACCAGGAACATCCACCTCGCCTTCCAAATTAGTAACATTCTGATCCGCAACTTGTTCATTGTCAAGAACTGTCTGATATGAAGATTGGATCTGCTCCCCCTCAGATTCTGAATCACCACATTCAAAAGTAGGAACATCATCAGATTCTGATTCATCATCATTGACTGCCGTCTGATTTTCTGAAGCAGGCTCGCGTTCCGAATTTGTCGGAGTTTGCTGAACTTCATCATTCTCTCCAGCTTTACTGGGACCAGCTTCAACATCATTGGAAGTTTGATGTTGACGTTTAGAAGACCTTGCTGGAAATCTTCCGTGAGACGCTTCATACTCTCGTAAAATATCTAATTCATCGAAGTACTTTGGCTCTTCTTCTATTAAATGAATCCCATAAGGCATCATAGTTGAATCGCCATGAGTTTGCGGGCTTCTGTGGAGGTATTGTGTAGCCTTGACATTCAACGTGTTGTTCTTCGATGATCCTTTTGAGACTTGGAACAAAGACGCGTCTTAGTGGACTGGAATACCCCACGAAGATACCTTCTATGCTCTTTGACCCAAATTTTCCGTCAGGATCTAGAACTGTGCAGGGTGACCCGAACGGCTCTTGATATTCAAGATTTGGCTTGCGATTGTTTATCAACTCGAAACATGTTTTGTTGTGCTTCTTCACAGTAAGTACCCGGTTGAGTGTATAGCAAGCGACTGATACTGCTTCTGCCCAGAAATTGATTGGTAACTTTGAATCAGCTAGAATCGTTCTCGGCGTTTCGATCAGCGTTCTACTCTTTCTTTCTGCAACTCCATTCTGTTGTGGAGTATATGGTGCGCTGAATTCTTGCAATATACCTCGTCGATCACAGAATTCCTTCATTCTATTGTTTTTGAATTCCGTACCATTGTCACTTCTTAGTCTTCGAATGCGAGTTTGGTACAGATTCTCTATCTTTCTAAAATGCTTCAGCAAACTCTCAAATGTCTAGTCCTTTGACTTTAGGAACATTACCCACGAGAATCTCGAATAATCATCGGTAAGCACCAAGCAGTAGAGATCACCAGTATGTGAAGTCTTTCTAGTGGCTTCGAGACTGAGTTCATCTTTTTACCCGGATGGGATTTCTTCCGTTGTTTACCCTTTATACAACTGATACACTCCCCCTCAAGATGAAAACTCTTCAAATGAACACCTTTAACTAGATCATTATGCACCAGGTAGTTCATCTTTCATAGTGAATGTGGCCCATCTTTCGATGCCACAACTCTGACTCCTTTTCGGTAGCTCTTGATACGAAGCACTGTGGTTGACCCGTGGTAGTTGTAGCAACTCTCATATCCAACACGTACAGATCATTAACCCTTGGTGCTCGCATAATGATCCACTCCTCGGGGATGACAAACCCCGGCTTCAGGATCAGACATTCCTTGTCAGTGAAATGTGTCGAATACATTCTGTCACAAATTTGAGAAATGTTAAGCAAATTGTTCTCTAGCTCTGCTATGTAGTTGACTCTCTCAAATGTAATGACACCATTTGATAACGTCCCTTACCCTATAATACGTCCTCCTTGATTTCCTACGAAACCGACATATCCACCGTTGAACCCTCTAACATCGTATAACAGGGCCTTTCTCCCTGTCATGTGCCGGGATGCTCCACTATCCATAATCCACCTTGAGATAGATCTCGGGAGCTCCTGCACATTTCACAAACATTTAGTTAGATTTTGAAGCAACCCAAGCCTCCTTTGACTTGGGTAGCTTGATGTTGGTTGTTGAAGTGTACAATGGTGGGAAATTTTTGTCATTCATTTCAAGACTCTCTTTAGACCCAACCTCAACCTCTTTATATAAAAAGAATTCATTTTTTGGAGGTTGACCAGATGGTTGGTCTTTCTTTGCAACATACTTCTTCTTTGGTGAAGTCGAAGTTTATTTCTCAAGTTTTTCGTACAAATCCAAAGGTACATCCATCTTAATCGGTTTGGTTGAAGATGGTTGTTTTGCTGCAAGACCAGAAACCTTTGGTTTTGTCTCGACTGATGTCTTTGATTCAGATTTTGGCTTCCATGTCTGTTGTGAAGATGCAAACCGTTTATAAAAATGATCAGTTTTCTTTACTGTCTGTTTTACGGGTTCAGTTTTAACCTTGATGTTTTCATTTTTCAAAATCTTCTTTTCAACAAACATTGGTGCTTTGCATTTGACATCATTCTTCTTTCTCGAATTCTCAACAACCACAGACTTAGGTTTTAAGTTGGTGCACTTTTGTGCAATGTGTCCAACTTCGTTGCATTTGAAGCAAGTGCGGGTGTCAACTTCCCGACTTTTACCTTCAGTGTGAGGCTGTGAGGCTTTCTTTGCAAAAAATTCTTCATTTGTTATTGAAAAGATTTCCGATTCTTGCTCGGAAAGTGAGCTTGAACTCTTAATAAACACTTTCTTTTCGACAAACTTTTTGTTTTGAAAGTTCCTCTTTTGATTGTTTTTACTACCCTGATAACCACCCGACCATTTGTTTTGGTTGTTATTGTTAAAACGTGGTGGTACAACAGGTTTCTTATAGTAAGATTTATCTCGTTCAAAGTTCAACAACCTTTTGGAACTCTTTAACCCTTCAATCTCAGAAACATCAATTTCAACAAGTTTGAAAACTTTCCTCAGCTTATCGACATTCACATTCTCAATGGGAAACTCAATATCCGAGTATAACTTATCAGAACCAGACCTCTTATACATGACAAGAGTAGGTTCGTCACTTGAGTTGTTCTGGGATTTTGGTTTCAGAATGTAGTTCAGAAAACACTATTCATCTTCACTCGAATCACTGTCTGATTTTAATACATTTTCAACAACATTCTTTACGACTTCAGATTGAACACTATCTTCATCAAGCGATGTAGTGAATGTGACATCAATTGTTTCTGGAAGTTTTTCAGCATCTGTTTTCTGACTTGTTTCAACTTCATTAGCCAACCCAGATTGTATCTTTGAAAAATTGTTTAGCACAGGCGGTGGAACTTGATGATAACCCACCCCCGTTCCATCCGAGTAGACATCCTCTCTAGCTTTGTTCTTCCCGATTGGTTTGGGAACGATGTGTTGAAGAACAAAGCTAGCTGAGTTGTAACTGGTCAATTTCAGATTGATTCTTTCATTTTCAATCTTAGCTTCTTGGAATCGAAGCTTAAGACTTGCGATCTCATCCAATTGCTGGTTGATTTGTTTTTCCTTTGCCTGAAGAACTCCAGAAAAATGAACATTTTCTTTGTAATTTTTACCATTTCGTTCGTCAGAATCCTTAACTGTTCTTTTGAATTTCTCAAAATTTTCAGAAATTTGTCTGTTTTCAAGAGTTAACTTTTCATTTTCTTTTTTAAAACGTTCAACATCATTTTTATCTTTTTCAATCTTTTCTGTTAATTCTTTTATTCTCTCATTTGAAGCCTTAAGCAGTTTATCTCGATTTAAAATTTGCTTTTCAACCATATCGACTTTTTCAACCAGATCTTGGATCTTTTTGAGTGAGAGATACGCATGTGTGCTGCAGACTTTGCATTCTTTCATGCAATTTCTGCAATCACTCTCTGTTTTAGCACAATCAGTCTTACCTGATTCATTGTTTGAACCACTACTACTAACCTTGCTTGTTGACTCAGAACTAGAAGTAGACTTGGAATCTGCCTCGAGTGCTTTTGCCATAAGAACTTTGTCGGCCATTTTTGTTAGGTTTTCTGCCGTCATTTCTTTTGTAGTATCAATGATCCCTTCATCTATCTTCTTTGACTTTAGCCTTTCTTCCTCGGCTTTCTTTGCCTCGTCTCTCTCTCTTTGTTCTTCAGTTTCTGCTATCGATTTTATGAGAGCTTCGACTTCGACAGATGATGGTTCCACAATGATGTTGCCTTTTGGATCTAAGTAGCAATCACGGTCCGGATCCCATCTTTTTGCTCGTTTAGCTTCTTTCCAAGCTGCATAGATCTTTTCCTTCATATGTAATGCCAACATCTTTCGATGGATGTAATTTCTTTCTTCTGGTGTTTATTCAATTTGTGCCATAAATGCAAAACAAACTGCATCATCTTCTGGCAAGAACTCACTCCAATCGGAACCTTCATCATCCTGAATCACGGCTAAAGCTCTCGACTTTTCCTTTGGGGTCTCTTTGATTTGTTTCATTCTTGGTGGCTCCTCACAATTTCGATGGTAAATCGCCTTTTTATAGTAATCATCGTGAAAAGGATTTTCTGTTTCATTAGCTGTAGAGTTTCTACATTCACGCTTGAAGTGCCCCTACTGTTTACACTTGAAGCAGGTCACTTTGGATTTATCGAAACCCAGTTTCGTCGATGGACCTCCGATGGAATTTCTTCCTGTGATCTCCATAAACCTTTGCGCTCTTCGAACAACGCTCGCCATGCACCAACGTATATCGATCAACTCCATTTCCTCAGGATCTATCTGGTCGTAGTCCTCCTTTGTAAGATTTGTGTTTCAGATCTTTTCGGCTACCAGACTTTCACACGATTCTAAGATAGAAGCAAGGAACACCATTTGCTGTTTCGTTGTGTCTTCATTGAAGTTTTGAGTGTTGTTCAGGTTAACAGCGATGTTGCATTGAAAAACATTCTTGGGAACATTTTGTTGTTGTTGATTGCTTGGAACAGACGAAGAAGAACCACTATGATAACCACTGCTAGGTGATGAACTACTGTTTTTCTTTTCTTGAGTCACTGTGTTTGAGCTTTCAGCAGTAAATGCGGTTCTTGGTGATGTGGTTTTTGGAATCATACTACCCCTATAGTAGAGATCAACATTCTGTTGGTATGGGGTGCTGTTCAATTTGTTCATTTTCTTGATTTCCAATTCATGACTTTCGAATCTCTCGATCAACCAATCAACTGTTATTTCTGCCATTGGTTTGGTATTTTTCAGCACCAGACCATAGTATAGCCAATCTCTCTCATCTGGTAGAGATTCAAATAACTTTTTAACCATCTCATCTTCGGCTATTGTAATCCCATATCTGACTAGTTCTACCTTCAGATGGCAAAACCTTTCAATCATATGTTTGACACTTTCATTTTTCATACATGCGAATAAGTCAAACTCCATTTTCAACAGTCGTTTCTTGTTTTTCACAATTTCCTCTCCCTTAATACACTTCTTTTCCAGTTTAGCCCATAAATCTTTTGAATTAGTATAGTCAATCAGGGAAATAATATCGTCTCGGACTGATTAATGCAATAGGGCTATACACTTTTGTTCAGCAATAAACATCTCCTGTTCATTGTCAGCTAAGTTTTCATAATCTCGTCTTGCAATATCGTAACCATTCTTCATGCACCTCTAGCTCGGGTAAGCAAAAGCCTTCAACCATCCATCAAACCTTTCAGACCATCGGTTGTAATCCTTAATTGCCATCAACTTAGGTGGCTTGTTGTATATCCTATAGGCATTATCAACACTGAGTGTGTCTGCAATCGCATTTGAAGCATTTTTCTGGTTCGTGATGGTGGTTGTGTTTGTGGATGCATCTCCTGTGTTGTATGCAAAAACATCATTGAACGGGTTCCAGAACTCGTCTCCCATCTTGAAAATCCTTAAAAATTCAAACACTAGGAAAAATTTCACAAATTTCAAACAAACTGAACACTTGGATTGAATGGCCTTCTGATCGAATGGCGATTCGATCGGATGACACAAATGAACAGTAAACCAAGTTGTCAAGTATCGGATGGCACAAGTGTCGAATGGCGATCCTATCGGATGGTCGTTCATCGAAATGACTTGGCCTCTAAAACTCCTTAAATCACAACACTGATCCGATCGGATGTCAATCCAATCGAATGAGCGCGACCTCAGCAGGTGAAATGAGAACAGATCTAGTCCAATCCGATCGGATAAATGACGTCATCTTGTGCGAATAACACGACATGGTTTTTGATCAATTTGAAGCTGTTTTAGTCCGAATTTTTTAATGAAACTTTGTAGGATTGTTCTATTATCAATTCCGATCAGTTTGATATCAAATTTACTCAATTTCGTCCGTAAAATCTTGCTTAATTTTGAGATTTTCTGGTTTTTAAGGTGTGAAAATGTGAAAAATGCAAAAAATGTAGGAGAAGATGAAGAAATTGTCAGAATCTCCGGTGAGATTTGACTGAAATCTGCAGAAAATGGCTGAAATCTCGGTGAATTGTTGTTGCTATCTCTGATCCGGCTTCCTATTGCTCTGATACCACTTGTTAGGCCATGCGATCTGGATTTGTTCTAGTCGTAGAACATAGCGGAATCGATCAGTGGCGAGGTGCGGAATCCCTCAACACCATCTGAGAATCACTAACAACAATCTCAACGCTTAACATGTCTGATTTCATTGAATGAGTATGAAAGTACAAGAGTTCCGGTAGACAATCAGACAGAGCTTCGCTTCAGCAATCCCGTAAAAAGTTCTAGACAACTAGCCTTACACTAGTATATATAGGCAAACAGGGAAGGGAGGAGTGTCACCCAATCGGATGGCCATCCGTTCGGATGACACATGTCGTCTGACGGATTTCACTTAACATATTACACACCATTCCCTGTTTTGTCTAGATACACAATACATATACATACATATACAAAAACACACATACATGACAAAATACATAAGACTCGATGCAGACGGAAGCTACAGGCATAATGCACTAACAGACGCCTCCTCAGATCACGCTCGGGTTCGTCAGAAGGCTTAACAGCGTCGGGAGCTGGGGTTGAGGACATCAACCTGTAAACGAAAAATTAACATACGTTAATATTATATTATTATAATAAATCTGTTTTTTTTGCTGTAATATAGCAGGGTTTCTGTAAAAAGGGGCTGGAAATTTTTGTAAAAATTCAGAAACAGGCCTAGAAATTTATAAAAACCAAAACAAATAAAAAATACTCAAATCAGCTAGTATAAAAATAATTTTTTCGGTTATGAAAATTCAAGAAATAAACAAATAATTAGCCCGAATTCGAATAAATAAATGAAATAAAAATTTTACAAGTGTTTAAATAAGCTTGAGAACGAATGAATTAAATCAAAAACAAGAAATATTAACAAATAAATAAATAAATAAATAAATAAATAATCAAGAAAATATTTACGAATATTAACAAGTATGTACACCGATAAGATATTGACTCGGGTCGTTCCTAAAGCTCACCACCTCCCCGGCAACGGCGCCAAAAACTTGACGTGTGCGTGTATATACAAGTTTTTACAATGAATTTTACACACGATTCGGTTTTAAATTTATAAAAATGATATATACTTCAACATTAAAACACACACGAAGAGGCAAGTGTACCCCGTCATACATGTAGTAAAGTATCGGTAAGAACCAAGTGTCGATCCAAGGATGTGGGCGGAGGAATAATACTAAACCTTTGTCGTTAAATTACCGGTTAAAAGATAAGTGGGTAGTTTGTTTAAACTAAAAATAAGACTTAAACATAAACTTTCAAAAACATAATAGACTCCAAATATGAAAATAAATAAATAGCCTTGCTTTATGAACAACCAAAGTATGTGAACTAAATCGGTTTCGCCATTTAAAACACTTGGTCAATTTTCCATTTTTCAAAGACAATTAGTATCCCTTTCTGGAATCCTAACATGACAACTCTTTGGAAAGTTAAAACGATAAACACACTTTAACCACCTAAAATTGTTCTTTAACGCCCAATTGACAAATGTCTATGAAAATCCCCTAAAGAAAAGTTAGTCATCCATTAGGAGTTTTCTAACTTCACTTAATCAAGGAAAGTGACACCGATAAACACAATGTAACCACCGAGACAAGCATAAACTAGATTAAATCACAACCGAGAAAGAAATTCACCATAAATTCACCAAGAAAGAAATTTTGGCCTAAACTACTAACCAAGTTAACAACTTATGTCAAGAATTCATAACAACACCATTTAACCCGTTAAGGTCCTTCCGTGAGAGAAAGCCTTCTTGATTAACATTAATTACCCCTTATTAAACCACTAACCATTTCTAGTATCATGGTGTAAACATGTTAAACAAGTTAAACAAGTTAAAAGTTTACTAATACATGATTAATTAAGCTTCTTTTTGCAAATATCTCAACTAACCACATACTAATCATCCAAGATAATTAACTATAATCAAGAATTCAACATCAATAAACAAGGTTGCAAACTAATCATCACGGATTAACATAGAAAATGCTTCAAGTGTCATTACAAACATAATTAACATACTAATGGTTGTTGTTAAGCAAGGATTACTAGTGTTTTTGCCATTACAAACATAATTAACATACTAATCGGCACAATGATGGCTTGATTCCGGGCAAAAGCTAAGCCTCCGGAGCCTGATAGATCGCCAGAAAAGCTCCCAAAAGTCCAGAGTTACGAACTGATTGCTCCATTCTGTTTTTTATAACTTTTTCAGATTGCACGGTCGTGCTAATAAAGTGCAAGGTCGTGCACTTTAGTGCACTGTTCACCATACCTTGTGACATCAGCGAATCTTTGACCGGTCTTCAGATCGGCACGGGCGTGCCATATATTGCACGGTCGTGCATTACCGAGATTTGGCCGGCACGACCATCCGCACTGGCAGTGCATCCGAGATCAGAGGTTATGCACGGTCGTTCCATCTATCGCACGGTCGTGCATTCCCGAGGTTCACTTGCACGCCTGATCGCACTGGTAGTGCACTGCTGGGCTGGGCCTTGTCGTCGGATCGGCACGGGAGTGTCGATTATCAAACGGCCATGCGATTGCTGTCAGATTGTTTTCTTCACAGAATCCTCGTATCTCAGCCGTTTCACCCGGAAAATCCTCGTATTCTTCATCTTCTTTTTTAGCACGCGGTTTTACGGCCAAAAACGCGTAAAATGGGGGTAAAATGGGGGAATAAAGTATATGTATTTTGGTGAATATCAGACACCAAAAAATAAACACTAAAAAATGGCTATAATTTTCGCTCGACGATTCCATTCTTGGGTGGTTGGTTTGGCCCTTGTTACAGTAACTCGTATCCTAGCCCAGTATATCGCATTTTAATTTTACACCATTGTGAACCTTACGCCTTTTTTACTCTCTGATCGAGGTTATCGGCATTGAAAAATCTTCATAACTAAATAACACGTGTATATGTAGACATTTAAGAGATATACAGTCAAGAAAATCAAGGGCAATGGTGATATATATGCGGATTAGACACAAAAAAAACACTCAACAAATGGCTACAATTTAGGGAATGTGTTTAGTGACGGCATCAGAATCCTAATTGATGGAGAAAGGTCTGGTGGCAAGAAAAGTTGCTTCTAGAAGATTGTCTAGTGTTTTCGCTCGACGATTCCATTCTTGGGTGTTTGGTTTAGCCGTTGTTCTTGTAACTCGAATCCTAGCCCGGTTTATCCCATTTTAATTTTACACCATTGTGAACCTCGCGCCTTTTTTACACTCTGATCGTGGTTCTCGGCATTGAAAAATCTTTGTAAACTAAATCACACGTGTATATGTTGACATTTAAGAGATATATAGTCAAGAAAATCAAGGGCAATGGCGATATATATGCGGATTAGACACAAAAAAAAACACTCAACAAATGGCTACAATTTAAGGAATGTATCTAGTGACGGCATCATATTCCTAATTCATGGAGAAAGGTCTGTTGGCAAGAAAAGCTGCTTCTAGGAGGTTGTCAAGTGTTTTCGCTCGATGATTCCATTCTTGGGTGGTTGGTTTGGCCCTTGTTCCTATAACTCGAATGCTAGCCCGGTATATCCCATTTAATTTTACACCATTGTGAATCTTACGCCTTTTTTACTCTCTGATCGAGGTTCTCGGCATTGAAAAATCTTCGTAAACTAAATCAAACGTGTATATGTTGACATTTAAGAGATATACAGTCAAGAAAATCATGGGCAATGGTGATATATATGCGGATTAGACACCAAAAAAAACACTCAACAAATGGCTACAATTTAAGGAATGTGTTTAGTGACGGAATCAGATTACAAATTGATGGAGAAAGGTCTGGTGGCAAGAAAAGCTGCTTCTAGGAGGTTGTCAAGTGTTTTCGCTCGACGATTCCATTCTTGGGTGGTTGGTTTGGCCCTTGTTCCAGTAACTCGAATGCTAGCTCGGTATATCCCATTTTTATTTTACACCATTGTTAATCTTACGCCTTTTTAACTCTCAGATCGAGATTCTCGGCATTGAAAAATCTTCATAAACTAAATCACACGTGTATATGTTGACATTTAAGAGATATATAGTCAAGAAAATAAGGGTCAATGGTGATATATATGCGGATTGGACACAAAAAAAAGTCAACGAATGGCTACGATTTAAGGAATGTGTTTAGTGACGGCATCAGATTCCTAATTGATGGAGAAAGGTCTGGTGGCAAGAAAAGCTGCTTCTAGGAGGTTGTCAAGTGTTTTCACTCGACGATTCCATTCTTGGGTGGTTGGTTTGGCCCTTGTTCCTGTAACTCGTATACTAGCCCGATATATCGCATTTTAATTTTACACTATTGTGAACCTTACGCCTTTTTTACTCTCTGATCGAGGTTCTCGGCATTGAAAAATCTTCGTAAACTAAATCACACGTGTATATGTTGACATTTAAGAAATATACAGTCAAGAAAATCAAGGGCAATGGTGATATATATGAGGATTAGACACAAAAAAAAAACACTCAACAAATGGCTACAATTTAAGGAATGTGTTTAGTGACGGCATCAGATTCCAAATTGATGGAGAAATGACTGGTGGCAAGAAAAGCTGCTTCTAGGAGGTTGTTAAGTGTTTTCGCTCGACGATTCCATTCTTGGGTGGTTGGTTTAGCCCTTGTTTCTGTAACTCGAATGCTAGCCCGGTATATCCCATTTTAATTTTACACCATTGTGAATCTTACGCCTTTTTTACTCTCTGTTCGAGGTTCTCGGCATTGAAAAATCTTCGTAGACTAAATCACACGTGTATATGTTGACATTTAAGAGATATACAGTGAGGAAAATCAAGGGCAATGGTGATATATATGCGGATTAGACACCAAAAAAAACACTCAACAAATGGCTACAATTTAAGGAATGTGTTTAGTGACGGCATCAGATTTCTAATTGATGGAGAAAGGTCTGGTGGCAAGAAAAGCTGCTTCTAGGAGGTTGTCAAGTGTTTTCGCTCGACGATTCCATTCTTGGGTTGTTGGTTTGGCCCTTGTTCCTGTAACTCGAATGCTAGCCCGGTATATCACATTTTAATTTTACACCATTGTGAACCTTGCGCCTTTTTTACACTCTGATCGTGGTTCTCGGCATTGAAAAATCTTCGTAAACTAAATCACACGTGTATATGTTGAAATTTAAGTGATATACAGTCAAGAAAATCAAGGGCAATGGTGATATATATGCGGATTAGACACCAAAAAAAAAACACTCAACAAATGGCTACAATTTAAGGAATGTGTTTAGTGACGGCATCAGATTCCTAATTGATGGAGAAAGGTCTGGTGGCAAGAAAAGCTGCTTCTTGGAGGTTTTCAAGTGTTTTCGCTCGACGATTCCATTCTTGGGTGGTTGGTTTGGCCCTTGTTCCTGTAACTCAAATGCTAGCCCGGTATATCCCATTTTAATTTTACACCATTGTGAACCTTGCGCCTTTTTTACACTCTGATCGTGGTTCTCGGCATTGAAAAATCTTCGTAAACTAAATCACACGTGTATATGTTGACATTTAAGAGATATATTGTCAAGAAAATCATGGGGAATGGTGATATATATGCGGATTAGACACCAAAAAAAAAAACACTCAACAAATGGCTACAATTTAAGGAATGTGTTTAGTGACGGCATCAGATTTCTAACTGATGGAGAAAGGTCTGCTGGCAAGAAAAGCTGCTTCTAGGAGGTTGGCAAGTGTTTTCACTCGACAATTCCATTCTTGGGTGGTTGGTTTGGCCCTTGTTCCAGTAACTCCAATGCTAGCCCAGTATATCCCATTTTCATTTACACCATTGTGAATCTTACGCCTTTTTTACTCTCTGATCGAGGTTCTCGGCATTGAAAAATCTTCATTGACTAAATCACACGTGTATATGTTGACATTTAAGAGATATACAATCAAGAAAATCAAGGGCAATGGTGATATATATGCGGATTAGACACCAAAAAAAAACACTCAACAAATGGCTACAATTTAAGGAATGTGTTTAGTGACGGCATCAGATTCCTAATTGATGGAGAAATGTCTGGTGGCAAGAAAAGCTGCTTCTAGGAGGTTGTCAAGTGTTTTCGCTCGACGATTCCATTCTTGAATGGTTGGTTTGGCCCTTGTTCCAGTAACTCGAATGCTAGCCCGGTATATCCCATTTTTATTTTACACCATTGTGAATCTTACGCCTTTTTTACTCTCAGATCGGGGTTCTCGGCATTGAAAAATCTTCATAAACTAAATCACACGTGTATATGTTGACATTTAAGAGATATATAGTCAAGAAAATCAGGGTCAATGGTGATATATATGCGGATTGGACACAAAAAAAAGTCAACGAATGGCTACGATTTAAGGAATGTGTTTAGTGACGGCATCAGATTCCTAATTGATGGAGAAAGGTCTGGTGGCAAGAAAAGCTGCTTCTAGGAGGTTGTCAAGTGTTTTCACTCGACGATTCCATTCTTGGGTGGTTGGTTTGGCCCTTGTTCCTGTAACTCGTATACTAGCCCGGTATATCCCATTTTAATTTTACACCATTGTGAATCTTACGCCTTTTTTACTCTCTGTTCGAGGTTCTCGGCATTGAAAAATCTTCGTAGACTAAATCACACGTGTATATGTTGACATTTAAGAGATATACAGTCAGGAAAATCAAGGGCAATGGTGATATATATGCGGATTAGACACCAAAAAAAAACACTCAACAAATGGCTACAATTTAAGGAATGTGTTTAGTGACGGCATCAGATTTCTAATTGATGGAGAAAGGTCTGGTGGCAAGAAAAGCTACTTCAAGGAGGTTGTCAAGTGTTTTCGCTCGACGATTCCATTCTTGGGTTGTTGGTTTGGCCCTTGTTCCTGTAACTCGAATGCTAGCCCGGTATATCACATTTTAATTTTACACCATTGTGAACCTTGCGCCTTTTTTACACTCTGATCGTGGTTCTCGGCATTGAAAAATCTTCGTAAACTAAATCACACGTGTATATGTTGACATTTAAGAGATATATTGTCAAGAAAATCATGGGGAATGGTGATATATATGCGGATTAGACACAAAAAAAAAACACTCAACAAATGGCTACAATTTAAGGAATGTGTTTAGTGACGGCATCAAATTCCTAACTGATGGAGAAAGGTCTGCTGGCAAGAAAAGCTGCTTCTAGGAGGTTGTCAAGTGTTTTCGCTCGACAATTCCATTCTTGGGTGGTTGGTTTGGCCCTTGTTCCAGTAACTCGAATGCTAGCCCAGTATATCCCATTTTCATTTACACCATTGTGAATCTTACGCCTTTTTTACTCTCTGATCGAGGTTCTCGGCATTGAAAAGTCTTCATAGACTAAATCACACGTGTATATGTTGACATTTAAGAGATATACAATCACGAAAATCAAGGGCAATGGTGATATATATGCGGATTAGACACCAAAAAAACCACTCAACAAATGGCTACAATTTAAGGAATGTGTTTAGTGACGGCATCAGATTCGTGATTCCTAATTGATGGAAAATGTCTGGTGGCAAGAAAAGCTGCTTCTAGGAGGTTGTCAAGTGTTTTCGCTCGACGATTCCATTCTTGAATGGTTGGTTTGGCCCTTGTTCTTGTAACTCGAATCCTAGCCCGGTATATCCCATTTTAATTTTACACCATTGTGAACCTTACGCCTTTTTATGCTCTGATCGAGGTTCTCGGCATTGAAAAATCTTCGTAAACTAAATCACACGTGTATATGTTGACATTTAAGAGATATACAGTCAAGAAAATCAAGGGCAATGGTGATATATATGCGGATTAGACACCAAAAAAAAACACTCAACAAATGGCTACAATTTAAGGAATGTGTTTAGTGACGGCATCAGATTCCTAATTGATGAAGAAATGTCTGGTGGCTAGAAAACTTGCTTCTAGGAGGTTGTCAAGTGTTTTCGCTCGACGATTCCTTTCTAGGGTGGTTGGTTTGGCCCTTGTTCCTGTAACTCGAATCCTAGCCCGGTATATCCCATTTTAATTTTACACCATTGTGAACCTTGCGCCTTTTTTACGCTCTGATCGAGGTTCTCGGCATTGAAAAATCTTCGTAGACTAAATGACACGTGTATATGTTGACATTTAAGAGATATACAGTCAAGAAAATCAAGGGCAATGGTGATATATATGCGGATTAGACACAAAAAAAAAACACTCAACAAATGGCTACAATTTAAGGAATG
This sequence comes from Helianthus tuberosus, assembly GCA_030545235.1. NCBI lineage: Eukaryota > Viridiplantae > Streptophyta > Magnoliopsida > Asterales > Asteraceae > Helianthus > Helianthus tuberosus. Next base: position 166,634,275 of record CM060448.1, on the reverse strand, counting down.
TGTTTAGTGACGGCATCAGATTCCTAATTGATGGAGAAAGGTCTGGTGGCAAGAAAAGCTGCTTCTAGGAGGTTGTCAAGTGTTTTCGCTCGACGATTCCATTTTTGGGTGGTTGGTTTGGCCCTTATTCCAGTAACTCGAATGCTAGCCCGGTATATCCCATTTTAATTTTACACCATTGTGAATCTTACGCCGTTTTTACTCTCAGATCGAGGTTCTCGGCATTGAAAATCTTCATAGACTAAATCACACGTGTATATGTTGACATTTAAGAGATATATACAGTCAAGAAAATCTAGGGCAATGGTGATATATATGCGGATTAGACATAAAAAAAAACACTCAACAACTGGCTACAATTTAAGGAATGTGTTTAGTGACGGCATCAGATTCCTAATTGATGGAGAAAGGTCTGGTGGCAAGAAAAGCTGCTTCTAGGAGGTTGTCAAGTGTTTTCGCTCGACGATTCCATTCTTGGGTGGTTGGTTTGGCCCTTGTTCCTGTAACTCGAATGCTAGCCCGGTATATCCCATTTTAATTTTACACCATTGTGAATCTTACGCCTTTTTTACTCTCTAATCGAGGTTCTCGGCATTGAAAAATCTTCCTAAACTAAATCACACGTGTATATGTTGACATTTAAGAGATATACAGTCAAGAAAATCAAGGGCAATGGGGATATATATGCGGATTAGACACCAAAAAAAAAACACTCAACAAATGGCTACAATTTAAGGAATGTGTTTAATGACGGCATCAGATTCCTAATTGATGGAGAAAGGTCTGGTGGCAAGAAAAGCTGCTTCTAGGAGGTTGTCAAGTGTTTTCGCTCGACGATTCCATTCTTGAATGGTTGGTTTGGCCATTGTTCCTGTAACTCGAATCCTAGCCCGGTATATTCCATTTTAATTTTACACCATTGTGAACCTTACGAATTTTTTACTCTCTGATCGAGGTTCTCGGCATTGAAAAATCCTCGTAAACTAAATCACACGTGCATATGTTGACATTTAAGAGATATACAGTCAAGAAAATCAAGGGCAATGGTGATATATATGCGGATTAGACACCAAAAAAACACTAAAAAAATGGCTACAGTTTAAGGAATGTGTTTAGTGACGGCATCAGATTCCTAATTGATGGATAAAGGTATGGTGGCAAGAAAAGCTGCTTTTAGGAGGTTGTTAAGTGTTTTCGCTCGACGATTCCATTCTTGGGTCGTTGGTTTAGCCCTTGTTCCTGTAACTCGAATGCTAGCCCGGTATATCCCATTTTAATTTTACACCATTGTGAATCTTACGACTATTTTACTCTCTGTTCGAGGTTCTCGGCATTGAAAAATCTTCGTAGACTAAATCACACGTGTATATGTTGACATTTAAGAGATATACAGTCAAGAAAATCAAGGGCAATGGTGATATATATGCGGATTAGACAACACAAAAAACACTCAACAAATGGCTACAATTTAAGTAATGTGTTTAGTGACGGCATCAGATTTCTAATTGATGGAGAAAGGTCTGGTGGCAAGAAAAGCTGCTTCTAGGAGGTTGTCAAGTGTTTTCGCTCGACGATTCCATTCTTGGGTTGTTGGTTTGGCCCTTGTTCCTGTAACTCGAATGCTAGCCCGGTATATCCCATTTTAATTTTACACCATTGTGAACCTTGCGCCTTTTTTACACTCTGATCGTGGTTCTCGGCATTGAAAAATCTTCGTAAACTAAATCACACGTGTATTTGTTGAAATTTAAGAGATATACAGTCAAGAAAATCAAGGGCAATGGTGATATATATGCGGATTAGACACCAAAAAAACACTCAACAAAAAGCTACGAATTAAGGAGTGTGTTTAGTGACGACATCAGATTCCTAATTGATGGAGAAAGGTCTTGTGGCAAGAAAGGCTGCTTCTTGGAGGTTTTCAAGTGTTTTCGCTCGACGATTCTATTCTTGGGTGGTTGGTTTGGCCCTTGTTCCTGTAACTCGAATGCTAGCCCGGTATATCCCATTTTAATTTTACACCATTGTGAACCTTGCGCCTTTTTTACACTCTGATCGTGGTTCTCGGCCTTGAAAAATCTTCGTAAACTAAATCACACGTGTATATGTTGACATTTAAGAGATATATTGTCAAGAAAATCAAGGGCAATGGTGATATATATGCGGATTAGACACCAAAAAAAAAAACACTCAACAAATGGCTACAATTTAAGGAATGTGTTTAGTGACGGCATCAGATTCCTAACAGATGGAGAAAGGTCTGCTGGCAAGAAAAGCTGCTTCTAGGAGGTTGTCAAGTGTTTTCGCTCGACAATTCCATTCTTGGGTGGTTGGTTTGGCCCTTGTTCCAATAACTCGAATGCTAGCCCAGTATATCCCATTTTCATTTACACCATTGTGAATCTTACGCCTTTTTTACTCTCTGATCGAGGTTCTCGGCATTGAAAAATCTTCATAGACTAAATCACACGTGTATATGTTGACATTTAAGAAATATACAATCAAGAAAATCAAGGGCAATGGTGATATATATGCGGATTAGACACCAAAAAAAACACTCAACAAATGGCTACAATTTAAGGAATGTGTTTAGTGACGGCATCAGATTCCTAATTGATGGACAAATGTCTGGTGGCAAGAAAAGCTGCTTCTAGGAGGTTGTCAAGTGTTTTCGCTCGACGATTCCATTCTTGAATGGTTGGTTTGGCCCTTGTTCTTGTAACTCGAATCCTAGCCCGGTATATCCCATTTTAATTTTACACCATTGTGAACCTTGCGCCTTTTTTACGCTCTAATCGAGGTTCTCGTCATTGAAAAATCTTCGTAAACTAAATCACACGTGTATATGTTGACATTTAAGAGATTTACGGTCAAGAAAATCAAGGGCAATGGTGATATATATGCGGATTAGACACCAAAAAAAAACACTCAACAAATGGCAACAATTTAAGGAATGTGTTTAGTGACGGCATCAGATTCCTAATTGATGGAGAAATGTCTGGTGGCTAGAAAAGTTGCTTCTAGGAGGTTGTCAAGTGTTTTCGCTCGACGATTCCTTTCTAGGGTGGTTGGTTTGGCCCTTGTTCCTGTAACTCGAATCCTAGCCCGGTATATCCCATTTTAATTTTACACCATTGTGAACCTTGCGCCTTTTTTACGCAATGATCGAGGTTCTCGGCATTGAAAAATCTTCGTAGACTAAATCACACGTGTATATGTTGACATTTAAGAGATATACAGTCAAGAAAATCAAGGGCAATGGGGATATATATGCGGATTAGACACCAAGAAAACACTCAACAACTGGCTACAATTTAAGGAATGTGTTTAGTGACGACATCAGATTCCTAATTGATGGAGAAAGGTCTGCTGGCAAGAAAAGCTGCTTCTAAGAGTTTGTCAAGTGTTTTCGCTCGACGATTCCATTCTTGGGTGGTTGGTTTGGCCCTTGTTCCTGTAACTCGAATGCTAGCCCGGTATATCCCATTTTAATTTTACACCATTGTGAATCTTGCGCCTTTTTTACTCTCAGATCGAGGTTCTCGGCATTGAAAATCTTCATAGACTAAATCACACGTGTATATGTTGACATTTAAGAGATATACAGTCAAGAAAATCTAGGGCAATGGTGATATATATGCGGATTAGACACCAAAAAAAACACTCAACAAATGGCTACAATTTAAGGAATGTGTTTAGTGACGGTATCAGATTCCTAATTGATGGAGAAAGGTCTGGTGGCAAGAAAAGCTGCTTCTAGGAGGTTGTAAAGTGTTTTCGCTCGACGATTCCATTCTTGGGTGGTTGGTTTGGCCCTTGTTCCTGTAACTCGAATGCTAGCCCGGTATATCCCATTTTAATTTTACACCATTGTGAATCTTACGCCTTTTTTACTCTCTGATCGAGGTTCTCGGCATTTAAAAATCTTCCTAAACTAAATCACACGTGTATATGTTGACATTTAAGAGATATACAGTCAAGAAAATCATGGGCAATGGTGATATATATACGGATTAGACACCAAAAAAAAACTCAACAAATGGCTACAATTTAAGGAATGTGTTTAGTGACGGCATCAGATTCCTAATTGACGGAGAAAGGTCTGGTGGCAAGAAAAGCTGCTTCTAGGAGGTTGTCAAGTGTTTTCGCTCGACGATTCCATTCTTGGGTGGTTGGTTTGGCCCTTGTTCGTGTAACTCGAATCCTAGCCTGGTATATCCCATTTTAATTTTACACCATTGTGAACCTTGCGCCTTTTTTACGCTCTGATCGAGGTTCTCGGCATTGTAAAATCTTCGTAAACTAAATCACACGTGTATATGTTGACATTTAAAAGATATACAGTCAAGAAAATCAAGGGCAATAGTGATATATATGCGGATTAGACACCAAAAAAAAAAACACTCAACAAATGGCTACAATTTAAGGAATGCGTTTAGTGACGGCATCAGATTCCTAATTGATGGAGAAAGGTCTGGTGGCAAGAAAAGCTGCTTCTAGGAGGTTGTCAAGTGTTTTCGCTCGACGATTCCTTTCTTGGGTGGTTGGTTTGGCCCTTGTTCCTGTAACTCGAATACTAGCCCCGTATATCCCATTTTAATTTTACACCATTGTGAACCTTGCGCCTTTTTTACGCTCCGATCGAGGTTCTCGGCATTGAAAAATCTTCGTAGACTAAATCACACGTGTATATGTTGACATTTAAGAGATATACAGTCAAGAAAATCAAGGGCAATGGGGATATATATGCGGATTAGACACCAAAAAAAACACTCAACAAATGGCTACAATTTAAGGAATGTGTTTAATGACGGCATCAGATTCCTAATTGATGGAGAAAGGTCTGCTGGCAAGAAAAGCTGCTTCTAGGAGGTTGTCAAGTGTTTTCGCTCGACGATTCCATTCTTGGGTGGTTGGTTTGGCCCTTGTTCCTGTAACTCGAATGCTAGCCCGGTATATCCCATTTTAATTTTACACCATTGTGAATCTTACACCTTTTTAACTCTCAGATCGAGGTTCTCGGCATTGAAAATCTTCATAGACTAAATCACACGTGTATATGTTGACATTTAAGAGATATACAGTCAAGAAAATCTAGGGCAATAGTGATATATATGCGGATTAGACAGCAAAAAAAAAAACACTCAACAAATGGCTACAATTTAAGGAATGTGTTTAGTGACGGCATCAGATTCCTAATTGATGGAGAAAGGTCTGGTGGCAAGAAAAGCTGCTTCTAGGAGGTTGTCAAGTGTTTTCGCTCGACGATTCCATTCTTGGGTGGTTGGTTTGGCCCTTGTTCCTGTAACTCGAATGCTACCCCGGTATATCCCATTTTAATTTTACACCATTGTGAACTTTACCCCTTTTTTAATCTCTGATCGAGGTTCTCGGCATTGAAAAACCTTCGTATGCTAAATCACGCGTGTATATGTTGACTTTTAAGAGATATACAGTCAAGAAAATCAAGGGCAATGGTGATATATATGTGGATTAGACAAAAAAAAAACACTCAACAAATGGCTACAATTTAAGGAATGTGTTTAGTGACGGCATCAGATTCCTAATTCATGGAGAAAGGTCTAGTGGCAAGAAAAGCTGCTTGTAGGTGGTTGTCAAGTGTTTACGCTCGACGATTCCATTCTTGGGAGGTTGGTTTGGCCCTTGTTTTTGTAACTCGAATCCTAGCCCGATATATCCCATTTTAATTTTACACCATTGTGAACCTTGCGCCTTTTTTACGCTCTGATCGAGGTTCTCGGCATTGAAAAATCTTCTTAAACTAAATCACACGTGTTTATGTTGACATTTAAGAGATATACAGTCAACAAAATCAAGGGCAATGGTGATATATTTGCGGATTAGACAAAAAAAAATACACACAACAAATCGCTACAATTTAAGGAATGTGTTTAGTGACGGCATCAGATTCCTAATTGACGGAGAAAGGTCTGGTGGCAAGAAAAGCTGCTTCTAGGAGGTTGTCAAGTGTTTTCGCTCGACGATTCCATTCTTGGGTGGTTGGTTTGGCCCTTGTTCTTGTAATTCGAATCCTAGCCCGGTATATCCCATTTTAATTTTACACCATTGTGAACCTTGCGCCTTTTTTACGCTCTGATCGATGTTCTCGGCATTGAAAAATCTTCGTAAACTAAATCACACGTGTATATGTTGAGATTTAAAAGATATACAGTCAAGAAAATCAAGGGCAATAGTGATATATATGCGGATTAGACACCAAAAAAAAAACACTCAACAAATGGCTACAATTTAAGGAATGTGTTTAGTGACGGCATCAGATTCCTAATTGATGGAGAAAGGTCTAGTGGCAAGAAAAGCTGCTTCTAGGAGGTTGTCAAGTGTTTTGGCTCGAGGATTCCATTCTTGGGTGGTTGGTTTGGCCCTTTTTCCTGTAACTCAAATGCTAGCCCGGTATATCCCATTTTAATTTTACACCATTGTGAATCTTACGCCTTTTTTACTCTCTGATTGTGGTTCTCGGCATTGAAAAATTTTCGTAAACTATATCACACGTGTATATGTTGACATTTAAGAGATATACAGTCAAGAAATTAATGGGCAATTGTGATATATATGTAGATTAGACACCAAAAAAAAAAACACTCAACAAATGGCTACAATTTAAGGAATGTGTTTAGTGACGGCATCAGATTCCTAATTGATGGAGAAAGGTCTGGTGGCAAGAAAAGCTGCTTCTAGGAGGTGGTCAAGTGTTTTCGCTCGACGATTCCATTCTTGGGTGGTTGGTTTGGCCCTTGTTCCTGTAACTCGAATGCTAGCCCGGTATATCCCATTTTAATTTTACACCATTGTGAATCCTACGCCTTTTTTACTCTCTGATCGAGGTTCTCGGCATTGAAAAATCTTCCTAAACTAAATCACACGTGTATATGTTGACATTTAAGAGATATACAGTCAAGAAAATCATGGGCAATGGTGATATATATGCGGATTAGACACCAAAAAAAAAAACACTCACCAAATGGCTACAATTTAAGGAATGTGTTTAGTGACGACATCAGATTCCTAATTGACGGAGAAAGGTCTGGTGGCAAGAAAAGCTGCTTCTATGAGGTTGTCAAGTGTTTTCGCTCGACGATTCCATTCTTGGGTGGTTGGTTTGGCCCTTGTTCTTGTAACTCGAATCCTAGCACGGTATATCCCATTTTAATTTTACACCATTGTGAACCTTGCGCCTTTTTTACGCTCTGATCGAGGTTCTCGGCATTGAAAAATCTTCGTAAACTAAATCACACGTGTATATGTTGACATTTAAAAGATATACAATCAAGAAAATCAAGGGCAATAGTGATATATATGCGGATTAGAGACAAAAAACAACACTCAACGAATGGCTACAATTTAAGGAATGTGTTTAATGACGGCATCAGATTCCTAATTGATGGAGAAAGGTCTGCTGGCAAGAAAAGCTGCTTCTAGGAGGTTGTCAAGTGTTTTCGCTCGACGATTCCGTTCTTGGGTGGTTGGTTTGGCCCTTGTTCCTGTAACTCGAATGCTAGCCCGGTATATCCCATTTTAATTTTACACCATTGTGAACTTTACGCCTTTTTTAATCTCTGATCGAGGTTCTCGGCATTGAAAAATCTTCGTATGCTAAATCACACGTGTATATGTTGACTTTTAAGAGATATACAGTCAAGAAAATCAAGGGCAATGGTGATATATATGTGGATTAGACAAAAAAAACACTCAACAAATGGCTACAATTTAAGGAATGTGTTTAGTGACGGCATCAGATTCCTAATTGATGGAGAAAGGTCTGGTGGCAAGAAAAGCTGCTTCTAGGAGGTGGTCAAGTGTTTTCGCTCGACGATTCCATTCTTGGGTGGTTGGTTTGGCCCTTGTTCCTGTAACTCGAATGCTAGCCCGGTATATCCCATTTTAATTTTACACCATTGTGAATCCTACGCCTTTTTTACTCTCTGATCGAGGTTCTCGGCATTGAAAAATCTTCCTAAACTAAATCACACGTGTATATGTTGACATTTAAGAGATATACAGTCAAGAAAATCATGGGCAATGGTGATATATATGCGGATTAGACACCAAAAAAAAAACACTCACCAAATGGCTACAATTTAAGGAATGTGTTTAGTGACGACATCAGATTCCTAATTGACGGAGAAAGGTCTGGTGGCAAGAAAAGCTGCTTCTAGGAGGTTGTCAAGTGTTTTCGCTCGACGATTCCTTTCTTGGGTGGTTGGTTTGGCCCTTGTTCCTGTAACTCGAATACTAGCCCCGTATATCCCATTTTAATTTTACACCATTGTGAACCTTGCGCCTTTTTTACGCTCTGATCGAGGTTCTCGGCATTGAAAAATCTTCGTAGACTAAATCACACGTGTATATGTTGACATTTAAGAGATATACAGTCAAGAAAATCAAGGGCAATGGGGATATATTTGCGGATTAGACACAAGAAAAAACACTCAACAAATGGCTACAATTTAAGGAATGTGTTTAATGACGGCATCAGATTCCTAATTGATGGAGAAAGGTCTGCTGGCAAGAAAAGCTGCTTCTAGGAGGTTGTCAAGTGTTTTCGCTCGACGATTCCGTTCTTGGGTGGTTGGTTTGGCCCTTGTTCCTGTAACTCGAATGCTAGCCCGGTATATCCCATTTTAATTTTACACCATTGTGAACTTTACGCCTTTTTTAATCTCTGATCGAGGTTCTCGGCATTGAAAAATCTTCGTATGCTAAATCACACGTGTATATGTTGACTTTTAAGAGATATACAGTCAAGAAAATCAAGGGCAATGGTGATATATATGTGGATTAGACAAAAAAAACACTCAACAAATGGCTACAATTTAAGGAATGTGTTTAGTGACGGCATCAGATTCCTAATTGATGGAGAAAGGTCTGGTGGCAAGAAAAGCTGCTTCTAGGAGGTTGTCAAGTGTTTTCGCTCGACGATTCCATTCTTGGGTGGTTGGTTTGGCCCTTGCTTTTGTAACTCGAATCCTAGCCCGGTATATCCCATTTTAATTTTACACCATTGTGAATCTTACGCCTTTTTACTCTCTGATCGAGGTTCTCGGCATTGAAAAATCTTCGTAAACTATATCACACGTGTATATGTTGACATTTAAGAGATATACAGTCAAGAAATTAATGGGCAATTGTGATATATATGTAGATTAGACACCAAAAAAAAAACACTCAACAAATGGCTACAATTTAAGGAATGTGTTTAGTGACGGCATCAGATTCCTAATTGATGGAGAAGGGTCTGGTGGCAAGAAAAGCTGCTTCTAGGAGGTTGTCAAGTGTTTTCGCTCGACGATTCCTTTCTTGAATGGTTGGTTTGTCCCTTGTTCCTGTAACTCGAATCCTAGCCCGGTATATCCCATTTTAATTTTACACCATTGTGAACCTTACGACTTTTTTACTCTCTAATCGAGATTCTCGGCATTGAAAAATCCTCGTAAACTAAATCACACGTGCATATGTTGACATTTAAGAGATATACAGTCAAGAAAATCAAGGGCAATGGTGATATATATGCGGATTAGACACCAAAAAAAACACTAAAAAATGGCAACAGTTTAAGGAATGTGTTTAGTGACGGCATCAGATTCCTAATTGATGGATAAAGGTATGGTGGCAAGAAAAGCTGCTTCTAGGAGTTTGTCAAGTGTTTTCGCTCGACGATTCCATTCTTGAATGGTTGGTTTGGCCCCTGTTCTTGTAACTCGAATCCTAGCCCGGTATATCCCATTTTAATTTTACACCATGGTGAACCTTGCGCCTTTTTTACGCTCTGATCGAGATTCTCGGCATTGAAAAATCCTCGTAAACTAAATCACACGTGCATATGTTGACATTTAAGAGATATACAGTCAAGAAAATCAAGGGCAATGGTGATATATATGCGGATTAGACACAAAAAAAAACAGTAAAAAATGGCAACAGTTTAAGGAATGTGTTTAGTGACGGCATCAGATTCCTAATTGATGGATAAAGGTATGGTGGCAAGAAAAGCTGCTTCTAGGAGTTTGTCAAGTGTTTTCGCTCGACGATTCCATTCTTGAATGGTTGGTTTGGCCCCTGTTCTTGTAACTCGAATCCTAGCCCGGTATATCCCATTTTAATTTTACACCATGGTGAACCTTGCGCCTTTTTTACGCTCTGATCGAGATTCTCGGCATTGAAAAATCCTCGTAAACTAAATCACACGTGCATATGTTGACATTTAAGAGATATACAGTCAAGAAAATCAAGGGCAATGGTGATATATATGCGGATTAGACACAAAAAAAAACAGTAAAAAATGGCAACAGTTTAAGGAATGTGTTTAGTGACGGCATCAGATTCCTAATTGATGGATAAAGGTATGGTGGCAAGAAAAGCTGCTTCTAGGAGGTTGTCAAGTGTTTTCGCTCGACGATTCCATTCTTGAATGGTTGGTTTGGCCCCTGTTCTTGTAACTCGAATCCTAGCCCGGTATATCCCATTTTAATTTTACACCATTGTAAACCTTGCGCCTTTTTTACGCTCTGATCGAGGTTCTCGGCATTGAAAAATCTTCGTAAACTAAATCACACGTGTATATGTTGACAATTAAGAGATATACAGTCAAGAAAATCAAGGGCAATGGTGATATATATGCGGATTAGACAAAAAAAACACTCAACAAATGGCTACAATTTAAAGAATGTGTTTAGTGACGGCATCAGATTCCTAATTGATGGAGAAAGGTCTAGTGGCAAGAAAAGCTGCTTCTAGGAGGTTGTCAAGTGTTTTCGCTCGACGATTCCATTCTTGAATGGTTGGTTTGGCCCCTGTTCTTGTAACTCGAATCCTAGCCCGGTATATCCCATTTTAATTTTACACCATTGTAAACCTTGCGCCTTTTTTACGCTCTGATCGAGGTTCTCGGCATTGAAAAATCTTCGTAAACTAAATCACACGTGTATATGTTGACAATTAAGAGATATACAGTCAAGAAAATCAAGGGCAATGGTGATATATATGCGGATTAGACAAAAAAAACACTCAACAAATGGCTACAATTTAAAGAATGTGTTTAGTGACGGCATCAGATTCCTAATTGATGGAGAAAGGTCTAGTGGCAAGAAAAGCTGCTTCTAGGAGGTTGTCAAGTGTTTTCGCTCGACGATTCCATTCTTGGGCGGTTGGTTTGGCCCTTGTTTTTGTAACTCGAATCCTAGCTCGGTATATCCCATTTTAATTTTACACCATTGTGAACCTTGCGCCTTTTTTATGCTCTGATCGAGGTTCTCGGCATTGAAAAATCTTCTTAAACTAAATCACACGTGTATATGTTGACATTTAAGAGATATACAGTCAAGAAAATCAAGGGCAATGGTGATATATATGCGGATTAGACACCAAAAAAAAGCACTCAACAAATGGCTACAATTTAAGGAATGTGTTTAGTGACGGCATCAGATTCCTAATTGATGGAGAAAGGTCTGGTGGCAAGAAAAGCTGCTTCTAGGAGGTTGTCAAGTGTTTTTGCTCGAGGATTCCATTCTTGGGTGGTTGGTTTGGCCCTTGTTTCTGTAACTCGAATGCTAGCCCGGTATATCTCATTTTAATTTTACACCATTGTGAATCTTACGCCTTTTTTACTCTCTGATCGAGGTTCTCGGCATTGAATAATCTTCGTAAACTAAATCAAACGTGTATATGTTGACCTTTAAGAGATATACAGTCAAGAAAATCATGGGCAATGGTGATATATATGCGGATTAGACACAAAAAAAGACACTCAACAAATGGCTACAATTTAAGGAATGTGTTTAGTGACGGCATCAGATTCCTAATTGATGGAGAAAGGTCTGGTGGCAAGAAAAGTTGCTTCTAGGAGGTTGTCAAGTGTTTTCGCTCGTCGATTCCATTCTTGGGTGGTTGGTTTGGACCTTGTTCTTGTAACTCGAATCCTAGCCCGGTATATCCCATTTTAATTTTACACCATTGTGAACCTTGCGCCTTTTTTACGCTCTGATCGAGGTTCTCGGCATTGAAAAATTTTCGTAAACTAAATCACACGTGTTACAGTCAAGAAAATCAAGGGCAATGGTGATATATATGCGGATTAGACACAAAAAAACACCCAACAAATGGCTACAATTTAAGTAATGTGTTTAGTGACCGCATCAGATTCCTAATTGATGGAGAAAGGTCTGGTGGGAAGAAAAGCTGCTTCTAGGAGGATGTCAAGTGTTTTCGCTCGACGATTCTATTCTTGGGTGGCTGGTTTGGCCCTTGTTCCTGTAACTCGAATCCTAGCCCGGTATATCCTATTTTAATTTTACACCATTGTGAACTTCACACCTTTTTTACTCTCTGATCGAGGTTCTCGGCATTGAAAAATCTTCATAAACTAAATGACACGTGTGCATCATGACATTTAAGAGATATATAGTCAAGAAAATCAAGGGCAATGGTGATATATATGTGGATTAGACACAAAAAAAAAACACTCAAAAATGGCTACATTTTAAGGAATGTGTTTAGTGTCGGCATCAGATTCCTAATTGATGGGGAAAGGTCTCGTGGCAAGAAAAGCTGCTTCTAGGAGGTTGTCAAGTGTTTTCGCTCGACGATTCCATTCTTGGGTGGTTGGTTTGGCCCTTGTTTTTTTAACTCGAATCCTAGCTCGGTATATCCCATTTTAATTTTACACCATTGTGAACCTTGCGCCTTTTTTATGCTCTGATCGAGGTTCTCCGGCATTGAAAAATCTTCTTAAACTAAATCACACGTGTATATGTTGACATTTAAGAGATATATAGTCAAGAAAATCAAGGGCAATGGTGATATATATGCGGATTAGACACCAAAAAAAAACACTCAACAAATGGCTACAATTTAAGGAATGTGTTTAGTGACGGCATCAGATTCCTAATTGATGGAGAAAGGTCTGGTGGCAAGAAAAGCTGCTTCTAGGAGGTTGTCAAGTGTTTTGCTCGAGGATTCCATTCTTGGGTGGTTGGTTTGGCGCTTGTTTCTGTAACTCGAATGCTAGCCCGGTATATCTCATTTTAATTTTACACCATTGTGAATCTTACGCCTTTTTTACTCTCTGATCGAGGTTCTCGGCATTGAATAATCTTCGTAAACTAAATCAAACGTGTATATGTTGACCTTTAAGAGATATACAGTCAAGAAAATCATGGGCAATGGTGATATATATGCGGATTAGACACAAAAAAAAAGACACTCAACAAATGGCTACAATTTAAGGAATGTGTTTACTGACGGCATCAGATTCCTAATTGATGAAGAAAGGTCTGGTGGCAAGAAAAGTTGCTTCTAGGAGGTTGTCAAGTGTTTTCGCTCGTCGATTCCATTCTTGGGTGGTTGGTTTGGACCTTGTTCTTGTAACTCGAATCCTAGCCCGGTATATCCCATTTTAATTTTACACCATTGTGAACCTTGCGCCTTTTTTACGCTCTGATCGAGGTTCTCGGCATTGAAAAATTTTCGTAAACTAAATCACACGTGTTACAGTCAAGAAAATCAAGGGCAATGGTGATATATATGCGGATTAGACACAAAAAAAACACTCAACAAATGGCTACAATTTAAGTAATGTGTTTAGTGACCGCATCAGATTCCTAATTGATGGAGAAAGGTCTGGTGGGAAGAAAAGCTGATTCCAGGAGGATGTCAAGTGTTTTCGCTCGACGATTCTATTCTTGGGTGGCTGGTTTGGCCCTTGTTCCTGTAACTCGAATCCTAGCCAGGTATATCCTATTTTAATTTTACACCATTGTGAACTTCACACCTTTTTTATTCTCTGATCGAGGTTCTCGGCATTGAAAAATCTTCATAAACTAAATGACACGTGTGTATCATGACATTTAAGAGATATATAGTCAAGAAAATCAAGGGCAATGGTGATATATATGTGGATTAGACACAAAAAAAAACACTCAAAAATGGCTACATTTTAAGGAATGTGTTTAGTGTCGGCATCAGATTCCTAATTGATGGGGAAAGGTCTCGTGGCAAGAAAAACTGCTTCTAGGAGGTTGTCAAGTGTTTTCGCTCGACGATTCCATTCTTGGGTGGTTGGTTTGGCCCTTGTTCCTGTAACTCGAATCCTAGCCCGGTATATCTCATTTTAATTTTACAACATTTTGAACCTTACGCCTTTTTTACTCTCTGATCGAGGTACTCGGCATTGAAAAATCTTCGTAAACAAAATCACACGTGTATATGTTGACATTTAAGAGATATACAGTCAAGAAAATCAAGGGCAATTGTGATATATATGCGGATTAGACACCAATAAAAACACTCAACAAATGGCTACAATTTAAGGAATGTGTTTAGTGACGGCATCAGATTCCTAATTGATGAAGAAAGGTCCGGTGGCAAGAAAAACTGCTTCGAGAAGGTTGTCTAGTGTTTTCGCTAGACGATTCCATTCATGGGTGGTTGGTTTGGCCCTTGTTCCTATAACTCGAATCCCATCCCGGTATATCCCATTTTAATTTTACACCATTGTGAACCTTACGCCTTTTTTCCTCTCTGATCGAGGTTCTCGGCATTGAAAAATCTTCGTAAACTAAATCATACGTGTATATGTTGACATTTAAGAGATATACAGTCAAGAGAATCAAGGGCAATGGTGATATATATGCGGATTAGACACAAAAAAAAAACACTCAACGAATGGCAAAAATTAAAGAATGTGTTTAGTGACGGCATCAGATTCCTAATTGATGGAGAAAGGTCTGGTGGCAAGAAAAGCTGCTTCTAGGAGGTTGTCAAATGTTTTCGCTCAATGATTCTATTCTTGGGTGGTTGGATTGGCCCTTGTTCCTGTAACTCGAATCCTAGCCCGGTATATCCCATTTTAATTTTACTCCATTGTGAACTTTACGCCTTTTTTACTCTCTGATCGAGGTTCTCGGCATTGAAAAATCTTCGTAAACTAAATCACTCGTGTATATGTTGAAATTTAAGAGATATACAGTCAAGAAAATCAGGGGCAATGGTGATGTATTTGCGGATTAGACATAAAAAAAAATACTCAACAAATGGCTACAATTTAAGTAATGTGTTTAGTGACCGCATCAGATTCCTAATTGATGGAGAAAGGTCTGGGGGGAAGAAAAGTTGCTTCTAGGAGGATGTCAAGTGTTTTCGCTCGACGATTCCATTCTTGGGTGGCTGGTTTGGCCCTTGTTCCACTAACAAGAATCCTAGCCCGGTATATCCCATTTTAATTTTACACCATTGTGAACTTTACACCTTTTTTAATCTCTGATCGAGGTTCTCTGCATTGAAAAATCATCGAAAACTAAATCACACGTGTGTATCTTGACATTTAAGAGATATATAGTCAAGAAAATCAAGGGAAATGGTGATATATATGTGGATTAGACACAAAAAAAACACTCAACAAATGGCTACAATTTAAGGAATGTGTTTAGTGACGGCATCAGTTTCCTAATTGATGGAGAAAGGTCTGGTGGCAAGAAAAACTGCTTCTAGGAGGTTGTCAAGTGTTTTCGCTTAACGATTCCATTCTTGGGTGGTTGGTTTGTCCCTTATTCCTGTAACTCGAATCCTAGCCCGGTATATCCCTTTTAATTTTACACCATTGTGAACCTTACGCATTTTTTACTCTCTGATCGAGGTTCCCGGCATTGAAAAAACTTCGTAAACTAAATCACACGTGTATATGTTGACATTTAAGAGATATTCAGTCAAGAAAATCAAGGGCAATGGTGATGTATATGTGGATTAGACAAAAAAAACACTCAACAAATGGCTACAATTTAAGGAATGTGTTTAGTGACGGCATCAGTTTCCTAATTGATGGAGAAAGGTCTGGTGGCAAGAAAAGCTGCTTCTAGGAGGTTGTCAAGTGTTTTCGCTTGACGATTCCATTCTTGGGTGGTTGGTTTGGCCCTTATTCCTGTAACTCGAATCCTAGCCTGGTATATCCCTTTTAATTTTACACCATTGTGAACCTTACGCATTTTGTACTCTCTGATCGAGGTTCTCGGCATTGAAAAATCTTCGTAAACTAAATCACACGTGTATATGTTGACATTTAAGAGATATACAGTCAAGAAAATCTAGGGGAATGGTGATGTATATGTGGATTAGACACAAAAAAAACACTCAACAAATGGCTACAATTTAAGGAATGTGTTTAGTGACGGCATCAGTTTCCTAATTGATGGAGAAAGGTCTGGTGGCAAGAAAAGCTGCTTCTAGGAGGTTGTCAAGTGTTTTCGCTCAACGATTTCATTCTTGGGTGGTTGGTTTGTCCCTTATTCCTGTAACTCGAATCCTAGCCCGGTATATCCCTTTTAATTTTACACCATTGTGAACCTTACGCATTTTTTACTCTCTGATCGAGGTTCTCGGCATTGAAAAAACTTCGTAAACTAAATCACACGTGTATATGTTGACATTTAAGAGATATTCAGTCAAGAAAATCAAGGGCAATGGTGATGTATATGTGGATTAGACAAAAAAAAAACACTCAACAAATGGCTACAATTTAAGGAATGTGTTTAGTGACGGCATCAGATTCCTAATTGATGGAGAAAGGTCTAGTGGCAAGAAAAGCTGCTTCTAGGAGGTTGTCAAGTGTTTTCGCTCGACGATTCCATTCTTGGGCGGTTGGTTTGGCCCTTGTTTTTGTAACTCGAATCCTAGCTCGGTATATCCCATTTTAATTTTGCACCATTGTGAACCTTGCGCCTTTTTTATGCTCTGATCGAGGTTCTCGGCATTGAAAAATCTTCTTAAACTAAATCACACGTGTATATGTTGACATTTAAGAGATATACAGTCAAGAAAATCAAGGGCAATGGTGATATATATGCGGATTAGACACCAAAAAAAAAAACACTCAACAAATGACTACAATTTAAGGAATGTGTTTAGTGACGGCATCAGATTCCTAATTGATGGAGAAAGGTCTGGTGGCAAGAAAAGCTGCTTCTAGGAGGTTGTCAAGTGTTTTTGCTCGAGGATTCCATTCTTGGGTGGTTGGTTTGGCCTTTGTTTCTGTAACTCGAATGCTAGCCCGGTATATCTCATTTTAATTTTACACCATTGTGAATCTTACGCCTTTTTTACTCTCTGATCGAGGTTCTCGGCATTGAATAATCTTCGTAAACTAAATCAAACGTGTATATGTTGACCTTTAAGAGATATACAGTCAAGAAAATCATGGGCAATGGTGATATATATGCGGATTAGACACAAAAAAAAAGACACTCAACAAATGGCTACAATTTAAGGAATGTGTTTAGTGACGGCTTCAGATTCCTAATTGATGGAGAAAGGTCTGGTGGCAAGAAAAGTTGCTTCTAGGAGGTTGTCAAGTGTTTTCGCTCGTCGATTCCATTCTTGGGTGGTTGGTTTGGACCTTGTTCTTGTAACTCGAATCCTAGCCCGGTATATCCCATTTTAATTTTACACCATTGTGAACCTTGCGCCTTTTTTACGCTCTGATCGAGGTTCTCGGCATTGAAAAATTTTCGTAAACTAAATCACACGTGTTACAGTCAAGAAAATCAAGGGCAATGGTGATATATATGCGGATTAGACACAAAAAAAACACTCAACAAATGGCTACAATTTAAGTAATGTGTTTAGTGACCGCATCAGATTCCTAATTGATGGAGAAAGGTCTGGTGGGAAGAAAAGCTGCTTCCAGGAGGATGTCAAGTGTTTTCGCTCGACGATTCTATTCTTGGGTGGCTGGTTTGGCCCTTGTTCCTGTAACTCGAATCCTAGCCCGGTATATCCTATTTTAATTTTACACTATTGTGAACTTCACACCTTTTTTATTCTCTAATCGAGGTTCTCGGCATTGAAAAATCTTCATAAACTAAATGACACGTGTGTATCATGACATTTAAGAGATATATAGTCAAGAAAATCAAGGGCAATGGTGATATATATGTGGATTAGACACAAAAAAAAAACACTCAAAAATGGCTACATTTTAAGGAATGTGTTTAGTGTCGGCATCAGATTCCTAATTGATGGGGAAAGGTCTCGTGGCAAGAAAAACTGCTTCTAGGAGGTTGTCAAGTGTTTTCGCTCGACGATTCCATTCTTGGGTGGTTGGTTTGGCCCTTGTTCCTGTAACTCGAATCCTAGCCCGGTATATCTCATTTTAATTTTACAACATTTTGAACCTTACGCCTTTTTTACTCTCTGATCGAGGTACTCGGCATTGAAAAATCTTCGTAAACAAAATCACACGTGTATATGTTGACATTTAAGAGATATACAGTCAAGAAAATCAAGGGCAATTGTGATATATATGCGGATTAGACACCAATAAAAACACTCAACAAATGGCTACAATTTAGGGAATGTGTTTAGTGACGGCATCAGATTCCTAATTGATGAAGAAAGGTCCGGTGGCAAGAAAAACTGCTTCGAGAAGGTTGTCTAGTGTTTTCGCTAGACAATTCCATTCATGGGTGGTTGGTTTGGCCCTTGTTCCTATAACTCGAATCCCATCCCGGTATATCCCATTTTAATTTTACACCATTGTGAACCTTACGCCTTTTTTCCTCTCTGATCGAGGTTCTCGGCATTGAAAAATCTTCGTAAACTAAATCACACGTGTATATGTTGACATTTAAGAGATATACAGTCAAGAGAATCAAGGGCAATGGTGATATATATGCGGATTAGACACAAAAAAAAAACACTCAACGAATGGCAAAAATTAAAGAATGTGTTTAGTGACGGCATCAGATTCCTAATTGATGGAGAAAGGTCTGGTGGCAAGAAAAGCTGCTTCTAGGAGGTTGTCAAATGTTTTCGCTCAATGGTTCTATTCTTGGGTGGTTGGATTGGCCCTTGTTCCTGTAACTCGAATCCTAGCCCGGTATATCCCATTTTAATTTTACGCCATTGTGAACTTTACGCCTTTTTTACTCTCTGATCGAGGTTCTCGGCATTGAAAAATCTTCGTAAACTAAATCACACGTGTATATGTTGACATTTAAGAGATATACAGTCAAGAAAATCAGGGGCAATGGTGATGTATTTGCGGATTAGACACAAAAAAAAAATACTCAACAAATGGCTACAATTTAAGTAATGTGTTTAGTGACCGCATCAGATTCCTAATTGATGGAGAAAGGTCTGGGGGGAAGAAAAGTTGCTTCTAGGAGGATGTCAAGTGTTTTCGCTCGACGATTCCATTCTTGGGTGGCTGGTTTGGCCCTTGTTCCACTAACAAGAATCCTAGCCCGGTATATCCCATTTTAATTTTACACCATTGTGAACTTTACACCTTTTTTAATCTCTGATCGAGGTTCTCTGCATTGAAAAATCATCGAAAACTAAATCACACGTGTGTATCTTGACATTTAAGAGATATATAGTCAAGAAAATCAAGGGAAATGGTGATATATATGTGGATTAGACACAAAAAAAAAACACTCAACAAATGGCTACAATTTAAGGAATGTGTTTAGTGACGGCATCAGTTTCCTAATTGATGGAGAAAGGTCTGGTGGCAAGAAAAGCTGCTTTTAGGAAGTTGTCAAGTGTTTTCGCTCAACGATTTCATTCTTGGGTGGTTGGTTTGTCCCTTATTCCTGTAACTCGAATCCTAGCCCGGTATATCCCTTTTAATTTTACACCATTGTGAACCTTACGCATTTTTTACTCTCTGATCGAGGTTCTCGGCATTGAAAAAACTTCGTAAACTAAATCACACGTGTATATGTTGACATTTAAGAGATATTCAGTCAAGAAAATCAAGGGCAATGGTGATGTATATGTGGATTAGACAAAAAAAAACACTCAACAAATGGCTACAATTTAAGGAATGTGTTTAGTGACGGCATCAGTTTCCTAATTGCTGGAGAAAGGTCTGGTGGCAAGAAAAGCTGCTTCTAGGAGGTTGTCAAGTGTTTTCGCTTGACGATTCCATTCTTGGGTGGTTGGTTTGGCCCTTATTCCTGTAACTCGAATCCTAGCCTGGTATATCCCTTTTAATTTTACACCATTGTGAACTTTACGCATTTTGTACTCTCTGATCGAGGTTCTCGGCATTGAAAAATCTTCGTAAACTAAATCACACGTGTATATGTTGACATTTAAGAGATATACAGTCAAGAAAATCTAGGGGAATGGTGATGTATATGTGGATTAGACACAAAAAAAACACTCAACAAATGGCTACAATTTAAGGAATGTGTTTAGTGACGGCATCAGTTTCCTAATTGATGGAGAAAGGTCTGGTGGCAAGAAAAGCTGCTTCTAGGAGGTTGTCAAGTGTTTTCGCTTGACGATTCCATTCTTGGGTGGTTGGTTTGTGTCACACCCCCAAAATCCACACGCGGAGTATCACCGCTTGGAGGCGTGACTGACCAGGATCATACCACTAATCATATTGAACAAGCAAGTAATTAATTGTAAAAGTCCAACCAACACAATTAGTGTCCAAGACAAACATAGTTTAAGTTATGAGCAGAAGCATAATGTTTAAACCCAAAACATAAGCTTAAATATCCAAAGGTTTATCTTGGCACACAGTTGTCCATGTCCCACAACGACACTCCCCATGCAAGCTCCAGCTAGCATAATGTTTAAAACCAAAACATAAGCTTAAATATCCAAAGGTTTATTAGTTACCCGTTCTTACGTTGGCTATTCCAGCCCGGCTCTATGGCCGTGGGGGCTACCCCATGTTTAATTCACCAGACTCGTTACCATATCGACTACCAACGTTTGTCATGTTTAAGTGCCCTAACGTCTGTGTCTATCATCACTGACGTGCCATAGTCCATTAGTCCACGCCCGTCCTCTGCGGCACGGTGTGAGGTTTGTTAAACATAATAGCGCTATTTAACTAATGACCCGTTCGCCATTGGCCTCGGCGATTAAGTCGATACAAAAGGAGGGACTTCGTTGATAGAGTTCTAGTCTGGTATAGTTAAATACGTCTCAACAGGATGAGGAATCTATGTTCCTGATTACGACTCAACAGGACGAGGAATCTATGTTCCTGATTACGTCTCAACAGGACGAGGAATCCCTATTCCTTAACCCATTCCCAACCCCTGGGAATCCCATGCTTTGTAGAGAAGTGTGAACTCACCTTGGTTTGCTCGGCAGATACACAGAAAGGTCAAGTCTAGCAGCTAGTGGTCAACCACGTCCTAACATGGTTACCATATAAGTCAGGATTTTGGTTTCACGGAGTGCACATAAGTATCACGTAAGATAGCATGTAAGAACACACACGGATCATGGCAACACATATTATTACGTTCAACATATTAAATATTGGGCTCGCACAAGTCTAACAACTTGTGCGATCCACTCGTTGAAGCCCAACAGGACCCGGCCCAAATTCAAACAGACAAACAGTTCTTGTGCGACTCAAAGGTCCTTGTGCGACTGGGGACCGCTTGTGCGATCAGGTCCTCTGGTACGACCAGATCAGCTTATGCGACTGGTCTGCTTGTGCGACCCGGATTTTTGTGCGAGTGGACCTCTTGTGCGACCAAGAGTTCTTGTGCGAATGATTTTTTTAAATTCCACTTTCCATGCATATCAGTTACAACATTCAATTATTTCCAAATTTATCATTTATCAATTAACACAATCACCAATTCTAATCAATCCCCTAATCTTCGTCTGTCTAACAGTTACACACAACAACAACTTGATCCATACATTTTAGTAACCCTCGGCCCCACATGATTTGTTTTAAAATCCTAATGCTCGATCCTAGTGAACCGACCCACATGATCATTCTCACAGTTAATCATCACCACTCATCATACCTTAGCCACATGCTTATCCCACAAAAGTCAAACCCCTTTAGAATTTAAGAAATCAAAGTGCAGCCCTAAATCCTATCATTATTTACCATCATGTGCACATAACATGTTACTGACAACCCACATGCAAGTCTGAATCTAGCCGATCATATAACAGTTTACCTCTCCTACATTATACGGTCATTAAATCATACTCAATATTAGCAAATTGTTGTGATGATTCAGAAGTCGACATATGCACAACATAATCCTATTCCGTTAAATATCTAACCTCCTACCATCATAACAAGGTCATGCAAGAATATAACTTATTTTGAATATTACTAATATTGATCAACATCAGGCTCTATCATGCAGATTGTTTAATCTATATTAATCAAGAATCACGGCCGCATGCATTTGAGTTCAAATCAAAAACTAAATCAAATAAGGACAACACACTAACCGATCGATGTAGCGTATGAGGGTTGTGCTAAACGAGAAGGTAAAGCTTCAAGAGAGAGAGAGAGATAGAGAGAGACTGTCGTCGACTTTGAAGGAGGGTGAGAGAGATTAGGGTTTGCTAGATGCAGATTTTGCGTGAAGGTTAAGAATAATACCCTATATCTAATCGCTACTGGGCCAAAGCCCATTAGTTGTTTTCACCAGTTGACAATGGACGGAAACTCTTAAGTGTTTTCGCCCACCTGTGTGTTTTCGTGGGGTGGGGGGTCTTTGCCAAGGGGTGGGGTTTTAACAATGTAGTTTATAAACAAAAATACATATAAACTAATGAACAACTTGTAAACGAAACTAGTCTAAACAACTTATTAGCATATTAACAAAACAACGAATTAACATAAGCAACTTATAACGTATGAACAACAGTACACGGTATGGAACAAGTAATGTTTAGAGGAGGAACCTTGGAAACTCGAGTTGTCACATTATCCCCAACTTGAAAGAAATTTTGTCCCGAAATTTAGCACGTGGTTACTAAGGAAGCTAGTTAAGTTGCATGGTTTTCCTGGTTTTCCTGGGGTGTCACATCTTCCCCCCGTTGATCTGGAATTTCATCCCGAAATTCCGTAGCTTCAGCCTCAGTAGTGGTTGTACCATTTGCGAATAGTTGGGGATACTTTTGTTTCATCTGATCTTCGCTTTCCCAGGTGAACTCTGGGCCGCGACGTGAGTTCCAACGAACTCGAACGAGAGGTATTCTATTACGCTTGAGGACCTTAACATCCCGGTCCGTGATTTCAACTGGTTCCTCGACGAATCGTAGCTGCTCGTCGATGGTGAGCTCCTTCAAAGGAACTACGTGGGTCTCATCTGACAGACACTTCTTCAGATTTGACACATGGAAAACGTTGTGAACTGCACTGAGTTCCGCTGGTAAGTTCAGTCTGTAAGCCACCTTGCCTATCTTCTCAATGACTTCGAAAGGTCCAACGTATCGTGGGTTAAGTTTGCCTCGTTTACCAAAACGAACCACACCCTTCCAGGGTGAAACCTTGAGTAGTACTCGCTCCCCAACCTGGAGCTCTAGTGGTTTTCTGCCCTTATCGGCGTAGACTTTCTGACGGTCACGAGCCACCGCCATTCGTTGTCGTATCTGAGCAATTTTCTCTGTTGTGTCAACCACATGTTCTGGACCAGTAATCTGGCTATCCCCCACCTCTGCCCAACAAAGAGGTGACCGGCATTTACGCCCGTACAATGCCTCAAACGGAGCAGCTTTAATGCTGGTATGGTAGCTATTATTGTACGAAAATTCCACAAGTGGCAGATGCTTTTCCCAGCCGTTGCCAAAGTCAATTACACATGCCCTAAGCATGTCTTCTAGGGTCTGGATAGTACGTTCCGACTGCCCATCCGTTTGTGGGTGATAAGTTGTGCTCATATCTAATCTTGAGCCAAAGGACTTGTGCATTGCTTGCCACAGTTCTGATGTAAAACGTGCATCTCGATCCGAGATAATAGAGGTGGGCACTCCGTGCCTCGAGACAACTTCCTTGAGATATACGTCTGCTAGGGTGGAGAACTTATCCGTTTCTTTGATGGCCAAGAAGTGAGCAGACTTTGTGAGTCGATCCACAATCACCCAAATAGTATCGTTACCACGTGGAGATCTAGGCAGGCCAGTAACAAAATCCATGGAAATTTGCTCCCATTTCCATTGTGGTATCTCTGGTTGTTGAAGTGGGCCTGAAGGTTTCTAGTATTCTGCCTTGACTCTCGCACAAGTCAAGCACTTGCTAACGTATGTTGCTATGTGGGCCTTCATGCTAGGCCACCTATATGTAGTTTTGATATCGTGGTACATTTTATCCGAACCAGGATATACCGAGTAGCGAGACTTGTGTGCCTCATCCATCACAAGCTCTCGTAAGCTGCCATAAAGTGGGACCCAAATGCGTCCTGTGACGTACTAAGCACCGTCTTCCTTCTATTCTAAGCGTTGCCTTGAGCCGCGTAGGGCTTCAGCCCTGACGTTTTCTGGTTTCAATGCTTCTACCTGAGCATCTCGTATCTGAGAAGGAAGACTAGACTGAATCGTGAGTTGTAACGCTCGTACGCGCTTAGGCGCAGTGTCCTTTCGACTGAGGGTGTCAGCCACAACATTGGCTTTGCCTGAGTGGTACCTGATCGAGCATTCGAAATCATTCAGCAGCTCGACCCATCGTCGCTGTCGCAAATTCAGTTCCTTCTGTTTGAAGATATGCTCGAGGCTCCTGTGATCGGTGTAGTTAGCACACTTGGTTCCATACAAGTAGTGTCGCCATATCTTAAGCGCAAAAATAACCCCTCCCAGCTCTAGATCGTGTGTAGTGTAGTTCTTTTCATGAACTTTGAGTTGGCGTGAGGCATAGGCTATAACTTTATCCCGCTGCATCAATACACAACCAAGACCCTGAATGGATGCGTCGCAGTAAACCACGAAGTCGTCTGTACCCTCTGGCAATGAAAGGATAGGGCCACTACAAAGTCTATCCTTTAAGTGTTGAAACGCTAATTCCTGTGCATTTCCCCATCGATAGACAACGCCTTTCTGCGTTAGTGAGGTGAGTGGCTGTGCAATCTTGGAAAAATCCTTAATAAACCTCCTGTAGTAACCTGCCAATCCCAAGAATTGGCGAATTTCCGTTGGTGTACGAGGTGCAGGCCAGTTCTTAATTGAGTCTACCTTGGACGGATCAACGCGAATCCCATCCCTATTCACCACATGGCCTAAGAAATGGACTTCATGAAGCCAGAAGTCGCATTTGGAAAACTTGGCATATAGTTGTTCTGCTCGAAGGAGTTCCAAGATGAGTCGTAAATGTTGTTCGTGTTCCTCCTGACTCTTAGAATAGATCAGGATGTCGTCTATGAATACAATAACGAACTTGTCTAAGTACGGCTTGCACACTCGATTCATCAAATCCATGAAGACCGCAGGTGCGTTTGTTAGCCCAAAAGGCATAACCAAAAACTCATAGTGTCCATAACGGGTTCTAAAGGCTGTTTTGGAGACGCCCTCTTCTCGGACTCTCAGCTGGTGATACCCTGATCTCCAATCGATCTTTGAATAGTAGCTCGACCCTTGCAGTTGGTCGAACAGGTCGTCAATGCGTGGAAGAGGGTAGCGATTCTTCACAGTCACTTTGTTCAGTTCACGGTAGTCGATGCACATTCTGAACGTACCGTCTTTCTTCTTCACAAATAGCACTGGAGCTCCCCAGGGCGAAGAGCTAGAACGAATGAAACTCTTTTCCAAGAGTTCTTGCAAATGTTTAGACAGTTCTTCCACTTCGGTTGGAGCTAAGCGAGAAGGTGCTCGAGCTATAGGTGCTGCTCTAGGAGCTAGCTCGATTTGAAACTCGGCTTGTCGATGAGGCGGTAACCCAGGTAATTCCTCAGGAAACACTTGAGGAAAGTTGCGTGCAACTGGAACATCCTCTATCTTCTTCTGTTTCGTTGATGCGTCAGTAACGAGTGCTAAAATAGCAGTGTGGCCCTTTCGCAACACTTCTGGGCCCTAAAGAAGGAGATGATGCCCACTACAGCACCACTCTTGTCGCCTTGAATTTCGAGAGGTTCTTTGCCAGAACGGGGAATACGAACAATTTTCTCTTTACATTGGATCTCAGCTTGCTGTTGGGATAACCAATCCATACCAATAATGATGTCGAAACCATCATATGTTGGGGTCATTCCTAGTATCACCCTGACCCATCATGAACACTCGACCCCTGGCACCATTGCCATCGTTATCACCCACGTTGTTGCCTCCATTATTGTTCCCGTTTCTTTGGTTGTGGTTCTGATTCTAGTTCTGGTTCAACTGTGGATAGTGTCTCTTGAAGTGACCTTCAGCCCTACATTGATGGCGTCTCTTGTTACCGTAATGTTGCTACTGATTTTGTGGAGCTTGTGGCTGCTGTTGTTGGTTCTTGTTTGCATGACGTGAGCTTCTACAATCTTTGGCTTCATGACCAAGCTTGTTGCATTCTCTGACAACGATCTTTGTTGCACGGCCCGCTGTGGTGCAAATTACATCGATTTCACCTTGCCCTTGACTACCAGACGATTGCTGACCAGGACTCTGATAGTCATCAATCTTTCGCTATTGTGCCTGGGACTGAACCGTAGTCGAACCCTTGCTGGAGGTTCCATCCCACTTCCGTTTGTTGTCACAGGAAGTAGTAGAAGTAGTGGTAGTAGTAGCACCGATACATTTAGGCAGCCTGTTCTGTTCCACGGCTTGGTCTTTGAGACGATGAGCAAGATGAGTAACATCTTGGATAGTAGCAAGGTTAGCAGAAGTCACATGACTTAGAATCTCTGGTACTAAGCCCTTGAGGTATAGCTCAATGCGCTTGATGGGAGGATCCACCATAGTTGGACATAACACTGCCAGTTCGTTGGATCGTTTCGTGTACGCTTCTATCTCTGACCCCGTCATCTTCAGGTTAAAGAACTCCACTTCCAGCTTGTGGATGTCATCACGACTACAGTATTCACGTTTGATCAGTTCCTTAAAATCATTCCATGGGGTGGCATTAGCACTCGCCAGCCCCTGCATCTGAACTTGCGCGTTCCACCAAGTTAGCGCAGTGCCTTCGAGAGTACCAGTGGCATATTTCACCCCACGAGCCTAGGGGCATTCACACATTTCGAAGACTGACTCGTGCTTCTCAAACCAATGGAGGAGTCCAACAGCTCCTTTAGTGCCGCCGAAAGTACTAGGACGACAGTCCATGAATGTCTTAAATGTGCATATAGGCGGCTGAGCGTTCTGACCTTGTTGCGCGAGGGAGAAACGTCAGGGTTAAGCGCAAGAGTTAGGTCATGAGAGTAGGATCTAACATCCTAGGGTAGGTTCGTAATAGCAGGTTATACCACCTGCCTGAGCGGCTGCGAGTGCTGCCGTAACTTGTTCGTTGATAAGAGCCGTCAGCTGGCTTGAGTTAGGTTCACACGTTCCCTCATGATCTCACATCGAAGGAAACACAAATAGGAAAGGTGTCGCGAATGTGTGTAAGTGTGGAGTGACAGTAGAGAGCAAGCACAAATGTGTTTTCAAACTATAGTTGCTACGTTCATCTAAGCATACCATGAGCAAAGTTCTATGCAATCTAGCAAGTAGGCAATATAAACATAATCCATACCACCTAGAATGTCGAGTCTTGCACGTGGAGTGAAGCGTCGTTGTGGATTGTAGAGCACTGTACAGGTTATAGTCTGGTTTTAACAAAAACGTTTTCCTTTATTAAAACCAAGTTCTCTATAACCAATGGCTCTGATACCAATCTGTCACACCCCCAAAATCCACACGCGGAGTATCACCGCTTGGAGGCATGACTGACCAGGATCATACCACTAATCATATTGAACAAGCAAGTAATTAATTGTAAAAGTCCAACCAACACAATTAGTGTCCAAGACAAACATAGTTTAAGTTATGAGCGGAAGCATAATGTTTAAAACCAAAACATAAGTTTAAATATCCAAAGGTTTATCATGGCACACAGCTGTCCATGTCCCACAACGACACTCCCCATGCAAGCTCCAGCTAGTACCTATTGACCTGCAAAGCATGTAGTAACGAGTCAACAACAACGTCGAGTGAGTTCACGTTTGGTTGTCCAGTTTATAGTTGTTCCGAAAACACAGTTTTCTCTTTACCAGCTATCCAGCCGTGGGGGTTACCCCATAGATCGAAAAACGTTTATTAGTTACCTGTTCTTACGTTGGCTATTCCAGCCCGGCTCTATGGCCGTGGGGGCTACCCCATGTTTAATTCACCAGACTCGTTACCATATTGACTACTAACGTTCGTCATGTTTAAGTGCCCTAACGTCTGTGTCTATCATCACTGACGTGCCATAGTCCATTAGTCCACGCCCGTCCTCTGCGGCACGGTGTGAGGTTTGTTAAACCTAATAGCGCTATTTAACTAATGACCCGTTCGCCATTAGCCTCGGCGATTAAGTCGATACAAAAGGAGGGACTTCGTTGATAGAGTTCTAGTCTGGTATAGTTAAATACGTCTCAACAGGACGAGGAATCTATGTTCCTGATTACGACTCAACAGGACGAGGAATCTATGTTCCTGATTACGTCTCAACAGGACGAGGAATCCCTATTCCTTAACCCATTCCCAACCCCTGGGAATCCCATGCTTTGTAGAGAAGTGTGAACTCACCTTGGTTTGCTCGGCAGATACACAGAAAGGTCAAGTCTAGCAGCTAGTGGTCAACCAAGTCCTAACATGGTTACCATATAAGTCAGGATTTTGGTTTCACGGAGTGCACATAAGTATCACGTAAGATAGCATGTAAGAACACACACGGATCATGGCAACACATATTATTACGTTCAACATATTAAATATTGGGCTCGCACAAGTCTAACAACTTGTGCGATCCACTCGTTGAAGCCCAACAGCACCCGGCCCAAATTCAAACAGACAAACAGTTCTTGTGCGACTCAAAGGTCCTTGTGCGACTGGGGACCGCTTGTGCGATCAGGTCCTCTGGTACGACCAGATCAGCTTGTGCGACTGGTCTGCTTGTGCGACCCGGAGTCTTGTGCGAGTGGACCTCTTGTGCGACCAAGAGGTCTTGTGCGAATGATTTTTTTAAATTCCACTTTTCATGCATATCAGTTACAACATTCAATTATTTCCAAATTTATCATTTATCAATTAACACAATCACCAATTCTAATCAATCCCCTAATCTTCGTCTGTCTAACAGTTACACACAACAACAACTTGATCCATACATTTTAGTAACCCTCGGCCCCACATGATTTGTTTTAAAATCCTAATGCTCGATCCTAGTGAACCGACCCACATGATCATTCTCACAGTTAATCATCACCACTCATGATACCTTAGCCACATGTTTATCCCACAAAAGTCAAACCGCTTTAGAATTTAAGAAATCAAAGTGCAGCCCTAAATCCTATCATTATTTACCATCATGTGCACATAACATGTTACTGACAACCCACATGCAAGTCTGAATCTAGCCGATCATATAACAGTTTACCTCTCCTACATTATACGGTCATTAAATCATACTCAATATTAGCAAATTGTTATGATGATTCAGAAGTCAACATATGCACAACAAAATCCTATTCCGTTAAATATCTAACCTCCTACCATCATAACAAGGTCATGCAAGAATATAACTTATTTTGAATATTACTAATATTGATCAACATCAGGCTCTATCATGCAGATTGTTTAATCTATATTAATCAAGAATCACGGCCGCATGCATTTGAGTTCAAATAAAAAACTAAATCAAATAAGGACAACACACTAACCGATCGATGTAGCGTATGAGGGTTGTGCTAAACGAGAAGGTAAAGCTTCAAGAGAGAGAGAGAGATTGAGAGAGACTGCCGTCGACTTTGAAGGAGGGTGAGAGAGATTAGGGTTTGCTAGATGCAGATTTTGCGTGAAGGTTAAGAATAATACCCTATATCTAATCGCTACTGGGCCAAAGCCCATTAGTTGTTTTCACCCGTTGACAATGGACGAAAACTCTTAAGTGTTTTCGCCCACTTGTGTGTTTTCGTGGGGTGGGGGGTCTTTGCAAGGGGTGGGGTTTTAACAATGTAGTTTATAAACAAAAATACATATAAACTAATGAACAACTTGTAAACGAAACTAGTCTAAACAACTTATTAACAAAACAACGAATTAACATAAGCAACTTATAACGTATGAACAACAGTACACGGTATGGAACAAGTAATGTTTAGAGGAGGAACCTTGGAAACTCGAGTTGTCACAGTTTGGCCCTTATTCCTGTAACTCGAATCCTAGCCCGGTATATCCCTTTTAATTTTACACCATTGTGAACCTTACGCATTTTTTTACTCTCTGATCAAGGTTCTCCGCATTGAAAAATCTTCGTAAACTAAATCACACGTGTATATGTTGACATTTAAGAGATATACAGTCAAGAAAATCAAGGGCAATGGTGATGTATATGTGGATGAGACACAAAAAAAACACTCAACAAATGGCTACAATTTAAGGAATTTGTGTAGTGACCGCATCAGATTCCTAATTGAAGGAGAACGGTCTGGTGGCAAGAAAAGCTGCTTCTAGGAGGTTGTAAAGTGTTTTCGCTCGACGATTCGATTCTTCGGTGGTTGGTTTGGGCCTTGTTCCTGTAACTCGAATCCTAGCCCGGTATATCCCATTTTAGTTTTACACCATTGTGAACCTTACGCCTTTTTTACTCTCTGATCGAGGTTCTCGGCAATGAACAATCTTCGTAAACTAAATCACACGTGTATATGTTGACATTTAAGAGATATACAGTTAAGAAAATCAAGGGCAATGGTGATATATATGCGGATTAGACACCAAAAAAAACACTCAACAAATGGCTACAATTTAAGGAATGTGTTTAGTGACGGCATCAGTTTCCTAGTTGATGGAGAAAGGTCTGGTGGCAAGAAAAGCTTCTTCTAGGAGGTTGTCTAGTGTTTTCGCTCGACGATTCCATTCTTAGGTGGCTGGTTTGGCCCTTGTTCCTGTAACTCCAATCCTAGCCCGGTATATCCCATTTTAATTTTACACCATTGTGAACTTTACACCTTTTTTACTCTCTGATCGAGGTTCTCGGCATTGAAAAATCTTTGTAAACTAAATCACTCGGGTGTATGTTGACATTTAAGAGATATATAGTCAAGAAAATCAAGGGCAATGGTGATATATATGTGGATTAGACACAAAAAAAAAACACTCAACAAATGGCTACAATTTAAGGAAGGTGTTTAGTGACGACATCAGTTTCCTAATTGATGGAGAAAGGTCTGGTGGCAAGAAAAGCTGCTTCTAGGAGGTTGTCAAGTGTTTTCGCTCGACGATTCCATTCTTGGGTGGTTGGTTTGTCCCTTATTCCTGTAACTAAAATCCTAGCCCGGTATATCCCTTTTAATTTTACACCATTGTGAACCATACGCATTTTTTACTCTCTGATCGAGGTTCTCGGCATTGAAAAATCTTCGTAAACTAAATCACACGTGTATATGTTGACATTTAAGAGATATACAGTCAAGAAAATCAAGGGCAATGGTGACGTATATGTGGATTAGACACAAAAAAAAAACACTCAACAAATGGCTACTGTTTAAGGAATGTGTTTAGTGACGGCATCAGTTTCCTAATTGATAGAGAAAGGTCTGGTGGCAAGAAAAGCTGATTCTAGGAGGTTTTCAAGTGTTTTCGCTCAACGATTCCATTCTTAGGTGGTTGGTTTGGCCCTTATTCCTGTAACTCGAATCCTAGCCCGGTATATCCCATTTAATTTTACACGATTGTGAACCTTACGCATTTTTTACTCTCTGATCGAGGTTCTTGGCATTGAAAAATCTTCGTAAACTAAATTACAGGTGTATATGTTGAAATTTAAGAGATATACAGTCACGAAAATCAAGGGCAATTGTGATGTATATGTGGATTAGACACAAAAAAAAACACTCAACAAATGGCTACAATTTAAGGAATGTGTTTAGTGACCGCATCAGATTCCTAATTGAAGGAGAAAGGTCTGGTGGCAAGAAAAGCTGCTTCTAGGAGGTTGTAAAGTGTTTTCGCTTGACGATTCCATTCTTGGGTGGTTGGTTTGGGCCTTGTTCCTGTAACTCGAATCCTAGCCCGGTATATCCCATTTTAGTTTTACACCATTGTGAACCTTACGCCTTTTTTACTCTCTGATCGAGGTTCTCGACAATGAACAATCTTAGTAAATTATATCACACGTGTATATGTTGACATTTAAGAGATATACAGTTAAGAAAATCAAGGGCAATGGTGATATATATATGCGGATTAGACACCAAAAAAACACTCAACAAATGGCTACAATTTAAGGAATGTGTTTAGTGACGGCATCAGTTTCCTAATTGATGGAGAAAGGTTTGGTGGCAAGAAAAGCATCTTCTAGGAGGTTGTCAAGTGTTTTCGCTCGACGATTCCATTCATGGGTGGCTGGTTTGGCCCTTGTTCCTGTAACTCGAATCCTAGCCCGGTATATCCTATTTTAATTTTACACCATTGTGAACTATACACCTTTTTTACTCTCTGATCGAGGTTCTCGGCATTGAAAAATCTTCGTAAACTAAGTCACACGGATGTATGTTGACATTTAAGAGATATATAGTTAAGAAAATCAAGGGCAATGGTGATATATATGTGGATTAGACACAAAAAAACACTCAACAAATGGCTACAATTTAAGGAATGTGTTTAGTGACGGCATCAGTTTCCTAATTGATGGAGAAAGGTCTGGTGGCAAGAAAAGCTGCTTCAAGGAGGTTGTCAAGTGTTTTCGCTCGACGATTCCATTCTTGGGTGGTTGGTTTGTCCCTTATTCTTGTAACTAAAATCCTAGCCCGGTATATCCCTTTTAATTTTACACCATTGTGAACCATACGCATTTTCTACTCTCTGATCGAGGTTCTCGGCATTGAAAAATCTTCGTAAACTAAATCACACGTGTATATGTTGACATTTAAGAGATATACAGTCAAGAAAATCAAGGGCAATGGTGATGTATATGTGGATTAGACACAAAAAAAACACTCAACAAATGGCTAAAATTTAAGAAATGTGTTTAGTGACGGCATCAGTTTCCTAATTGATGGAGAAAAGTCTGGTGTCAAGAATAGCTGCTTCTAGGAGGTTGTCAAATGTTTTCGCTCGACGATTCCATTCTTGGGTGGTTGGTTTGGCCCTTATTCCTGTAACTCGAATCCTAGCCCGGTATATCCCTTTTAATATTACACCATTGTGAACCTTACGCATTTTTTACTCTCTGATCGAGGTTCTCGGCATTGAAAAATCATTGTAAACTAAATCACACGTGTATATGTTGACATTTAAGAGATATACAGTCAAGAAAATTTTGGGCAATGGTGATGTATATGTGGATTAGACACAAAAAAAACACTCAACAAATGGCTACAATTTAAGGAATGTGTTTAGTGACCGCATCAGATTCCTAATTGAAGGAGAAAGGTCTGGTGGCAAGAAAAGCTGCTTCTAGGAGGTTGTAAAGTGTTTTCGCTCGACGATTCCATTCTTGGGTGGTTGGTTTGGGCCTTGTTCATGTAACTCGAATCCTAGCCCGGTATATCCCATTTAATTTTACACCATTGTGAACCATACGCATTTTTTTACTCTCTGATCGAGGTTCTCGGCATTGAAAAATCTTCGTAAACTAAATCACACGTGTATATGTTGACATTTAAGAGATATACAGTCAAGAAAATCAAGGGCAATGGTGATGTATATGTGGATTAGACACAAAAAAAAACACTCAACAAATAGCTACAATTTAAGGAATGTGTTTAGTGACGGCATCAGTTTCCTAATTGATGGAGAAAGGTCTGGTGGCAAGAAAAGCTGCTTCTAAGAGGTTGTCAAATGTTTTCGCTCGACTATTCCATTCTTGGGAGGATGGTTTGGCCCTTATTCCTGTAACTCGAATCCTAGCCCGGTATATCCCTTTTAATTTTACACCATTGTGAACCTTACGCATTTTTACTCTCTGATCGAGGTTCTCGACAATGAACAATCTTCGTAAACTATATCACACGTGTATATGTTGACATTTAAGAGATATACAGTTAAGAAAATCAACGGCAATGGTGATATATATGCGTATTAGACACCAAAAAAAACACTCAACAAATGGCTACAATTTAAGGAATGTGTTTAGTGACGGCATCAGTTTCCTAATTGATGGAGAAAGGTCTGATGGCAAGAAAAGCTGCTTCTAGGAGGTTGTCAAGTGTTTTCGCTCGACGATTCCATTCTTGGGTGGTTGGTTTGTTCCTTATTCCTGTAACTAAAATCCTAGCCCGGTATATCCCTTTTAATTTTACACCATTGTGAACCATACGCAGTTTTTACTCTCTGATCGAGGTTCTCGGCAATGAAAAATCTTCGTAAACTAAATCACACGTGTATATGTTGACATTTAAGAGATATACAGTCAAGAAAATCAAGGGCAATGGTGATGTATATGTGGATTAGACACAAAAAAAAAAAAAACACTCAACAAATAGCTACAATTTAAGGAATGTGTTTAGTGACGGCATCAGTTTCCTAATTCATGGAGAAAGGTCTGGTGGCAAGAAAAGCTGCTTCTAGGAGGTTGTCAAGTGTTTTCGCTCGACGATTCCATTCTTGGGTGGTTGGTTTGTCCCTTATTCCTGTAACTCGAATCCTAGCCCGGTATATCCCTTTTAATTTTACACCATTGTGAAACTTACGCATTTTTTACTCTCTGATCGAGGTTCTCGGCATTGAAAAATCATCGTAAACTAAATCACACGTGTATATGTTGACATTTAAGAGATATACAGTCAAGAAAATCAAGGGCAATGGTGATGTATATGTGGATTAGACACAAAAAAAAAAACACTCATCAAATGGCTACAATTTAAGGAATGTGTTTAGTGACCGCATCAGATTCCTAATTGAAGGAGAAAGGTCTGGTGTCAAGAAAAGCTGCTTCTAGGAGGTTGTAAAGTGTTTTCGCTCGACGATTCCATTCTTGGGTGGTTGGTTTGGGCCTTGTTCCTGTAACACGAATCCTAGCCCGGTATATCCCTTTTTAGTTTTACACCATTGTGAACCTTACGCCTTTTTTACTCTCTGATCGAGGTTCTCGACAATGAACAATCTTCGTAAACTATATCACACGTGTATATGTTGACATTTAAGAGATTTACAGTTAAGAAAATCAAGGGCAATGGTGATATATATGCGGATTAGACACCAAAAAAACACTCAACAAATGACTACAATTTAAGGAATGTGTTTAGTGACGGCATTAGTTTCCTAATTGATGGAGAAAGGTTTGGTGGCAAGAAAAGCTTCTTCTAGGAGGTTGTCAAGTGTTTTCGCTCGACGATTCCATTCTTGGGTGGCTGGTTTGGCCCTCGTTCCTGTAACTCGAATCCTAGCCCGGTATATCCCATTTTAATTTTACACCATTGTGAAATTTACACCTTTTTTACTCTCTGATCGAGGTTCTCGGCATTGAAAAATCTTCGTAAACTAAATCACACGGGTGTATGTTGACATTTAAGAGATATATAGTTAAGAAAATCAAGGGCAATGGTGATATATATGTGGATTAGACACAAAAAAAAAAACACTCAACAAATGGCTACAATTTAAGGAATGTGTTTAGTGACAGCATCAGATTCCTAATTGATGGAGAAAGGTCTGGTGGCAAGAAAAGCTGCTTCTAGGAGGTTGTCAAGTGTTTTCGCCCTACGATTCCATTCTTGGGTGGTTGGTTTGACCCTTGTTCCTGTAACTCGAATCCTAGCCCGGTATATCCCATTTTAATTTTACACCATTGTGAACCTTACACCTTTTTTACTCTCTGATCGAGGTTCTCGGGATTGAAAAATCTTCGTAAACTAAATCACACGTGTATATGTTGACATTTAAGAGATATACAGTCAAGAAAATGAAGGGCAATGGTGATGTATATGCGGATTAGACACCAAAAAAAACAATCAACAAATGGCTACAATTTAAGGAATGTGTTTAGTGACGGCATTAGATTCCTAATGGATGGAGAATGGTCTGATGGCTAGAAAAGGTGCTTCTAGGATGTTGTCAAGTGTTTTCGCTCGACGATTCCATTCTTGGGTGGTTGGTTTGGCCCTGTTCCTGTAACTCTAATCCTAGCCCGGTATATTCTATTTTAATTTTACACCATTGTGAACC